>JAJMJE010000006.1:0-600000 GCA_030568915.1 Starmerella powellii | reverse complement strand
GTACAATTGCTACTGGATCTTCATTATGTTGATGATCAGCTCGCTGATCTATGAAGAGCGTACTGGTAGCCTCCCCCTTGTTGGACTCTTCTGGAAGAGACGGAAGGTGGAGACGAGCGAGGCAGAGGATATGTTCGCGCGTGCCCAGCAGCGGGTGCGCGAAGAGCACGTCGGAAACGGTGGCACCGTGGAAGAGCGTTCTGCTGCTGCCGAGAGTGGATCAGTAGCAGAAAAGGGCGAGAACGAGAAAATTGGTGTTGTTGCGCTCTCTGGGGCCACAACCACCAGCAGCTGAAAAACACAAAGTTGGCCGCTGCTTCCCGAACGCCTTTTGATAAACGAGTATACGAATAAATAATCAGATTTAATAAATAAATGCGCTTATGACAACCTTCAGCCTACTTTTTGAGCCAGCCAGAACTCGCAGTCAAAGACCATTCTTCCCATTCTACGCGGATGCGTAGAACAGTATGTCGTTGAGATACCGCTCTCGTGCTCAATCAACTTCCAACCTTTAAGCTCTATAGCGGCAATGACATCCTCAAGACTCAGCTCAACACCTCCCGCGCCGCCATCGGGGACTCCGGAGATATCGCTGTGCCAATGCAGCGGCCCAAAGTTTAGCCATACCCCACCAGCCTCAGTGACATGCGTCAAGGCATCCAACGTCTTGAAGAAGTCAAAAGGGGCGTCGATAAAAAAGCTTGTGACAACCGCCTGGAAGGCGTCTGCGTATGCATCGCTGAGCGCAAAATCGAACAAGTCACCCATGGCCATCGACATCTCGCCCAGCTGCGGCTCGTACATAGCAACATCGGGGACATGCACCGGCCGGAGCTGATCCTCGCGCGTGCGCCAATGGCTGTGAGAGTGGATGTACGGATAGATGGTCCACTCGTTCTTTTCGAGGCCCGAGTTTAATATCGCTTGCGACACAAGGATCATGTGAGTTGAAAATTCGTTGCCGACTGCATTGAACCCCATTAACGAGATCTCAAACGGCAGGCGTCCCAAACCGCTGCCAGGAACAAGCACCTTGATCTTCCCCCTCCCCGACTCCTCGGGGAAACATTCATCGAGTGCATATAGAAGGCGTCCATAAGACTCCAGCCTCTCTTTCCTGCCATCCTCAGACCACTCTCGAGACAATTGACGCAGTGCAGAATGCACTTTACTCTCATCCAGTGACGTCGCCTCTGCCTCGCCAGTGAACGGCGACGCAAACGTCTCCGCGATTCTGTCGCACACTTGCTTGTTTGCCTCAATGGCGAGTTCAAGCTTGGACGTGTGTGGGACCACACGCTCTTGAGCAAAGTCGTGGAACGCGCCATTCAACCGCTCAATGGCCGCTAGCCGAGGCTCGATCTCTAATGACACTGCGTTTTCTTGGTATTTCAGAAATGCGTCCTTCGCACGGAGGAAGACAACCTCCTCCGCGTCGCTGCGCGCTACAGTCTCGTTCGCAGGCTTATTGTTAGCTGCATGTTTCTCGTGCGACATCGCGCCATTCAGTGGTCCGCGGCAGACGCACAGTCGCGAGCTGATAGCTGTAAGTGGTGGCACTCGCCCGAAGGTCGCGACTAGCCATATCCTGGCGGCATGTATATCACGTGCTCTACATCGAACCCCCCAATCACTCAAACGCAAATAGCAGGATCAGAGTACAGTACAACCCGTTGACTATGTCGCTCCAGTTGCAGCACAAGCAGCTCGTGCAGTCCCTTTACCGGGAGTCGCTGCGTATGACGAAGTCCTGGATCAACCGCCGCGACTTGTGGCGCACGAAGGCCCTGGAGATTCGTCATCAGTTCGATGAGAACAAGGATCTCACAGACAAGTACGAGATCAACAGGCTCGTGAAACAGACCAGCGAGCTGCTCACAAAATACAGGCACCCGGATCCAATCATTCCCCCTCAGAGACCCGACGGTACCAGTTACGAGCGTAATATCCCGACTGAGCCGCTGCTGTACAAGTATCGCGAGGGTGACAACACCCTTTAGATCAAAACAACTGGAAAAGAATGCATCCAGCGATGAGCACTCCCTTTCTGAAGCGGGAGCAGATGCGTGCACATCTTACGCTAGCACTCGTGTTAGAAAATACGCTTCTACAGATGAGAAGACGCGGCATTCAGTAGAGAGACATGTTGCGTATGCCATCATATATAATTTATATACAAACAGTGACTATCTGTAAAAAATCCGGGGTTCAGAGCTCTTTTGTGAGCTGGGCCTCAGAAGTGAGAAGCCTCTCTCGGCCAACAGTAAACCCGCTCGGGCGCTACTTTCTCAAAGATCCAAGACTCAGCACCATTTCGCTCACTACGTGTTCCTTTCCGATGTCGATTGCGCAGCCTGTCACAAGGGGTACTACGCCCGCCGACTTGCTCTTAGCAAACCACTCCGACACCACGGGCGTGCTTTCTGCTCCATTGCCCGCCCTTACGTAGTTGACAACCTTCTGGCCTCTAAAATCGCGAAGATTGATCTCCAAGTAGGCTGACTGCGGCTCGTAGCCGCTTTGAACGCGTAGTGTATTCACCGCTTGAGGCAGGACCACAAGCTGCAGCTCCTGTTGATTTCTTTTGATCGTGTCCAGCATTTCCCATATTGGGTACCATCGGCGCAGAAACGTGATTATTTTGCCGAAAGAGACCTTCGTGTGCTCTTCGACAGCGGGGAGAAATGCTGACAGCAAAGCTTGTGGGTTAGACTTGTCGAAAATGATGTTGTAGCCGTTTTGAACCGTCAAAACACCTTTGGGCTCAGCGTACTTGATCTCGAGACTACCCAAAGTCGCCCCGCGAACCTCGAGGCCCAAAGACGCGGCCGAAACCAGCGAGTTTGCAGCTTGGTTGAGGAACCGAAGCGCATGAATAAGTCGCTGAAGCTGATCGTTGCTGTGACGCAGATTCGATGACAGTCCAGTGCTGTTTGCTTCGACTTCTTGTCTCTTATCCTCCGCACTCTCTGCCGAGGGGTTTCCATCTTCTGAGACTGTGGTGATTTTGAATATTCCCTTCGTGCCCTCGATAGTGATATGAGTGCCGTCAATAGTCTCTGAGATGCTTCCCAGAGCCTCAAACCGTCCGGGCCTAGCACGACCCTCTAAAGTAATGTGACCATCAAAGACCGTGCACAGCAGTCCGGTTTGAGCCCATTCTGAGGAGTTCGGCAGAATCGTCGTAATGTCAGCTACAACACCAACGTTGAGACCATTCTGCTGCTTGAGATTATGGCGGATGTTAGCCAGCGTGAGTTCCCTCATCAGCTCAAAGAGCACGAACTGCTTTGAATACACGTTCATCAACTCAACAAACGTGCTATAGTCTGGATAGACGAGGTTCAGAGTACTATGAACATCATGCATGGGGCCCAGGATCCATCTTCCTTGGACGCAGATTAGGCGCGAAGCGAACCAGCGAGTCGACAAGGTCTGAGTGTTTTCTGCATCGCCACCCATTGCTACACACAGCGACCAGCCGCTTGAACTCGACAGCCGCAACGCTAGCAGCGCAGTGTGGGGTGCGATCTTCCCCATCTCGTCGGGGACCAAGCGTACATTTCTTTGTGCGTGCCATCCTACTGCTTCAGCGCGGCTGGCGATCGTATCCATAAACACCTGAACGCGGAGCATTGTGAATATTTCCAGCGGAGACTTCCCGCTGTTCAACTTCTTTTGTGTGGCCTGCACGAGTGGGCCCATGCCTCCAAGCGAATACATGCCGCTGGTTGTGTCGATTGTCAGCTCGACGGACTTTCCCGGCGCGAGCTCCAGCGACAGTGCATAGTCTGAGGTTGGAGAGATCCAAGGGGCTTTGATCGCGCCAATGAGTTTCGCTGCGTGGAACTTTGTTGCCTTGGACAGAATCTGGACAGCAAGCCTGTCGATAGGCCCATCCATATCCACCTCGAGAGGCGCGTCTACGACCAGAGAGTACGGTGCACGACTCGATATTGTGACTTTCACCTCCCCAGAATCACTTGATTGGAGGAAGTACCTTATGCTCAGGCTGGTTGGAGAGTACCTATGGGCTACTACGCCTGCCCAGGGCCCCGCTCCGACTTCTTCTGAGGAGAGTTGCCGGTCGAGCAGCTGGAGCTTGTAGACGGCAGCGAACATGGAGAGCCAGTCCAGCACTTCTTCTAGCGAGCGTGCTGCGAGCTGATCGTTGATGACAGTTTCAAGCTTTTGTTTGAAGCCCGCATCGAGCTCCTCGCAGCTGTTCAGGCCGCAGTCGACGAAGAAGAACCGCGACTGCGTAGCGACATTCTCATCGGCGATGCTGAGCTCCACCCACAAAGTTGAAGAGCCCAGATGAAAACGCGCGCGGCCGTTGCCGACCTCGTATGTCCTGTAGTGCGCAGGGAGGTATTCATGTAAGGCGAGCCGCAGCGCGATCAGCGTGTCGAGACGCCTGAGGACTCGGAACACCTCCTTGTCGCTCATGGATTTTGTTGGCAAGTGCATCTTTGCCTCCGCTGATGGCAGCGGGCTTCCAAATTTGAGCACTTGCAATGCAGTTTCGAGATCGGCCCAGGGCGACTTCGCCGGCCCGAGGCTCGTTTGAAGATGGAAGAGAGCGGCCACGACATTGTTGAAACAGTTTACTTGCCCATGGAGCCAGTTAGCCACATCAATCGCCCGACTAACTTCGCCAGATACGACGGCCCACTTGCAAAGCACGTAGAGCTTCACGTATTCCTGCCTACAGGCCACGACGAACCTGAGAAACTGGTCCTTGCGAGCAACATCGTTGGGCAAGTTCAGAGTGGTTCTCAGGACGTTTGCGAGCTCCTTCCCGCACCGCTCGCTCACTGATAATATCAAAGATTTCAGCGACACATAGTTCTGCGTGATATGATCTATTGGCGGCGGCTGCTGTGGTCCAGACACGTCTGTCGCGTCTGTCATTTCGCCCGTGCTCAACGACGCGACTCCTAGGACACCAGGAAGCGTGGGGTGATAGCAAAATAGACTCCCCTCTTGACTACTGTATGCCGTGGAGGAGGTGTCTCGAGGAGCCCTCAGCTGAAAGATGATTAAGAGTCCTTGTGGAGAGGTTGGCCATGGGCCCGGGCCGTTTCGCAACGGCGCACGCGAGCCTACTGCAGCGGAAAGTCTCAAACCACGCTGGCCGAGTTCGAAATACATAGATTATGCGGCGAGATTTGGTTTAAACTAAATAACACATTTATAGCGTACAGTAGTCGTATTTGGCGGCTGCTCAGTATCTATCGGGCTGCTCAGGGCTGGGGTGGCTGGGGTGTGGACCCTTTGTTTTACACCGCTTCTGATTGTGAGGCACGACCTTATACAGAGCCCTTTATCCTGGCGGAACTTCCCTTTAAATCCGGAGATACTTGGTATGTCCGAGTTTGACGGTGATGAGGGGCTTTTAAGGAATCATGAGTCGAATCCGGATGACCCTCGGCAGCCTGTCCAGCATGGCGAGGCCCCGAACGCGGAGAGGCAGCCGCTAAGGCTGAACACGGATATTGCGAGCTCTCCTCAATTCCAGGCAATTAGCATGGTACCCACTCCGTTGATATCGTCAGGACCATCTATTGCCTTTTCGGGCGAATCTGAGCGGTCAAGTAGCCCCTCGGGACGAATCGTGAGCGCGTCATTCGTGCCTGATAGCGTCTCCTCGCTGCAGACGCCGACCGTAAAGCGGAATCATCAGAACCTTCTAATTTCGCCCGATGCGGGTCCGGCCCCTACAAATTACGTGGCTGACGACCAAAGGGTCGTGGGACTTCCCACCCCCACTCTTGGATCCACCAAGCCCGCGGCCGCTGTGCATCGCGGGAACTCGCTGGTCATCCCCAAGCGAGGAGAGCGGTCTCAAGTGAATCTGGCAAGGTCGGCTTCGGTGGGGGGCCCTCAGCGCCAGCCGTCAACGATTCTGCACCGTGAGCGTAAGGCGACAGCGCCAATAGCGGCCGAGCTCCCAGAGGAGGTCTATCTTGCGTCAACGTCGGCTGGTGCACAGACGGCGTGGACGAGAATTAAGACCGTGGGCAAAGGCAGCTTCAGCGAGGTCGTGCTCTCGCGCCCGGCCAGTGAGCTCGTGCAGCCTGAGCTGGCAGAGGACGTGGCCACGATTACGGCCCACGAGATGGCACAGATGGAAGAGGACGCACGCTCGTCCGTGGCCGAGAGCCCGAAGCTGCTTGTGGCCGTGAAAATCACTCGGCTGAGCCATGGGAAAACGGAGGCCCAGCTCGAGTTCTACAAGCGCGACTTAGACATTATGTCAAATCTGCCCCACCACCCGTCTCTGATGAAGATCATTGGCTCGAGTTTGGACACAGAGCTCCACAAACGAGCGATCTTCGTCCTTCCTTACTGCCCTGGAGGAGACCTCTTCGACCTTGTTGCCAAGCACCGATCTAAGCTGTCACCTCTTCTTATACGGCGCCTCTTTGCTGATGTGTGCTCTGCGGTCGTTTTTCTTCATGAAAATCTCATCGTCCACAGAGACATCAAGCTGGAGAATGTACTATTAGACCGATGCGCCAGCGCATTGTTGCAAATGGATCGACCAGATCTCTATAATAGACCGCTCGCAATCCTCACTGACCTCGGTCTGGCGAGGAAGATCGATCCTCAGAACCCCATGCTAACCACGAGATGCGGGAGCGACGACTATGTGCCGCCGGAAATAATGCTGGGCCAGCCGTACGACGGGAGGGAAACCGACAGCTGGGCACTGGGCGTACTGTTGTACGCAATGCTCGAGGGCAGGCTCCCATTCGATGCACCTCCGCAGATTGCGCAGCATGACGGTAGCCGTGCCCGCTTGCGCACAGCCCACCGGATCGCGCGCGTGGACTGGGGATGGTACAAGCGGCGAGATGAAACACTGCCGGAATGGATACAGGGTAAACAGATCGTGGAGGCTTGTCTCACGCGAAGGTCGCACCGAGCGCTTGCACGAACCATACTTCAAATGCCGTGGGTCGCAGAAGCCTTGCCTGGAGTAGTTGAAGATCCACATAATGTTGATGATCTTTGGCAAATATTTGTACAATAAGAAGTAGAGCTATCGTGATAGCTGTAATTGAATTATTAATGAACGAGTTTGAATGCGTCCAGAGTTTTGCTTTTCTATTTGCGAAGTGTAGCCAGCGCGCCGCCTCTGCGCTTGCGCTTTGGAGAGTTCGCGCGCCACGCGCCGTCACCCGAGTCCTCGTCGGAGTCTTCGCTACTGTCATCGCTCCCGCCTTCGCTGTCACTGCTGTCAGACTCTTCCTCGCTGCTTTGAGTATCTTCTAGCACGTCCAAGGGCCCGGGCTTCTTCTTCGCTCCATCATGAACACTGGGCCTGATATTCGCCAGGGAAGCAAACCCACCCAATCCAGGCACATGGTCCTGAACATCTTCCTTAGACTGAGCATTATCGTCTTGGTCTGGCTGGGGCGACGGGGCTGTCGCGGTCGTTGCTTGTGGCTGCTTTGCCCCGGCCCTTCTGCTCGGCTGCCTTGCCGGTTTCTTCGCCGGATCTGCCTCTGCAGCGGGCTCCTTAGCCGTGGACTGGCGAGTCGCCCTTATAGCAGCGGGCCCATTAGCCTGCGTAGTACCATTGGAGCGAGACGTGCTCGCATCTTTGAAGCTGCGCGACGCAGTGACCTCTCTGGCACGGCTCAATCGCTGCCTTCGCCGCGCGCTTGTCTGCTCCTCCTCCTCGTCCTCTTCTTCTTCATCGTCATCGTCGCTCGAGTTGATTCCTTCTCTATCATCATTTGTGACTTCGGAGGCAGGTTCAGGATGGACAACAGGCCCAGGATGCGTAGGCCGTACGGGAGAAGCCGTCTTAGCGCTTGCTTTTGTCGTTCTGCCAGCCTTTGCCGGTGGATCAGACGCAGCTACTTGGGGAGTTTCGGGGATGGACCCTCCACCCGGAGCACGAGTGTGAGTGTTCGCGCTCAATAAATTAAATGCTGCTCCCGAGTCAGTACTATTCGAGGACTCTTCATTAGGGCTCGTGTTGATTTGCTCAGAAGAAGTGTTAGGATGGCCGCCTAGCTCAGGCGCTGGAGGATGATCTGTGCCCCCGTTGATACTTGCGCGTTGCACTCCGAATAACTCACTTCCGGGATTCGATGGCGCGGGATCAACGGGCGCCGGCGCAGCAGGAGATGCAACGCTAGCCGCGTCCGTGCCATTAGACCCGTTTTTGGTAGCCGGAGACTTCGCAGCCTTCGACGTGCGCCGCTTCGTCCTTGCCGTTGCGTTACTGGAGCTCTCTTGCGTTGCGTTGCTGGAGCTCTCCTGCGTTGCGTGGTTGGAGCTCGATGGAGTCCCTGTTATGTGCGTCGGATCTTCCTCTGGCGAGGATTCTTGCGGCTTTTGTGACTTTTTGGTCGCCGCAGCCCTTTTGCTCGGTTGCTTCGTGGCATCAGCCTTCGCACCATCAACCTTCGCACCGTCAGCCTGCGCACTTGGCGAGCGGACCGGTTGCGGCTGATTAGTGGGCTGCGAGAGAGGTGTAGCCGACGGAGCGTCCAGCGCTCCGGGAATTGGCCCTGAAGCCGAGTCGTCGCGATGACTTTTGTCGTTTGGAGAAGAAGCTTGCTTCTTTGGTGGAGGACCGTCTGTCGCTGCGGCTGCTGGCGGCTGTTCAACATCAGGGGTCGCGGCGCTGGGCCTGGCTCTTGAAGCCTGCGGGGAGCTAGTTGCAATTGCATTTCTCTTGACCGCAGTGCTCATTTTCTTAATATTTTCGACCAATAGGTAGCACACATCATCGGCGTCAAGCACGGACTCGACCCTGTCCTCGGGACTCAGGTAACAGAAATCTTTATCGTAGAGGCTTAGTGCGTGAGAAGTGACGCCCTCAAACATTTCGTATCTCCTTTGTGCTTCTTTCGCACATGCTATGATGAGATCGGAGCTTTTCGCGTTCAATTTCAAACGGAACTCGAATAGCTGTGGATCCAGGAACTCGGGCCGCTTCGAGAATTGGGCCGCATTCTGCTGGATGCTGGTGAACTGCTTGCGCGTCACAACATGCACCTTGAGCTTGTATTGCGCCATATTGCAACACGAGCGGACCACCTCGGTGGTTTTCTTCAAGGCCTATAGTAAAGAGTTACTGAGATTAGAACTTCTAGGCCGGTGGGCTTAGCTAATCACGTAAGGGCAGACCGCGTGTGGGCATGCGGGTGAACGCGCCCGCATCTGCACGATGTATATGCATGCTTTTCCATGATAAATATAGATACTGTCATTAAATTCATATGTATATGCTAGTGTAGCACAGTGCTTGGGCTCTATCTCGCTATAAACAGCCCCAAGCAGAAGTCGTAATCCTATTTGACAAGCGTCTGCTCGCTTTTCTTAGGTCCGTAGTGTACAATGAGATACCACACACAGGAAGCACTGAGCACGCAGAGCCCAGCCATGAAGGAAAAGCAGCCTCCAATGGTCATTGTGTTCATCATGCTCTGGAGCGCTGCAAGGCCCCCGGCGCACATGCAGCACCTCGCAAGGTTGTTGCACGACTGGCTGGCCGCCGAGTCTCCAGGGAAAAGGTCCACGAGAATGGCGGACGTTGTGCTGAGGTAGAACGAAGCGCCGCAGCTCACCACAAAGGTCATCACGACCGGCGCGTAGAAACTGACATTGAAGTGTAGGCACCACCCAAAAACGAGCGTTGACGCAACCTCCAACGCCGAGGCGTGGAATGAATAGCCCAACCGGGCCTTGTAGATGTGAATCGGGCTGTAGCGGGCCTGGCGGCTATAAGTTATCTGCATGATTTTGCCCGTTATCAGCGAGGTCCCGAGAGTCCCGATTCCGCTTGCGAGGTAGGTATAGCCTATCTTTCTTGTGCTGAAGCCGTACTTCTCGGCGAGGATGTTGGACTGCGCGGTAAGAACCATATACCAGTTCGTGTAATGGACCGCCGTGGGGAATAGGAGCAGCAAGATCCGCGGCTGGAAGAAAAGATGCGCCCACCTGAACCACTCTATTTTTTTGGGCGGCAGTATCCACTGCTCGTCGTAGTCAGGATCTTTCGGATACTTCGGCAGTCCGGTCACACGATGCCGAATTGAGGCATAAAGCGATCGGCTCATGAAGAATCTCGGGCTCGCAAGGGGTGCTCGCGAGCCGTTGCCAACGATATGGCGATTAGTCTCGGGAAGCAAGAAGAAGACGAGAAAGAATACAATGCCGGCAAGGATCGAGAGAGCCCAGAAAACTGCTCTCCAAGAGTTGAACTGGTCTTCTATGCCGCTTCCAATGAGCGGCCCGAAACAGTTTCCGAGCTGCGAGATGCCCATTCCTGCGCCGATGAGCCCACCGCGCGTCCGTCGCGTGGAAAAGTCGCCGATTGTGCCTCCTACCAAGCTCACGGTAGAGGCACCTCCAAATGCCTGTAGAATGCGGAGACCAAGAAGCTGTCCATAGTTTTTGGCGCGTGCCAGCGCAACATTTGCAGCAAAGTAGACCAGCGCGCAGCAGAAGTATACGGGCCGTCGCCCCCACGCGTCGCTGAGAGTCGCCCACCAGATCGGAGACACGCCCTGAAAAATGGAGTAGACTGTTGCTGTCAGGTTGATTTTCGATACTGAAACATGGAAGTCGTGCGCCAAAAGGTCGAGAGTTGGGAAATATATGGGGATGCTTACAGTTGACAAGAACGCAGCGATCGAGACAACCACGACGAACACCCATTGCTCGTTTGTGTCGGCGAATATTGATTTCGGGTACTCTTTGATCAATTCGGTCGACGGCTTTGGCTCGTTGTCTGTTTCAGAGTCCTGCTCTTTTGAGTCCATGTGGACCGGTATCGGTGCGGCGCTCGCCTCCGCGGCATGTGAATGAGACGAGCGCGAGGAACTTCTGGACAATGCAACCAGTTTAGAATTTTCATCAGATCTAAACCATTGACTCAGAGGCCTCATGCTAATGCCTCCTCGTTGTGCAGGCCCCGCTCTGTTTTCCTGATGACGAAATTCCCAAATTAATTTTGGTGATGCTAATCGCGTTATCGTGCCCTAGCGCTGAGAGGGTTTGTACGCCGATGTCGGGCTCACGCACTGGACGGGCTAGGAGAGTGCGTGTTTTCTGTCTTGGCTCCAACGCGAGCACACAATATACAGCAAGCAGCTTATTTTAATAGCTTGGCCGAATTGTCAGTTCGCGAGCTTTCGCCGGCGGTTCCCGCGTTGGCCCTCTATTTCCAGATCACTAGTCATATCAAACGCTGCTTTACATATGCATGTAAGCGAAGCGTACGCACCACCCGCCTGCTGTAAGCCTGTGCGCTATAAGCTCGACGTTCCTACTGTATGACCTCTGAGACAAAGAATGCTCAGAAATCAGTATTCTTGTACAAGCAGGGGAACCCCAAGGCCTCGCTGCGATACTCACGCATTCGAGATCGACTAGCGCAGGCTCAATCAGATTTCGACAACGAAAAGCTGGTCTCGCAGCGCCTTAGTCGCTACCTTGAAGCCAGAGAAGTCATCGAGAAAACGGCGAACGAGCTCACCACTAACTATCTGGAGTCAACGCTGGCGGATCTATCGGGGTTTGTGAACAAAACAGACTCCGACGGCAGGCTGCCGACAACAATTCTTCTGAAGGCTGATGTGCAGGCCTACATCAAGAAGATCAAAGAGACCGAGCCGAGGTGGCACACGATCTCCATCCACTCGAAGGAGTGCCCGAACATCAAGAGCACGATTAAGCTCATTGTCAACCGGTTCACCGATGCGGACTCCCATGTCGTGTCTGACAGGAGACTGACATACGACTTCAACGTCTTGATCGACTGGATGGAGGCGACCGGCAGAGACTCCTCGTCGGAGCGTCTGCTCGTAATCGTGGAAGATACTGACGGGTTTGATCTTGCCATCATTCGAGAGCTGATAGCGCATATGCAGGCATATGTTTCTAATGGTGACCTAAAGCTTCACCTGCTGCTGAACCTCTCGATCGCACTGCCGCTCATCGAGGAGAACCTTTCCCAAGACAACATCGTTGGCATGGATGTGCAAGTTTTGCAGGGATTGCCATCAGCTGCCGCAATGCTCGAGGAATGCGAGCGCGCGCTCTTGGAGAGCCCCACACTTGGGCTTCAACTGAGCCGTGCACTTGTATACAAGTTGAGCACCGTTGGTGTGAATCAAGCCTCTAAGCATTTGCAGTATGCACTTCTTGCGCATTTCGCGGGGAACCCACTCGCGAGTGCGAACTCTATTAAGGACCTCTCCGATATGCGCGAGCTTGTCCAGCGGCTGTCCTCAGTGAACGCAGCTTGCTCGACTGATCCCCACTACCTTGACAGCCTGCTGGACGACTCCCAAAGCTTTGCGAAGGTCTCGTCCCTCATCCCAGAGCTGCAAGTCGGTGGGAATGTGCTTGACATCGCATTCAACCCGACCTACCGACCCCTGATAGAGCAAGCGCTCACAGATCCCCGAATCTACGCTTCCTCTGTAGAAACCTCCGACAGGATGTCGGTCCCCGCAAGCGTTTTATATCAACTCGCGCGTGAATCCAGCATTTACATCAACATCTACGACTTTTACTGCGCCTTCAAAGAGATGTTGCGACCCGTGCCTGACTGTGAAGACTGGGATCGACAAAGCATGGCAATATTTCTAGAAACGACCGCGTCATTAAAGATGATGGGGATCCTTCGTGACTGCAAGCGAAAGTTCGAGTGTCTCGAGAAGGTCTCCTGGAAAGGCGTGTAATAATAGACAAAAACAAGACGCAGCAGTGCATTTATTCTAGTGCATTTAATCAGCGCATTTACATAGCGTATTCTGTTTTGGTGCATTTATGTATCAAACAGCAATTTTTCTCAGTTTTTTCGAGCGATCAAATGAACTTTATGATCGACTTGATAGCAAAAAGACCCGCTGCGATGGCGACAGTGTACGACAGCGGTTTTCTCAGCGCACTCAGCGCAGAGTAGTGATAAGTCACATAAATAAAGTCGTCAGAATGTTCGCTGACCAAGTTGCTATACTCGAGCTCGGCGGTGGGCCTTCCGTAAAGGTCCAAATAGCTGTAGGTAAGAGACTCCTCCAACTTGTCGAACGGGACATTGCTGAAGATCTCAACGTGCGAAGCTCCCTCAGGCAGGACAATTTTTGTGGACACCTTGCCATAGCCGGTTTTTTCCGGGCCCCCAACGAGAGGCACTGCCAAAATGTACTGCGAGAAGGTGGTTTCTTTCACGAAATCGCTCAAGTCCGACGCCCATCCAACGGTGAAGTTATAGAACCAGCCACCCATGATAGGATAGCGCGGAACTATCTCCAGAGTCTTAGGTGTGACGGCACTCGTGGACACGTTGCCAACAAGATCCACGTAGTACTCCTCGCGGTGGCTGGCAGGAAGTCGTATCCTAATGCCACGCACGGCCGCGTTGTTCAAACTAAAGCCAACCTTCGGCTTGGAGAATTCGAGACGCGAGAAGTGGGACGAGACTTTCGTGCCGATATTATGGACGTCATAGCTTTCATCGAACGAAACAGATCCACCCCAGTGAGACACCCAAACCGTTCGGTCAAGCTTCTCAACAAAAGGCATCGGAAGCGGGTTCTCAAAACGCAAGGAGAAAGGATACTTCTCCAAAGAGGCAACATTTTCAAAGGGACCGAACCTCAAGAGTCCCGTGGGATCGATGGGCTGGTCCTCTTTCTCCCCCAAGAGCTCGAACTTCTCCGTAACAAGGTTAACCTGACTTTCTTGAGACCGTGTGTTGTAAAGCGAGACAAAGTTCTTCGTGCCCTCGAAGAGCAGCCACTGAGAATCGGCCTGCTGAGCCTCCTCGGGATAAGGCCGAGTGCCCTTGTTGAAGGTGAGCACTGCTGAGAACTGCATCCGCGAACCGGCAGACAGCGGGTACTCGAACGCAATGTCGTAAAGGTCGAAGCCCGAAACTGCGTGCTCGCCGATCTTGTTAACCTCGAGCTGGTTGCCTCTCGAGTCGTGAGCCTGGATGCGGGCCAACGTCGAAACACGCTCCTCGGGGATAACGAAGATGTAACTGGATGCGGTTTCAGATCCCACGTTTTCCACCTCAACGTTGAGGTGCTGCTCGAAATACGGGTTCACAACATCCAGCGCTTGCATGACCTTGACATTTTCGAGCGTGTTCAGATTGAAGTCAACGTCCGCGATGGCAAAACGGGCCACCGTGAGCAGTATGGCAGTAAACCAATGCAGGATAGTCATCATTTGGGAATATGACGATGCTGGAATAGCTTCTTCTACTTAGTTGTAGCCGTCCCAGATACTGCAACTGTGAAGTAGCGTATATAGACGTGTTGGCAGGAGTGGACCTGCCCGGGATACGCTCAACACCAGACCTAACCCAGACAAGCGCTTCGAGATCGCGGGCCGAAGGCTGTGGGTGAGTAGTGCGCTGAGCGCGTTTGTGGGCGCGAAATGGACTATTCCGCAGAGCTCGCGCTCGATGAGACGAGCAGTGAGCTCATCCGGAACTTCGTCAAAAACCTGGGTCCGGGGCAGGCGGATAGTGGCTCAATGTTCCCAGACATTGACGACGTATCTGAGGCCGCTACCTACTCTGGTACACCGGTGTCGACTGATGCCACTACCCATGGGATACCGAGCGTATCCAGTTATAGCGATGCGAACATAGCTGGCTCCGAACAACTGGATCCCAACGAATTCAGCCGCCGCTTGAAAATATATGATGACATTCTGAACGACGAGCCCCCACCAGCTCCCAGTACGTCCTCAATTGCTCGAGAAAATGAGTGGACTAGACCTTTTATATCATCACACTTGCGAGATCATGGAGAGTCTCGTGGAGACGCCGACGCTCGCGAGCAGCTCGAAGCTGTGAATCTTCCATCTTTGAAGAACCGCCTAAATCTAACGGTGACTGGGGCACCGTCAAGGCGCCAGTTTGCCCCAAAATCAAAGCTCCCACGTTTTGTGCCGATCAACTCGTCCTCTGGTCTGAATGGTGGAGATACCGATAGGTTTGGAAACCGCTTGAATGTCTCCGACAGCTCCAGGAAGGAACAGACCGAAGGGCTCTCTTTGGACGACTGGGATTATTTGCGAGACATCTGCACTTTTTTGGATAACCATGTTGACGAGGAAATTACGCCTGAGTCTAGTCTCAATTTGGAGGATGTCCGTAAGGCATCGACTGCTTTAGGACTACAGCAGCCTGAAGGAGTAGTGCTTGAGACCTTGCTTGAGATCGGGCTGCTCATTTATAAGTTCGCAGACACCGATGCCCCTTGGACGTATGCATTGCAAGATTTTGAACTTAAAGCCAATGCGAAGCACCATGCCGAGTATCTGGAACAGCGCCGGCAAGACCAAGACAGGCTAGCCGCCTCGATGTCAAGGCAGAAAACTTTGAGAAACTTTCTCAAACTTTGGCAATTGTCGGTGCAAAATGATGTCAAGAGTACATATGAGCTTCTCCGTGCGCTGGATACCGAGTGGTTACTACCGGACTACTTCTTGATTTGGCGCAAGCGCGCGGGACTGGTACGGAGACTTGAGGCCTCGGCCGACAAGGCAAGTGAGCGGACGATTTACGCCAACTCTTTGCGGGCACTGCGGCAAAACTTCTCGCTTAAAAAGGAGCTAGCAGGCGAGAGCGAGGCACTCAGTCGCAATATCGCTAAGCGACGTATACTCTTCATGATGAAGACAAAAGCTGGGCAGAGCCACGATCTGCAGAATTTGGCCGACACCAACTCAGAGGAGCTCGTTGAGCGCCGTTACCTTTCGTTATGGTCTCTAAAACGACGCGAGCGCGTTGCTTCGAGGTTGGTACAAGAAATAATCACAAAAGGAACGCTTGCTTTACTTGTAGCCAACCACAACACGATAAGTTCCTGTCAAGCGGAGGCGGTGCGCCTCAAAAAGAAGCACTTGCTTCACGACTGGAGAGCAAAACTCGCTTTCACTGCGGTCACCAACGAAAACGGCCATCGAGAAGCAGCGAAATTGGCGAACTGTGGGTTACTGCGCGGTTACTTTGCTAGTTGGCGCCACGAAGCCTTAGTGTTTGCTCAAAAAGATGCTATAAAGAATCAATTAATGCGCAGAGTGTTCGCCAAGCTGAGGTCAGAGGCTGTTTTGAGCCGGCTGTGCAAACATCGCGGCAGAATCGTGGCGCGCAGCCACATCAATACATGGCATGACTGCCTCAAACAAAACCAATTAAGGGAAAATGACACTCAAATGATGCGCTTGATGGAAAGTCAGTCTGTTAAACGAACGATTTACAACTTGCTTTGGCGGGCATACTTAGAGTCCAGGCAGCGGGATGTTCTGCAAAAGAGTATGCGAAACACTCTTTTAAAGCAAAGTGCTCTTCGAGAGCTCAAAAACCGCATGTCCGAACAGTTCAGCAAAGAAAATGGAGCAGCAATACTTCACGAGTCACTGGTTAAGCGAAAGACGTTAAAAATCCTGTCTCAAGAGAGCGAGAAAGCTCGACATGAGCGCCTAACTGCGGCACATGCTGAAGCCACCCAACGCCTTGACTCTCAGACCAAACTCCGCGTTCTTGTTTCTTGGCGAGCAACGACGCGCTCACACCGCGGTACTTACGATGCGCTACGAAGCATTAGAAGTCGTAGCATTGCTGCAAGCCTTCTCGACAGTTGGAGAGCTTTGCTGGACGAAGTCGTTGACATGGAAAATGCAGCTGAGGCGGAACTACTTGCCAGAATGCAATCAATTCCTTTCCGTATCTGGAGACAATCTCTCAAGGATGTTCAAGAACTTGAAGAGGTTTCTGATGATCTCAACATTGGATGGTTTGCCCAAAAGTTCAGAGTTGGACTACGCAAATGGCACCGAGACTCACTGGCGCATAATGCTCGCAGCATGCAGGCAGTGAGGTATCGTGAACAGCGCTTAAGAAGTGCTGAGCTGGTTATGTTACAGAGGTGGCGGGACCAAGTCCCACCCCCCGAATCGTCCGAGCAGTACGAGACTGCCCAGGGCGACTACTCGACTGATATCTCGTACCACGAGGCCCAGCAAGCATCTAAACTCGATTCCAGCCGACTGGCTTCTGTGCAAAGGGTGCGCACTCCCCGGAAGCTACTGCACATGAGCCCAAGGGCGCTGCAGAAATGGAAACCTAGTGAGACCGAGCCCCGAAACACACTGTCGATCTTCGCTTCGTCACCTCCGTTCGAGAGCAGGGAACAGACCCTTTCTAGGGGCTCACCGCAAAACCAAGTTTTTCTCAGATCAAGGGCTGCTGCTGCCGTCACCACACCAACGAAGCCGCGTAGGGAGCACGGCCCGTATGGCCACTAATAAACCTCTCCCGCGCGCAGCCAAGGCTTCTCATAACCTTCGCTCAAGAAACTTATTTATTCATAATAACTGTATTTTTACTTTTCCTCGAAAGTCGTGCCCTGAGGAATGCTGTATATGACAACGGAAGGCACGTTCGGGTCGCGCAGCAACACGTATGTGCCATCGTCGAGACCGCTGAAGACATCAACCAAAGACTTGATGATACCCCAGCCATTGCGGAGGTTGAGGGTGAGCTGAGATGCAAACGTCTTCGGGTTCTGAGTAAGGACAGCAACGATCTCGTGCGACTGGTTGTCCTTGGCATTGGTTCGGGAGACGAAGCCAATCTTCATCACAGGGACTTCAGCAAGCAGCGAGCGCGCAGTCCACTGCGACAGCTTGTTCAGGTTGTTCTTCATCTCTGCGGCAACGATCGCACCACGGTGAGACGAGAAGCGGTCCTTCCACTCCAGCGGCTTCGAGCCACCGTATTCATTCAGAGCAAAGACATTAGCAAGCTCCTTGGAGCCGTGCTTCTCAACAGCGGCATCGACCTCCATACGGACAACCATCGGGATTGGCTCGGCATCCGGGTCTGACTCCAAATTAAACTCCTTGTAGAGGTAGCCCTTCGGCAGCAGAGGCGCATGAGGCGGCTCGTCACCAGCAGAGAACGGGTTGGGCTTGCCCAAGTCGACTCTGTTTTCCGGGCCAGTGAGCACCGCGTTAGCCTCGAAGTTCAGGTTGATGTAGCTGGCCTCGAGCGCCAACGCCGACGCCGAGTCCGTCTTGCTATCCGTAACATCGGCCGGCGGGTTCGACGAGTTCTCGTCAACCGAGGGCAGGTCAATTGCGCTATTGTCTCGCTTGTCGAAGAAGATCTGGCCGTTCTTCTTCGTGATGATGACGTCCCAGGGGTCGTTCGACTTCGGAGCGCACATCAACAGAGCCACTATGGCATCCGTGGCGTAAACGTGGACAGGCTTCTCAGGACCGGCGGCGCCCGAGTCCACGGCCTTCTTAGCCAGGTTGCGGATGATGGGATCCTCGCTCGAGCTCACGTTGTAGTCCGTGACGTCAACGCGACGGAGACGCTTGGTGGTGAGCAGCTTGTCCATGCTCTTGTCGAACAGCTGGACAAAGCCGAAGTCTCCAAGATCGGTGCTCGGACCAACCTCGTAGCTGACCTTCTGCAACTCGGAGAAGCTGTTTGTTTGGATATGCTTCCAATCAGCGCCAATGGGCACACTCGGCTTCTTGGCACGCGACTTGTCGTTCTGCCACGGCTGCTGACGACCTCCTCCACGTCTGTTGTGCAACGTAGCAGTGCCAATTGTCATTGTACGCGGGCCACGGTTACCCTGGAACTGGCGCTGGGGCGGCTGGTTCGAGGCCGACGTTGCAGCGTGCGCGTTCAACACGGCACTGGAGCTGACCGGTCTGCCGGAGCCGGCAGCGCCCGCAGGGCGGCCACCGCGAGCACGAAGAACGGCGGTGCGGCCAGAGGGACCGTTTCCTTGCGCGGCAGACTTGCCAGGCAAGTACGACGAAGGGCCCGAGCGGCTGAACGAATCCACAACCGAGAAGGACCACGACGACTCGCCATCGTCGGTAGAGAAGAAGCTGCTTGCAGAGGCGCCATACGCGTGGTACGGATCGCGGAAGCCACGGCTCTGCGCACGCTTCTGGTCCTTGGCCTCTTTCGCAGGATCGGCCGCCCAGTCGGCAACTTTGCCTAGCTTGTCACTTTTCGAGAAAGGGGCGTAAGGCACGCCGTCGAAACGCAAAGCCTCAGGAATTTCATCGCTGGGGCCCCACATTTTTTTACCGGAACTAAACACGGTTCGCCTCGAGATTTTTCAGGTATGCGGCGGGAGATGTGTCAGCGCTTATATATATTACTGCGAGTATGTCGTGCCGGATATCGTGCTGAGTCCAAAGGCTGCGGGTGGCACACCACATATCCACAACGACCTGTCTACTGCGAAGCAACTGGCAACACTGGCTTCATTGATTTGGCTATGTCGTTGGCACATGAAAACCCCCACTTTGACATGGCTGCCCTGAAGAAGGGCGAAATGAACCTCGGCACTTCTATCATGGCGATCAAGTACAAGGACGGGCTGCTTCTGGGCGCGGACTCGCGGACGTCGATGGGTTCCATGGTGGCGAACCGCGTCACTGACAAGCTCACGAAGGTCCACGACAACATATGGTGCTGCCGTTCCGGTTCTGCGGCCGACACGCAGGCCGTCGCTGAGTTCGTGCGATACTACCTCGAGCACTACAACGTGAGCTTCGGCAAGCAGCCAACGGCGAAGACGGCGGCGGCGCTGTTTCGCAAGCTCGTGTACGAGAACAAAAACGTGCTGACTGCTGGTATTATTGTAGCTGGCTATGATGAGAAAACTGGCGGTGAAATCTACTCCATCCCCATAGGCGGAAGCGTCCATAAGCAGGACTACGCCATTGCCGGCAGCGGATCAACTTACATATATGGACTCTGCAACACGCACTACAAGCCCGAGATGGAGAAGGAGGAGGCTATAAATTTCGTCAAAATGGCGCTCACGCAGGCCATCAGGTGGGACGGGTCGAGCGGCGGCGTGATCAGAATGGTCCTCCTCACAAAGGACGGAGCCGAGCGCAAGCTCTTCTTGCCTAATGAGTATCAGCTAAATTAAGTGCTAAATTACTTCGATGTAGATGATAATGGCCGTAGATCGCACTATAGGACACGGAGACTCGCAGCCCATCGCTGGGGCCCTTCGGCCGGACCGGCCAGAGGTACGCGATTTATGTAAGTAAGAGGGCGCGTTCCTTCGACGATCTCGCGAAAGGCTGCGTCCTGGGTCTTTCATGGGACTGGAAGAGACAAGCAATGGCGATTCAGAGACTAACAAAAATGAAGGCACTCTAAAACTCAGGGCGCTGCTCGAGCCGGTACTTCCTGCAGCCCAGAACTTCACGGCAATTCATATGCGCAGCGTTCCCCAGAAGTGCCGCAAGCTCGTGTTTACAACCAGCAAAGACCCCCGGTTGGACACTGTGTCTACGCACTATTTTGTTTTGGTGCACGAGAATCTTGCAATTGTCTCGCTAGAGCTCCTGGCGTACGAGTCGCCAACCACATTCACCCTATTCATATCCAAGGCAGACACGACAGGACATTACTACGGGCCCGGAAGGATAAACACGATGGCTGTTATGCAGGCTTGGATCCGACTGGTCTACTGCCATTACAGCCCGCCGAACAAGATAATCAGGCTGGCGCTATTCGCTAAAGCTGAGGGCCAATATTTATTCTTGGGCTCGGTCAAAAACGGTCGAAAGCACCTCCTTTCGGATGCTGAGCTTGTCAAGTGGTGGACAAGGTGTCTAGATGGGCTGGCCGGAGATCTTGTGCACGTTGATCCCGGGAAATGCACGTTAGCTGTTCCAGGCATTGATGACCCAAAGGCAATTGCTAAGTACTTCCCTGAGCAAGGCAAGCTGCCGTGGTCCGCAGGGGACATTTTCTGGGACGGGCCCTCTGCGGAAGCAGATCAAAGTGCTCGAGCTGTGAACCGTATCCCGAGGTTCCCGGATGATCCGAAGTCCCGGTTCCTGGACTCGCTGGTCTCAGAGAAGAGAGCGAAACAAGTCACGCGCAGGCAGTATTGGCTCGAGCTTCAGTCACGCCAGGAGTTTTTACTTGGCAAGTCTGTCGGAGTCATTGGACTCGAAGCCTCGGTGCGTCCCGAGCTCGTTCATGCGTTGTTCAAAGAACCAGCAGGATCTAAGCGCGACTGCGACAAATTCAAAGAGCTACTGATAAGCCTGGATTTCCATACTGTGGAAACCAGCACGGAAGCTACGCAGAGGCTCCTTGCAGCTGTTCCTGAACAGTTTCAAATCAGCTTCAGTGGACTGCGGAAACCGCGGACCTCTGCGCAGCAACATGAAGTTGACGCGTCCAGGAAACGGGAGAGCGCCGCGCAGCAAGTCAACATGCTCGGAGGAGGGATGGTACGTAAGAAGAAGAAGACGGAAGCTGCCAGCTAGCATTCAGCTGAGAAGTTCTCTGTCCCGCGTTGTGGCAATTTCCCACCTAAAATCTGCCTCCTCAATTTCTTTGCATGGCTGGTTTTTGACTGCGAATGGCGTTTACCTGTCGAGCTCGAGCCGTGCAAGCTATGGAGGAGCTGCACCTCTCGCTCGTGTCTCAAGCTCTTATCATGCACGATGAGCTTGGGGCCTTTTGTATATGGAGCTGTGCCGTGCGCTGACCTCTGTTGAGTTTCTTGAAGCACCTTTTGGCGGACATAGCTGCTGAGCCGCTTCGACTGGTCTTGGTCAAGAAGGTTCATTTCGCCCTTCATGCCCATGAACAAGCCCCTTTGAAGCTCTTGCTTGTACAGTTTGTATTTGGGCTCACTGATCCACGCCTTTTTCAGCGTGCTCATGGCCACTCTGAGATCATTTGCGGTAGACTGGACCAACCCTTCTGAATACTCGAGTAGACTGATACCTAGGTATCGAATAGGTATTGGCGTTTGAAGCTCGACAGACCTGGAGGAGCCACACTCGTAGCTGCGTAGAATAAGAATGCCGTGGGGGTCAGAGTCTACTAAACAGTACACGGGGACTCTTGGAAACGCCAGTGTGAGCGCGATGACTAGGCGACGAGTGGCTCTATCGGGGAATCCTTTGCCTGTTAGAATGACCGCCTCGGGAAGCTCATGCTGCATGTACGAAAACACGGCCTCTTTCTCTACAACCAAGATGTATTTGGGAGGCCGCCGCGCCGAGACGTGTAAAATGCTCTGCACGGGGATGAGCGTTGAGCCGTTAGCGCGCTTCACCTCCTGTAATTCGCCGTTCTCCAGAACAATTGTGAATTCGCCAGCGACCAACCCACTCGGCGCTTGTTGGACATTGAGAGAAGCCCTAGGAACGACAAAGCATCGACATATTTTCTCCAAAGCGCGCACAATAGTTTCCTGGTTTCTGAAAAGAGACACATCCTTGTAGTATAGGTCACGGCTCGTCACTACTTTATCGCTTTGCAGATTTAACAAGATCTGTTCACAAAGACGCAGGACTATCGCAAACGTCCGGCCAGCTCTTACGTTGGGACCCGGAAATCTCAGTACCCTGTATGCTGGAGCTGTCTTCAGTTCTTGGCACTTGAACGGTTCACAGGGTCGAACCGCATCTAACCGCAGCTCAATGGACGACGATCCCGGTTGAACTGCTTGCCTTCTTGCATTGTCCAACAACTCAGACAAATGTTTGATTACACAGTCTTTGCACATGGAAAAGTATGATAAAACCAGAAGAAATGAACTCAATTGTGCCAGCGTTGTGGTAACATGCCACGCGGGGAGGGCTACACATTTTGTGGCAGCGCGCGTCAGATAAACATCACGGCGACACGGATATTAGGGTTGTGACGCCAGATGATCCACGCGATTAACTCTTATGTATATATATGTTTAGGTGAATCTATGTAACAGCATATGGGATTCGGGAGGTTGTAGCACTAAACAACCTCCGTAAGAACCTTGGCAGCTTCCCGATATGTATTGAG
Source organism: Starmerella powellii (assembly GCA_030568915.1). Taxonomy (NCBI): domain Eukaryota; kingdom Fungi; phylum Ascomycota; class Dipodascomycetes; order Dipodascales; family Trichomonascaceae; genus Starmerella; species Starmerella powellii. The sequence continues at coordinate 577,142 of JAJMJE010000006.1, read as the reverse complement.
AGATTCGACCAGCTTCTTGCGTTCCTGCACGACAACCTCGTCTTCGAACAACAGCTCCTCGAACATCGACTCTCTGTAAAGATCCATCACGAGCCTGTTTTGAGCAGAAGACTTCGTGTAGTCGACCAGCAAGTGCATGATGGCCTTGGGCACGAGGTCACTAATAGTTTGACGCACTATGTTGAAGTAGGACTCGATGAGCTTGAACATGAGGTCGCACTCGAGGCGGTCCTTTGCGTCGAGCGAGGATGCCTCAGACTCAAGACGCTCGTTGCGCAAACGGAGATGCGAGGGAACGTCCGCATTGCTGTTCAGTGTCGAGGCGTGCGTTGGACCAGTAGCGCCAGGAGTGGACGCAGATCGCTTGGCAGCTTCACCATTGACAGTGTTGGGAGACGCTGATCTCGACACTCCCGGAAGCGAGGATGCCAAGTGCCCGTTCTGAGCTCCATTTGGACCTCCCTTACCGAAGAAGTAGTTCAAGAACAGCTCCTTCTGAGCCGCGCTGGAATCAGCGCCACGGCCGGCATCAGTCTTAGCGTGCTGCAGGGATCCATTGCGCGAGCCCTCCGAGTGCAGATTGTCGCTATCGTCAATGCTAGTCGTATCAGGTGCCGAGTTCTCCGTTGAGCCAGCCTCGCCGTTAGTCCCAATCTGCTGGATCTTCAGATCCTCCACCGCTCGCGATATGTGGCTCGCAATGTGCTGTTCGCGCTGGCGGCTCGACTCAACAACAGCCGACATTGCCTCGCTCGCTGGGATGAACTGTGGGTGGTTTGTGTTGATATAAGACCTCTGGATATCAATAAGGCTCGTCACGTAACTCGAGGTCGGACCAAGGCGCTCGTTCAGAAGCTTGGAAAGCGTGTCAATGAGCTTTGTCTGGAGCTTCGGGAACCTCTCGAGCTCAACGCCACCACAGCCATGACATATCTTCATCAATTCCTCGTAAACGAGTTCAACACACTGTTGAGAAGGCACCTCCAACAGCTTGATTAAAGGCTTCATGAGGAGATCGAACGCGAGCTCGGGAACAAACAGCGAAGCTCTCGGCCCCGAGCTGTTGCGGATAGCAATGCGGACGTCGCTATACGTCAGCTGATGGAGCGGATCAATCGCCGCGAGGTTCTTTTCAAAGACGTCACTGAAGATCTGGTATATGCGGGCGCCTCCTCCAAGCTCCTTGATAGAGTTCAGATCCATAGAGATAGGGTTGCCGTCGATGGATCCTACAAATGAGGATGCAAAGTTCATCATCAGAGTGAGGATGAGAGGGCCCTGCTTTTCGCGCGTATCGGGGACCTGGCCCTGGCCGAATGTCGCGAGTTCCTGGCTGGTTTGCCCGATCAACGTGTTGAGACGCGCTTTGATATCCGGGAGCCGGTCGCGAATGTGGGTCATCAGTATTTGGTTGAGCACCTTCGCGAGGTAGGCAGTTCCGCACTTGTGGGCTATGCCGCGGTAGGCCGGGTGAGACTGGAAGAACTCGCGCTCGGATTCCACGGAGTCCTCAAGACTCTTCTTTTCCTGGATATCTTGCTGCGACCGGTTAACAATTCCAATGAACCCTAGCTTGAGAGGGTATGTGACGCCGGTGAGGACATCCATGGCGTTGGTTCCCTTGTCCATGAGATCGAGCTTCGTGAGCACGCCAAGGGTCCGCTTGCCCTGCGGATCGACAGAGCGCGCCATCTTGAGGCTCTCTGAATTAACGAGGTCTTGGTTCGCCGGGGTCACCGCCAGGATTATGGAGTTGGGGTTGCTGATGTATTCCAACACAAGCTCTTTTGTTTGCTTCTCGATGTCCGCGGGCTGGTCACCAATGGGGACCTTTGTGACACCAGGAAGATCCACAACCGTCAAATCGAGAACGTGCGGCGAGTGGATTTTGAGGCTGATGGGCACCGAGGAAATGCCCTTGTTGGACCCAGCAATGCGAAGGGTTTCCTTCTCGATTTCGAGCCGGACCTCGTCGAAGTCGTAGAACTTGCGATCTTTCACATGCAGGAACTCGCAGTACTCGCTGGTATCGTTGATGAGCGAGATCGCCAGCGGACGACGCGTCACGATGCCGGTTCCACGCGGCAAAAAGTCGCGTTTCACAAGAAGTTCTATGACGCTGGACTTCCCGCTCGACTGCGCGCCAACCACGACAACTTGCGGCAGGTCGAGCGAACCGCAGCTTGTGCTTGTGAAAACAATATCCTGGATCTTGTTGACCACAGGAATGAGGTCCTCCAGGCTCGACTCGCCTTTGCCTTGCACAGAACTCATTGCTCAGCTTCTCTGCTCAGCTTGCCAGGTTGTTGCCCCCTAAGATTCAGAGAGTCCGCTTATACTGTTGCGGTTTGGGTTGCGTGTCTCCAGTTCTCGCTACCATTCGGAGAAAGCGCGTGAGTAAGCTATGCAAGCCCGACATGATTCGTTGCTACTGTGGTGATATAATGCGTGAGCTATTAAATAGTTTAGATTGTAATATGTAGGGGCTGCAAGTCTGTGACCCTCGTAGTATACCGGTGTTTCGTCAGGCTTAGTGTGTGTGATCTTCCAACTGCTCACTCCAGCCATGAGTGGGGGGGATGTCTCAGCGTACAGCTAGGCAATTATCATCTCACCATTTAAAAGGAGAAGCAATGAATAAAACTGAAATTAGGTAGCGGATTGGTGCAGTTGAAGTTCCGTATATTATTGAGCAAAACGAACCCCATGGCTTTGACAGACCTGGAGTTTGTCTGAAGGCTTCCCGTTTATCATGTCGCTGCCCTACAAAGCTCACTTTTGGCAAACCACATTACGGGCAAGGGCAAATCGCGAGGCCCGCGATATCCAAAAACAAGTGGATCGGAACCGCTCGGTTCGGATCGTATGGAAGCCGTTGTCGAGGAGGTTGAAGTCATAAACTCCATCTACGAGGGCGCTGCGACGTACTATGCAGACAACTCCACGGTTGTGATTGACATACCGGAAACCTCGCTGCATGTAAAGCTGTGGCTGCCCGTTCAGTACCCCGAGGAGCCCCCACGAGTCAATAACATAGGCGGGCTCGGGTCCGCTGGCGACTACACTCAGCAGGTGCAGCAGATCATCGACGACACATTTGTGCCCGGGGAAGTATACTTGTACACGTTCATTGACGAGGTCAGGTCTCTGGCTGAGGCTCTCGAGGAGAACAAGGCGCGCGCAGCCGCCGACTCAGGCAGAACCACATCTACGAATGATGTCCAGGGATCGGTCAGAATTGGGGAGTGGGCGGCGACGGACGAGATCCGCGACCACGGGTCAGTATTCATTGGTCGCGCGATCCGCGCCAACTCCGAGGCCGAAATGGAGAGCCTTGTCGCGGACTTGCTGGGTGACAAGAAGCTATCCCAGGCCACGCACAACATGGTGGCATGGCGAATCAAACTAGACGAGGCAGGAACTCAGTTTGCTATGGACTACGACAACGACGGAGAGTCCGGTGCAGGCACATCTATGGTACATGTGCTTGAGATGGCTAATGTACATAATGTTGTTGTCGTGGTTACACGATTCTATGGCGGAGTGCATCTTGGCGCGACGCGGTTCAGGCATATAAAGAACTGCACGCGCGATGCCCTCATTAGCGGGGGTTTCATTGGTAAATAAATAATGGCAACAGTGACATTACAGAAGAAGCACTGCACAATACTTCAATCACGACTTTCTTCGTTTCGGTTTCGCAGAACGTCCATCGTCCTCGCTGAGCCGTTTTCGTGCAGGTGAGCTCCGGTCCTTATTAGGCTTCTTCTTGCTACCCTTAGCAGGCTTCTTGTCATCGTAAGACTTGGCCATCTGCTCGGGGTCGACAGTCACCGGCTTCCGGCCATATGCTCTTCGGCCCTCAGTCGAATGCTCGGCCCCATACAAGTCAGTGTAGCCGACATTTTCGTTCGAGCTCTTCGACTTGGGCGCCGGGCGTTTAGAGGTAGTGGAGAACGGGGAAAACCATGCGCCCGGGTCTGCTTCCCGTGAGGTATTGGTCGCGTCACTTGACGGCTTTTCTGGTTGCGATGGCGGCGAAGGAGTCGCGGACTCGTCTTTCTGCATGAACTTCATGCCCAGGATCCCCGAGCTCAGCTTCGCCGGCGCTCTTGGGGATTTACCCTGCGTCTTACCAGCCACATTAGACATTTTGAAGATACGCGCCCGTCTTGCTCTGGTCTATGTGGTGTTATGCAATTCGATCCCTGCCACAGGTGATGGCTGGTGATAGTGGATGGTTTGTGGTCGTGAGCCTTAGAAAAATTAAGTAAGAAACAGGTCTCCAGTAGGCCGTCCACAAAACGTCTGCCACACTGGAAAAAGGCCTCTAATGGACACGGCAGACACTTTAATAGATGGTGACACCACCCAAATTAAAGAACTGACCCAGCTCACGTTAAGAGACGAGAACACAAGGGCTCTGTGGTCCGGCAGCTCGCTGGTTTGGGATGCCGTTTTGAAACGTCTTCAAACTGAAATTGAGCAGACTTCAGGTGGTGAAAAGCAGGTTCTTCAACTCGCGAACAACCTTTCAGCTACTCTGGTGGCGGGCGCAAGCATTTCTTCAGAGTTCCTACTCTGTTTTGCCGAGCTCGAGTTCACAAATATTGAGGAAAGGCGGCTACAATGGCAGGTTCTGGCCAACTTCTCATCCGGAATGGGTGATACGCTTTCTAAAATGGGGACGAAGATCTTATTGAAATTGGTCTCCAACCAATCTCGTACACTCTCCGACTTGGACACGCAGAGCTTTGCTGTACCCTACTTGTTATTCTTCAAGAACGTATCAGAGGCTGCGTCGGCAGCAGACCTCGCAACGATTGCACGTAACTCAAAAGCACTGGAACTGATCCTCTCGAAGCTGCCAGACTGGCACAGCGCAGAAAAGGGTACACTAGTTCTGCTTTCCGCGCATATTGTGTCCGCTTACACAGAGCATGGCATAGTGCCAGAGCTTGTCCACGCCTATAGCCAGGACTTGTCTAATTTGCTGACGCTGTTCGAGACGATTGAGCTCCTGTTGAACTCCCCGTTGTCGGAGTTCGCATACCTGCAAGACCCCGCCTTTTGGGCTACCGATGCTGGATACCAGGTCGCCTCTGCCATGAAGCACGAGCTGCAAACGGGCATTGCTCCCCTCGTGAGCCTCATTATGTCCAAGGATAGATCTCAGCAAAAGAGCTTGATGTTATGGAGTACTGTGCGCATGCTGCTGGACATTCTGGCAATAGTCACCCCTCTTCTCTCAGATCAAGCTCTAAACGAATACAGACAAGATCTGCTTCACGAACTTATTGCACTGCTGAAGGCCACAAAGGAGCTGCCGTCTAAGTCTAAGTTGGCAGACGCTGGCCAGGAGTATATCCCTGATCCATCCGACTTCCCTTATCTTCGGTCTGGCGTGATACCTGTTCTTTCAGTAGTGACGAAGTCAAACAAGTCGTCGCAAGATGAGATGCGGATATCTGGAGGTTTGAATGTGATCCTCGAGAGCTGTGTAATTGATGCGAACAATCCCTTCATGAAGGAGCGGGCTATTGTGTGTATCCGGTACCTTCTTGAGAACAATCTCGAGAACCAGGACTTTGTAGCCGCTATGGAAGCGAAACAAGTCGTGGACGGGCAAACTCTCGAGAAAGCAGGCTACGAAACCGAGATTCGCGATGGTAAAATAACCCTCAAGAGGTCTGCATCATGACCAGGACAGCATTTCGGAGCACTTTGCATATTAATCAAATAAATATTGTTTTCATTAGCATTTACATCAGTCTCTTTTATCGGACCCGCAACATGGCTTGCTAGAATAGATTAGCCTGTGCGTTCTGCAACGACACTTTAGTGTATCGATCCTTCAGCACAACGATCCATCAATGCAACGATCGTTCAATGCAACGATCGTTCAATACAACGAACTTATGGTTCCATGGCAAATGCCGCACGAGCCTCGAGCTCCAGGATATAGCGGTTCTCTCTTTGCGCCTCTTTTCTCAAGGTGTAACATGTGTATAAGGAAGCGACGACCTGGAATCCGATGAGAAGTTTGTACGGGTCACAACCCAGCAAAAGCTCTTCGAACTCAATTGTGGCATCCAAAGGAGGCAGAATTATGGGTTTGGCGACGGCGGCCAGAATTAGAAATGTGACGGCCACTGAGCTCATAAGTTTAACAGGGATGGCCTTGATGACCGAGATCGTGGTAGCCCATACAAGCATTGCTTGGCACGTTCCTACCACGGAGCTCGAGACAATCCATGCAGGTTTTGTGGATATGACCTGCAGAACAGTGAGCCCGATGCACATAAGGCTCGCGCAATACGTCACTACTCTGTTGCCATAAACTGACGTTAGCCAGAAAAGCAGCGGAACGGAGAGTGTTGCTGCTACTGGTGACCACTCCGTAAGCTCAGGCCAAATCACAAGCTCGTCGTTGTACACTGTCCGTGCTTCTCCACTAACATATATGAGATCCAGCGGCACAGAGTTCAATAGGTAGTTGAGGAAAAGAGCGACGAAGGGCCCGGAGGTGATCGCCCGCGAGTAAGTGGGGTAACGGTACCCGTTGAAATTGTCATCCAGTTTGTTCGTTGATAGCAGTTCCACAGCATCGCCCTCACCAGTGCTCGCATCGAGCTCATCCGTCGAGCTTTTCTGCTTCATGATGGAGAAATGGGCCTTCAAGTCGTGAAGCAGGTTAACAGGTTGGAACTCGTCCGCAGTATCCGACAAGAGCATGAGCGTCAAGGTCGCAAAAAGCCATATACAGGGCACCCACAAAAGATTCTTGAACAGGTCCCGGATAAGAAGCTCGTTCTCGGCAAACTGCCAGGTGAATGCAAGCCATAGCAATGGCCCCAGCTGCAGCAGCGACAGGAACATTACTAGGAGACTCAACTTACCGATTCGGGATGCAGGGTAGGTTGAAATTATGTTAACGACATTGAAGATCGCGAAGGGGGCGGACATCGCAATAATGGCGTATCCGTACTGGAATCTGTCCGTGACCCACTGGTCGTCGGGGCGATCACTTATGACCACCGTACCTGCAGCGAGCGCGAGACAGCAGCATATATTCGTGAAAAAGAAGCCGAAGTAGCTCGCAGCGTAGAAGGCCGGTAGCACAGCAATAGCGAACCCAACGCCTGCCGTGCTGTAGACACTAACATACGCACTCCTCGACTCCAGGCAATAAGTAGGCACCCCCACAAGCATTGAGCTCGACACGGTACAGCGGTCCTCATAAATGTGCTCCTTCAGCATGAAATGCTGCACCGTGCTGAACGCGGTTTGAGGGCTCGCGACAGCCGCACATATAAACAGTGCGAAGACTAGTTGAAGAGACTTGAGGATGAGCTCCTTCATCTCAAAAATATTTGAATCGATAACAAAAGACCACGAAGCTTCGGCGCCCAGTGCCAAGTGCTCAAGGACCCTTGGCCAAGTACTGATAACGGCGAGCCACGAACGTTAGGAGGTATGATCCGCTAAGGGTTCGGGCACCGCAGTCACCCGCACTGCGCTCTGTGTATGGCTGTGAGCACGACTGGAACTGAATGAGGCTCGCGAGATTATTCTCTGCGTCCGCGATCCAGTTTTTAAAACGCACTGCGTTGCCGCCTCGGCCGAAAATCAATGAGGACGAGATCACTGAAGTTTTTCTGAAGGGCGGAGGAAAAGGCGGTCAGAAGATCAACAAAACAAACAGTAAGGTCCAATTGAAACACATTCCGACGGGCATCGTGGTTGAAAGCCAGTTTTCGCGCTCGCGTGAAGACAACAGGAAAAGAGCCAGAACCATATTAGCGCTGAAGGTCGACGAGATATATAATGGAGAGAACAGCCGAGCAGCAATCGTGGCGAACTACCAGGCTCAAAAGGCGAGAAAAAAGAAGCAGCAGGCGAGAAAACGACGCGAGGAAAAACTGCAACAAAAACAGGAGGAGCCGTTGAAAGAGGCCGAATCTTCGATCGAGGCTGGAACCTTACCACACGAAGAAAATCAGTAGCATTAGTCTATGTTCATCCTAAATTATGTTCATCCTAGACTATGGTCATCCTAGATTATGTTCATCTTAAGAAAGCATTCATGCCTCGAGCATGCTGTCACCCTGGTCCGAGTCGGCAGGGCCTTCGCTCAATTTTTGTAGCATCCTTGTTTTGTAGACTTCCCCGGTGTAGACGTTCTGCTGAGCGGTCTCCATGATCTTTTTCACATCCAGCAGGAGCCTCTGGGCTGCCCGCAATGGGATATTCATGTCCTGCTTGTTCGCCGTGATATACTGGCCATGGTACTCGAAGACGCTGCGCAACCATAGAAGAATATACTCGACGTGCGGCGAGGCCTTGCCCTTCTCGGCCAAGAAGGCAAGCAGCCTGGAGATGTAGATCTGCGGCAGGCTCTGTGCCGTCAAAGGAACGTCATCAACAGGAACGGCTTCGAAAACTTGGTTCAAGATCGGCGCGTCACCAAGCCGGAAGGCGAGAATAAGCGCTCGCAAGAAATCCTTTTTCGCAAGGAAGTCCATGCACGATTCCACAGTTATGTCGACATCAAGCTCGAAGGGATCAAACTGAACCTGCTTGTCTATCGCATACACGAGAAGTCCCTCGGTGGATGCGGCGCTAAATGCAGCTGAGGTCGGGGAAAACAGCGTGCCGGTGGTCTTGATGGGTGGCCGCGCACGGGCAGCGGCCGAGCCGCGCTGAGCACCTGGAGCAGTCTCGTCATCGCCTTTCCATCTCTTGCGTGTTTTTTCGTCCACAACACCTCGATGAACGTCATCATCGATGCTGTCGTTTTCTATCAGGTCCATGGGGCCAGCCTCGGTCATGTTCTTCGAGTTCAAGAACTCCTGGGTTCCATCTAATGCCATATTTTTGGAGACAGCGAACTTACGCAGCAATACTGCATTGTTAGCATCGTAAAGGCATATGAATTTGGAGTTGCCGCCGGCAAGAATCATATTTCCATCAAGACTGTACGACAGATTCGTGAAATGCTTCCCACGAGCAGAGTTCGCTGCCGAAAATCGGTCGCCCGCGTAGCGGCCCGAGCCGCCAATATCGTGCTTTCCATCAATCTCTACTTCCTGTTGGCCCGTTTTCGGGTCCCAGATCGTGATGAGACCATCCATAGAGCTAACGGCCAACATTTTGGCGTCTGGCCTGAAGGATACCGCCAGGACCTCACTTTGCAAGTGCATAGGCTCGGAAAGTGCGGTGCGGCCAAAGAAGTTCCAGAGTCGGGCCGTGTGGTCCCAGCTCCCACTAGCCAGGAGTGATCCATCAGGGGAGAAGTCGAGAGCCGCTATAGGACCTTCGTGGCCGCTGAGGCGGTCGACGAGCTGCGAAGACTGGACATTCCAAACGTGGATGTCGAAGTCGTCAATGCTTCCGGCACACACGAGCTCACCACTAGGGTCAACGGCAAGTGACGTAAATTGTATCCGCTGAGGAGCGGTGAACGTTCGGAAGTTTCGGTAGCGCAGAAGGTCCCAAGCCCGCACAGAGCCGTCTAGCGAGGCACTGAAAAGAACGTTCCCTCTTTGCGAGAACTTAAGTGCTGTGACAGCCGCCATGTGCTGGCTGAACGTCACAATTGCGAACCCAGAGTTGACGTCCCACACCTTGATCTTACCGTCATCGGACCCGGTAACCAACGTAGAACCGTCAGGAGAGTACGCGACGGCATTAAGGCTATCGTAGTGGCTCTGCTGTTTCAGAATGTAGGTTTCGCTCTGCCACTCCCATACAAGTAGTTGGCCAAGCTCAGCAGCGCCGAAGAGAAGCCACTCACCGGTTTCATTGATTGTCACGTAGTCCACGCTGTCTTGCGAAATGGTCAGCGTCTGGATCTGCGTACAATGCGGCAGCTCATACAGCGCGAAAAGGCCAGTCACAAAGCCAACTACTAACAAGCCGGATCGCGGGTGGAATGCGGTGCACGAGACTCGGCCGTGGTCACTCACGTAGTGCCTGTCTGTGATGGCCCACTTGTCGGCGTCGTCGTCCCACTTCCACTCGAATTGCGCGCCATCCTTCGAGATTGTGTAGATCGTTTCCTGGTCTGCACTGAAATATGCGCCAATTACAGCATCTTTGTGGCCCGTGAGCGTGCTGACAGCAATGGCATCCTCAGAGTGGACCGAAAATATATGGGATGTCATGTCCCTCGAAGCAGTGAGAATGAACCGCGAGTCATTCGACCACTCTATTGCCGTGACCACTGCATAATGGCCCGTGTAGACTCTGTGACGAACAAATGGGGCGAACTGTCGCTCATCAGCGGCGGTGGGGGCTACCCACATCTGAACATGCGAGCCTGTGGCAACTGCAATGAAGTTCCCGTCCGGACTGAATCGAACAGCAGTGACTTTCTCCTTGAAATTCATGTGGTGAATCACATTTCTCGTCACAAAGTTCACAAGAATGCAGCGTCCCTCGTCGTCCACGCTGAGCATCAGAGTGCTATTGTGGTTTATCGCAATGCATCTTACAGGTCGGCGGTGCTCGTAGGTGAAAGTAAAGCTCTTGTTATTGACCACATCAAAGCAGCTCACGCGGTTCCCGACTGGGCTCAACACAGACTTCCCATCGGGGGTGAAGATAACATTGCCCTGCGAGTATACAGTGCCGAATATATTCGACAGCTTGTAATCAAGGCTCATTGTTTTCTTTCAGCGCAAAATTCGAATACCCGAACCTTTTTAAACCGAAGAACAGGGGAATTCTGCTGCTGTGGAAATTAGTATCACCAACGAGTGCAGGTATTACAAATATTTTTTTCTCGCCCTGCTGCTAGTCCACCACGCCTTGGTAACGAGGTCTCAGAAACATAATGAAATTGAAAGTAGCTACACATAAATTATTCTCAATTCGATGTCAACTATAAAATACTACTAAAAAATATAAATAATACTCACACGAGGCAAACGACCTCTACTACTGAAAATTAACCAGAAGAATAAGCAGGATAGACTGCAAAAGAATGGAAATGAGAGTAAACTCAGATTGACGATGGAGGTGCGTAGACAGGAACTCTTTGCGAGTCCTCCGAGACTTCGATCTTAGCCTTCTTCTTTATGTCGTTGATCTCATACCAGCTGCCTGAAGTGAAGGCATTGATATCAGACTTGCGAAGATCAGCCCTCTGTTCGTCCGCCCATCCATAGCGGTCCTCCGGGAACCAGACAACTGGGTTTCCGGAATTAGTGGAAGGGTCGTCGAATGCTGCGGCCTCCTCCTCGGAAGTGGGCAAGTTGCTTGGGACCTCATGCCAGATGTTGTCGCTAAGCAGCTCCCTCTTGATGACCTCCGGCGCATAGTAGACGTGGGGCTTGAATAGACGATCGAAGAAGGTTCCGCTCCTATGGATACCGCTCTCCTTGTCAGCGTGCGCCAAGTCGTCTGCATCGCGATTCGAGAAGGGATTGCTCTTGGCCAGCGACGCCGTCTCGTCAGAAACGGTCTTGACCATGTCGGAGCCTGAAGCATCCTCTCCATCGGCATCAAGCAATGACCGCGGAAGCGCGAACTGCATGGGACCGAATGCACTGTGCAAGTGCACCTGGAACCATATCGTGAAAAGACACATGATGACCTCGAGGACAAGGGGACCCCACGATTTCGAGAAAACGAAAAGAACGATAAGAATGAGCTCCGCAATGTAAATACCGACAAAAAGGTGCTGCAGCCCTCTAGAATAATTGATTCCGCGACCACTGGTTTTGCTAGTGCAGAACATGAGGTTGTTCAGGAACGCAATGTACACGAAGAGGAACAACGCAGCAGCGAAGGGCATGATGATCGGGGCAATAATAGAGTAGACGAACATGATAAGAGCAAGGTTCGAGTAGATCGGATAGACCGTTCCCCAGCTCTGTCCACCAATCGCGTTGCGTCGAGCCCAGATCTTGCGAGGCGTATTATCAAGGAACGCTCCGAAGAGATGGTGCAGAACAACGCCAGTTATTTGCAACAGCATTCCACCAGGGATTGTCAACGCCTGCAGCAGCAAGTAAGCAATGAAGATGTTACTGGCTCTGGGAAGGTTCTTCTGCAAGAACGAGAGAATCGAACTGGGGTCATCAAGAATGTCCTTGAGGGCAGCCAAGATCGAACTAGACAGCGACATCACGAAGAAAACCTGAACAACCTGGAACCAGAAGTAGACTTGCTGAGTATAGTATTCAACGTGGCTTACGGTGGGAGCGCCTGCAATTCTAGCGGCCTTGCGGATCATGATCGGAAGCAGCATCATCAGAACCGCAAGGAGAATCAAGGGCAGAAGCGACGAAATCAAACCATAAAGCACACTAGGCAAAGAGTTCAGGAAGCTCAACCAGGGGAAGAGTCTGACAAGGGTTTTGATCTGTGAAATGAAACCCGCGAACGCGACAGGAATTGCCCAGAAAATCACCAAAGCAAAGCAGAAGACACTAGCAAGCAGCGCAAATGGCAGCCGCTTGTACCATCTCAGCGAAAGATTCTCCCAAATGACCTCATCAGGACGCACACCAATGAATCTCGGCGACAGCTGGAGCGGGCGGTGGAAACTAAGCATCTGTACAGCGACTTCAGCGTGGTACTGCGTGTGGAATACAACAAAGGCAGCAGCACGCTTCTCATTGTCAGAGTAGGATCCTCGAAGCGTATCGATAGACTCGTTCAAAGCCGGCATCTCCTCTTTAAGGTACGGGAGAGTCTCGACCTTCTTCCCCAAGAACGGAATCTTCCCACCAAGCAGTCCAAGACGGTGCGTGGGGGTCTTAGCGTAGTCGGAGAGCTCGGCGTGGTCATCCTGGTTAATCTTTCCTTTCTTCTCAGCCTTCAAGCGCTTTTTAAGAGCCTTTTTCAGCATAGAGTTCTCGGTGCTCTCAAGCTTGCCCGCGTACTTGTCACGCTTAGAGATAGCATCCTGGAGGTCAGACGCATCACGCGAAATGAAAACGTGCTTGACACCTGAGAAGATACTTCGCAAGTACTCCTCGTTGAGATAGGCGGCAGGAACATCGTTAACCAGCACCGTGCGGTTGGAAAGCAGGTACTTTTCAGAGTTGCTTGTAAGGACAGCTTGACGCGTGCCAATATAGAACAGCATCTCTCTGTAGATGAAAAACAGCACAAGTCCAAAGAATATCCAACTAAGGAAGACATGAGCATAGTACCGGTTGCTGTCAGAAATGTTACCGAAGGCAAGCAGGTCGAAGCCGGGGCAGCCATAGCCGTTAGTCGCATTAACAGGCAACAGGATAGGCAGAAGAATTATAATACCAAGCACCGCGATGTAAAACAGGAATCGCAGGTATCGCAAAAAGAAATAGCCGTCGAGGCCCGCGTCCCGGATAATCTCGCTATCGGGCCGGGTAAGCAGGTCCTGAAGCCACTTGAAGGCTCCGGACGCCAACGGTCTAGGGCGGTCGGCATCCGACTGCTCGCTTGAGTAGACGCGAGAGTCATAAACGCGTTTTTCTTTGGGCCGAAGCAGCACAAAGGCCGCCACGAATACCAAAAACATGACACCATTCGCAATGAGCGACGTGACGACCGTTTGGGTCGAGTCACTGCTCTGACACTTTTCCTGAACCATTATTTTCTCCTGATCGGCCCTTCAGTATAGCATATGAACGTGGTTAAGTTCCAGAATCTCTAATTTCTATATCGCGCGCCTCATCTATCAAATTTGGGTTCGAGTAGGTAGGCTCATTCTGCGGAATGCAGAATAGGGCGCCATATGCATGAGGGTGTTCTGCAGCAACACTTGCCTCGCGTAGGGTTAGGCAGCTTGATCGCTGCTTGATGCTAGCACCAGGCACTCCTCGCGAGCACTTCGAGTAAAAAGCATTTGGTAAACTAGCCAGCATCTGTAACTAGGTTGTCTCATTATTCCAGCTTTTTTCGCAGTGAGAGCTCACTAGTCGCAATTCGGCGCCCATCGGCGATGACTCCCATGTACGATCGCCTACCCTGTCTGGCGTAAGGCACTTGCATGAGCGCGAAGGCCGTGAAAAAGGAAGAAATAAGGGAACCACCAACAAGGAATTGACAGAACTAAGCAAACACGACCTTTTAACATTATTTAGACTATGAGCTGTGAAATCTAGCTGTATCCAGCAACATACATGCCCCCCCTGTCTCGAACTTAAAATGGTTGCGACGACTTCTATGCACACAGACTTGGGCGAGGCTGAAGCCCACCGACGGTGCTGACGCGCGCTGGATGTATTACATAAGTGCACATTCCCCAAAATGGCATAGTCCGACGTCGCCCTCCGAGCGCGAGCGGCACCTCCACTGCACGGAAGTGTAACGGCGATTTCTCTGTTGCTTCAAACCTTTGAATAATGGAGAGCTCTTTAGCTACATGGGTCGTCTTCCAGCCGTTTATCATGCTGCTGAAGACACTCATCATCGATTGATCACACGCATGAACCAAAATAGAACCAGAATAGCATCAGCTCCTTTTTGTGACGTCACCGTAATATCTTACATACGACCTTACATAGCTCAATGATCTGACGGCGGCCTTGCCCCTTTGTCAGCTCTCTGAAAATCGTTTTCCACCACCTTAGGGCAGGCCAAAGTGGAAGCCCAAGCCATCACTGCACCAAGAGTCATCTGGCTACGCCGTCGTCCCACCTTGTCACGTTACCATCTTGCTACTAGAACAAGGCTGTGTAGATTAAGTTGGCTTAGGACAGCAGCCGGATTAAGCGTCTCGTAGTTTTCGCGCGTTGCTGTCTGTCGCTTAAAGATGCCTTCGTTGCCTTGTTTGACCCCGATCCATCCCGCTAAAGGTCAAGGGTTGACAGAGCAGCAGAGATAGCTATCTTTCAAAAACGTCGACTCAACGGCGCCAGGGCGGGACTACATATAAAGTTAGCACTTACATTCAAGAATTGAAACGTCGGTGTCAGGGACCATACAATATATCTAGCGATTGAGCTCTTCCAAGAACGCACACTTGTCTGACGCTTTGTGCATGTATTGTACGCTATTCCTGAGGATGGGCGTACCACGTGATTCGAGTGCCCATTGCCAGTGAGCGAATACAGCATGGAATAGTGTACCTAGTGAATTCGGTCCGTAGGTTTGCAGTCAATGAACCCGTGATGAGGCGCGTGTACTCGAGTATAACGAGGAGTAGTGTCTTCCTTCCTGCGGCCGCACGTCAGTTGTGGCGCCCCTCAAGGCTCTTCCACGTTGCGAGGTTCGTCAACTCACCAGAGCAGGCGGCGTCTGAGGCGCCCGAGCGCGATCAGCACGATCAATTCTCAGAAATGATGGACGACCGCACTAATGCACTGCTACAATCTTTGGGCGTAAGCTCTCAACAATTCGACGAAAATTCCGGCAATCAGGACCCTATAAGCCATCATGCGAGCGTTCCTCTAATGGCGGCCGTGGACGTGAATTCGCGGCCGTTGGAAATGACGTCGCACAGAGAGCATTTTTTCGACACTCAAGACGTGTATTCGGAACTGAGATCAGCAGGCCTGACTCCGGGACAGTCTGAGGTGATCATGCGCACTATGCAGGACCTTATCACCGATCTCGTGAACCTGTGCCAAGACCGCGCCGTGCCAATCTCTGCTGGAGCCAACGAGGCGTACTTGTTTGATGCAGCCTCTTCAGAAGTCAGGAACGAAATTGCGAATTCCCGTCAAGTGCAGGCCACGACGTACCGCTCGGGACTGGCGCGTCTGCAGCGGGACGTCGAGATTTTGGAGCATGAGGCCACGGAAATGACGAGCTTGCTGAAGTCGGATCTCGACATTGAAGTCCATGAGCGCAAGAACTCGGCGAGGGCCGAGGAAAACACGATCCAACTTAAGATCCAAGAACTGAACAATAAGATCACCACCAGGCTCAACTCGGATCTCAAGTCAGAAATTGAAAACCTACGCTGGCAGATTACGAGGCGAAGCTTGGCCGCAATCGCTGTCATTGCTGCTCTTTTTATATGGCTAACTCAGCGGAATACGAGAACAAAAACGGCGAAGACACAAGAACGACAACGACAAGCCTCTGGCAAGTCCGTGCCGGTTCCTGTGTTGGCGCCTTCCATGGCGTCTACGGATGAATTCTACGATCGTGGCTCCTCAGTAATTCAAGTTGAGGATCTTTCTAGCTACACTCAAAATCATCCCTCAACCGCGGGAGACAGCGGTGGTGGTGACGCATCTACACAGGCCTCGAGTTCGTCAGCGAATGGCGAAGTATCAGAAAACACGAGCTCATCACAAAGCGAAAAAAACTAGTTTAGCTAGCAACATATATTTTCGGCCGCGGCACAGCTTTCATGCATTGTCTCACAACGTCGGGGTTGTCTTTTTTAGGTGAGAGGTTAATCATTTCTGGGCAACATCCATCCTAAGAAGTCGTCTCCCTCGGTGTTCATCCAATCCAAGCCGTCAAAAAGTTGGTGAATACCATTATTCAGGTCGGGGCCATCACCTATTATGTTCGCGTCGATTTCGCCTGTCTCGGGGCCGGCATCATATGGGCCAGGCTCGCCCGGTCCATGTGTTTTCGTAGAGCTTCCTACGCCGGGCATGGCGAAGTTTCCCTTTAGATGAGGATGGTTCATATTAGCAAGGCCGGCTTGACCGTCCTGCCCGAACACGTCTCTACGATTCCTGGGTGCAGCCATGTTCTGTAAAGCGGAGGACACGGGGCCTACAACATTATCAGCATTGTGTTCGTACGCTACACCGTCATTAGCAGGCATCAACTGCGTGAGAGTGGTTCCATTAGGCGACACTACCGTGCTGGAAACGTAAGAATCGCGGGTGATGTTACTGAAAAGCGGCAGCGGATTGGGGTTTTTGTTGCGACGGTTAAGGTCTGAGTTGATGAGCTTGTGAACAGCGCCAGTGCTTGCTGGCGATTCGACAGTTGTCCAGCTGTCTGGAGAGCTATTATCTCCATTGCCATTCGTTGAGTTTGCTCTGACGGCATTCGGTGTATTCATACGAGCCTCGTCATGCTGGTGGGTCTCGTCTCCACCTCCTTGCAAGATTTCGCGGTTATCAGCCGTGAGTGAGGGAGGTATCTTCGGCTGCTCTGTTTTCTTTTGCGCGTTACGCCGCCTGGCTTCGTGAATGATGTAAACAAGCTCGTAAAAGAGCGAGAACGTCAGATGAGACCGCATCCTCCTCATCACACGCCTGGAGCGGAGAAGTTCGGGATGGACCATCATGACATGGTTCAGGCTCTCTAAAATCTTGGCAATGCGAGAAACGTCGTTTGAAACGCGAGGTTTTAACCAACTAGAGGGAACGTTTCTGTACATGTGGTGAATTGTGACCACAGATTCCCGCGCACTTGCAACATAGGTCTCAGGAAGTTGCGGCATGAGCTGTAGTCGGAAAAGCATAAGAGCAGCAAAATTAGATGGATTCCGAATAAATGATGGGAACTCAATCATTTTTCGGTCGCCTACTAGTTTGCAAACAAGTGTCACGATTCTTGTGCACGCCTGGAATGCATCCACAATGAATCCACTCTGATAGCTCAACGGAGTCTCGGGTAGAAACGCAAAGCTGTCGAGAATGCAGCGTGCGTATAAAAACATGATCTCGATAACTGGGTCATCATACTTCGTGTGGGCGGGGAACATGCTATGCAAATCTGTTTTTAGAAGGTCCAGCGTGGGACATCGAGACTCCGGGTCCATAAGACCGTCTTGAGTACTAATTCGAGAGCCCATGATCGACACCAGCTTCGAGTAAAACATGGAGATTTTGAGGAATGCGGCTGTCCGCGGCAGCAGCGGGTGCTCCTCATCGTGCAAGGCGCGATCGATGATATAGTCAATCGGCATGCTTGCCGGGATACCAGAGGCTGCGGAGACCATTTGTTGAGTAATGTAAGTCTGGACCCATGTTCGGCTGCGCCACTTCACAGCATTTGGCATTAGTCTCTGGTTCCGCGAAAATTCGTAGATGAACTTCCCTCTATGTATACCCAGCTGAAGTCCCATGCTGTATGCTAATGCGATGTACCGGGGACTCATGTCCTCGAGCATTTTTTCTGAAGGCAATGGCCACGTCGACAGGACAATCAGTGCTTGCACAACGCTGCTCGACCTCGTTGTAGCTAGAAGCGATTTCGTAGCCGCGAGCCGTTTAACGGGTTCCACCAATTGCAGATACAGATCAGAGGTGGGTTCGGCAAGTGCGGCTGTTACCACAACTACCCAGAACAAAAACTCGCTGCGAGCGTACAATTCTCCGGCAGAACCGCTCTCGAACATCGGCATGTATGGAGCGCAGTGCTCCATGAAGTAGTCGTGGAGCTGATCCGCCTTCGGCTCATCCAAGACCTGGTCCTCGAGCTTGTACGGTCCCGGGATAGTCTCAAGACGGCCCCCAGCGGCCATGCGCTCGGCAACAGATGCCTCGATGAGGCTAACGCCCGTATCCACCTCGTCATCAACGTTCGCGCTTTTCAACTTTTGCAGCTCGTCGTCATCTGTCTTTGCCCGTTTAGAGTCTAATTGTGACTCAATCCCGCCGTCAAGACTCTTCCGCTTAGAAGGTGCCTCGCCCTCACCGGGCGAGGCCTTGTCTGGGGCCACGAACTGCTGCTGCTGGGGCAGAGCGGGGTCGGGGAAGGACAAGGTCTCACCTACCCCGTCCGTGGCCACAACCTTGGTGCCTGATATACTCTTTATCTGTTCTTGTATTTTAGCGAGGTGCTCGCGAAGCAGCTCCACCTGCCCTCCCTTTCGCGGCTTGAAGTTCTGATCCACGACGCATGAGAGATTAAATTTGGAACATCGGGTGCACGGGTTTGGATAGCACTTAGCAGCATCACAGCGCACCTTGTGCTGTCTGCAGTGCGTGCACGCTTTTATCTGTCTCTGCATTGAACGACGCGTATTATCCTCGAATCCAATCAAGTTTAATGAATAACAGAGTTGTGTGGGCAAGGTATGCGGGGGGAGAATGCTCGGCGAATACAGCGATCCTCACCCTTTGCCGTGACTTCCCCGCGTAGCCCCCTGTAAGTGCTGGGCGGGTTTCTAACGTTTAAGGGGGCGATCGCTAGTAAGCGGTTAGATAGGGGCCAAAAAAACAAAGCGTTACTTGCTGATTATGGAGTGTCTACCACAAACAGTTCGTAGTTTATATACCGATGCAGTGTCCTGTGCGATGGTGCCCTGAGAACGCTTCGCCGAAGCCGCGTCGCATAAAAGTTACACGTTATGCTTCTGCACTTCCCAGCGCTCGAGCGCCTCAAAATCGGGGCGAGGGCAGCATCGCCAACTGGCCGTGGCCCACGGCTTACACGCTCGTAAACATCAGCTTCACGGTTAAGCTTGATGCCGGTGCCCGAGTTTGATGAAAGCATACGGGCTGAGAAGCTTCCGCTGGAAGTCTTCCGATGGCTGAGCGAAGCGGCCATTTATATACGCTCTACTCCGGATAGTGCTGAGGAAGTGTACAATGTACTGAAGCTTTTGTTGCGGCTGCTGGCCGTGCGCAATCCGGAGTCCCAGTCTCACGCCACTCGAAAGGCCCTGGGACTGCTGATAGAGTGTATTTATTCGCAACCGAATACTGAGAAGGTCGTTCTGGACCTGCTGGCCTTGCTGATTCGCATGGTGGACGCGAGTCAATCGCATCGGTACAACCCAATGAAACACTTGGCCATCTCCAGTCTGGGGCATCTCGCAAAGTTCCTCAGTGTGCACATGAAACAGATGTCGGCGAACGTTTTCCTCATATGCCTGGATTCGTTGAAGATCGCCCCTGCCATGCACGAAACAAAGCGCTACAGAAACACGCTGCTATGGACTATGAAGCAGTCGGCGACTTCCTCTCTGGATGACGCTTCTATCAAAACTGCAGCTAAGCTGGCGAGATCAATGATCGAGAATGCTGAGAGTAGCGAAATTGGTGCACAAACCACTGTGCGTGGATTCGAACTTCTGGAAAGTTTGATCCAGCTGCCAGGGAGCAAGACTTTCGAAAAGAAACTTGACAGTTTCCACACGCTCTTTTTGGCAAAGGGTATCTCTTCTTCCAGGCCAGAAATTCGCGTCGCTGCCGCGAAATTCTATGGTGCAGCGCTCATTGCTTTAAGTCATCGCGATCTAAAGTACGATATGACCAACGCTGTAAACGCGATCATTAAGCTGCGGAACAGCAAGAACTTCGGCGCCTCTATAGAGACGAGTGCTAAAATTCATGGCTACTCTGTCCTTCTGAAGGAGCTATTGCAGGCGCAGGAAGAACTTGTCGAATTTGAGTCTATATTTGATGATTGGATGGCTACTCTTTTACTTCAGTTGGACCCGGCACTCTCGAAATCTCTAATTGTTGACGTCATCGTCTATTGGAAGCTCAATGGTGCGCATTCGCGTTTTGATATCATAGCGGTCCTTCTGCGCCAATTGGCACTTTCACAAACGCCAACGCAGCGCCAGACATCTGCCTCAAAATCGAAGGCTGCAGCAGACGGGAAGCCGAGATTGGAAAGTGTATTGTGTTGTTTAACCAGCACTGTATCTATGCTCGGTAGCTCTGTCCAGCCTGTAACACATGCTATCCACCAAGCGACCCTCGGCCTCATCATGAACGGGTCAGAGACGCTTTCCGATGAGCAGCTACCATGGGTAGTCCAATGTTTGTTAGCCATTGTTCGAAGCATGCCACCGCTGCTCATCTCAACGATTGAAATCGGCCTCAAACAGCTTGAGATGGGCAACTCTAACAAGACTCTCCCAATAGCCTATGTGGTTAGCGCAATGGTCGCGCAAAGCAAACACTTCAACCTGTATGGAGATGTCGAATTGAATAGCAGGGTTGCCTTGCTAGGTGCAAGCCTCTTAAGACAGCAGGGTGACTTTACAACCTACAAAGCAGGTTGGGTTTTATTCAGTGGTATTTTCTGTTTGGGACCAGATGTGGTGAAGCCGCTCGTCTCGCAGCTGCTCATTTTGTGGGAGGCGCATTTGTCTGCAGAGGGCTGTCAGGCTCCAGCCTTCGCTGAACGATCCCTCACTGGTATGACTCTTTTCTTAATCCACAATAGGGCCTTATTGACGACGGACGTCGCAGGTAGATTGGGAAATGTTTTGTACACCGTGTGGACCACAACGGAGACAATGCCCCCCAATCCTTTGCTTAGGCGTCGCCTGCTTCAGTGCTACAATCAATTGCTTATTGTTGGAAAGCTCGACGTTTACCCCGCAAGCCTGCTCATGAAGTTCGTAGCGCATGCCACACTCCCTACAGACTACTCTAAGGAGGCCGGTGTGACAATTGAGACAGCAATCTCTACTTCGAACACCTCATCTAAAAACAAATCCGAGGAACTACCAGTCGACAGCGTTCCTGACATACTGAGTGAGCTGTATTTTGCCGTCAACTCTGGTATTGTCAGTGGCGGAGAAAACCTGCGTCGCTCACTAGCGGATGACGTTGACCTCGCGATATTCCTCGAAACTGATCCTGAAACGGAAACAGAGTGGTCTTTCGACATTCCTAGAAATGTTTACACTACTGTAGTGGACTTAGCGGTATCTGTCACATCCAAGTTGTTGCCGCTACAACCGTTAAGAATACAGGAAAGTGTGTTTGATGCGATCTTGGCTAATCTGGAAAATGCGGCGAGTCAAAACTCTCTTAGAACGCTTGCTGTTCCCCTCAATATTGCCACTATCATCCACTCAACCCTCAAACATGGTTTCAACGCCGACGATCGCATAATGCCTGTTATCATAAACATTGTGAAGGCGCTGCTGGGAGACCGTTCTGAGGAGGTTCGAGAGCTTGCAGCCCTCTCCTGTGGACTCTTGGCTCAAGGATTCAAGGGAGACTCCAAGAGCTCCGCCTACCTAGCTCCACTGATCAAAGAGCTGCTGGAATTCACCGTTGCGGATCAATCAAACATGAACATCAGGAGTGGCTCAGTCTTGGCGTTAGGCTATATTGCCAAAGAGCGCTCGCAGCGCTCTCTTCTTGATGCAATGTACAAGGTTCTGATGAAGTATGCAGCAGATCCCAGGAGCGAGTTGCATGTGCCCATCATCAAAAGCATGAAACACGCGCTCATGACCCCGGACCTCATTGACCAGAAGTATGTGCGGCTGACGTTGAAAACGCTGAGTCTCACGTATCTTCTGGAGAGTCACAGCAACTTTTTGCCGTTCCAAAAAGAGGTCGCGGACTGTCTTACCCACATAGTATCCCGCATTGGGCCGCTGCTGTCCACGGAAAACCAAGAGTCAAATCGTGTGATCATCGTCTGTCTCGCAGACCACCTTCAAGCTGACAGCGATGTTCAGATACGAGTGCTTGCTTGGAAAAGCTTCATCGAGATCTACTACTACGCGAGGCACGGCATTCCCTGGACTTTGTTCATTAAAAAATGGAAGGACATCATCATTGATCCCCGTAGTCTTATGGCCGAAGTCGACGCAGCAGTTTCAGGATTGCTCATTTTGACAAAACTCTCAGCTAGGTCCATATTCTCCATTGCTGGGCGCGGCTTTGAAGATGCGCTGTGGCTGCTCTTGGATAAACACCCCAGGCACAAAGAGCTGCAGAGACTGCTAATAACATGGCTGATTCAGACAACTGATGATGAAGCTGCCATCGTTAAATGGATTCGCACGCTAGAATCAGTAGTGATGAAGCCACGCTACTTTTTCTTGAGCAGACTCAAGCGTGCAACCAACCCTGACTCTTCGAAGCGTAATTCTAAGAGCCACGAAAAATCAGCATCTGTCACGCCTTCAGCGATTGCGGCCGATGAAGATGTTGCCCTGGAAGTGCAGAGCGATGACTCTAGCAACGAGCAGTTGTCATGGGAAGCACGGGACTTTGCGTTGTACATGCTGCTCCAACTGCTGCAACGCGACCTTCAGGGGAAGACCAATGCCGAGAAGCCAGAAAGTCCCACAACCCGCTCAATAGGAGATATCGTGAAGATAGCATTTTCCTCTTCCACATCTCAGGTTCTCGGACTCCAATTTTCTGGTTTGTTGCTTCTCAATGAGATAGTCTATCAATTGAGTGACCTAACTGACCCTGATTTCCCCCAAATCAGCTTGCTAGAGCAGTACCAAGTTCAAATCATCAGTGCGCTGACCCCAGCCTTTGGGCAAGACAGCTCTCCTGGGCTCGCGCTGAATGCGTTGAACACAAGTGCGACGTTCATTGTTTCAGATATCATCAAAACTCGGGACAAGCTCAACAGACTCATCAGGATAGTAGAAGATTCTTTAGAGTCGATGAGCAGTGGGTCTTTCAAACTGGGGACTCTGGAAATGAGCCAGGATGCAGCAGAAGTCCTCAAGACTGCGGTGCTTTCCGTGTGGGCTCAAATTCAGAACCACTCCGCATCAAAGCCGCACTTGCAGGAGATCGTAGCGCCTCGCACAGCTCAGCTTACCGAGCTATGGCGAGATGCCGTGTATGACTTTGGTAGAAGGAACTCGGCGTTGGTGTCCCAGTGGAGCTCTTCCGCTTTCTCCGACTCAGTTGACCAGATGAAAGAAGTCCAGCACCGCCATTTGATGGATCCGATTTCAAATTCTACCTGGCTCAAGTTTGTACGGGCTGTTTCGACAGTAGAAACAGATTCTAATAGAGGAGATGGTGACTTCAGGCTTGTCCTTTGTGGCTTGTGCTTCCAGGCGCTGCTGGAGGCCTTGCAGTCAAGCACCTCGGGCTCAAATCCCACCGCTGTGAATGAGTTTGACGAATCTTCTTTTACTGTA
The DNA here is from genome assembly GCA_030568915.1 of Starmerella powellii. Classification (NCBI taxonomy): domain Eukaryota; kingdom Fungi; phylum Ascomycota; class Dipodascomycetes; order Dipodascales; family Trichomonascaceae; genus Starmerella; species Starmerella powellii. Next base: position 553,408 of record JAJMJE010000006.1, on the reverse strand, counting down.
TCCAACTACGTTACCAAGGCTGGTAGGAAAGACTACGCGGCCGCGACTAACTTGGATGCTGAGTCTTTCTCAGAACTACAACATTCGAAGGACTCATCATTAATTACGTTCCGACTGTCGGTCTTGCAGGTTCTAGGCACAGTTCTAACCCCATCAACGTGCGCATTGATAATGGAATCTGTTCCTGACTACTTCGATGAGATTGTTCCGATCCTTTATCGCGCCATGCTGATTGGCTCGTCGGATGAAAAGATAGCCGTGCTTAAGATCGCACATTTTCTGGTTGCTGGTCAACCGGATACCGATGATAGTGTGGATCATTTCTTCGAGATTTTGAAAGTAGCCATGTTGCCTCTGCGCACCATGTTCCCTCAATTGTTCGACTCGGAGACAGATTCGCCCCAGGGCTTGGCTCCTTCGTTCCAAAGCAACCTAGACGCTGAGCAGCTGTCGTTACTACAGTTTACGTTGGACACCGTGATAGACATCGCTCAGGTGTTCCGTGAAGTCATTCAAAACGATCTTTGGGTGTGCCTCTTGAAAGTGTTTGAGGAGCTCAATCATTACGAGCCCGCAGTCGTGGCGCCGAGTTTCAAGCGATTGCTGGAAATCCTTGCCACTCAGGTGGAACACAGAGGTATCATCTTTGTGGTGGATGCCTTGACGGTGTCCCTCAAACGCGCTGTCGAAAGAGAGTCCGAGCTTGAGTCCCTTCTGATCTGTACAGCCATTACGTGTACGAACTCTCGCAGCTTGTATGGCCCTCCGGCTCTCGTGCATATCCAGAGATTTGGCGCGCGCGCCGGCGAGGCCCTGCTGAGGACCAGGCTGCCTGATTGCTCGGAAGAGGACTTCAGAATAGCGCTCACCGCTGCTCAATGTATTAACGCAGTGATTCGGGCATGCGCTGATACGCCAACTGGGGGTGCCTTTGCCTATGCTTGCTTACCTGCTCTCTGCGAGCTTGTCTCGAGGCGCTCTGAGGTGTCTGGAGAGCTCAACACGGAGCTGATCAAGCAGGCTGCGAACGCGCTCTCGCTGTATGCGGTCCTGGATGGAACGTTAGAGACCTTCGCGGTTGTAGTGCCGTGTTTGGTCTCGTTGGCCGGCACGTATGGGCGCCACATGCTACTCCAGATCTTGACCAAGCACCCGATGGCCTTCAAGCAGACAATTTGGCAGATGGACGAGAGCGACCAGAAGCTGGTGCAGGATCTGCTGGCTCAGCCCGCGGCATCGGGACCCACTGTTTCGGTCAGCGACGACAGCGATGCTGAAGACGACAGCGAAATCGCATTGAAATCGTTCATATGAGCGAACCTTTGGTACTTATTTAAATACAAAAACTCGATATCATCCTCTATCTAGCACGACGCGCGACGCACGCGTCGTCTCTCCTCAGCCATTGGCGTGTAAATTTACTTGACCTTGCCCTGAAATATTATATGCTTTTGTGTGGCCCGGACCGACGAAGAAAGCTATAAAACCGCCGTGTTGAAATTCAGTCTCTCAACTATGTGGTTTGGGGGCTCAGGCAAGAAGCCTGATGAAAGTGCGGCACCGGGCCCGGTTTCTAATGTCCCTGCTGTATCGCGCGCCGGCCAACTCGCCGTGGGTGTTGACCCCGCAGGATACTTCGTGCGGTATGGATACCCGATTCCCGTCAATGACGTACAGACTCGGCAGGAGTTCGTGAGCTGCTACAATCGAGCTCTGCGCAATCCGTCCTGGGTAATTGAGCACATCACTCCTCAATCAAGAAATGCTGGCGGTGGAGATCGGTCTCAGTCACACTTCATGGAGGACAATTCAGTGCCCGCGCCATTCCGGGCTCGGCTCGCAGACTACTTCCGGAGCGGCTACGACAGAGGGCACCAGGCGCCCGCAGCCGACGCGAAGTTTTCTCAGTCGGCTATGGATGAGACATTCTACCTCACGAATATGTCTCCCCAGGTCGGTGAGGGCTTCAACAGAGACTACTGGGCCCACTTCGAGCGCTTTGCACGGAACCTCACCTACTCATACAACTCCGTGCGCGTTGTCACGGGTCCTCTGTACCTCCCTCGCAAAGACCCAGCCACAAACAAGTGGGTCGTGAAGTATGAGGTCATTGGAAATCCCCCGAATATTGCCGTGCCCACGCATTTCTTCAAGATCCTCGTGGGCGAGAACCCGCTGAAGCCTAGTTTGCCGCGCAACGGAGTCGCCGTTAGTGCATTTGTGCTGCCGAATGCGCCGATCGACAATTTGACTCCTCTCGAGTCGTTCAGGGTCCCGCTCGAGGCGATTGAGAAGGCTGTGGGAGCAGAGTTCATGCCGAAGCTTCCCCCAAACCAACGCCGTGATATGTGCCGCGAAATTACGTGTGCAATTGAAGTCAAGGAATTTGGCGACTCCGTGAAGAAGCTGCTTCCGCCTCCTGGCAAGTGAGCTAGCGGAGGCGCTCAATCGCACGTTACAATTTCAACGATTGTGGCCTAAAATTAAATAAATAAGTATTTGATCACTCGTAGCTCATCATGCAGAAAAGAAGGAGAATAACTGTGCTCCGTAGACTATAGCGAAGACGTGGAGACTCGCGGCCTCTAAGAGGGCTTCCCACGCTTAGCGCATACGTCATGCTCAGTCAGGCCATGTGCGCTTTATTCGTTTCAATTATCTTCGTCTCGCTCAACTGGCTCTTTTTCACGAGGATCATCGATCCCATCCTCATAGATACCGAACTGGCAGTCACTCTCCGGGAGGCACGGCGAGTCACAAACCTTGCAAGTACGCAGCTCGCCTCGTGCCTTCTTGAATTGAAGACGTGTAGTAGAGGCGTGCGCCATGATGTTGCCCCCAATCGGCTTTTTCGGGTCTGCCGTGAATGCCATGCCGTCGACCTGCGCAACAACTTGGTTCGTGTATACAATGGCCACACCGAACTCGTCGGCAAGGCCTCGCAATTTCTTCAAGATTGCCGAGAGCCGCATTTGGCGCTCGCTGAGCTCGCCACGTCCCTGGTAGTCAACGCGTAGCTGGGCCATAATCGAGTCTATAATAACCATAACAAAGCGCGTCTGGGCCATCATCTGTTGGGCGCTGTCAAGAAGTCTCATCGTGTGCTCATTGTTCTTTGACCTCGCGACAGCAATGTTGCGCATCGCCTCTCGCGGATCAAGGCCGTATCGCTCCGCAATTGCATAAACACGCTCGGCACGGAACGTGCCCTCGCAGTCGATGAACAGACAACGGCCCTCACCGCCGCCCATATCGATAGGCAGCTGGCATGTCACGGCTAGTTGGTGGCACAACTGCGACTTACCTGTGCGGAACTCGCCGTAGATCTCGGTGAGCGCGCCTGTCTCAATGCCACCCCGCAGCAGGGTGTCGACCGATTTCGAGCCGGTGGTGATCGAGATCAACTGCTCCTGCTGCACAAAGAACGCCTCGGCTGTCGTGAAGCCCATGTCTACAAGCTGGTATGCGGCTTCCTGGATCTTCTGAGCCTTGTTCTCGGATATTCCTCGAACATTGGCCAGGTGCCGCAAAGTCGAATTGGCCACGGACAGCACCGTGAAGAAGTTTGCAGCCTTTAATTTGTTGATGTCGCTGCTCGTGATGCCATTGCCCTCGAGTTCTTCAACGCGACCGGAGGACGGGAAGACGCCCTGGTCGTCGTCCACCTCTTTTGGGGCCGCTGTCTCGCTGGCGGTGCTCGTGTTGACGTGAACAAAGCTCTCCGGCGACTGCATGTTTTCACAACGTTTACTAGCCTGAATCCCGTAGTTGAAAACAAGCTTAAGTGTATGTTAGTGGCGAATGCCCTGATTTCACACTTGTTTGTGGAGCTGGGCAAGGTCGCTTCTATTTGTTGAGACGCGACTAGTAAATAAGAGCCCTCTACAAGCCCAGGAACCCGCACCCTGATTGTATGTGACTCTTCGTAGTTCGCGTTTTATTCCTTACCCTCTTGTCCACTGTTCCGTCCTTCTACCACCAAAGGGTTCACTGTCAGCTAATTTAGCCATGCATAAGAAAACCCTTCTCCTTAATTAGTGCGACGCTTCCTTCCACGAACCACAATAAAGGTCCTTTTGCCGGCGTTCCCGTTAAACTTCAGTGCAAGTGAAGACTAAACTGCCTTGGTTCGGCCACGTATACTCCGATGTCGTTTGAGCAGTCTCGAGTTTTCACAACAAGCGTCGGACTCCCAGGAAGGGATGACGAAACTGGCGGAGAGAATGTGAGGTTTGCCGAGCTCGAGACGAGGTTCCGCAATTTCATCTACGGGTTCTACACTAATAATGCGTACACGTATCGTGAGAAGCTGAGAGAAAATGTGTTGATGCGAAAATACTTGCTGGAAGTCGACATTACCCACATCATAGCCTTTGATGAGGAACTGGGGCATCGGTTGACGCAGGAGCCCGCGGACATCATTCCGCTCTTTGAGCGCGCTGCTCTGGCAGCAGCGAAGCGCATTGTTTATTCATTGCCCGAGGACAGTGGCACTAACCCGAACGCCCAGGCCGAAGACCCGTTTGCGAACTCCGAGGCCGAGACAACGGAGGTAGCAAACGATGGCAGCCCGCGAACCATCCCCACAGGAATTCAAATTATCCTCACCTCCACAGCTAATACGACCCCCATCCGGGCTTTGAATGCGAGTCATATCAGTAAACTGATCAGGGTCCCTGGCATTATCATCAGCGCGTCGCCCCTCTCCTCAAAGGCGACGAGTCTCCAGCTGATGTGTCGCAACTGCAGACATATGATGCGAATTGATGTGAGTGGAGGGTTTGGCTCGATGCAGATCCCCACAAAGTGCCAGGCCCCGTCTGTGACCGGTCGGTCAAATGAATGCCCACCAAACCCGTACGTTGTTGTGCACGACAAGTCGTCCTTCATTGATCAGCAGGTTCTGAAACTACAAGAGAGCCCTGAGGACGTTCCTGTGGGTGAGCTGCCCCGGCACATTCTCCTGACGGTTGATCGTGCGCTGGCGAACATGGCTATCCCGGGAAGCCGCTGCACGGTGGTTGGTATCTACTCTATTTACCAAAGCAAGGTCAAGTCTGCTGGTGCTGTGGCCATCAGAAACCCATATGTCCGAGTCGTTGGCATGTCGCTGAGCTCAGGCCAACAGGCTCGTGAGAATGCGAAATTTACCGAAGAGGAAGAGGAGGAGTTCTTGGCCCTGGCTCGTACGCCCGATCTGCTCACGGTATTTGCCAATAGCATTGCGCCCAGTATTTGGGGACATGAAGATATCAAGAAGTCGATAGCCTGTATGCTCATGGGCGGCTCACGAAGACTGCTGCCTGATAACATTCGACTTCGTGGTGACATCAACGTTCTTCTCCTAGGTGACCCGGGAACAGCGAAATCCCAGCTTTTGAAGTTCGTTGAAAAAGTCGCGCCGATCGCGATCTACACTTCTGGTAAGGGATCCTCAGCAGCCGGTTTGACGGCATCCGTTCAGCGCGACCCAACCACTCGAGATTTCTACCTGGAAGGCGGTGCCATGGTTCTTGCGGATGGCGGCGTTGTATGCATTGATGAGTTCGATAAAATGCGAGAAGAGGATCGTGTTGCCATCCATGAGGCTATGGAGCAGCAAACGATCTCGATTGCGAAGGCGGGCATCACAACCGTTCTCAACTCGCGCACAAGTGTGTTTGCAGCTGCAAACCCCCTATTCGGGCGGTACGATGACTTGAAGAGTCCCGGAGAGAACATCGATTTCCAAACGACTATCTTGTCCCGCTTTGACATGATCTTCATCATCAAGGATGAGCATAATCGCGACCATGACAGAAGCGTTGCTGAGCACGTTCTGAACACGCAGCTCCACGGCAACCAGCCGGGACAAGAGCAACAAGAGCGCGAAGATGTAATCCCCCTCGAAAAGATGCAGCGATATGTTGAGTACTGCCGTGCTACTTGTGCGCCACGATTATCACAGTCAGCCTCAGAGCTGCTCATAGCGCATTTTGTCTCGATTCGAAAGAAGAACCACGAGCAGGAGCTGCACTCTAACGTCAGGTCCTCCGTTCCTGTCACCGTGCGACAGCTCGAAGCCATGGTTCGTATAGCTGAGTCCATTGCGAAGCTGCATCTACAGCCGGTTGCCACGGAAGACCATGTGCGGGAAGCGATCCGACTATTTGATGCCTCAACAGTCAATGCTATCGGTCAAGATGTTCACAGTCGCGAAGTTTCTGAGGAGGTTGGCAAAGTCGAAGAGAAGCTCAAGCAGCGGCTTCCAGTGGGGTGGCACACCTCTTACAACACGTTGATGCGGGAATTCGTCCATGGCAGATACGAGTTCAGCAAACTGTCCTTGGACATGGCGCTGCACGTCATGGAGCGGCGAGACACTATACAATTCAGGCAGCAACGCCAGGTTGTGTACCGGTCCGCGCCTTGAAAACCCATGAAATGCTCTCCGGAGAATTTTGGTGTAAACTTATTTAATAGTATTTAACTTTGTAATGCAAACGATCTAGAAGGTCTTTCAGGTGAATACGCGCCGCGGTCGCGCCACAGGCCTGCAGACACACAGCGTCATCGCGGCCCCTGCCTGCATCTTCGCAGGACACACGCTTGAGGAACCGCAGAGGCTCGGGGTATCCAGGGCAGGGGTTAGAGCTGGTGATGAATAATCGCGCCAAGACACGGATCGGTTAGCTACACAACTGGACCTTAAAGACACGAACCGTCATCGTCGGCATGGAGTGGCAGAATAAGTGGAAGCCCACCGATAGGTCGCTGATTCCGAAGGTTCTGGAAACCATTCCGGATGCCGAGCTCTTCCAGCGCATGCAGGAGGTCGAGTCGAACCTCGACGCTCTGGTGCAGCGCAAGCGGCTCGACCTGCAGGACATGATCGGCCGTAGCATGCGCAAAAATGAGACGCTGCGTATTTTCGTGTCCAGCAGCGTCGCGAACCAGGCCTGGCAGGACGGCCCGGCTGTCTCGCAGGAGAACGGAAACCCGCACTGGTCTCTGCGGATCGAGGGCCGTCTCGTCCATGACAACGCGGAGAAGAGCCGAGCCTTCAGCTCGATGATCACATCGGTGATTGTGGAACTGAACAAGAAGAAGTCGGAGAATGGGAACACAGCCATGGAAGGAGTAGAGGTGCACTCGGGCACGGCAGGATCCACGGGTCCGCTCGGAACTTCGGCGGCTCCTGCTGCACCATCCGGCAGCAACGACACTGCGGCCACGGGCGACTCCACAGGTGCGGCTGCGGGCACGCCTGGTGCGTCGCCGGCCATGGATGCAGCCACGCCGCGCGACGGCCCCGCTGAAGGGGGGTCGGCGGCCCACGTCTACGACAACCACGAAGCGCAGCCGGACGAGATCGTCGAGTGGCACGAAGCGTGCGTTCCGCCTGACCAAAGGGTGGACTTCGACGGCCTTGATGTGCGACGGCCCGGTAGTGAGCCAGTTAATGCACGCATCTTTATCCAGCTGAAGGAGTACCCGGACAAGTTCAAGCTGTCGCCGCAGCTTGCAGAGATTCTGGGCGTGACAGAAGAGTCGAAACCAGGGGCCGTCGTGTCCTTGTGGCAGTACATCCGCTACCATAATCTGCAGGACGTCGACGAGAAGCGCTTGATCAAGTGCGACGAGCCGTTGTTTAACCTGTTCAAGCGGGAGAAGATCATGCTGCCGCAGCTCGTGGAGCTGCTCGCCCCGCACTTGTCGCCTCGCGGGCCCCTGATCATAGACTACACGATCGACCCGACACAGGACCTGGCAAACCGGGATATAGCGTTCGACGTGCCGATTCAGGTGGACCATTCGTTGCGTGATGAGCTTCTGGCAATGCTGAGCACTTGGCACCAGGACAACGAAGTCATAAACGAGCTGGAGGATCTGCTTCTTCAGGACGTTCAGGCGTTGAACCTGTTGGCGCATCAGCACGACTTCTACGAGAGCTTCAGCAAAGAGCCTGCCACCTTCCTTGACAAGCTGATTGCGTCACAGGCTCGAGACCTCAAAATTATTTATTGCGATCGCCAATTCAGCGAGGAGGCTGTTCGGCACTCGTCATTCTACACTGATGATCTCCTAAACCCGAGCCTGCACCTGTTTTTGGGCAAGCAGCAGTAGCCCCGTGTGGTACATAAATAATATTGCGTGTAATTTTATGCATTGAGAGTTTACGAAAATAAATGTTTCCAAATTTCGAGCCGGCCTCTTCCCCCGCCAACTCTCGGGCTCTGCATCACTGCTATTGTCGGCTCAGTATGCGTGCACGTGACTCTCACATTAAAGTGCCCGTGTAGAGTCATTTCGCCATAAACTTTGTTGAACAATGCCGTTCGAGTACTATTCTACGCGCTCGTCGAAAACGCCTGTGTCCTTCGAGCATGCTATCATCGAAGGCTTGGCCCCCGATGGAGGCCTGTATCTGCCGGAGTCTGTGAGCGTGCCTCCGAAAGACTTTTTGACGTCGTGGTCCAAGCTCAGCTTCCAGGACCTTGCGTTCCAGATAATGTCGCTCTACATTTCGGAGTCCGAGATTCCCAAGAAGGACCTGGAGTCGATCATCTCGAAGTCCTACGCCTCGTTCCGTGACAGCCAAGTGACGCCCGTAATTGAGCTGAACAAGCAACAGAACTTGCATTTGCTTGAGCTGTTCCACGGGCCGACGTATGCGTTCAAGGACGTTGCGCTCCAATTCTTGGGCAATCTCTTCGAGTACTTCTTGACAAGGCGCAATGCCGGCAAGGCCCCCGAAGCCAGTGATCGCGAGACCCTCACCGTTATCGGAGCGACGTCGGGAGACACGGGCTCAGCCGCCATCTACGGTCTACGAAACAAGAAGGACGTCGATGTGTTTATCCTGTACCCCACGGGCCGCGTCTCGCCCATTCAGGAGCAGCAGATGACGACCGTGCTTGACAAGAACGTGCGCACGATCTCTGTTCCAGGCACGTTCGACGACTGCCAGGACATCGTGAAGTCTCTGTTTGGTGACCGCGAGTTCAACGACAAGTACCACGTCGGTGCTGTGAACTCTATCAACTGGGCTCGCATCCTGGCCCAGATGACCTACTATTTCAAGGCCTACTTCTCTCTCGGACTCGAGACCGGAGCCAGGGCTACGTTTGTTGTGCCGAGCGGCAACTTCGGAGACATCCTTGCCGGCTACTATGCCAAAACCATGGGGCTGCCGATCAACCTAGTGATTGCGACGAACTCGAACGACATTCTCCACCGCTTCCTGAACTCGGGCTCGTACTCGAAGGATTCAGAGGTCCATGCGACGCTTTCGCCGGCCATGGACATTCTTGTCTCGAGTAACTTCGAGCGCTTCCTGTGGCACGCCGCCAAGGACACAGTCGCTAACGGTTCGCGCGAGGCTGCTGGAAACTTGATCAACGAGCAAATGGCCCAGCTGAAGTCGAAGGGAACCTTTGACGTCCCGGAACAGGTGCTCGCAAACGCAAGAAAAACGTTCTCGTCTCAGCATGCCTCGGACAAGGACACCGAGGATGCGATTCGTGTGACCTACGAGCAGCTGAGCCCCAAGTACGTTGCCGACCCTCACACGGCTGTCGGCATCCACGCCGCGTTGATCGAGCGCAAGAACAGGGAGGCCAGCGAGCCGCTAGTTGTGCTGGCCACTGCCCACCCGGCCAAGTTCAGCGAGGCCGTCTCGAAGTCGCTTGCCAACGAGCCGGGCTTCAATTTCGACGATGAGGTGCTCCCCGAGGAGTTCAAGAAGATGATGAAGTCGGAGTCGAAGAAGATATTTGCGAAGGCCAATACTCTGGATGAGATCAAAACCATCGTCATCGAGAGCTTGAAAGAATAAAAAGGTCCCATATTGGGTGACCTTAACCTCGTTGTGCTGGTTAAACGTCCAGAACAGGAAAAGTTAAATAAATTACATATGTGCGTGTATATATTAGAGTGTGAAGAGCGATCACTCTTCTTTTTTCACATCCACCGCGCTGCTAGAAATGTCAACTTTCTTTTGATCAGCTTGGTCTTCTAGTCGTTTCCCGCTCAGCGGGTCAACGATGCTCGCGCACAGTCCCAAGATGTGTGAAACGCGCTGCTTCAGCGTTGAGTTGTCTGACTCTACAGACATGCTAAAGAAGTTAATGGACGCCTCGCTACCGTCCATCTTAACCACTCCAGCGGGAGGCTCAGATCCCTCTATGAACTCGAACGAGTCTCCGAAATGGGGCAGCAGCAGGGACCGAAGCTGATCCACGCGTGTTATCCCTCGCGAGTGGCCAACAACACTCTTGAATTCGGGCTGTGTGTCGTCACCTTCTTCCGCCTTTACCTCTGCACCCTCTTCCGGCTTTACCTGCGCAGCATTGTGTTCTGAGTCCGCGTCGCCTTGGGACTCGTGGCTGTGTGCATGGGCTTCCTTGGTTGTGAGCTTGACCGAGGCCTTCGAGGAATCAATTCCAAGCAGCACAGCCAAAACACTATCTGCGAACATATCGCTCAGTTCACTCGCTTCCCATTGAACGGAGTAGATATTCTTGCCCTCGAATTGCACGACTAAGGTGTCCATGATCCGCCATTTGATGGGAGACTCTTCCTGCAGGTCGTCACCGAACATGCTGAGCAAATGGTAGTGGACGAGTCCTGGAACGGCATCCAGAGTGACGGTTTGCCTTTCCATTATCGTGGAGGTGCCGAGCCCTGTATATTCGCGAACGTCTGCTTCAGTTACAAGGCTAATCTTGAAATCGCGCTTGTTCTGGACTAACAAGCCACTTACGAATTCTCCAGGGCTAGGGTCTTTACTGGCGAGGGTGCCAACGGTGCGGGCGACTTTTTGAGTTTGGAACGGGATCCGCACGTCGATGCAATTGCGCGGATTATATACGCGGGTTTCTTCATGAGTTCCTCTTTGCTTTGCATATTTCGAGAGCAATGCTGACTTCAGCCGTCCCATGGCCGTGGTCTCGCCGTGCACGAGGATCACATGCGAGGCCCCGACGAGGTCAATGAATTCCGAGTTTTGACGGAAATCGACATGCGCAGCAAATGAGATCTCGTCAACGCTCAGCCTTCTGGGCACCTTGACTTCCGGATTCGAAATCGACGAGATGTCCGTGGGCTCTGTGATAACGTGCTTCGCCATCGTGCCCTCGACGGAGTAGCCCGTGATGATAAGCGAATTGCGCGGATCGGGCGCCCACCGTTCCAGCAGCTGGCGGGAAACGCCGTTTTGCAGCATTCCTGGGCTTGCCAGCATGACGCAAGGACCGACATCGTCGAACTTATCCAGTGACCGCAGCGAAGTAATATGCTTGAACTTGAACGGATTCACCTTCGTTTCGGCGAACTTTTGTTTGATGTTGTCGTTCATCATGTTGATGAATGTCTGGTACACGGCCATGCATTTCCTCGCAAGCGAGGATGCGTAGTAGATGTTGACACCGTCGAGCTCGGGGTGCTTGTCCCAATACTCCTCAAGAATTAGCAGAAGCTCTTGCGTTCCACCCAGTGCAAACACTGGAAGCAAGCAGCGGCCTCCCTTGTTGATCGTTGAGTGTATGAGTGACAGTAGCCGCGTCTCCTTCTCGACGCGCGGCTGGAGCATACCCGTGCCGAAGGTGGACTCGCAAATAAGCACGTCCGGTCTTTCGGGAGGAACCTCAGCCACATGCAGGTGTCTGTCCTGCTCGCGCGAGTAGTCACCCGTGAACAGGACCTTCAGGCCGCTGATTTCGATGAGATACATTGCGGCCCCGAGCACATGGCCCGCGTGGTAGGCCGTGAACTTGATGCCGCCGACGTCGACAGTGCTGTAGAAGTCGATGGCCTCGATCTTATTGAAGGACTCGTTTAGGTCATCGTCTGTGTACAGCTCGCTGGCGGTGTCATCAGCCGGGCCCGAGCTCACCTTCACAAAGTCGCTCAAGAGCCACCGGTAGATCGCCTTGGTGGGGTGCGTCATGAACACGCGCCCCTGGAACCCAGTCCGCTGCATCACGTACGGCAGGCTCGCAGCATGGTCGAGATGGAAGTGGCTTATTAGTAGTACATCCACCTCGCTCAGGTCGTAGTCGTCATAAAACGGTAGCGAGGCCACCCCAGAGTAGGCAGGGTGGATCCCCGCATCGAGCATAATTGTTTTGCCCTTGTATTTCAGGATATGGCACGACCTGCCTACCTCGGAGCCTCCGCCAAGCGCGACAAACTTCAACGAATCGTCATCGTCCTCAGCCGTGCGTTTCACCATGTATGATGGTTATTTTATGTAATGGGGAGAAGCTAAGTAGAGGCTCCGCGGGCGCACACTCAAAAGCAAGTGCACTCACTATGAATCGCATTTAATGTCTACTGATACCATTTCCGAGCAGTTTTCGAACGTGATCACGCCGCGAATTTTGAAAATCGCCATGTTTTTTTCACGGCGTTTCGGACGGGGAGTCGGGCCGCCTTATGCACCTTATTCAATAAACCTAATGCACAAGCACATCAGTTAAGCCGGAGCACATTCAGCTCGGCGGATGATTCGTTTGTCATGCCACCAATTAAGATCTTGATAGCAGGGAGTCCTGAGTCTGGCCAAAAGGATATTGTCGAAAAGCTGACAGGGGCCCCGCTTGCGAGCCAGGACTTGGCCGGGTTTGTGCTCGACCATAAGTTCATCACGAGGTACTTCACCGTGGATTGTGGCATCTGGACCGACGAGTTCGTCGACAGCAGCGAGTGGGCCTCGGAGTTCTGCAGCCCCGAGGCCGAGGAAGTCGTCGACGCAATTGTGCTGTTCATCTTCACGTTTGACGTCGGCGACCCGAAGGTCGCGGGCCTCGGGCGGTTCGTGGACATGCTGCGCACGTCGGGAACAAGCCTGGCGGTTCCGCGGGCGGGCGTCGAGCTATCTGCGGACAAGTTCAACGAATTGAGCGACATGGGATTCGACATCATCTCCATTGACGAGATCGAGCCCGTGGTGCACACAACGCTGTACGATGCAATAAACGAGGGCTCTGAGTCCGACGGCGGCGAGGAGCCCGCGGTTGCGGGGCCTCCAAGGGAAATAGAGGACATTATAGAAGAGCTCCAGCGAGCGCGGTCGTCCACGTCCATGACAAAGGAGGAGAAAATGGCCCTGGCCGAGAAGCTCGCCGACGAGCTGCTCTAAAATACGTATTCCCTCTTATTTATTATATGCACACCCAAGTTACGAACACACTCAAGTTACGACTGCACTCAAGTTACGACAGCAGCTCACTGACGACAGCAGCTCACTGACGACAGCAGCTCACTGGCGCTTCCGCTCGTGAGCAGCCGGCTGCTTGTTGAGCACCTTCTGGCGCATCTTGAACATGTGCTTGTACAGCACGTAGAACGCGGGCGGGTAGATGATGAGGACCACCTTCATGATGAGCGCCCAGTACGGGTGGTAGAACGCTGCGGTCGGCAGCGCCCGGTAGGCGAGGAAGGCCTCGGACGAGGCGCCGAGCGGGTAGAGCACAATGAAGAGGTTGTACCGCAACCACTCGAGCCACGCCGGCGTCTCGCCCCTGAGCTGGGCCCAATAGTACGGGTAGCGCACGAGCTCGGTGATCGACCACGCAAGAACCATCGTGCTGAACGCCGGGTGCGCAGCACTGAGCGGGAACAGGCGGATCACTCCCCACACGAGGAAGATGCGCGAGGCGACCTGCATGGCCACGGTGATCGGGCTGGATCGAACGAGCCCGACGGCAGCGTGCAGAACCTCGAACAACGCGAACGTCTGCACCCAGGACAGCAGGACGGCAAGCCCCTCGCTCACGTACTCGGGCCCCACGAGTGGGTACAGGATCAGCAGCCGCACCAACACACAGCCCCAGAGCACGGCGCTCAGCGCATTGTAGAATTGCAAATACATCTTGTTATTCATTGCTCAAAACCTCGGGAAAACCACGACACAGGCGCTAAACAGCTTGAGGTTCGGCGGTCTCGGATTCGGCAGCGTAGACTCGGCTCAGCGTTGAGGGGTCGGAGAGACGTGGATTTACGGGTTGTGGGTAAGCGCGTCTTCGTGCATTGGCGACTTCTCGAACCAACGAAGCGAAGCCGGGATCCTCGCTGCCTGAAACGTTGAAAGCATAACCAAGTTCACCCTTGGACTGGATTAGACGCTCCCCAACACTTCATGGACCTGGATCTTGACGTATTCAGCTATGGTGGGAACGGAGCGAATGGTAGCGACGCGAATGGTAGCGGCACGAACACTGGGGCCACGCAAGCACAGCGCTCTGCAAGCCTGCTGGATTTGAGTTCTATTCCTGCGCTTGTGCCGAATTCGTCGGGATTCTCGAAGAAGACGGGAACGACGTCGGTGCTGAGCCCAGCCGGTCCAAAACCCGCCCCGGCCTCGGATCACGAGCTTAACTTGAGCCATGAGCTCCGCCACGCCTCGGATTTTGAGCTGTTTGGACCCAATTTGGCGGCGGGTGTACGCGCGCCCGCAAACCATCGAGTTTCTGAGCCGGAAGCATCTCCGCCTCGAGAGTCTCCGCCTCCAGGCTCTTCACCTCGTGGATCTCCACCTCGAGGATCTCCGCCTCGAGGATCTCCGCCCCAAGGATCTCCATCGCTAGTATTGTCACCTCGAGGATCCCCCTCTCATGGGTCTGCTCAGACCAGGCAAACGTCTGGTCGACAGGAGGATGAGCACGGAGGCAGCTTCGTGGAGGACAGTCTTCTTGGTGATACGGAAGCTTATGCTCCGGACTCAATTACGCGGGAGCCAATTGATCTGAGCTCAATTGCGCAGCAGTCAGTTGCGCCGGACTCGGTGGCCCCGGAATCGACTACGCCGGGCTCACTCGAGCCCGAGGAGGAAACAGGCATGCGGCGGTCGGCCTCAACCTTCGGCAGGTACAGCCAAGACTCGGAAACAAACCCATTCGCACTGATCACCCCCTACTGCGATACGCAGGTACTCCAGTCTCTGACGTCAACGTCGCGCCAGGCCCGAGAGGCGGCAACAACCGACTCTATTTGGCGCCCGCTCTGCAGAACGGCTGGCTTTGATGATACCGTCGAACATGAAAACTCGTTATTGCATTTTGCCGATGCCACGACCGTGCTTGGTCTGGGCTATTTGGATGGAAGTACATCCGCGTATCGCACATTCTCGCGTGCATACAACCTCTTGCATGAGTTCATCTATTCTCCAGCAGATGCTGTGAAACAGCTCGACCATCTCCAGAGGGCACAGGCTCTAGGCAACGCGTATCTGCTGGTGAGCGCAATTCATCAAAGAGACGCAGCTGTATCCGGGACCGATGGCGGGTCCCCCGAGCCTATGCCCAGCGAACTACTGGAGACCATCAAAAAATCCAAAGAATCACTTTTGGAGGAGATAGCATCGTTTGTCCAACGTGGCGAACCCACTCCCCCCTCGCTTCTCCATTCTGTGGATGTCTGGACGCAAAAGACCGCGGACGCGGATATCACGCGCCGGGCCATTGATGCATACCTTTCCAAGTTCTCAGTGACCCTCGAGGTCGACGAAGCATTCACCTATTTCAACGACAGCGACACGCGCACGAAACAAGTGAGCCAGCGCAAGGTCGAGATCGCCTTCAGCAAGGTCACGGCGTCACTGATTCAGGTCATGGCCGAGGTCAACGACCAGAACTCGCCAATACCCCAGTCGTGGCGGAGCAGAACGTGGTCTCATTCGCTGTCGAAATTCATGGGGACTATCGCTGCGTACCTTCAGGATGTGCTGGAGGTGGCCGCAAAGGAGATGTCTGAGCTGGAGTATCTAGTGGCAGTGCCTCGTCTGTACTTGGCCTCCAGGGCGCTGTCAACCAACTCGGTACTTATTGAACACGGAAGTGAGGCCGACTTCGACGTTTCTGAATACATTGATCTCATAATAATGAAACCTATCATCGAGGAATTCTGCGAACGTCAGTCGGTATACGTGGGCAAATATGCGCGTGATAAGGTGGACACTTGGAACAAATCGATTGCTCAACGCGAGGATGAAACAGAAGAGTTTTTGTGGAGTAGTGTGCCCAAGAAGTCAGACAAAAACAACTTTATCTCTTCATTCAAATGGGCCTTCATATCTGCAGACGCGGAGGATGACAAGACAAACAACGATAGCGACGGTCTCAAGCGCAATGACGGCGCACTGTCGGAAGAGACGTCTGCCCCAGCGACCGAATTTGAGGCTCAAACGGCGGTGCTCGTGTCTAAACTCCGTGGTATGGAGTCCCTCGTAAGTATCGAACTCGCGATAGATGTTTTGGAGACATGCCGCGTGGCCTTCAGACGCCTAAAGACATTGGGCCGAGCGAACTCGCAGTACTGTGAGCCTCTATTTTGTCTGTACTTGGACGTTATAGGCAGGGGTCATATACAACTTGCGTTCGAGAAGGCAATCAAAGTATTGAACTCCTATGATCCCAAACGGTATGGTCGACTGATGATATCTGTCGGGAAAACCCCAGGCAAAAGAAGGGGCCGCATCGTGTCTGGGCCCGATGGTTTCAAGCAAGAGACTGACGAGAACGAGGATGAAGACTTCGGGTCTGGTGGTGACGGTGATGAGAGCAATGCCGTGGAGCCGTTGGCGGTCTTCACGGAATTGGTGAATGTGGGCGATCTCGTGCAGCAGATGATACATGTGTTTTTCGAGGAGGAGCTAGTTGGCGGACACATTGTACGCCAGAGCGACTTTGGCGCAACTAGTGTCAACGCGAAGCGCAGGTTTGAGCAAATGCTGGACGACATGCTGGCCGAGGGTCTCAGCCGTGGCATTGACGTGCTCATGGACCAGGTCGAGTTTACACTGCGCACTGAACAGCTCGGGTCCGACTTCTCGCCGCTGCCCACCCAGGAGATCAGCGTGGGGCCGACGGCGGCGGCGGAGAAGGTAATCAATCTCGTTCGCTCGCATCTAGACCTTCTCCGCGAGTCCACTGAGAAGTCTCTATTCGACGTCTTCCAGCAAGAGGTTGGGGCGCGGCTTTACAGCTCCTTGTCGAAGCACATAAAGCGACAGACCATCAGCGTTGACGGAGCCGTTAACCTGATCTCGGATGTTAACGCATACTACATGTTCATACTGTCGCTGCGCCAGAAAAATCTCGTGCCGTATTACGAAACTCTGAAGCAAATCTCGCAGCTCTATCTGATCGATAAAAAGGACGCCAAGCAAATAGGCTACGCCATCAGCGACTCGGGGAGGTACAACGGGCTCGTGGGCACCGAAGACATCCTGGAGTTTGTGAAGCGCAGACAGGACTGGCCCGTCATCAAACCAAAAGTGGAGAAGGTACTCTACGGCATCTTCGAATGCGTGATCTGCTAATGCGTGATCTGCTAATGCGCGATCTGCTAATGCGCGATCTAATGCATTATCTACCAACATCTCTTTTCATTATTTATGTACATTGACAAATTTGCTATGAACCTCTGACCTAGTCTTCGATGAGCTCTTTTAGCTTAGGGAACCGGGACGCCGAGTCGCTCTTAAGTCTTGGTGAGTACTTGAACCCGAAGCCTCTGAACTCGGCTCTTTTCAGATTGACCAGTGGTTTGGCGCGCTGCAGCGGGTTCCAGTTCAGCGACTGGCCCACGCTAACAATGATTTTGATGGACTCCAGTGAGCTCGGCAGGTTTGAGCATTCCGCTCTGAGCCTTTCTGAGAACGCAAAGGGGTGAAGCTGCTGAGTTAGGTGTATTTCGAGCTTCTCTAAAACGCCGTTCGCAGCAGCATCCACAAGCATCGACGGGTATTGCCACTCACAGTTCTCCACGCGGATGAACTTCAGTCTTTTTAGTCCGCTGTCGGCAAAAGGGTCAATGAGAAAACCGCCATGGACATCGCCAAGCTCAATAGCCTCGATGTTCGGCATCGTGTCCGCAATGTGGGCGAAGTCGAAGGCGTAGTTCTGGGACGAGCCGTTGTTCGTGAGTCTCAGACGCGTCAGACTGATCAATGGCGCGCTGACATACTTGAGCCACCCGGAGGAGTGCAGGGCGCACGTAATATGGAGCTCGCGCAGCCTGAACTTGCTGGCCACCATGAGCACGGAGAGCTTAGTACTCGAGACCCATTCGCCACGGCCGTTCGGGGCGATACAAACTCGCCTCGCGTACCGCACGCGGTGATCGTAGCTCGGGCTCTCTGCTTTGTTGTCTGCAGCGCGTTCCGCAATTCGGTCGATGTCTTCCCATGTCAGATACAACACGGCGTACAATAAGGGGCTGCTCGCGTCATTGAAAGCGCGGCACACCAATGAAACATTCAAGAGATCGTCCACAGCTAGTGATTGGAATATTTCGGAAAGAATTTCTCTGGGGAGAAGGTCCATTCAGCCGGCCATGTTTGTGCTGTCTCGCCGCTATTACTCGGGAACTGGACTCTCGAGCGGGCCTCACAATATGCGTGGAAGCAACGTGACATGCGCCACATGACGTCCATTTGACTCTTTGATCCACTCCGCCATTCCAAGCCAAGGAAGCGCACGCGCGTGCCAGTGACTCAATATACGACCGTGGGGAATATGACTGCTCCCAAAACCAGGAACGGCTCTTTGCGAAAAGATTCCGGATACGGCACTACGACAATCTTACGAACAGCATCAGATACAGCTACAACAATAGAGCTAGCAATCATATCAGAGAAGCAGCAGATATATCAATGCCTATAGGAACACATTAGGAGATGCCTCAGAGTTGGAATTTTAAGCTCATTGAGCGTGAAATCGCTGCAGAGGCGCGTAATAGCTGTAGAGCGGTCCTTGTATTGCACCGCGGAATGCCTACAAATATCACATGTAGTGCCAGTTCAGAATTAATAAGCTGACTCCTAGCCGTAACCTCGAGTGATCGTATCAGGGCTGCATAACAGCTGGGACCAGCCGACCCGAAAGCAGTATCAGGGCACGGGCGTAGGCGTACTTAGGTGACGTGCCAGGGGACCAGGCCGCTGCCAAGACGTAGCTGCGCGTACCTACGGCAGTATGTGACGTGCCTTAGGAGCCAGAGGCGCGAACCTTGTAATTGGCGCCCGAGAGAGAAGCATAATCGGTGGCCAGATCGTGCATATACCCCAACCCTTGAAAGTCAAAAAAATTGTTCCCAATAGGTTAGCACATACTACCGACCAGCTTTGTCGAATGCAGATTTATCCGAGATACCTTTTGGTCTGAACGAGATTATATAGGAAATCCTCAACAACAAAAACGGCTCCAAGATGTCGGATCCATGGTGGAAACAGTGGCAACCGGGAGAGGTTGCCGTTAACGCAACCGTGCCGGATAATGCCTGGAAAACTTGTGTCATTCAAGGCGTCTACTACGGAGAGAACGACTACTCTGGCAGTCTTGGTGGCAGGATTTCAGCTATTTTTGTGATCTTTGTTACAGCATTTTGCACGACGCTTTTCCCAATTGTATCGAGGCGAATCGACCGACTACGCATACCAGAAATGGTCTATATGATAGCTAAGATGTTTGGATCGGGCGTGATCGTGGCAACGGCTTTCATCCACCTCATGGACCCGTCGTATGGCGAGATCGGGTCGAACACCTGTGTAGGCATGACCGGAAACTGGGCTCAGTTTCCATGGAACGCAGCCATCATGCTGTCTTCGGCGGTATTTATATTCGTTGTTGACGCGTACTGCGACTTCTTTGCCGATATTTGGTACGGTGTTCACTCTCACTTGGCCCCGATCCCTGGAATTCATGAGAGCGAGGGCGGCAATGGCGTACATACTCACAGCCACCTGGATCCAGAACACAGCAGGAGCATGGATAGCCTGAGTGTAGATAGCGCTATTTCCAGAAACGAGAAAACGGAGACTGAGTCCGTGAAATCAGCCGACGTTGAGTATTATAGCCAGTTCGCCGGCTTTCTTGTCCTCGAGTTCGGTGTTCTGCTCCACTCAGTGATGATCGGCTTGACCTTAGGATCCTCTGAAAACTATGGCACGTTATACCCTGTTCTTGTGTTTCACCAAGCATTCGAAGGACTCGGCATAGGCGCACGTTTGTCGACGATCCCGTTTCCGTCTGGACGCGGCTGGGTACCGTACGCTTGCGCTAGCGCCTACTCTTTAACGACGCCGATCGCCATTGCAATTGGCCTAGGCGTTCGCGATTCATACCGAGACTCGAGCTACACGGCCCTTGTCGTTCAGGGTGTGCTCGACTCGATCTCGGCAGGTATCTTGATGTACACAGGGTTTGTTGAGCTGCTCGCCAGGGACTTTATATTCAATCCCAACCGAACCAAACAGATCTGGATGCTCAACCTCCAACTATTTGTATTCTTGTGGGGTGCCGGTCTCATGGCCCTTCTCGGAAAGTGGGCTTAGCACCACGGAGACTCGAAAGACGGATGGGCATGCATTCACCAAAAGTAGACGTCTAGACCCCGAAGCTGGGGCCTATAAAACGATTTCTTTGCACTCTGAAAGACTAAACCAAGTTTAGTGCTTCCAGATTTCTACATCGATATTTATTCTATATATAACGCCAGTCGCATGATTGGATCATGGCTAGGTCGTGCGACTCAATTGCATATGCGCCTCACGCCACTAATTCTATCACGAGAACTACTCCCTACTCGCGAGATAACCAGCAAACAGGTCACGTTTCATAGGGAAGCCGAGCTATAAGCCAAAGGCCTTGACGATTTCCTAATTCGGTTCGCACTCGCGTCGCCTATATTCTCCGAATGCACGGAATTTAGATGATCAAAAGTCAGGGCAGATGCGCGAGGTAATGAGCCCTGTTCAAAATCGACAAGTGAGCGTGCCACGTCGGGCGCGGACGATCGTGTTCTAGAGAAACGTAGATGACGGCTCGAGAACATTAAAGCCAGAATTAAAATCGCTGACTTTCGCGAAGCCCCTTTTCCCCCGTTGCGCGCAACCGTTTTGATCGATTGAAGCGCGGTTACGCGTATGCGTGTGCGCGTTTGCCTTACCCATATAGATTAGGGTAAAATTCCGCCTACCCGTTCACGCACATAATGTCTTCTGTAACCTGATACTACCTGGGCTACGCTTGCTCTTTTAGTCTTGGCCATTGCTCTACCTGAATAGGCCTACTAACAGGTAGCGGCATTTGAGAACCTAGAAGGTACCTACCGACTGTTTTCACGCGCGCAACTATTGAAACTAAATATCGCGTGCCATTGGAGTTTTCTGTTTGAGGTTTCTCTTGCCTTTACATTTCCCCACCTCACACCCTCAGTGCAGGAGCCGGCCCAGAAAAGAGCGACGAGTTTTCAAGAATCTGCTTCGTGACCTAAATCTTTTACTTGCGAACAAGCCCCGTGGTCGTATCCAGCGTTCAGAGCTCTTATCGCCGCGTTTCCTACCAATCCGGACCCATTCTTCGCGTCTTTTGGTGCGACTAGAATAGGACGGCAAGTATGAGCCAACCGGCAAAGAGTTCCGTGGACTCGCCACGATCAGGCCGCCAAGCAGAAAACATGCAAATGCCTGTTGATCTCCTAGGGACCGTGCGGCTACCCCCGCCAACTGTGAGCAACGCTTATGCGTGGGGTGGCTCAACCGGCTCAGGAGGAAGGGCGCCGCTTGCAGACAACACAAATATGCTGCGTACTCCTGAAAGCATCATGCGTTTCAACGAACTTGGTGCACTGAAGCGCGCAGCTGAAATGCCCGGAGATGAGCCCATGAAGCAACGAAAACTACGAGGTCCAATCGCGAACACGGTAATGAGAAACGACAGAAAGTCTTTGGAATCACCAATGAATATTCTTAGCAGCGGCACAATGCCCGGAGGACCAGGAGGGGGGCAGTACGAGCGTCAATACTATGAACAGGAGAGATTTCTCGAACGACCCAACAGCGACCTGGGTGGCTCGATTCCTCACTTTAACGCGTCTAAATCCCCGGTGTATGCACCTAGAGGACGACTGATGCTCTCTCCCTCTGCATCGCCCTATGATCGTAAGGCTGAAGGGCCCAATATGGAGCTAATGCATACCCCTACTCGAGGCGAGAGGCCTGCGAGCACGCCGGACCTCACGTACGACCAGCGGATGTTTCTATTACAACGCCGGATGCCTAGTTTGCCAATGATGCCGCCTATTCCACCACCACCTGCCTCGCTCACGTCGAGTGCAGTGCCGCCAATGCCCACAGCAGCTTCCACATATCAACCAAGGCCGACACCGCCATATCCGTATCAAAACTCGGAGAATTACGTGCCGTCTTATACCGGATCGAATCCTGGGGCGTCTCACATGAAGCACGTTGAGATCCCTCCGCCGGATCTCATGCCGAAGATCGAGGACGATGGAAAGAAGCCGACATATTCATATGCAATGCTAATCGGGATGGCAATCCTCAGGGCACCCGAGCGCAAACTTACGCTCTCGCAGATCTATAATTGGATCATGGATACATTCGAGTTCTATCGTAACTCAAAGCCCACCTGGCACAACTCAATCCGCCATAATTTGAGCCTGAACAAAGCCTTCGAAAAGCAGGTACGGCCCAAGGGAGACTCTGGAAAGGGAAACTACTGGACGATCGTCAAAGGCCTCGAATATCAGTTCATGAAGCCACGACCTGCGAAACGCGGATCCGACGGGCTGATGCAGCAACCACAGACACAGCAGCCACTCGTTGAGCACAACCAGAATGTCAACGTATCGGCGCGTACCTCACAAGCTGGTCTTAATGTCGAAAGCATCGCCTTCGCAAGCCCCGCTGACACTTCTGTTCATGATGGAAGACACTCTGCCCAGATTAATGACGCCATCCCATCAGATGCAACCGAGCCTGATGAGCGGATCCTGGAAGAAGAGTCAAAGAGTTTGCACTCAGGACAAAGTTTCGTGAAGCCCAATACGAAGATTGAGGAGGCACCAGGTAGACAGCTAGGACATCCGCCTTCGCTGACGTACGGAGGTGGACCTTTACCGCAGCTACACACTATGTCTTCGTCATCCTCGTCTAGACCGCACTCGCCATCGATTGTATCGACCAGTAGTGATCTGTCGCTGTCTAGCCAGGGCATACCGCGTTCCGCTAGCTCAATTGCCAGCCGAGGTCAGCTTGACACTCATGCAGGATACTCACAGGAACACAACGAATGGCACGGACAAGGCCAGTTTGCATTCCGCTGTTCCACTCCATCTATGCTATCTGCCGGGACGCAAGATAGTCCCTTTGTCAGTGCTGGAAGATTGTCCTTTGACCCCTCGACGACCCTTTCGGTGCAATCTCCCGAAATGATTCAACATAATGCAGTGTCACCGACGAGAGGCCATGCTTTGTCTAATGACGACACAAAATCGTCGGACCAGCTGACAGTTGTCAAACCCAGTGAATGCGAGTGGAAGGCAAGCGCAGCATCTACTGCTTGCCCGCCTATTCGAGTCACCTCACTGGCCCACGCGGGGTCGCATTCGCACGAGGCCAACGACGAGCACCATGTTCCGAAAACGCCGGAAAAGACTCCCAAGGTGAGCTCGGACACGACTTTGAGCTCATCTAAGTCCAAGAGGCTGGTGCCCATTATGAACCCCCCCAAGTCGTTTGAGAGCCCTTACGCCGGTACATTGGAACTTAGTCCCGGAATAGCTCACGCCGGTGAACACGGTGGCGGGGGCACGGGAGACTCGAGCTCGAGGCCCTTCTATCGACGGCACCATAGAAAGAAGTCAAGTCTCAATAATCTCTCAGATTATCTCGAGCTAGACTTGCGCAAGGTGGACCGCGCCAGTGGACATCACCGGTCTAATTCGGACTCATCAGACGACACCAACACCAACGCGGGAGGGAGCCATCTCACCAGCAGTGGCTTGAACACAAACTCGCACATGGGAAGTCTTGCCCTGTCGTTTGATATCGATCTCTCTCCGCACGTTGTGGTCACGCCAATCAGACGGCCATTTGACACACCGATCAGAGACCAAGCGCAGGCGTACAGCCCATATTGCTGTCGGAGCACCTCTAATTTTGGCTCTCCATTGCGGAAAAGCTAATGAGCCTATGATGTCGCTGTTCCCGCGCTGACGCTGCCATCATTATTATTGTTTTATTATCCCTATTTATATCTTTACTCAATTTACATTTGCCTTTGGACAGCCACACTAGAGATGACCAAAGAAGTGTCACAGCAAGCGTTTGCTTGAGATCTATTACTGTTGTTTTGGCACGAAAAACCACCGGAAAGTTGGACTACAACGACGATTGGCATTCTGTGCGGAGTTTAGCAGCTACTCTACTTTTTCCTTGAGAGGAGACTGCTGTTGTGGCTTGGTGTCCTTATAAATACCAAACAAATATGCAAATCGGATGACGATCAAGTCCACAGCCATCTTGATGCTATCTCGAGCGAGATCTATTTTCGAGCCCGTGACTTCGTGCCAAGAAATGGCGATCTCATGAACGGGGATTCGTTTGTGGCTCGCAATGACGAGTGCCTCGACATCGAAGATCCAGCCCTCTGTGTGCATGTAAGGGAAGATTTCTCTGGCGGCCGACCGCGTAAACAGCTTGAATCCACACTGCGTGTCTTTGATCGTCCGAATGCCGAACCAGTAGACGAGCAAATGGAAGCCTCGCATAAGAAAGTTCCGCAGCTTGCTGCGCTTTATTACTTGTTGTGTCTGCACAAGATGAGCTCTGCTACCGATTGCAACCGCTTTATCAGGACTGCTTGAGTCGCGCACGGCCCTAGCAAGGCTCTGCAGCCCAGAGAAGTCCGAGGCGTTGTCCGCATCAGCAAACAGAACGTTGACGCCGCGAGCTACTTTCATACCATGAGTTACGGCCCCGCCTTTGCCCCGATTTTTGACGAGCTTGCAGTATCGGAAGTTAGATCCGGCCTGCAGTTTTCGAGCCCACTCGAACGCGACTTCGCGCGTGCGATCGCGAGACCCGTCATCCACTACAACGAGCTCCCAACTCGCGCCATAGTGTTTTTTAAGATACGGCACTGCGTCCTGCAGAAGCAGGGGCAGCCTCTCTTCCTCGTTGAAGCACGGCACCACGACAGATATGTCGACAGATGCGGCGTCCGTCTCAATATCAGGGAACGCACCATGTGAATCTAGGGACTCGAACTTGAGCTCGCTGGGCTCTGCTTCTCGAGGCGTGTGACTTAGGTAGGCAGTCAGGCCATATACTGCAACGACAGCGAGCCCCAGAGTGGATACGAGAAGACCCAGAATGTGAATGGGCTGGCAAACCATGTCAAGCACTTACTTATTGCCTCAGAACTCCGAAGATTAAACGTCTTCGCGAATCTCGCCAAGGATAAGAGGCCCTCTATGGCTGTGTAGATGGCTATGCCTATGGCTGTGTTGATGGCTGTGTGTCGTAACTGACACATCTCAGCTACCGCCTGCCTAAAAAGCAAGTACACACACAGCCTGAGCGCGTAGCCTACTTTACCTTACCACGAGACAGCGACGCATTTTTGCCTGGGCCTGCGGCATCGCGCAGCCCGGCGCCTGAAATAAACTTAGATTTATTATTTTCTTTACACCGGCATGGAATGTATTCCTATATACAAAATAAAAATAAGCGCAGTCACCGAGATGGAACCATCATTTCAACAAGTTCAAACCACGACCTCCCCGGCATCGATGTAGACTGCACGCTTCTCTGATTTGGCAGCTTCGGCCATAGACGGGCTCGGCGAGTAGAGGTACCAGCCCTGGAGAGCGTTGACGGCAGCGCGGGTTCGCGCTTCGCGCAGCGAAGTGCCCTGTCCCTCGCCTAGTTTCGTGCGGCCCGAGAACACGCCCACGACGAACACTGCTTGGTTCGAGTACCTACCGCTCTCGGCCATTAGCCTCGAGACTGGCGGCTCTAGGTTTTCCCGAGCACATAGCACCGCGAGCTCGCGCGTCGGTCTCGAGAATGCAAGCAGCCGCGACACATCCAGCTTCCTCGGTGCCACGACGTACTTATAAATGAAGTCATTAGCCCCCTCGAGGCCACGGTGCGCATACACAGCTGCCACGATAGCACGAACAGATGCGCCCATGGCGTTCCTCAGGTCCGTCGAGTCCCCCTCGCGCGACGAGATCTCGGTGATGCCCTTTTCTACAACTTGCATCGAGTCAGTGAAGCTCAAGCGCCCCAACACCTGCTCGTCACCACTGCTGCTCAGGAAACGCTCGAGAGGCGTGCGGGTGTCTGGCGAAATGCCCCACATCTGCCCGAGCTCGGCGAGCGGAGCCATGCCTGTGTACGACTCGACGACATGCTTCAACACCTGCGAGGGCAACCGTGGGTACTTGACCATGAAATGCTCGTAGACGTATAGAGACAAGAGGGTCTTTCCAAACTTCGCCAGGCCAGCGTTGTTCACAAATTTCAGGCTGCTTGTCGCATCGATCAAGGTGCGAGCCAAAGTGCTTGGCGGGACACCGGCCAGTTGCAAGCGCGCCGCCAGCGCCTGGACGCCGGGAGAGTTCTGGGCAACCTCGTTATTTATAGACTCGCCCTTGATGCTGGTGTGCTTTCGAACATAGGCTATCGAGGACTCGGCGCTCGACGACGACGATGATGAAGAGTTGAATCGCGAGAAGACGATGACAGACCGCGCGAAAGGCCGCTGCAGCTCTCGCGAGTGCAGGTGGATTCTGCCGGCAACTGCATGCAGTCCAACTCGTCTCATGCTGGAACTTGTTGTCACTGGTTTTTCGTCACTCGCACAATTCGAAACTTGAAAAACTAGATGACCTAAACGGTGAGTCAGGTGACTCACCGGCTGAGGCCGAGGAATCCGCTGGTAGAACGCGCGAGAGAGCTGGTTTAGAGAAATGGCAGCAGAAATACCTGGGTGCGCTTTCTGCTGTAAAATTTCATTGCTGAGTATCATCATTCTAAGCTTGGGTGATAATTAGCCATAGAGTTATATTGAGATTAAAGAGAGGGGGTGTTGATGCATCGTATGATATATTGCACAAGCGTGCTGCAGTGAGACAGCCATGGGTTCGCTCAGCGGGTGAAGCCCCGGATTAAAAGGGCAGCAGTGATGCCGTCCCTAGCGGTAGAGGCTCAGCTTTGCGCGAACTCGGCGACCGCGATGCAGTTTCGCGTACGCATGACGGTCACTCAGCCGCTGCTCAATGCCCTGCAGTGCCTGCTTTCTCCGGTTTTGAACAAATGCACGAAGCAGCGCGATGTCCTCATTGGAGATGTGCCCGAAACCATTGGCCCGTTTGAAGCACGCTTTCATCAGGACTTCTGGGTCGTGGAAACTACGCGGCGCGCTCTGGATGATCTGGAACACCTCGAGCTCGTCGGTTGCCCTGCTCATTTGCGGCTCCACAAGCTTGAAAATCGCCAGTGAGATGCGGTACAGCGTTTTTGGGCCCTCCAGGAAGAAGCAGTCCCAAACGCGAAGCATGGTCTCTGTGGGCAAAACGTTGACCATTAAGCTCATGAACCACGGCGCCGTGCACAGGCTGATGGGCGGGAGGTTCGAAATGAAGTTGTCCTCGAACGAGGGCTCGAAGTTGAGCGCGTTCCAGATTTTCGGCAGCCTGTCGCGAACGCTGATCATTAGTATGCCCTGCGATATGTTGACCTGCTCCAGGTTGACCTCGTGCAGCCCCGTGAGATAATTTTGAGTGATGATGACCAGCATCCAGAACGCGCGCTCCTCCTCCATGAAGAGGAGCAGGTTGCCGGCGATGAAATTCAGGCTTTGGCAGTATCCGATCTTGGGCTGGTAGACCGAGAACGCGGTCAGAACGCGGCGCAGTGCCTTGAGATGCATGCTTTCCGTGTTCGTGATCGGGTCGTTGCGAAAATAAATATTATCCGGGAATGTGCGGTGCAAATCGCGCTCTATGTGCTCTGTGTCGCTGTTGCGGATGCCCTCAGTCTCGTCGACGTATTTTTTGTAGAGCCCCGGGTGCGCGCTGAGCTTTTCGTGGCCACGCGCAAACCAGAACCACGCGTTGCCGCGCCATTTCGGCGGGATTCCCTTGCGCACGTAGCGCCGCAGGCGCTGGCTTTCTGGCGGGAAGCGCACGGGCACGCCGCCCTGGCTTTCTGGATTTAAGCCGTGCGCCTTGAGCAGCCCGGTCCATTTTTCCTCTCTGTGCTTCATGTACTCTGTGTAGCGAGCCGCCCATGCATTGAAGTCGGACTCGCCATTGTCGTTTACAGGCTTCTTGAAGCCATACATGTCAACACCTGTGCTGAAGGAAGCCGTGGACGAGAATGCCAGGAGGCTGTGATTCACGGCCTCAGAGCCACCGCTGGCCAAAAAAGGCGAGCTTGCCGCGAACTTCAGCCGCGCGTCGTCGGCAGCCTCCCATTTTTTGGCACCCGTGCTGTCCTGATGGGAGACCGTTGTGCGAGTCGTGCTGCTCGCCTCCCGCGACAGAATGCCCCTGGGGCTGTGGTCTTCTCGCGGCGTTGGGGTCGAGCCTGACGAGCCCTGCTGCGGCTGCTGCGGCTGCTGCTGCTGCTGCGAGCGGCCGTCATAGTCGTCGAAGTCGAAGTCGTCATCTAGGCCAGCAGAGGCATCACCCGGCGAGTCAGACGGAGAGCTGGAGGAGCCGGATTCTTTGGGAGAATGCGCGGTACCGTTTCCAGCATGCTCTTCTGCTTCTGGTGGACGGCTGCGCTGCAGCGCCTTGAATGCCGCGGGCATTCGAAGGTCGCTTCCCATTAGTTCCGCGGAAGAATCTCCCTCGATGACAGAAAATTCCTCGCTAACAGAAAGCGCGGATACCGCAATCAGTTTTAAGAACTATAGCTCGGGAAATGGCCCAGTAGCCGTAGATGAGAGCTCCAAACGCAGTTGCAGATGCTGGGGCAGTGGGAAGAATGACTTCGCTCACAGATTTCTTCCGTGACGTAATGTGAGCTAACCAATGCACCCAGGCGAACGAGACGCCGAGTCCAGCGCTCAGCGGCACTCGGCGTATTAAAATTGAATTCGCGGAGTTCGAAAAAAAAACAAAGTGCGAAAAATTACATGCTAAAGAACAATGTTAAAAGGAAAGATTAAACATGTGTGCCGGGGATATCCTGGCGGGCGGGCGGCATTGTTGGCACCGCGCTCAGCTAACGCATTGGTATGGTCGACATATAACAGTTGGCCTATGATGATTAGCACGTCCTAGTTGCTAAGTTTACTCGGCATAGTCTGCGCGGCGTTGTTCGTGGTAGAATAGCATATATGTACAAGCAAATGATTTATTTACCCAGGCGCCGGCGCTTCGTGCGCTGCTCCTTCAGGCGCTTCCGGTACTTGTGGCGGTTCATCTTCAGCTTCCGCTTTCGGCGAACGCTTGTGGCCTCGACGCCGTCCTCCTCAGCCGCCTTCGGCACTTTTTCGAACGTGAGAGGAATGAACTGCACCTCGCCGTCAGTGTTCGCCATCTTCTGCAGGTGCTCCATCAGAATAGGGAATCGTTTCGAGAGCACGGACTGCAGTTCTGTCGGTGTGAGGGCCTCGACGCTGCCTGCGGCCTCTGCATTCTCTTGGGGACTTTGTGGAGCCACGCCCTGCGCCTTTGAACGCAGCACGGCTTCTCGGTTGAAGGGGCCCAGCTTCTTGGCGACGCCCTCCGGCAACACGTTCCACATCGCGCGCTCGTCAGTCATGAATATCGGGAATCGCCCGTTGCTCACGGGCACATGCACCCACCGCGTCTCGGCGCCCGAGCTGAGCTGCTCTTCCTCGCGGCGCGCCTCAGGCTTGCCAAACGGCATGAGCGTGCGGTGCTGCGCGAAAAACGACCGCAGTGGAAGCCGCGTCGTGCTCTCCATGGCGGCGCTCATATTACTGACGTCGCGTTGACTCAGATGCTTATACGGGAAGTCGTCTACCTGGCGGCTCTGCTCACTCTTGAACCGCACGTTCGGTGGATGGCGCTCCAGTCTCCCCAGCACTCCGCCTCTAACGAGGCCTAGCGGGGATCTCACTCTGGCCAGCATCGACGAGTTGAGCTGACAAGAAGTTGAGCTGACGAGTGGTTGAGCTGATGATAAATGCAAGCTTGGCCTGCCCAAAGGTTTTGACGACGCTTTTCCAACCGGCACTGTTCTATTTCGCCCAGCAGTCACATGACACACCGGCCTCCCAAGGAAGCGGTGGCCGCTGGAAAGTCGAGCGTGGGCTGCTGCGTGAGCAGTCGCAGCTTGAGGCCCAGCGTGGCTTGCCGGGCGAGGGTAGCCAACAACAGATCAACAGCGGAAAGCTCAAACAGTGGGATTTTCCTGGCACGGGCACGAATTCGAGCCGAGTTTGAAGCACGCGTTGCAGTCGAACCGTAAATGGCCACCGTAGCCTCTCTGCAATCGGAACTACGCAGTCTAGGCTCCTCATCCAAAAGGCACAACCCGGACCTCGCGCACTCCAGTGACAAGTCTTCCTCGATTCTCGAGGCTGCAAGCCAGTCTTTTGACAACGACCACGCGATTATAGCATCGCTACGCAAATACGATGACTTTGTGACGCCTTTCATTCTGGCATGCAAAGAGGCGAGCGCGAAATCGTGCGCGTCGGCTTTGCAATGCATCCAGA
Organism: Starmerella powellii; assembly: GCA_030568915.1. Taxonomy (NCBI): domain Eukaryota; kingdom Fungi; phylum Ascomycota; class Dipodascomycetes; order Dipodascales; family Trichomonascaceae; genus Starmerella; species Starmerella powellii. Next base: position 522,917 of record JAJMJE010000006.1, on the reverse strand, counting down.
TCTTGGCCACATACAAGGCCATCGCGCCATCGCGCCTCAGCGAGCTCCTGAGTGCTCTAATGGAGGCTACGCAGCTTGGTCTAGGTATCCAGCTCAAAATACTGCAAGTCTTGCCAGTGCTGTTATTTGAATTCTCAGCTGACTTGTCGGGTGACCTGGTTGTCGAGCTTCTGCAGGTGTGTGCTGAGCTCCTTGGCGCGAACAAGGTCGCCATGGTCCACAATGCTGCGTACGCCACTCTGCAGCAACTCATCACTGGAGTATTTGACCGCACATCGATTCCAGAGAACGTGGGGTATGTTGAGCCCAAAAAAACGATCACAATTGATGCTGGCGAGGTGATCTCGTATGAAGTCCCGCGGAGGCTGTACGACTCGGCCATGATATGGTCAGATCTCTGCGACATTGTGGAGAAAACACCTCCCGTGCTCCTGAAGATCAAGGATCTACCACTGACCTTCACTCTAGAACTGTTGGAGCTGACGTTCGCGAACCAGGCAACATTAATACACAAGCACAAGGAGCTGGCTGCTATCTTGAGATTGCGTGTAACACCTCTGCTGCTGCGCCTATTTTCTGAGGCGGCCGACTTCCCGGTAGTACTGCGGGTCGTGCGTATTTTCTACTTACTGCTGCGCCAGCACCTCGACATCCTGACCACAGAGTCGGAAGTCATCTTGTCAACCCTCGCTCAGGGCTCGCTCCATGGACCGGCATGGAAGCGCGTTACGTGTCTAGAAGTTCTGCAGGGCGTACTGTTGGAGGTCGACTTGCTCTTCCAGATATACTCGAAGTTCGATGGGGAACATGGTAGACTCAATGTGATAGAAACGATAGCCACTGACTTCGCCTCGACAATGGCCGATGACAAGTCATTGTTGCTCGCTTCTGAGATAGACAGAGATCTGTACGACCGAGCGGTCTCCCCAGTGATCAGGGGCAGTAACTCGTCGGTTAGCAGCTTCGATACGAGCAACGATCAGAACTCAAACGACCAGGGAGACGCCATGGATCCGTCCATGGTGCTGAACAAAAACTCGGCTACAGCAACGCCAGTTATTGAAATGCTTGACCGAGCCGACCCACCAAGAATCAGACGCGGCCACCCTTATTATCTCATTATCAAGTGTATCAATTCGCTATCCGACGACCTTCACCGTCTGGCATCCACTGGTGTCACGGATGTGGCTACGTTGCTGAAGTCGTTGGGTACGCCGCTTTTGAAGTGCTTTTCGATCGCTCTCAGCCTTGCTATGGACCTTGAGCTATTTCGCCTCGTTGTTCGGGCAGTTCAGCGCCTAGCCCACGCGGCCGGCATTGCCTCAGACCGTAGCTTGCGTGATGAGTTCATAATTCTGCTCGCTCAGTACTGCTTTATCCCGGAAGATGGCAATGTTAAACCTTGGATTCTGGGACGCTGTTCACTCTGTGTCCGTGCGCTCTTCAACCTTGGTTATGCTCTTGGGAACCAACTAGATAGCTCTTGGTCCTTAATTGTGGGGGCAATCAGTAGGCTGAACCAGCAGATCAGCGCGACCGAGCCGCGAACCATCGAGTCGCTTTTCGGGAACAATGGCGCAGAGTATAGAAACATGAATGCGGCGCTGAAAAAACTAATCGAAAGTACTGCCTCACACAGCAGCGACGCACTGAACAGCTTCATGTCCGCACTGAGCGATGAGGCTGGCGAATTACAATATGTGATGCTCCAAAACATTTTGCGGATCAACGCTGCAAGATTCACAAACCCGGGAACGAAGTGCTGGAAGACATTTGCCAACATAATGTTGCAAGGGGTTCGGAGAAACAAGGATTCACGACTCCCGTTCGATATTCTCAATGACGCATCTCTCACGGTCATGGAAACAGCAATCACGATCTTTGAATCGGACGAGGCCTCCATCGACCTGTCTCTTTCGATGATAATGGACACTGTGTCAGGAGAAATGACCGAGACCTCGGTAGACATTCAGATAAGTGCTGTCCATCACCTGAACACACTCATCGACAAATTTGGCATTTGGATGACCTCTGGATGGGAAACAGTGTTCGATATTGTCTCGAAAATTTCGTCAACAAATGAACTAGATCTCATGCGTCCAGCATTCCACACGCTGGAACTGATCTGCTCAGATTTCCTCGACAGACTCCCGTACAAGTGCGTTTTCAATCTAACGATCTGCTTAGATGAATTTTCGCGCCAAACGTCAGACCTCAACATATCCTTCACGTCCACCTCTCTATTTTGGTCTGTGTGCGACCACTTGATGGCCGCTCACGATATTGGAGAGATTGATGCCAGCATCGTAAGCACTGAAAACGAGCTAGTAGAGGTCGCGAGGGATGACAACTCCTCCTCGAAGCGCTTGGCACTTTGGCTTCTGGCAGTGACAAGGCTAGCATATGTCGCTAGGACAGCTGTCCAACAGCAGGTGCGTACAAGTGCTATTCAGATTTTTTTGCGCCTGTTCAATACTCACGGCTCGAACCTCACTCCGGGAGCATGGGATATTGCACACAAGCTCGTGTTCCCCGCTCTGGTAGATGCGGCCGAGAGCTCCACATTCGAGGATGAGAAGGAGATGGAGGAGACTTGCATCTTGGTCATTGTTGGAATCAGCAAAATAAGCCTTTTGTTTGGCTCGGAGTTTGCACAGTGCGAGTCAGTTAAGACTTTCTGGCAAAGATGGATGCAATTCCTCGACGCCTCCACACCTAAGTCGGCAAGTATAGCGTCCACCACCTACTCGAATCTTAAGGAGGCCTTGCAGTCAGACCAGGGGAAATGGATCTCGCGAAGTGCAGTGGGAGAGTTCTGGGTGAAACAGAGCTCGCTCCCGCTGTTCGCCGCCAAAACCCCGAAATCGACTGCCGACGCACTGAAAGAGCTAGTGTCACTACACAGCTTTCTCAGACACGAGTGCAATAGTCAACTAGCGCTTAAGCTCATCTCTGATTGCGCAGTATTCCAATATTACACAACCCCGGCACCACCGTCGCCCATGTCTAGCTTGCAACTGGAATGCACTAAAGCTTTGGACTCCATGCAAGAGTTCTTAGACTCTCACATCATAGGAGAATTTTTGTTAGCACTCTCTCGGTTGTCACTAGCACCGTACGAGCCTACAATCCAGGTTTCTGCAGGCAACGCTAAGGACGAAATGCCTGCGAAGCCCGCGGGGAATTTTTCAGCCTTATCCAGGTGGGCTCTTGGGAAACTTCTTACGACCATGAACGACAAGAGGTTCGAAAATGAAGAATTCTGTAAAAATGGACTGCAAGTAGCACCAGTTGTTATTGAAGGAATGAACAAAGTTTCTTCATTCAGCTCGAACCAAATTGATCCTTCGAGAGTACTTCTCAGATTCATTGAATTCTCGCCCTCCGTCGAAGGCTACGACGGTGACCAGCTCGTTGAAAGTGTCCGATTACTTTTGACTGGCGCCAATGATATTGTGTCAACGAAGTTGAACTCGCAAGATGAATCTGAGGTTATCGAGCACCTGGAGTCATATGTTGAGACGTTGAAGTCAAAAGATCTTCCGTCGGCTCAATGGGATGAGCTGCTGTACATATTGCTCAGGAACTCAGTACTCTATGAACGTTCAATACACAATCTGAGGTTTTACGAGCAAGAGCCGTCGGCTCTGGAGTCTGCACTGGAGTACGGAACTATCGACACCCCGAAGCAGATCCATTCGAAACGCCTGGCCTTCTACTGCCTGGGATTTTTGCGCAGACTTGGGATGGAGCAATCTTTATTTTCTCAAAAATCATCTCAGTACTTTGATGCTCGAGCAAGGGCTGTGTTGTGCCAATACATGGGAGAATGCAGACTGTTGGGCCTGGAGCCGCTGAGGACTTTGCTGCACGAAGAACTTGTTTTCGTACTCGAGGAGCTCAAAGAGTGTGCAAGCAGAAAAGTGCCGCTCGAGCATGGCACGCACAAGCTTCTACTACGCACTCTAACAAATGCTCATCGCGAGATTCTACCCCTGCTGCAGGAGCTGCTGAGAAACTAATGTGTGCGCTACTGTCCGCTGCTAGCAGCTGGCAGTGTTGTATCAATACTATTATTGTATGCGCTAGAGCATAGTCTTATTTATCAGTATTTATATGATTCCGTGGCAGACGGTGAGAGCAGATCGTGCGTGCTGTTGCCCCGGTTTGTCGCCACATCGCCAGCCCTGTCACGCTGGAACTCAGACCACTTCTTCATGACAATCTGAGATGAATCGAACTCGCCGTTCGCCTCCTCATGTCCCTTATCACCGCCGGCAATGGCTCGAGTGTCACCCCAGGAAAAGTCATCAAACTTCCAGTATGCATACATCGGAAGCACGAAGTTCCAGATAGGGAGTGCGAGTAGATAAATACCCATCCACACGAGGTACGACGCTCGAGATGCAGTAACAACGATCAAAACACCCGGAAGACCCAGAATCATCGCTAGTAGAATGAGCGACAATATCGGCGTAGGCTTCTTAACACAGGCTATAATGACAACGTAAAGGGTGAATGCAATAGCAGCGGGCAGCACAAGGGTGGACACGAGGTCAACAAGCACAACAAACTGCATCGAGATAACGAAAACACCGCAAGAGTCTCTCACAAGTACCAGCTCGAAGAGGTTATGAATGGTGGAATTGATCCATCGTCTCCGCTGCGAGAGCAACACTTTGAACTCATCGGGGACAATCGTTTTGCAAGCAGCTTTCGGAACGAAAATGGTCTTACGTTTCGGAAAGGTCTTCGCCATCAGCGTCGACAGGAAACGATCCTCACCCAAAAGTAGCAAGTTCTTCCTGTGCAAAGTATCAATGACATTGTCCGAGTAACGCTCGACAATGTCAGGATTGCACAGAATAGGAACCCAGTACCCATCTGCACCCTTCGGAGACTTGATTCTGTACATGGAGAAGCATCCTGGGAGACACGAGACACTTCCAAATACAGACTCGAATCCCTTGGCTTGGTGATGGCTAATGAAGTATTCGAAAACTTGAATCATCGTAACCCATGTATCACGCTTATTGGCGATTTTGGTTTCACCACAAAGTCCCATAACTTCAGGATCTCGAACCATCTCCGCGCACATATGCGTTAAACAGTCCGGGAAGACCTTGGTGTCTGCGTCCACCATGAGCATCATTTCATAGTAGTCTGGTGCGATGCCCGTAACACTGCGAATTCCATTGAATATCTCGAAATCGAGCTCAGTCATACGTTCGTCAAACATAACATGCTGCAAAAAGCTCATGAGAATCACTTGCGAGTCACGCTTACCACGGTTTCCTGGCTTAGCGGCATTGGCCTCCTTGGGGGTGCCACATTTGACCACGCAAATAACCGGAACCCGTTGCTGTCGCGCCGGCGGCACAGTTTCATCGTCGTATTTGTAAAATCCGGCGTACACCTTAGCCATGTTATGGCGTTTCTCGCCAGAGACCACCGAGACGTATGAGTGCGGCTGGACATCATCAATAGGCTCGCTGAAGTCTGTCATCATTGACAAGCAGATCTCCGGAGTGTTCATGTCATTTCCAGATCCCTTAATCAACCCGTCGCAGACGATAGTGATGAGCTTATGAGAGTTTGGATACTCAGTCGTGCAAATCGAGTCAAGTGTCGTCCTTAGGCCCTCAACACTCTCAGAATATGCAGTAACCATACACATAACATGAGCCAATGGGTAACCAAATGGCTGGAAATCCAACGGAGGTTGCGGGACAATATACTCACTAAGACCACCCACCGGTCCGCTTGGAGAGTAGCTCGCGGCACTATCGGAGATCACTGAGAATGGCGAGTTTCCTCGGTCAATAGGGTCTCCGATCGTGTTAGGAGGAGCCAAATCATCCATTGAGATTTCCTCAGGTTCTGAGCCTCGGTAAGAAATGTCATTAAGACGAGGTTGCGAGTTGCCATACCTTTCATACAGGGTACCAGGCCGGCTATAAACGGACTGCCGATAAACGGGCTGGTCTAACAAACTCTGGCCGCTCATCACCTTCGATGAGCTTAGCTCAGGGTTTTGAGTCGACATGGTGACACCGGAAATCCGCTGCATTGTTTCAGCATGCGGATTCGTGAGCCTGTCCATGAAGAGCGATTTGCGTTTAGACTGTTGTTTGGCCTGCTGCGCAGCTTGGAGCTTGCCCGCGTCTTGGTTCCGAGTGAACTGCGCACCAACCATTGGGGGAGACGTTCCGAAGTGAGAAGACATTGTGAGTGGAGTGCCGAGGGACCTAGACGTGGACCCTGCAGCCCCGTCCTCAGGAACCGGCATGACACCATCTCTGTAGTTCTCGGCTGAGGTGTTGATGTTATCTCCCCAATCTTCAATATTGCGCTCTCTTTGCTGGAACTCAGACTCACTGATAGGGAATGCTCCTTGGTGACGCGCCATAACAAATCTGAAGTAGCAAGCGACGAGGAACTTGATGACAACCAACCCCATGATGAAAACTAGAGACACGTAAAGCACTACCTTGGAGGCAATGCACCCGATTGGCTCCGTGTCGATCTCACCCACCTTCACTATTTGCCGCAAGCAGTTAATCACTCGACGATGCTCGCCATAGCTCATCTCTTGAGAGATATCACGGCCCCTGAGTGACTTGTCATTACGAAGCGTGTCAAAAAGCGGCGGGTAATCAAGCTCATCAGTGAGCAGGTGGTCGAGATAGTCCAGATTGAGCACATCTCCATTGATATTAACCAGCTGCTGGTCAGTCGTGTTTACCAAGTCTTCCCAAGTGTAGTACACAATAGCAGTGCGCTTCCGATCGTAGAGAGCTGAGCGCGCGCTGCTATGTGAGTGACAGCCCCAGCCGTTGTAGAAGTCCGTGTGGTTCTTCGCGACGTCCTTGTTATCCACCAGTGTGTTATTGTTAAGGTTCAATAGTTGACACGGGAAATACCAGCCCATCTCACCAGCATTATTGTGGGGGATTGATGTGTTTTTCTTTGGCGTGATGAGGTTTTTACAATACCCGTTCACATTCTGGAACATGAAGGATGCATCCTTGCCGCCAGCATTAACCGGTGGATACAAAATTGGCGAATTATCGTCAATGCCCTCGACCCCCGGATGTTGGTATGAGCCGAGATCATAAACTGATCCTGAAATTACGAGCTCATCTGACATCATGTTACCAGCATGGATACGCGTACCTGTGTTAGAGCAAACGGTCTCAGTGAAGCCGAAAGTGAGGAAACCCACAAACGCACCGCACATAAGAATGCAAGAAATAAGCCCGATCTTCTCACGCCAGGCCATTTGTCGTTCAGCAGTGTTCATGCCTGCCCACTTCAGCATCGACCCAGTAACAGGGAAAGTGAGAACGCGGCAGTATGTTTGCCAAAAATCGAAGTTGTTTTCCTTCACCGGTATGGGCTGTCTGTTAGTCTTCTCATCGAATGGTTCTACAAAAGACCGGCCATCAGAGCTGCTGCGCGAGTGCTCCATATTATAAGTGACGTCAGGGGTATCCACCGGAATATCAGGCCCCGTGTCAGCGGCTTGAGGTTCATGCTCAGGATTCGGCTGCTTCTCTTCATCCTCGGATCCATGGTACTCTTCAACCGGATCCATGGGCTCACCCTGCCTGCCGAGATCGCCTGCACCAACCGGTTCATTCGCAGCTTCAGCGGGATGGTGACGGACACTATGGAAAGATTCCGACCTTTGTGGAACATCAAACTGATCGGAATGCCGGGAAGTACGGGAGGAGCGCGAGTTTTGCCTATGTGGACCAGTCGAAGCCCTGTTCCTTTGGCTTCCTGATCGGCCCAGTATAGTATTTCTGAAATTCGAGGTTCGGGACGCCGTTGATGCCGAGCGCACCACGCCGCCCTCGTTTTCCTCAAGAATGGGCTCCTCCTCTTCGTTGATCTCGTTCGCCAGTCCCGATGCGTAGGAGTTACTTGCGGCCAAGTACGGCTCGTTTCCCGTGGAGCTGGGACGGATGCTAACATTGCTTTCTTCACTCACGAGCGAGTAGTAGTAATGCGGGTCATCTCTGGAAAGGCGCTGGCGTTCGGGCCTGATCATAGATCTTTTGCGAGAAACATCGCTTGGAGACCGGCCCAAGCGATCAGCGTCATCTTCTCCTCCGCCCCTTAGAAATCTGCGAAAGGACCCACTGCGTTCCATATGTTGACTTTCGAGGCGCTCCTAAGCAAGCCCTATGATATATGGAATGGGGCTCAGTGCTGAGGCCAGTTCGGCTGAAAAGCAGTCAAGTCGATGCAACTTGTGTCAGAAGTGTTGATTCCTTGCCGGGACCTATCTAATCTATTTTTGGCTGCATGGGCTGGCGAAGTTGTGTGTACCTCACGTGCTTGGAGGTCCCGCCTCGGAAGCGCGGATGTGGGCACCCGACAAGCGAAGGTATGTCCGAATGCTTGCGCGTGGCCTACAAAAGACGTTTGGGGATGCGGAGTTCCAGTGATTTCAGCTATTTAGCAGCAGCACAAGCGAGAACTCAAGTGTCCGTTTCTTGGGCGCACTCGCGCGTGGATACTGCGCTACCCGTACCCTGAAGTTTAATTAATGCTTCCCCAATGAAGATGGCAAGTTTCGAGACCAACAAGAGGCAGTAAAGCTTTCAGCTGATTTCACCACAAACAGCCTACGTTGCTATGCATAGCCCTTGAACTCTGAAATCTGTTCAGGGCTTGCAAGCTGATTCACACAGGCGGGGCTGAACAGAAGCAAGGCCCAGCTCGTCAATGATTCTGAAACCCGTACCCGTGCATCCAGACATTGCCTAAATTCTCTCTGCGCCTGCAGCGGAAGTCCGATCGCAAAGCTGAGGAAGGTACATGATACATGTGGGGGGAAGGGATGAAACAGAGCTACAAACATTCGTCAGCCTTGGATCACAAGGTGATGGGCATGCACCCACCAGCGTCTTGAAATAAAAGCAGCCGGCAAGCACTCGCCTAGGAACATTAAGATAATATATACTTGATTTAGGCTACCTCCGGCTCGATTCAGGCTATGTCCGGATAGTACAATATGTATTCGCGCTTGATTTTCTTCCAGCTGGTTGGATCGAAGAAGATGTAGATCCCCGACTCTTCCTGGTTATTTGTTTGAATCGGTTCACTCAATGGATCCTTGGTCAACCACATTTTCAGCTCTTTGTGGTATCTCCAGCTGCGGTTTGTCAATTCGACGGCCGCGGCCTCCTGCATCGCGTCTCTCGGCATGGTGTAGAAAATGTAGAACAGAGCTCCCTCATCGAAGTTCTGCAACTTCTGCTGCTGGGGGACCACTGTGTCTATGCTATAGCAGGCAGGGAGCTTGAAGTCTGGGATCACTGGATGCTTCGATGTTTCTTGCCATGGCGATGCGAATGTATGACTGAGTTTTTCGCCGGACTCACGCAAATTAAGACCAGACAGAGACATGTCGGACCCTAAGACTACATTTTGCTTTTCTTTGTCCATGGTTTCCATTGCGTCCAGCAATGATCTCAGCCCGTACTTGTCCGACTCGGGCCTCGGATTAATAGATTGAGATGTGGTGGACGCTTGCTTCTCGTTCAAAGGTGTGTTCTGGACCTTAGGCGTATATTCAGCTCCATTTATCTGTTGCGTAGACGGCTGCTGAGGCCTCGCTGTGCTGGGGGTGCCGCCGGGGGCACCCACAGCGCCGCCAGCTCTGCTACCGGACGGATTCGATATGCCGGGGAGCACCGTATTGAGACTGGACATGCCGTGCGACGTGTTGACCTTGGGCATCATTTGAGCATTGACAGAGCCGAGAATGTGGGCTCCGCTGTCTCTCACGTTGCTGCTTCCGCTCTGGCGGCTCGCATAGGGGCTATGACCGAGCGCATCTGGCGATCCCATTCTTTTGAACTTCTGTGCGCCGCGCGAGTTCGCGGACTTCCCTGAGGGCGTCCCTTGGATATTTCTGGCGTTGTTCGGGTGGCTCTGTACCATCTGGGCAAGCGACGGTTCGTGGTGGTTTCTCGCGTTCACATGAGACTGCTGCTGGTTATGAGCCCCAAGAGTTGGCAAACTGGGGAGTTTCAGGCCAGTCCCCGAGCTCAGGTTAGACGGCTTGCTTTGACCGCCCGGAGCAGAGTCCAGGGGCACCTGGTGGCCTCTCCATGGGGACCCTGGTGGTATAGATCCCCGATGCAGAGAATCAGAGTTTTGTGGGTATTGCATGCTTCTCGGCGGAATTCCGTGTCAGTTCGGATGCGAAAATCCCGAACAAGCTTTGCTAAGTAGCGAAATCAGGTTGGCCCTCACGGATCACTGGTTCAGAAACAATATGTGTGCGCTTTTCATCAAGGCCCTGGATCGCTTACTAACGTGCTTGCTGAGCTGCCTTTGATCATGCATCAAAAATGTATTATTGTCTAGACTAGAGAAACCGTTCGTGTACGTAGTATGGTTCACGGAAATAGTATGAATAAATAAAATGGACAATATCTGGAAATTGTGGTTGGACGGAGAATGATTGCTCTATCGTTGCTGTCACTCTACCAACCCCTGGAGTGATAGTTCATCGGATCGTAAATGTCTTCGTGCTGGTGGGCCCAATTATTCTGGTCGCCAATATCGTTGCTGGAGCGCCGATGGACCCTTGTATCAGTTGATGCACGGTACATCTCAGGCCGAGTCGTTATGTGTAGAGAGGATTCACTGAAGGATCTTCCGGTCGACGAATTCCGATGCCGCGGCTGCGTCTCGTAGGGCTGCGGAGCTAGCTCGGTTCCATTAGAGACTGCACTTGACCAATCGACAGCATTCGCATCGACCTTGGCCTGCCCCGGCAGCGGGAAATGCGGGGCCAATGGTGCGCCAAGAAGAATGTCCACCGGCGCAGATACTCTGTTCTCAGGACTGTTGACCTCTATCTTTGGCTTCTCTGCTTGTGGAGGAGGATCATTTATTCTATTAACAAAGAGAGAAGAAAGCAGAGATCTCTTGAGCAGCGGTTTTTTCGGAACTGCTCTTTCTTTGAACATCTCTTTCTGCCTTTCCTCGTTTGCTGTTTCGTCATCCTCGTCTTCCTCCTCGTCACTCGTGTCGTCCCAGTCCGACGTGTCAGCGCTTCCTACAGGTGCGGAGCCGGTTTTAATAGGTCTGCCATCACCGGGCTTGTCACTAACGGCTCCGTCGCCGGCTTCTGTCTTGGCCTCCTCTGTGTTTTCGGTTGTTGTCCTGCTCCTCTGCTCAGGCGATCCTGTCGTGCTTGAGTCGGTATCTGAGTCGGCGGCCCCGATGTAAAACATTTTCTTTCCATTAGTAGCTGAGGTCTGGGACCCGGCGCTCGTGTCCTTCTCCAGTGGCGAAAGATCGCTCTCACTGTTTGAAGAGTTTTTTCGAATCATGCTCTCATCAAAGCCTTGCTTGCCGACTGACACCGAAATGCTAGAGGGGGAGAAGCCCCTCACAACCGGCGAAGCCGTCTTGTCGTGCACACGCGAGTTAGACGACCGATACGGTTCATGCTGGGGCACCGGCTGAGGGCTGGCGAACCGGGCCCTGTGAACTGAGCCCGTGGGCTCGGGAGATACGGACGACGACTTCTTCAAGCACGACTTCATAGCCGTGCCATCCCCGTGCTGCGCATGTTGCGCGCCGCCCGGCACCGTGTTGGTGGGAATCGGCTTAGCACTGTTCTGCATGGACCGCTGTTCCGAGCCATTGAGTTCCGTAGACTGCTGCTTCGGATCAGCTCTCACTGGGGAACGCGACTCACTGAACAGGTGCTGCAGTTCAATTGAGGAGATCTTGCGGTGCATCCTGTGGCACGAGTCCAGGGACGGTATTGGTGTCGCCTGCGAGGAAGCGGCATCTTTCTTCGGTTTGCTTGCGGAATTGTCGCCAGACTTAACAAGGGCAGGCACCTCATCGTCATCGCTCTCACTTGTGGCGCTACCGTCGGTGTCCGAGAGCCATTCGTCCTCGCTGCCGCTCGATGCGTTCTCGGACTCTGACTCTACGGCGGCGACATCGGCGGGCTTGGGGTCAATGGTCCCAGGGGTTCCGTTGCTCTGCCTCGACGCGTGGATCGCCAGCACCTCTCGCGAGTATATCCTCCACGAAAGATACTCCAAACGGTCGCCACCGTCGATGCACATCTTCGCCTTCGAGAACGCATTCCACATGTTGTGCACTTCATCAATGTTACAGGGGTCCAGGTCCTTGAGACCCGCACTCCGCAGTCGTAAGACAAGCGGATGAGCTTCCACCATCCAGCGTCGTAGACTACTGTACTCTGCTCTGGGTTGGCTCAGGAATCCAAATAGTGCGTGCACGAAGTACCCCGGATTAAATTTCTTGTTCCGGCTGACATTATCTCCCAGTCACACGAGTATTAGTATAGGGTTGGGGCGCGGCCGCTTTCTGAAAAGAACCCTGGAAAAAAGCACGAATGGCTGCCTTGTAGTGCCGAGGAACTCCGAGCCGAGTTTTTCGTCAAATCGCCCTCCAGATTTGAAAATAGCAGTAAAATTTTGTGCACATTTGCAACATTTGTGTTAGAGGCGGCCGGTGGCCAATGCTCACAGGAACCTTGCAGACCGTACGGCCCTCTCTTATTACAAATATGTATGAATAGGTACGTGGGACTACTGATCGTCGCCGACCTACTAGCTATCTAATATTTCGGAAAGTCTCGAGCCGTCTTCACCGGTCACTTCGGTAAGCAGTGCAGTACCGCTCCGGACCTAGCTGCACGCACTCTAATGGGCAAAAGCACAGCACAGTACTCCGTGATCGGCTCGACCCCCCACTTCCGTGCCCCGCACTTTCGCCCGTGCGACTTCTTTCTCGGCGCGTCTACCCTTACCACATGTACACGTGCAATACTTCGCCGGCCCTGTCCAGACTTCAGGCCCACAAATAACGTGATGACCAAAGCAGATTAATTTAGCACGCCCAGTGCGCATCGAGACAATGGCGAAATTGTGGTGACTAGGGTTTCAAACCGGGCACAGCCGATCAAGGGAAGGACACAAGCATTGAGAAATATCAAACCCCGAAGACCGTCCATTGGTTCCACGTGCTCGTCGTGGATTCATCATGGCTCTGGCACGCTATTCCTTTCAGCCCCAATACCCCCAATAACTAGTAAGTAATTGCGGCATGAACTGAGAAGCAGTAGTGGTGACCAGGTACAGTTTGGGCCCGAAAGGGAACACACTGTAGAGATGCCTGGTATCCTTGAGCTTTTCGGGTAGATTCTTGTGAGCCTATTGACTGTGATGCGGCCTGGCGCACTACTTTGTTGACTTTGCTAGCGCGTTCAGAATATCTTATTCAAGGTTAGGTCTTTCGATCCCAATGCAGTAGATCTTCAAGGCCCTGTGGTTGAGCTGGTACGCTTTCGCGGACTAGTGCTTGGCGATCCGTAAGGATTTTGAACGCAGTCTGGGCTTGCTTTGATGATAAATGACGCTTTATCTGCCAATATCTAGTCGCGAGTCCTCTAAAACGGCATGTATTGGAAAGTTCCTGACACCGGGTGAAGATCACCTAGCAATTGCGAACAACAGAGGAATAGCATTCAAGCAAGTGTCGGGGGAAAAGGACCTGGCTCAACAAGATGCTTTTCTCAGGCTGGATCTAAGTCTCAGTACTGTTGTTCAGCTAGTCTCTGTTCCATACCTTTCGAGGGACCACTTCGAATCGATGCTCGACATACTTGCTGTGCACATACATACTGTGGATCCTATACCTGTCGGTGAGCCGAACAGTAGTTATGACAAAATTCTCATGAAGCGCTTTGATAAAGAAACCAAAGAATTTATCAGCTTAGGTGAGTTCACGGGTACACCTTCATCAACTGCCTTAGGGCGACGGACTAAGGCCGTTCTCACAGTTCTTCCCATTTCCGTGCCTGGATACGGTACGCTTGCACTTTCAGATGAGAGCCGGGGTCAGCTTTATCTCATAAATCCGCTGAAACCTACAGTTGTTTCCACTTATTATGACGGCAACGGCCTCATACACCCGTATCTAATCTCCCCCAACATATTAGCGGTTGTGCACGAAAAGCAATTCATACACACGATACGATACGTTGAGGTACGTGCCTCGCGGTCTGCATCCAAGGATACGATCCGCTACACCTTTAAAGTGCTTAACAGCGATCGCTCGCCACAGCATCCTATCCGCTGTATCGCGCCCTTGACGGAGACTGAACACCTAATTATAGACGATGAGGGCAACTTGAAGCTGAATGGCTTACACTCGGAGGGCCATAAGCTGCTTGAACTATCGCGCTCGCTGGTGGCATCAGACGCAAATGGCCTGAGTTGCGAATTATTGACCCATTCCAGCGAAAAAGGTTGTGTAATATTGCTAAATGCCACTCAGGCCGTGAAAGTAGATGTCGACTTCACTGCTCATCTCATGTTTATCGAAGAAGGCCCAAGAAGCATCTCCTCTCAGCTGAAACCGGGGGCTTCATTGCACAGGAAAATACGTCCCGACGGCAGAGGTTCCCGTAAATTGGTTGAGCTGGTATACGACGACGCTGCGCAGACGCTCGTGCAAACTGCACTTTGGCCTCAGCTCCCTTTATCCCAAGACTTGCGTCTACTATCGCATCGCTTTGATGAAAGCATTGGTAGCACCTTCTGGTCATCTCTGGGTCCGCCCGAGCGACAGGAGTATGTTCTAGCAATGACCCACAGAGTCGTGAACCTGCATTTTGAAGAGCTGTCTCACACTCCAGACAAAGTAGTCGGTATCTGGAAGATGAAGGAGTCGCCGCAAACCTTTCTGATCTCCACCGCTAGCAAAAGCTGTGTGATTGAGATCACATCCGATACCAAATCTATCCCCGCGGATATACAATGGGTCAACCGTACTGTTCCCACACTAGCTGCGTCGCAGTTTTTACAGGTGACACGGGATTCAGTTATCTATTCAAATGGTGTTGCATATTGTGCCGAACTGGATAAAGTGGTTTCTAGTGCTGCGGACGATGAAATAGCCGTTCTCGCGAGCTCTTCAAGCGTGCATGTCATCCACAAGGCTGTAAAACTGCTTGAATTTGACTTCAATACGCTCGTTCTTGATGTTGCTTGCTGCAATGGGTTTCTTGCTGTCATGACTATAGATTGCTTGCATGTGTATTTGCATTCTAAAAAGGTTTATGTCGAACCCCTCACGTTCATTGGGGCTACGGTCGTGCTCACCCCTGATGGCGAAGCGTTTGTGGGCTCGGTAGCTGGTGACATGTACCTTTATCCGTCTAAGCAGAGTGTGCGCGTGTCCCAGAGCTCGATCTCTTACATGTGCTATCTGCCTCAAAGAAGGTCGATTTTGGCCAGCACGGTCTCTAACGAGGTTTTTATCATCACCACAGGCCTGGATATTGATAGAACTACTCATAGAGGCTGCCAGGCAGCTGCACCGCTTGGGGCAAAAGAAACGGTTGTTGTCAAAGACGGCCGTTTAGGAATCATAAGATTCTACGAAGGTTTCGGAATCGCGAAAGAGCTAGTACATCTTCCAAAAGTCCCCGGTTGTGCAAAGTATGTGCGTTTAACAGAGACTGCTCTGTACACATGGCATTCTAATATATTGTATTGCACATCTTTGACCGTCCCGTACAGCACATTACAGTTCATGGCACCCCAACCATTTGACTACACTGTGTTTATGATTAACGAGCAGCATTTACTGAGTTTGGGCAAACGCTCAACAGAGCATAGCGAAAGTATCCACGGGGGCTCTCTCTGCGACTATTTGTGCGTTAATCTCCATTCCCTTCATTTCTCCTCGAAGGGAGCGTCATCAATTTTCTTGAAGCAGAGCATTCCAATTTCTTTGCTGGATTCTGGCCACCATCAGCTCGGGATCAAGTTCATTAGCCCGACAAGGTTCATCGTTCACTCTTCAATGGAGTCGATTCCGTTTGAGTATGATAAAAAGCGTACCAAGATCACACAGCTAGGGCAGGTGGGACGCACCTATAGCCGCCTGGCTACGCAAAAATGGCTTCATGATGCGGATGCGGATAACATTTGGGTGGTTCATCCCTCAGGTGAGGTTGATCACGTATTTGATTCCACATACTTGACCTCATCAGACCCGCGCTATCCTGGGTCCGACCACAAATTGCACATATTCGGCTATGAAATCAGAAACCCGTCGTTCGTCAACATGAGGGACCGCTGGGTTGTAGACGCCCTGAACCTAGGTAGGAGGAAAACGTCTGGAGCTTTTACAACTCGATTGGCTGCGGCTGTAGTGAGCCCGAGAAGAGTTCCTAAACGCGGTGTGGTTTTTGTTGATATTGAAGAAAATTCGTTTACCGTGAGCCGACAAACTGAGCTTCAGCTAGACGATCACGATTTCCGCCTTGTTGCACCGCACCAAGAATTTCTAAAGTCGCTGAGATCCAAAGCAGAGGATGAAAAGTTAGACTTTCTCTTAGAGCTTGCGCCTGACGCCATAATTGGTGGCCGTGACGGTGCCATTTCATATGCATCCCTCATAGAAGACAGCGATTTGTTGTCCGCTCTGCAGTCTTTGCAAAGCGCTCTCTTGAAAGAATTCAAGATGACAGAACTTCCAGGAGAGGTTTCGTCCTCACTTATTGATGGTTCGCTGCTGATTGAGGGCCTTAGCAAACCTGAGCTACACGGTATATTTTGGAAGTGCGGTGTTAATCCCGACAAACTCGCAAGGACTTTACAGCTAATCTTATACTAAAATAATGATGGCAGCGGCCTTTAACGTCATTTTCGCCTCAGCTCCACGACTCCACTGTACATATAACATGATGCATACGTAAATAAAGACTACCTAAATCATGTGGCACTCACGCCCTCATGAAATCAAAACAATAGAGCTGCGAGGTGCTGCATACTTCGGATCAACGTTTCGACGTAACTATAGACAAATTACACCCACTGGAAGCTGGATAAATCCAAAAACTAGGTTCGGTGGCTCGATAGCTTGAGAATACGCGTTTCCAGTGCCTTCGCGGTTCTCTAACGAGTCTCGAACCGCAGCGAATTTCTCCATGCGCATTACTGGATTGTTACGTAATCCACTGACTCGGGGGTACGCGCTTTATTCCACCTCGCGTCCCCGAACATATAAAAACACCACAACACCTTCCTTCTTCGCATCGTCCTTGGGCTTGAATTATCTGGCTCGATCGATGTCGTCCGCGGAAGGAGGAAATGGCAAGGCGCCTAAGAGCGCCAGCGATGTGTATCAAAAGCTCAGCCAGCTTGAGCATGTGCTCAAGCGTCCAGATACTTACATAGGGTCCGTGGAGTCTAGCGAGGCACCCATGTGGGTGGCAGACGAAGAAGGCAACCTCAGCTTCAAGCCTGTGACCATTGTTCCTGGCCTTTATAAGATTTTCGATGAAATTCTTGTTAATGCAGCAGACAACAAGGTGAATGACCCTCAAATGAAAAATATCAAGGTTGAGATCAACAAGGATGCGAAAACGATAAGTGTTTTCAACGATGGCAAAGGCATCCCTATCGAAATGCACTCGAAAGAAAAAATGTACGTCCCTGAGCTGATTTTTGGTAACTTGCTGACCTCGTCAAACTATGACGATGAGCAACAAAAAGTCACTGGCGGTCGCAATGGTTTCGGTGCAAAATTATGCAACATCTTCAGTGAGAAGTTCGTTCTCGAGACGGCTAACAACAAGGAGTTGTATACTCAGGAGTGGTCGAACAACATGGGCGTTGTGAACCCGCCTCAAATCGTCAAGAACCCTACAAAAAAGAGCTATACTAAGGTTTTATTTCGACCGGATCTTGCTCGTTTCGGAATGACCGAATTCGATGAGGATTTCTTGAGTGTCCTTCGTCGTCGTGTTTACGACTTGGCAGGAACAGTCAAGGGAATCTCAGTTTATCTGAATGACACGCTGATCCCGCTCAAAACTTTCAAAGGGTACGTTGACCTATTTGTGAACTCCTTAGGGCAAAACGAAAATGCAACTGGCAAAATTATTCACGTTAACCCGAACGATCGCTGGGAAGTTGCCTTCGCATTGAGTGACGGCAATGGCTTTCAACAGATGAGCTTTGTTAATTCCATCGCGACAACTAGTGGAGGTACCCATGTTGATTATATCGCTGATCAGATTGCCAAATATGTCATTGATCAAATGAGTAAGGGCCAGAAAGCCGGGAAACTTCAAAAGGCTCAAGTGCGCAACAACATGTTCTTATTTGTTAATTGCAAGATCAACAATCCGGGCTTCTCTTCCCAAACAAAGGAGCAGCTCATCACGAAGGCGTCACAATTTGGCTCCCGATGTGATCTTTCGGACAAATTTTTGAAGGATTCCCTGAAGTCTACTGGATTGGAAGATCGTTTGTTGTCTATTAGTGAACGCAATGCTGCTAACGCGATGAAAAAGCAAGACGGAGGTAAGAGGCGACGTCTCACGGAGTATACGAAACTGATTGACGCGGCGAAGGCAGGCACCAAAGATGGACACAAGTGCACGCTAATCCTTTGTGAGGGTGACTCTGCAATGGGTCAGGCCAAAGAAGGGTTGACTGTCGTGGGCTACGAATACTTCGGCTGTTTCCCACTTAGGGGTAAAGTTCTTAATGTGAGAGATGCCTCGCACGATCAGGTCATGAAAAACGCTGAGATAAAGGCTTTAAAGCAGATCATTGGGCTGCAGCACAAGAGGCGGTACGACTCGGTGCAGGGTCTTCGTTATGGCCACGTTCTTCTCATGACTGATCAAGATCATGATGGCTCGCATATCAAGGGTCTTCTCATCAACTTCTTTGAATCAAGTTTCCCAGGACTGCTAGATATTCCTGGATTTCTCCGCGAGTTCATCACGCCTATCGTCAAGGTCACGATCGAAGCGGGGCGTCGCAAGGGCGAAGTGATCGCATTTTACTCAATGCCTGAATACGAGCACTGGCGTGACACTGAAGGTAAACAAATCCCAAAGTGGAGACTTAAATACTACAAAGGACTGGGTACCTCTGAAAGACTAGAGATGAAACAGTACTTTGCAGATATTGACACGCACGAGAAGACCTTCCAGGTGTTGCAAGAAGGCGATAAAGAGATTATCGAACTGGTTTTCGCTAAATCGAAGGCTGACGAGCGCAAGAACTGGTTGCAGGGCTTCTCGCCGGGTACCTATTTGGACCACTCTGTCTCAAATATCCCCATATCGGACTTCATCAACAAAGAGCTAATTCTTTTTTCTATGGCAGACAATCTCCGCTCTATTCCATCGGTTGTCGATGGGTTGAAGCCCGGACAAAGAAAGATTATGTGGGTGAGTCTGGAAAGACTCCGAAAAGAAACTAAGGTGAGAAGCCTCTGCGGTATTGTCACCATGCGCGCGCAATATCATCATGGTGATGCAGCCTTGAGTCAAACCATCATCGGTCTTGCACAAGACTTCGTCGGTGCGAACAATTTGTACTGGTTGATGCCGATTGGTGGTTATGGATCCCGCGATAAGGGTGGTAAAGACGCAAGCTCTGATCGTTATATTTCCACAAATGTAACGCCTCTCAGTCGCAACGTTTTCTTGGCTGACGATGCCCCCGTTTTGAACTATCTTCAGGAAGACGAAAGCACGGTTGAGCCAGAGTTCTTCGTTCCAATTTTACCAGCTTTGCTTGTGAACGGAGTAGAGGGCATTGGTACTGGTTGGTCCACAAATATCCCAAGCTTCAACCCCGTCGATATCGTGGATAACCTGAAGAGGATGATGGCTGGCGAGGCCGTAAAACCCATGGTGCCATGGTATCGCGGCTGGACGGGAGAAATTGAAAAGGTACCCGGGAGCGACCATCAGTGGCGTGTTTGCGGTCGAATTGAGGAGATAGATGATACCACCATTGCAATTACTGAACTTCCTGTTAAAATGTGGACGAACACGCTCAAGGAATTCCTTCTGAGATCTGTGAAGGGCAATTATCGTCACGCTGGTGATAACGAAAAGGAGAAGGAGCGCCTGCAAGCTGGTGAGTTCATTGATGATATGTGGGAGGAGCACACAGATTATGTCCGTTTCGTCGTGAAGCTGTCTCCGGATGAAATGGAGAAGGCTAAGGCCGTTGGCTTGTATAAGAAGTTCAAACTTATCTCCAACATCAATACCTCTAACATGGTGGCCTTCGATCCTCAGGGTCGTCTGCGGAGATACTCTACACCCGAAGAAATTCTGAAAGAGTTCTATCACGTCCGGCTCGACTTCTATAAAAAGCGCAAGAGCCACTTCATAGAGCAACTGAAGTGGGAACTCGAGCGTTTGTCGCAGCGTGCGCGATTCATCAAGATGATCATCGAGCGGGAACTTGTAGTCTCGAACAAGAAGAAAGCAATTTTGCAGGACGAGCTGAAAGACCTAAAGTTCCCCATGTTCGTTGGTAACTCTGGCAAACCCTTCTGGCCTGGTGAAAATGATAGCGTAAAAACAGAAGTTGTTGAGGAAGACGAAGACAACGATGAAGGTGAGCAAGAGCAAAATCTGGGTATTGACGATGGCGACGAGTCCGTCAAGAAGGCCAAGAAGCCGCCTTCATATGATTATCTTCTCAATATGCATATTGCTTCGCTAACTGCTGAGCAGTATGAAAAATTACTTCGCCAGAGAGGTGATACCGAAGACAGGCTCCACGTGCTTATCTCTACTGACATCAAGGATATCTGGAACCGTGAGCTGGACACCTTCTTGCAGGGTTGGCAAGATTTCCTTGATGAAGATGCCAGACGTCGCCTCAGTGAGGCACAAGTGCCGGGTGGTAGTAATGGCGGCGGTGGTGGCGGTAAGCCAGGCAAAAAGAAGGCTAGTAAGCCTGCGCGTAAACGGCAGACTGTGCAGAGCTATTCACAGGCATCAATTGTTCCGCTTCCACCCATCGATGAAGCTGTCGTAAAATCCCGTGCACCGGCGAAAGCAAGGGTGAAGAAAGAGCCGTCCTCCACAGCCTCTAAAGCTAGCTCTGCTTCTGCTTCAAAGACAGCAAGCCCAGCTCCTTCCCGTACTGCAGACGTTGTGAAGCGCGAAGAAGACCAGATTATTGAGCTTCCCAGTGAAATGGAGGTTGATGACGCCCCACCAACACCCACGCCTGCTCCTGCTGCTGCTCCTGCTGCTGCTCCGTCCGCTGCGCCCAACAACGCGCGCAAACGTCGCAGAGCAGCAGTGGCTCTGGCATCTGATGACATCTCTAGTGATGACGCCGCTGACGAGGACTTCGGTAGCGATGATCCTTTCCAACTTTCTGATTAAACTCCCAATTTATCGAATAAAATGACCGTTTATTGTTTAATTATGTTCTACATCTTTATACCTTGATTAGGTCGATGTCGCGAAGAGCAACCAGGTCACTAGGACCGCGGAGGGAACTGGAACAAATCACCATTCGGAGACGATTGCAAATTGACCTGCTTTGAGTTGTCCGCTTTCTCTTTCTCTGCCTTGCTTTTCCTTTTACCCCCAAGCAAACTTTCCAGGCGAAAGGATGATTCTTGGTGTGCTTTGCCGCTCTTCTTAGACTTCTTTTTCCCTGGCGATTTTGACGGCGAGGTATCAACCGGCGATCCAAAGAAGTCATAGTTGTCGAGGTGACCAGTACGAAAAGTAGCATCCACTTTGCGTTGGATAGGCGTGGAGGGTTGAGATTCGTGCCACTTCCATCTGCTTGTGCTCGTGCTTTTGGCAGACCTGTTCTCTGTTGAAGAATCAAGACTTAAAGACGTGGTGGGAGCTATCGAAGTCTCAAGCTCTCGTGAATCTGCTATAGTCGCTGTGGTTGAGTTTTCAGACGCATGGCTCTGGGTTCGAGTTAAACTCGTGCTCGAGTATTCCCCGAGACCTTGGCCATATAATGCTCGTGAGTAATTGCTGCTTTGACGACGAACATGAGAGGGCCGCATTGTATTCGTAGACAGAGGGCCTGGGCCACCAGCGACACTACCAAGGTTCGCAGCACTATTGCCACCTGTGCTTGCAGTAGGAAGCGCGTGACTGAATGAGTCCGCAAAGGATGTCCTGAAACTTACTTGTGACGGTGTCCGAGCAAGCGATTGATTAAGAATGAGGCTGACTTTTTTGTCATACAACTGCGGAATAGATTCAGACTCCGACGTGGACCGCTGGCGAGGCGGGGTAGAAGCATGCCTGCCCATGTTCGAGAAGTTGGCTCCTCTACCTGCAGTGTGCTGCTCGTTACCCGACTCCATTTCATGAGAGAACGACTTGGGAGTTGTATTTGCCAAGCCATTTTGAGACGCTGTGCCGATTCCTATGCTAGTAGATCGCTGAGGGCCAGCAACTTGAGTGAAGAAGCTGTCAAACTCGTCCAAATCCGCCAGAATTTTATTCATGGACTCCATACCCAAATGCCCCACGGAGGCCTGTTCCGAATTTCGTCGGTATAGAGAAGCCATTGGAGCATACTCTTCAATTTGGAACTGTTGCACTTGCATGTTATTATCTGCAGGCAAACCGAAAGAGTCCTCCTCCGCGCTTGGCTGCGCGGATATACACGCATAGAAGACAGCATGTATGTTTGCACGCGTAGTAGTCGCTGCTTGGGCCGGCATCGGAACGGACCACCCGGATTCGTCTGGTATGCCGAACAGGGTTTCCGTGTTCTCATACTCGTGGAATAGTTGGCGAGAACCTAAAGTCATTCGCAATACGTCTTTATCCATCCGGTCCGGTCTGACGGATGCCACGATGTCTAGCACACTGAGTGCATCCTCAACATCCGGTGTCGTGAGCAGTCGCAGTAGAGGCGCAATCAAATCCGCTCCTCGCAGCTTCTTCGGAATTGCGACTCGATGAATGTCTATTTCCGGCACGAATATTCTCAGAATGTCCAGCGCCGCTCTCCTCACAAATTGCAGCGAGTTGTTGACCATGCTCATTATAAGAATCATGACGTCGAACACCTCTTCTGGAAATGCGACTGAAAGTGACAGAACATACTGTCTCAAAAAGTCTGATCGTGACCATAGTCGACGCTTCACAAAGCTGTCCAGTATCCGAGCTAATCCGCCCATTAACGGGGTAACTTGGCGTTGGAGCGACTGCGTCGACTGGGTTAGTGTGGTGGCTAGATGAGGTTGATCCATCGCATGCAGCAGCCAAGGTAAACTGGACGCCAACAGCTCCGGTAGAGGACTGCGTCCACCAAATAGTAGAATATTGTCACTCTCGGATGCATTCTCGGCCAGAACTATTAGCTGTTGAATCACCGAGTGACTGAGTTCAGCAGCATTTTGTGATCTCAGGCCACGCAAAACCAAAGGCAAAATTCCAGGGAACTCGGAGAGCGGGTATTCCCACCTTGACGGGAAAACAGCTATAGCAGCAGCAGCGAAATTGGGACTCCACTTCGTCAACAGCTTGCCAACAGCCGATAACGCCTCAATGTACTCTCTTTCATTGGCGGTTGATAGAGAGGCAACTGAAGCCCAGAAAAGAGAAGCATGTGAGGACAGCATGTTAGCATCCATTTTATCGATAATCGCATTCAAAGTCATGAGAATCTGCGACGCAAATCCTTGGATGTCAGCTGCTTGTTCGCTAATAGTGCTGGACAGTCTTGCCAAAAGGTCCCCGAGCATTTTTGTGTCCAAATGAAGATCTAGGCAGCGGTAAATTTGCAGACTACGGCACGCGACGTGACGAACTGGACTAGTAGTCGCCCAGTGTAACGCCACCTGAGCCCATTCACGGTGATCCAGCACTTCTTCACCACCCAAATGAGTGAGAAGTGCACTCACTAGTTCGTTAACCTGATCTGGGACAGCCCCACTGTCATCCTCGTACCTCCATCGGAGATTACCAAGGAGTTCTGTAAACTGGTTCATTCCAACGGGCTCGGGATTGAACATTCCGGCGAGATTAAGCAGAAGTTTACGTGTCTTGTCTTGAACAAGAGCTACAAAATGGTCGCCCAGAACAACACATGCGTGAACCAAAGAAGCCAGTCGAGGCTGCACTGGTGCGGAAGTGCTGATAGTATCCACCAAAAACACCACAGCCAATTGTCCATATGAAAAAGGGGGTAAGAGTACATTCTTCGTGCTACCTTCCTTCTCATTCGCAAGCGCAACAATATCAGACAATGAGGCAACGTAAGGATATTCCTCAGCACACGCATGACTGAGTAACTCGCGGCCTCCCTTGTTGCTTTGAGTTATCATGTGGCTTGGTTCCAAATAGCTCAGAAGCTTTTCAGTAATTGCGCTGCTTGACGGCGAGCTTAACAAGTAAATCAAAACAGTTCGAGAAACAGATATAGTGCCAGGGGTGCGGTGCTGTAAGCAGAAGCTCAACAAGAAGTCTAAGATTCTGAGCGCGTTGTTATTAACTCCAGTTGCGCTTGCGCACAGTGCGATCCAGAGCGCTTCTACTTCGTGCTGCAATTTCCCGCTGAAAACAGTAGTTATCTCAAGCAAATTGACCAGCACCATTTGTAGTCCACCACCATCATCCTCTTTGAACTCGATATTTTGAATCCAGGGGAGTAGTACACTCAGAATGTCTTTCCGATCACTATCATTTACCGCTTGGAAAGCTCTCGTCATCTGGCTGAAAAGATAGAAAGACTCTTGAGTCCGCTCGGCAGCCAGCTTACCACTCAGGACAAATATTTCCCGCTTGTAGACACTCGGCGAGGTTGACCTCAGCCTAAATTGATACTCACCGCCAATAACAGATGATCCATATAGTCCGTTCTCCACCAACTCAAGAAGCTTGACAGCTTTAAAGCGAGTTTCGCAGTCTGGGTCACCAATCTTGAACAAAGCTAGTGCCAAAAATTGTTGAGGTTTGTCAACCTTATTCTCTATCAGATCTGGGTGAGTCTCAAACATGTTGACAAGTGCCACGAAGTAAACTTTTGCCACACCCCTTGAGCGTTCACTAGAGTTGTGATAACAGCGGTTGACGACTTCCTGCAAAAGCTCCGACCTAGAAGCATGGCTTACAAGAAGATTTTCCAGCGCTACTCTACCCGTATCTTGCGAGATTGTATCAGCGTTGGCTGCTAACAACGCATAGATCCAATGCAGTACTTCGGACAAATCTTTGATAAACTGTTGGGACTCTAGCAAGAGGGCAGCAAGAGCACGCGAGGTTGCGCGGTCTAGATCACGCTTGACTATCTCCATCTGTGCTAAGACAACGTCATTCGCTGCTCTTCGTTTCAGCGTCAAGCGGTGTTCAAGAACTGCAGCAGCATTTGCACCGTGCGGAGACCACATTTCTATCGTTTTCCAGAACAGGTGCCAGTCTTCCACTGGGTTTCGTCCAAGGAACATCAACGAGGGCCTCAAGGTCGTATAAGTATCAGCAAGAAGCTCGCAAAATGAAATTTGCAGAGTCACATCTTGCAAAGACTTCAAGGTCCCCACGAGATCACGGAGTTGATGGAGGACAGACACAACTTCGGTTCGGATCCATATGTCTTTACGGATTTCCTCATTTTCCAAGAAGATTGTGGTTTGTTTCAGCACCTGAGTAATGCAAGTTACGCTTCGCAGCAGCATATCATACATTCCAGTTGCTCCAGCTTTCGGTTGAACTCCACGTATCTGTTGCAGTTTCGTTATTGACTCTGTGAGTATTGGCTGGAGACACTCAAGAAGAGGCTTGTATGTGTTAACGTTAGTGCAAGAAAGGCCTGCAACAACACACTCGCGCACTGCGTTTTTCTCCGATCGAAGCATAGGCGTTACTATTCGGAACACAGACCTCGCTGAAGTAATTCGCTGGTGGTGAAGAGTGATCTTCTGATGGCTCCGCTTTCTGCTGTGCATCGTTCCAAATCCCGTTGAGGATACTGTATTCATCGATGTAGAGGGAACATACAGTTTTTGCTCTTCAGTTATTGTCATCGTAGCACAAGCGACAATCAGATAGATCTTCCACTGTTCAACGATCGCAACACTTGCAAAGTTTGGCAGAGAACTTCCAGGTCCCGCAGATATTTCCGCAACTACCTCGTGCATTTGCACTAGCCGATCGCTGACCAGATTTCGGCACAGTGCAACTGTCATGGGATGAGTCTCGAAACAAAGAGTTATCACCACAGGGAACAGTTTCAGCCACAGAGCGCTATCGACTCCATATGAAGATTCCGCAAGTCTTGCTAGTGAAGCACGTTTGGATCGGAACTTGGCAAGTCGATTGCGTTCCGGCATGCTCAGCTCAAACCTTTTTCCCGCAAGCGTTATCATATGTGCAATTGGGGTATCCTGAAGAAGGTTGATAATTCTGGATGGCCGTGGCTCTGGTTTCCCGGGCTGTTTCAACTCTTGATAATTCAGGAACGCCTGGTCCATACTTGTGGTTAGCCACAAAATACGCAGTCCTAAAGACCTTATTCTCATGTCCTGTGAGCAGAGGAAAAAGAGGCCGTTCCCTTCAATTTCTTCAACCACAGACCACAAGTTGAAAAGCTGAGAGTCTATCTGCGACCCGCTTATCGCAGGGTCTCCATTCTGCAAACGACTTATCCATATCTCAACGAGCTCAACATATAGGGCAATGTAGTTCGTTAAGAAGTTCTCCTGAGATTGAGCATCACCAAAAGCGCTCTGCGAGTCGCTGGGCGAATCAAGATCTTGGCTGTTGGACGAGGTGTGCAACCCCAGGCCGAGACCAAGACCGAAGCCACCGGCGCTGCTGAAACTAAAGCTAGAGCTGTGACCAAGTGAGTTGTTCACGTCACCGTTACGCCCATTGGGCCCAGATGATGATGTACTGAGAGTTGATAGGTCCGCCGCCTCCGCGGTGCGAGCATCAGCCGCCATCATCGCCTTAGTATAAGGAGCGAATAGTACCCTCAGGTCACAAGTTTGAGCCAACTTGCGGAAGGCTTCAACAGCAGCCTCACTTATCGGGACTATGGAGTGACCAACACATTTGCAAAGAACGTCAAGATTTCTGAGGTGCTGCTCAGGTGTCCACCAGCTAGGCCAGCTTCTAACAAAGAGTAGGAGGAGCTGCTGTTCTGCGTTTCTAATCCCGGCCTCGTACTTCTGACCTTCCACTTGCGGGTTATTGTTTGAATTACCACCAGACGCAAATGATACTAAGTGAGACACCGAGTTTTGACGTGATGCTGTTTTCGAAGTACCACCACCTTGCTCAAGCCATTGGCTCACCTGGCCGATGCACGTCCCGAACAAGTCTATGCTGGCCTGCAATGCCGCAGAAACTTGGGGCTGATGAGGCAATTCCGTCTTCTGAGATGATATCTTGGCACCACGAAGCCCCTCCGTTGGAACTACTACTTCTGCATTCGATCGGTTAGAGGGGAACGGGGGTCTCATTCCGGATTTCAGATCGCCCATCATCTCAACAAATGCATCCACAGCGATGCCAGCTCTTTCGGGAAGCACAGAGGAATCGAATGCTATGGCATGCTGCTGAGCCAGGCTAGTGGCATCCGCTCCGATCAACATCGGGAAAAGTAGCTCATCTAGAGTGTACTGTTGATATCCTTGGAAACATGAACGGAGAAGGGAGATGCAAGCCGTTCTTGCCTCCGCGTCAGCATCAACTGACTGCCAGTATTTGCGATTTGTGCTTGACAAAAACAGCTTTCTTAAAGCCTCTATCTTTTTTGTTGTCAGGTTTAGGCTCTCGCTACATCTAAAGATGTAGACCCACGTTAGGCGTGCAGCCGCGGATAGAAGGTGCACAGTTCTGAATTGTTTTGTCTTCTGTTTCTGCACGTTTGCTTCGAGTAGCCTGAACCAGTTGGCTGAAAAAATAGGCTGTGGAGACAAGCATAGACTCATAACGGAAAGGGAGAATGCTGCGCAAGAAGGGGCAAACGTTTGTCCAGCAAACTGATTCGTTACCGACGCAGTGCGGCCAGCAAGACCGGTGACTGGCGGTTTCTCTTGCGATGCTTTAAATAAGGTCTCCATTGTTGAGGCCCACATTGGCTGGTTGACTTCCACTGTGATTGCTTCTGCTAGGGGCTCAAGAATATGACTGATAGCCTCGGCGTATTTATCCCGCAACGGGCTCACAAATGGCGTATTCGTGTAGAATTTAGAGACCGACTCCAGAAATGCAGAGCTTTCCTCCAAGAATTCTTCAGGATACAGTTTGATTTTCAGGTACTGCATAGCCTCTAAAAGGACTGAGGCCCTTATTTCCTGAGCTCGAGTCAGGTTTTTCTTCTCAAGCTCCGCGATAAATCTATCGTCAACACTTGCGAGCCTAAACGAGCTCATTTCTCCGAGCAGCCTCGCTAAGTATCGCCAGTTTGCACTGCGGATCCCGTTGGAAATGGCGATCTCGGGGTCAGCAGAGATGAGTTGCGTGAACACGATCTCCTCGAGCTTCTCACTGAGGCTGTTCCCCAGAACATCGTGCGGCGTCTGCCTGATCACCTCCATCAATGCTCGGCAAAGTACGTACAGGCTTGCGAGGCTTATGCTGGCCTGTTCTCGCTTTGTCTTGCGCCAGTACATTATACTGTCTATAACCGGCTTCGGCCTGCGCCGCGATACATGGCCCAGACTCTCCAAGATAAGATCGAACTCGGGATCTGCTCCTGCTCTTAAGGCGGCCTCTATGGCATCTTCGGGAACAGATTGAAGAATCGCGAGCTTCTTTTCCGTATACCTGACGAATCTCGTGAAAAGAATATGTAGCGCGTACTCGGCCGTCGGCTTCTCCTCATCTTCCGGAATGGGTTGAGCAGCTGCTAATTTCGCGTCTTCAAGCTGATTGTTGTATCTGGGCTCCGGTTTGGCTTCGTTAAAAACGTCATTGGCGTCGACATTCGGACTCGCCAGGCTAAGGTCATTCAGGTCGGGGATCTCAATCTGCTCGAAATCCCCTGACATTTGAATTCGATTACACAGGCTAACCGATTGCCGTACGCAGTACTATGCACTAAAGCTTCAATCGGCTGCAGCCTAGTAATTAAAGGTGGAATCCTACGTGAACCTGTCGTTGAGATGGTACGTAGGTTGTGTGTGTAAGCAGCGTAACCTAGGCGCCGCCATGCCTAGGCTTTTCTAGGTTCGCGTGCAAGATTTATATATATGTTAAGAGTCGGCACCGCAATGTACAATTCGTGCTTCGCGTTGGCTCAAAATCGTTGAGTCGCGACGTTTTTGGGAGGCGTTTCCCCTGAGGTGGCAAGCTGGGCCTTCTTGACAACAGCGCTCTCACTAATGGCTGTGGGATTTAATCAGCTGGCACAGGTGGATCTCGAGTGGCCAGGTTTCCTGTAGTGTGCTGGTACTGGAGTCGGGCAGCGGCAATTGAAAAGTAACGTGTGCTAAGATGTATTATAGGTATTTACATATATAGAAGTTCCGTCCAGCTGATTGGTTTTCGAACTGCATTTGAGAAGCCCTCGCTGAATTGAACCCAAACTTTTTTGGCCTGGGCGTCCGCCTTCCGCTGCGCCTGCGTTGCGGTCTCGGGCTGTCTGTTCACGAAGAAGCTGCTGAAGTCAACCGCGGCCTTAACAGGCTTTGGCTTCTCAACAGCCTTTGAATCGGGTGCGCGGGGAGGAAGTGAACGTTGACTGGAATGGCTGGGCTCGTGGTGCTTTGAGATCTCGTGCATTGCATCTTTTATTTGCGCGCGCGTAACATAAGTCCCCGCAGAAGCCGAAGCACGGTTTGTGTCTCCAAAGATGCAGGTAAGCTCTATTGGTGGGTCGAGCTGGTGCGCGAATGTGCCATTTTCCAAACGACTCGTTCTTAACATCACTCCAAAGTCCTTGAGAGCCCCAGCGACAAGAGCCAGCTTGGCCTTGTCATCCACCTCGAGAACTTTACGCGTGGTCGGCTCAGAAAGCTTAATGATGAAAGGCAGAAACTCGAGGAGGGCACGCTTGTCTGACAGCGTGGTTTTTACGTCCAGGGCAGCATTTTTACGAATGCTATCAACGATGCTTTGCGTTCTCTTACGCTCTTCATAAAAAGATGGCGGTTTCCCAAACGCCCTGCCTCCACCTCTTGCGGAAACGACTTTTTGCGCGGCGAGTCTTGGCGATCGGAACAGACGACCGAATGAGTCTGCCGCGAGCGCCTTCATCTCGTCAGTGGCCAATTTGTTGTCTGCCATGGCGAGATAGTCCCCAATAGAAGCCGGTTTTTTCAGAAGATCATCAATGTAGCTGCTGTCTGGGTAGGCAGTGAAGCAGGCTGCGATTAGTTTGTCGATATCTGAACAGCACTCGAGCTGTTTGAATGTCGCCGGCTTAGGATGCAAGAATTGCTGTTTGACCAGCGCTGTCCAGTCCGTTAGCTCCACACTCTCGCGCCCATACGATTCTATGTCGTGTTTAGCGCCGAACTGCAGCGCGTTCAGGCATGCACGCAGATCATAGTCGCATTGCTCGGCGACCTCGGACAGCTGCCGCGCGCCGAACCGCAGTTTCTCAGAAACGCAGATCTGTTCCAGCCTTTTGATTAATCGGTTTGGAGCATGCCGCTGGAAATGCACGATCTCCGCGTACTGTCTGAGATTATGCAAATTCGGGGACCATACATCGTTGCAAATGGCAATGATGGGCCGCATAAGTAGCGTGTGTTTGCGCTTCTTCCCCTTCCCACTCGCTGACCCCCTGGACCTTCCAGTGTCTCCGAGCGCCTTCGCGTCCTCAACCAACATGTTTGTGAGCGCTCTAACGAAGCCATGCTCAGCGGCGCCCTCAACTTCGTCGGCGACGATTGCGATAGGGCGCTTCGACGAGACCTGGTGGCTCTCAACAGCAGAGGAAATGCGGTCCTTCACCACCGCTGCGCCTCTTTCATCACTCGCGTTGATTTCGAGCACATCAAATCCAGCTTGCCGCGCAATTACATGTACTGCCGTGGTCTTCCCGCTTCCTGGCGGTCCGTTCACGAGCAGCAACTTTCTGAGCGGGCGGCCGAGCCGGTCAGTCTCATCATTGAGAGTTGGAGCAGTTCCATGCACGCAGCTTTTCCAGTATGTGATCCACCTCAAAATCTGTCTATTTGCGTCGTCGTTCCCCATCAGATCGAAGAACTGGTTGGAGCGATACTTCTCGGACAGCAAAGTGGTTTCCACGGCATTGGCCTTTTTCCTTTTCTTCCTTTGTGAATCTATAGTGTTTTGCGATCTGTCGGCACTGGGCAGCTCGCGCTGAACAGCTGTTTCTGCCGTAGACTCCTCGGGCCGCTGGCCATCCACGGCTTCACTGTGGGTGCGTTTCTTTTCAACTGAGGAAAGAAGATCATATATTGGGATCCCGTAATGCAAATTGGAAGGTTGCAGCTCGTCGTTGAGGCTCGAACGGGTTCTCAAATCCATGCAACAGAGTGATATTGACAAACGCGTACGATCGCGACGCGCATAGATGAGCGCTAGCACGTGACCCATATGGTAGCTCAACTATGCAGCCGTTGAGATAGAGGCAGTCTGCTCGTTCAGAATGCAGATAATTGACTGCTTGCATCGCGAGCCATATTTTTTTATGTAGCAGCATTACGGAAGACATCAAGTATATAGACCTTGCTCAATTCCTAGGGGAATATCCTTCCCGTAAACTCTTGACCAGCTTACTGGCTGCTTGAAGGGCAGATCGGGCAACTTCAATTTGGAGGCGACGCTCCTTGCGAGTACGGCACTATCAGCGAAATTGTCTCCCTCATACACCCAGGCCACCAGGGCTTCGCTGCCTTCGAACGCGGCGAGAGCGTCATTCACAAACCCCGACTCTGGCAGCTGCCGAGGAGCCGCCAGCTCCGTTATATGCCCGGTTCCAACCTGGTCCTGTACCAACCGCTCGTCCATGCCAGCGTTGGCTGATCCAACAATCAGGACACCATCTTTACTTGTGTCGCTGAGTTGCTGCGCCAGCGACGTGACCAGGCGCCTTTTATTCCCAGAGAGGGGCGGCGACCGCAGCTGTACCAAGTAGTCGTCGCCGAGTTTGAACAGCTGGGCTGCTGTGCTGATCCCGGGCTCGGCCTCGGTGCCCTCTACGTGGTCGAGGGGTCCAACAAAGGGCGAAAGCAGCGAGTCGTCCAGCGACCTCACTAGCTTGAATCCATAGGTGTGAATGAGCAGATCTAGCGCGAGCTGCGGAACATTTCCAATGGAAACAGAAGGAATCACGAGCATGCTTCCACTGCGCTCCGTAGTGCGTTCCTCGGTGCCGTTGCCAGTGCCTGCGTAGACGTGTGGCGGAGAGTCCGATGTCCTTACCTCCCCTTCTAAAACCTACTGCCTACTCCGTACCTATCTTTAATCAGCGGCGATCTTTTTTCCAAGAACCGTGAGCTATGGCGGCTAACTCGGCACCTGGAGGCGAGCTCGAGGCGCTGATAAATTCGTATATTGTGGAGGATGACTCTGCAGCTCAGCAAAAGTTCGCGAAAAGTCTTGCGAGCGGCTTCTCGCTTTTCCAGATCGTCAAGGGCCTTGAGGACCCACTGACGCAAGAAGACGGGCTCGTAAGAGCGAAGGCGACGCAATGCCTCGCGGACGTTGTCAGTTACACCGACGACCTGAGCTCGCAGGAGCTGCAGGTGCTGACTATTTTCTTAAGCGACAGACTGCACGACCAAGACTCTATCCAGGCAGCTGCGCAGGGCTTACGAGCGCTGACGTCTAAGAAGGCCTATAAGTTCCCCAATGACAAGAACCCCGAGTTTTGGGAGAAGCTGCGGGACATTGACATGCTTCAATCGGACGCGAACGTCAAGTACGAGGTATTCTTGCTGCTAGATCGTCTGGCGACCGTGGTCTCGACCTCGTTTGTTAGCACATTTGTGGCGCTGGCGGGCGGCGAAAAGGACCCGCGTAATCTCATGCTGAATCTCAAAACCAGCCGCCGTATCTTAGAGGCTCTGGGCTCTGAGCTGCCGCAGGAGAAGCGCGCCGAGATTTACGACATCACTTTTTGCTACTTCCCAGTGAAATTTCACCCGCCGAAGGATATGCCGTACAAAATCACCGGCGCTGAGATCCGCGACGCCCTGCATGAAACGCTGTCCAGTCCCGCGCTGAGTGAGTGGACAGTGCCGGGCTTTATCTCGAAGCTCACGGCAGTCAATATCGAGGTGAAGAAGGACGCTTTGGCTGGCCTGGACCTCACTCTCCAGAAGCTGGCGAAAACTGGCGACATCCACGAACACTGGGTAAGTGTGTGGGATGGAATCAAGTACGAGATTCTTCACGGCACTCCCGAAAATGAGACGTATGAACCCTCAATCAAGGTTTTGAGCCGGTTCGTGAGCGTGCCCGACTTTTTAACGAGTCTCCTGCAAGAGTTTGATGCGGACCCTCTCCCCAAGGCCAGGCTCTCTCAGCTCTGCCACCTGGTTGTTGCTATCTCAGCCAACGAGACGGTGTGGAACGCTCTGGCTCCGAAGGCAGTCGAAAAGTCTTACGCGTCCTTAGACGCACTCAACGTTCTGCTCGCAGCTCGTTTCCCATTCCCGCACGCCGACCAAATCTTGCAGGCATTGCTAACTGGACTAGCTAATGGAGACAAGCGCGAGAGTCTCAGTGGACTGAAGAAGCTTGCTCTGAATTCCAGCGGGAACGAATTCGTCCCTCTTATTGTACAGACATTGACACAAGAGGCTGCCTATGATTCACTAGCAGAGATTGCTAAAGTCCACGCAACAGCAGTGAAGGAACACTGTCTGCCCTCCCTCATCAGCGAGATCCCGAACACGCTTGATGCTCTCGCCGAAATCTGCTGTGTAAGACCTCTTGTCGAGGCTCTGGCCGTTCGGCTGCTGTCGCGTTTGGACTTGACATCTCAGAAAAACTCTATTTCTGCAGCAAAACTTTTGAATACCTTGGTTGTCTCTGTCGGGCACTTGAAGTCCTCAACGGACCTGCTCGGGTTTGACCGCGTCTTGATACCGTCGCTTTTTGAAAAACTCCGCGAAGTGCACGCTAACTCAATCGCGATCGACGAGAGTGTTATAGATTGCGCTTGTATCTTGGTGGAGCGCGCAGCTCAGGGCGTTCCCTCTTCGAACCAGGGCCCGTACATTGAAGGGATCGTCAAAGATGTTGGCAAGCTCCACTTCCACCTAATTCTCAGTGCATTGGCTGCGATGGACAAGTTCCCCTTCAGTAACGGCTTCCTTCAAGCACATGTACTACCGCAATTGAAGTCATCCCAGGGAATTCTGGAGCGCGCTGCGTATTTGAGGTTGATTGCGCTGGTAGCAAACAAGTGGCCTGAACAGCTTGTTGATGGGCCCGGGATCTCTAAGTCGTACTGCGGGCAGCTGCAAGCGTTAGTTAAGAGCAAAGAAAGCCGCGACCCGAGTACTTTGGAGACATTCGCCTGGCTTACGAAGGGCCTTCTCTTCCGCGCCGACCCTCAGGGGTTCGAAAATGCCGGCCATCTGATCGAACTGGCTCCATTCGATCCTCATGTTGCGAAAGTGTTCGGGGTCCTTGTAGCCGAGGATCGGGTCTTGAGCAAGGCCAATGGATGCCGTGTGAGGCCACTTTTCAGACAGAGGCTTTTCGTGATGAGTTTAGGCAGCCTCTCGGCGAACGAGACCTCCATCGAGTCGCTGGCTGCGCTCAGCAATCTGCTCAGGTACACACCACAGACGGTCCTTGCATCTTATTTTGACCAGATACTCCCGATGCTTATCTCGAGCTTGGAAACAAACTCGCCGCGTTTGCAAGCCACGGCCCTCGACTCGCTAAGGGCAGCCTTACCGGGGGCGTCCGAGACGTTGGCTCCAAAAGTTCAGTACATCATTCCCAGAGTTATCAAAATAGCGACCACTGCATCTTCAGCAACCACGCGTGTGTCCGCGCTGAAAACAATTATAACCTTCAAAAATGCACTTCCCACGGAAATGGCAGATTTCGGGGCGGAAGTTCTGGATGAGCTCGAACCTGCGCTAGGCGACCAGAAGCGAGAGGTGCGAAAGCATGCAGTAAAATGTCGTCAATTGTTCTATTGATCGAATGTACATAATTTATATTACAGAACCTGTATACTTCTTTGTCCAAATTCACGCCATGGTTTTGCTGCATGCCTCTGTGAGAGCTGGAATTGTCGCAATTCGATCCGATTATTTGACATGCTCTTATAATAGTACTCGGCAAGCTAAGCCTTTCGCGAGATGCCCAGGGCAAGGACAGGGGCGGGCGCGCTCATGAAAATACGTGTTCTAGGGTTAATATCCTTGAGTTAAGGTTAATCATATTAATGGTTAGCACAAAGCCGTGCTAAAAAAGTCAGGGGTGGATACTACTTTGCTCCGATTCAGG
Organism: Starmerella powellii; assembly: GCA_030568915.1. Classification (NCBI taxonomy): domain Eukaryota; kingdom Fungi; phylum Ascomycota; class Dipodascomycetes; order Dipodascales; family Trichomonascaceae; genus Starmerella; species Starmerella powellii. The sequence continues at coordinate 487,681 of JAJMJE010000006.1, read as the reverse complement.
CGACGTGGACACAAGGCGAACCCTCGGCTTGAATGGAAATATAATGGAGTCTGCTGAACTGCTTTTTCGACGGGCCTGTGTGACCTGCCCCGCGGAGCCACCGCGGTGTAACTGCGGAAAAGGTGAGAGGTGTAATCTCACCGTGAAGACGTGCGATCAATGTCCCGAAGCGCGGTGCATTAGTGACGGATCGGACTCAGGAAAGCTCAGTAGCCAGTCTGCCAGTGCCATCGCGGGCGGTGTTGTTGGCGGTCTCTTGGGGCTTGGCATCATAGTTGGCATTCTGTTCTGGTGCAAATTCCGTCACCGACGGAAGCGCCACCTGCAGGCGCTAAACGAAGTAGCGTTAGAGTTCGACACCGCATCGCAGGCTTCCGGTATAAAGTCTTCGTCTCCCGAGATGAAGCCTCCAAGCATCATCTCGACGTACGGCGGCGCTAGCCGCCGCTCGAACGTGATCCCAATCCTGTTTCCACTAAACGGCGGATCGAATGGCGAGCTCAATGTTTCAGCTGAGGATCTTGCAGCTGCGGGCGCGCAGGACGCGCAGGGAAACTATGATGGCAGCTTTATGGGCTCGCGGCCCACACTGACCGGGCAGCACTCCCAGCTTGTTATTCGCGACTCGATCAGAGACAGCGAGTACTCGTTTGGCAGCGAGAACAAGCTTGTCTCTGGCCAGGGCTTGCGTGCATACGATATTGCTGTGCAGGGCCTGCCTAGCCTTGTAGATATGTCAAAACAGAAACCAGCTGCGGCAAGGCCGGTCACGCTTCGCCGTATCTCCGAGTCAGAAGCCGTCAGTGTCGCCAGCAAAGAAGAAAGCAGTAAAGAACGCCCGGTATCCCGAGTACCCACAAGATCTAGGCAGTCATATCGGAACTCGTTTGCCGCGCTACCTGATCTTCCATCGCAGCAGAAGCAACAACAAGGGGATGCCTTACAAGATCAGAATGACCAGCAAGAACGGTCTCGCCACCAGGATCGGCCACTCCAAGATCGACACCACTTAACGAAACCACCCAAGCCTGTCGAGAATGATACCCCGGGCGTCTCGCCATTCGATGATAGCGCCAGCGCGAACATCCCTCGGGAGATGCAGCGACAAAGTCTTGCATCCTCGAATCGATACGTGGCTGATCTGCCCGAGGAGGCCGCTCTCTACCAGGGCCACGGGCTATTATAACCCTGATAATGATGACTTCAACGAATTTCGCCAATATCAACCACCGCTATCTGGATTCATATATTAACGCATATATATTTTTCACGTCAAAAACTATACACCGAATCTCGTACCCTGGCTCTCGGTATGACATTCGTTCGCTAGCGTCCTCCTCCGTTCACCCCTCGTCGTGTCTCCACTTGCGTTCCGCTCTGGATTCCGAGCCGCAGCGTGGCACCACCGCCTAAACCCGCCGGCCATTGACACCGACCGTTACTCGAACGTGTAATGATTTACTAATGCGGGGCGCGACGCACAGCTTACCAAGACCGCATCCCAACCCTATAGTGTGCTCGTGTGACATTGGGGATAACGGCTGTGGCGACAAGTTTGCGCAAGCTAGCTGGAAAAGTGCGAGAGCACCACTAACCAAGCCAAGAATCGTATACGAGTAACTAAGGGAGCCGAAAAACTCTACCTATGAGTTATTTAGGGCTCGACGAAGCATTCGGATAGTCGCCCAAAACTAATCTCGCTTTTCCGACCGGTATAAGTGCCAATGATCGCGGTTTGGGCTTAGCGCATGACAGCTACATCCAATAGGATACTCCGTACCATGCATGAGAGGCTAGGGTAACAACGGCCAGACCGGATTACTGTGATCAACACGTATATAGGTGATGAATAACAAAGATTGCGGTAGCGGCAGCAGCCCATATATAACCACGTCATCCCGACCCTTTATTTTCCCTACCAACCGTCGAATATCTAGTACAAATGGCTACGAAATTCCCCGCTCACAAGTCCACGAAGTTCTCTGAAGTCGACAAGAAGGCTATCAACACGATCCGTGTCCTTGCTGCCGACATCACGGCCAAGGCTAACAGCGGTCACCCCGGTGCTCCGATGGGCCTTGCTCCGGTTGCTCACATCCTGTGGCAGTACGTCATGAAATTCAACTCGAAGAACCCGAACTGGTACAACCGCGACCGTTTCATTCTGTCCAACGGTCACGCCTGTGCTTTGCAGTACACCATGTTGTACCTTTATGGCTACGACTACACCCTGGATGACCTCGAGCACTTCCGTAAGGCCTTCTCGAAGACCCCGGGCCACCCTGAGCGCGAGCTCCCCGGTGTTGAGGTTACCACTGGACCTCTTGGCCAGGGTGTTAGCAACAGCGTTGGTGTTGCTATTGCTGAGCAGCTCGTTGGCGCCCAGTTCAACAAGCCGGACAACAAGATCGTTGACGCTTACACCTATGTTATCCTTGGTGATGGCTGCTTGATGGAGGGTGTTAGCCACGAGTCTATGGCTCTTGCTGGCCACCTCAAGCTCGGTAACATCATTGCTATCTACGATGACAACCACATCACTATTGATGGTGACACTAATGTTGCTTTCACTGAGGATGTTGAGAAGCGCATGCAGGCTTACGGCTGGCACACTCAGCACGTTGCGGATGGTAACAACGACCTTGATGGTATCTGGAACGCCATCGAGGAAGCTAAAAAGGTGAAGGACAAGCCTTCTTTCATCCGTTTGACTACTATCATTGGCTACGGCTCCGTCAACCAGGGTACGCACGGTGTGCACGGCTCTCCCCTGAAGCCGGATGACATTGCTCACCTGAAGAAGGAGTGGGGCTTTAACCCGGAGGAGTTCTTCACCGTCCCCAAGGATGTTGCTGAGCAGGCTCACGCTAGGGCTTCCGAGGGTGCTAAGCTCGAGGCTGAGTGGAACGAGCAGGTCAAGAAGTATGCCGAGAAATACCCGAAGGAGGGCGAGGAGTTTATCCGTCGCTCGAAGAACCAGCTTCCGAAGGGCTGGGAGAAAGCTCTTCCGCTTTACAAGCCGACCGACGATCCTGTCGCTTCGCGAAAGTTGAGTCAGATCGTTCTTGAGCACATCCACGACGCTCTTCCTGAGCTTATTAGTGGATCCGCTGATCTCACTGGTTCTAACTTGACCAACTGGAAGGATGTCAAGACTTTCCAGGCTCCGCAGTCTAACATTGGGGACTACAGCGGCCGCTATTTCCACTATGGTGTCCGTGAGCACGGTATGGTCGCCATTCTCAACGGAATTGACGCCTTCGGTGGCATTATCCCGGTTGGTGGTACTTTCTTCAACTTCGTTTCGTACGCCTCGGGTGCTGTCCGTCTTGCTGCTCTTTCGGGTCACCGCATCATCATCGTTGCCACTCACGACTCGATTGGTCTTGGTGAGGACGGACCGACGCATCAGCCTATTGAGACGTTGGCTCACTTCCGGGCCACTCCTAACCTTATGGTCTGGCGCCCGGCTGACGGCAATGAGACCAGTGCCGCCTACAAGGTCGCTGTTGAGACGCTCCACACTCCCTCGATCATTTGCTTGTCGCGCCAGAACTTGCCGCAGCTTGAGGGCTCCAGCATTGAGAAGGCCGCCAAGGGTGCCTACGTGCTGAACGAGGACGTCAAGGACCCTGAGCTGATTATTGCTTCGACTGGTTCTGAAGTTGGTATCGCTGTTGACGCTGCCAAGCTCCTTAACAAGCAGGGAAAGAGGGTTCGCGTTGTCAGCGTTCCGGACTTCTACACTTTCGACGGCCAGTCGGAGGAGTACCAGCTCAGCGTGTTCCCGGATGGCGTCCCTGCCCTCAGTGTTGAGGTTATGTCCGCTTTCGGATGGGACAAGTACACCCACGAGCACTTCAACATTGACCACTTCGGTGTTTCGGGCCCGTATCTTGATGTCTACAAGGCGTTTGGCTTCACTCCGGAGGGCGTTGCCGAGCGTGCTGAGGCTACTATCAAGTACTACCAGGGTCAGAAGCCTGGCTCGCGTTTGAAGCACGCCTTCCACCACCTTGTCCAGCGTGGTCCCGGCCCGTATGACGGCAAATAAATAGTTTCCCCATGTAGGCAGGTGAAATCACCGGCTTTAGTATGATATGCTATCCAATTTCTAAATAATCTTATATACATGATCGAATAAGCGAAATTTGTCTTGCCATTGAACTTCTCTGGTGTGTTAGCGTGCTGATTACAAACCGCTATATAGAGAGGGCGTTGAGCAGGAGACGGATCGATCGGAGCGTCGACTAGCATTGCCAAGGAATTGCGAACTAGACATCCGGATCTGATGACCAATGTTGATCCTCTAAACGTCGTCATTGTATTAGGACTGTGCACTTGCACGTTGGCCGCCGTTGCAGCCTCGAAAATCTGTGCCTTGAGGAAATTCTTGCACTATGGCAAAACTAGATCGACAGCCAAGCCTGTCCCCGGGCTTTTGAATGCACTTGCCGATATCACTGTGCCTCGGTCGTGGTTCGCTCACTTCTACGTTGAGCTTGTTACACTTGTTTTGCTGCGCGCATTGATCGTCCACGAGTATGATCTCAGGGGACTCTTACTATTAGTGCAAGGTACGAGAAGAATATACGAGCAGCTGAGTATTATGCGGCCTTCTTCAACGTCTCGAATGCATCTGAGCCACTACCTGGTGGGCTTATTTTTTTACGCATGCCAGGCCTTATGCAAAACAACCAGTTGTGAGAGGTCTTCGAAGCTTGTGATAGCTGTCTTCGGCATATCTTCCATATATCAACACGCCTGTCACAAATCGCTGGCAGCAACCAGAAAGTACGATTTCCCTCGATTTCCTCTGCGTGGGAGCTTTTTAGGCACCTCCCTTCTTACTGCATGCCCTCATTATGGTGCCGAAATACTCATTTACCTGTGCTTGACATGCTTGGTAAACCCAGTAGCGACCAACGGAGGTATATATGTGTGCATATCTTCGTTTCTGTGGGTCGCGGTCTCTCTAGGAATATCTGGAAACCAATCTCGCGAGTTCTACTTGCGGTCTTATGACACCGATGATAAAGGCAGCGCGCAGACAACGCAAGCCCCACATATGTGGGCGGTCATGCCTTTCGTATTTTGAATTACTCGCAGTTAGAATATCCGCATAGCTGCCTGGTCCCAGCATCGCTCTTCATGAAAAGCGCGACCATTTTATGCAGTCTGTGGTCGGCCAGAAAGGTTTGTATAAACAATTTTACATTCCTTGATATTGCAGAGCCTAAAATCTATAGGAACAAAACTTAGCGAGAGCGACCTCCCGCTTTCGAGAAGTTGGCGATCACCTGCTTGTCAGCCTTGGTGTTTGACAAGTGTCCGGCGGTGCTGGGCTTGTCAAGGAATCCAATAGCAACAAGGAAAGAGACGTATGACTCAAGCGTAGCCCTGTCAGTACCAGCGCCGCTGCTAACATCAATACCGGTGTGCTTCATGTCGGCCTTGAGCAACGCGCGAGTGTTCCGGTCGTCAAGCTCAGGTGCCTTAGTGTCTTGCGGCAAATTGTCAAGAACAAAGTGCAGCAGAGGGAAAAGAGCACTGTCTCCCTTCTCAACAACAAATTTCTCAAGGGCCACACGCCAATGAACATATTCTGTTTCCTGTATGGTATAACCAAAGTCTTGGAGGCTGCCCAGGAACTTATCAAACGTAATACGGGGATGAGAAGTTACCTGAGCCACACTTACTGAATCCAGGATGTGAGCATTCAGGGCAGAAGCGACCGTGACCCGTGCGACATGGTCGACTGGGACCATATTCACGGAGTTGGAAATGCTCGGGAATAGCTGAAGCTCCTGGCATCCCTTGAGCATGCGAAGCAGGAAGTCATCAGTGTTAGACACACCGGTTTTAGAGTCACCGACCACGTATCCTGGACGTACTATTGTACCTCGCAAACCGTGTTTCTGGCCAGCGAGGCGAAGCAGGTACTCGCTAACCCATTTGGATTGTCCATAACCAGTTCCGAGATTGTCGCGACTCCCGTCCAGGCTGTCCTCCTCGGGCACACCGGCTTCACCTGCTTCAGTGAGAGCGTCGCTGAGATCGATATAATGCTGATTATCCAGCACAGACGTTGAAGAAACAAATGTAAAGTACTTGGGTTTCCCCTGAGTACACAGTTCCATAGCGTTCAAAGTGCCGATGACGTTCGGCCCCTTCAAGGTGCTATAGGGGTACACCCAGTGGACCAACGCGCCATTGTGAATGACTACATCGGTCTCCTCAGTCACCTGTCGCCAGCTGATTTCATCCAAGCCCATTTTGGGAGCCTCCAGAGATCCAGTTACAAACTGAATGCGATCAAGGTATTCGTCTTTCCAAATACCGTAGGCCAGTCCAGTGGACTTCACGCGTTCCAGAGCATGTTCAGAATCTTTAGCTCGCACTTGAACGAAAACTTTCTTGGTATCGCGCCTTTCAAGCAGATCCTTGAGGATGTAAGAGCCCAAGAAGCCGGTTGCACCGGTCAAGAACACTGTGTACGGGCCCGTTACCTGCTTGGAAGCCGTGACGTAGCTTGGTAACGTTTCGGCCAGCGCATCAGCGTCGGCCCCAAACGTTACTGACGCAGAAGGGGAAGTTTCTCCAGAAGCAGCATCGGCACTACTGGACTTAGGTTCCGAGCCACTAAGAATTGTGTCAACGCCTTTTAGCTGGTCGACGGCTTTTGCGAACTCCTTGATGGAAGGAGATGAAAACACTGCTCCAAGAGGCAGGTCGGGAATCCCAAGTTTAGAACGGGCCTCAAAAATCATCTTCGTGGCTAAAATTGAGTGCCCTCCGAGGTCAAAGAAGCTATCGGTTACCTCAACAGTGGGAGGCTTGGTTGGTAGGATGCTGAGCCAGAGATCCCAAACTTTACGCTCCGTGTCGGTCCATGAAGCCTCACCCTCTTCATTGCCCTTCTGCTTCTTCCTGAGATGTCTTGAAGCCAATTCCATTTGGGCAGTGTCAGGGAACGGCAGTTTAGGCTTGTCAACCTTACCGTTCGGGTTCAGAGGAAGCCTGGACATGGGCACAATTACACTCGGAATCGCGTAGGATGGCAGTTTGGTCTTGAGATACGCTCTAATATCCTTGATAAGTTTTTGATATGTCACAAGACCCGTCACAACATCGTCAGCGTCATTGTCCTCGCCTAAACTCTCATGGGCAGACAGCATGTCGTCAGCAGCGCTCTTTGATTCCGGAACAACGTAGGCGACAAGTACAGGGTCCTCGTCCTTGTTGCGACGCAACAAAGTTATGTTCTCTCGAACATAAGGGTGCTTTGACAGGTGAGTGTTAATTTCTCCGAGTTCGATACGGAACCCTCGAATCTTGACCTGGTCGTCAGCCCTACCGCTGACCTCTGTGTTGCCATCCGGAAGGTAACGACCGAGATCACCCGTACGATACAGGCGGTCTCGAGGTCCAAGCCAACCATCCTGCAAGGGAACGGTTGACTTCCAGTGCGTAGGGTCAACGAACCAACTTGTGAGGAACTTTTTCGCAGTCATATCCAGAAGACCTAGGTACCCATCAGAAAGTCCACCAGCACGTACATAGATCTCTCCGACTTCACCGACGCCACAAATCTCTTCCGGCGAGTTCCTATTGACCACCAGCATCTGCACATTGAGCATTCCCTTGCCAGCTGGAATAATATCCTTCTGGGTTGTCAGGAATTGAGGGTCCTCGTTGATAGATGGCACACGGAAGTAAGAGACGGCACGCTGAGTTTCTGTAGTGCCATACATGTTGATGATAGCAGTGTTGTGAGCAAGTGCCTGTAACTTCAAGCAGTCACGCTTCGTCAAGATATCACCCACAAAGAAGGCATTCATCAGGGACGGGATTTGAGCAACTGCTTGGGCACTTAGCAGCTGTCCCATCGCGGGCGTCAAGTGCGTGACACTGCACTGATTCTCGGCCATCCATTCAGCAAGCCGCCCCGGAGTTCCGATATCGTCAGCTGTCGGCACATAGAGCTGCGCGCCAAGGAACAGAGGGGTAAAAATATCGCGCTGGATGGGATCATGGGCAATGCCAGACAACATAGTGAACCTATCTTTTTCGGTGATGTTGAAAGTCTCGCTCATCCAAGGGAAGTAATACGTCAAAGAAAAGTGACGACCTCGCACGCCCTTCGGAATGCCTTCACTACCGCTTGTAAAGCTCAAAGTAGGATGGTTGTCTGGTCCAACCTTAACTCCCGTCTGCTTAGATTTTAGCGCTGCTGCTTGCGTGAGGTCTTCAACAGCAGTAACAGAACCGTCGTCCTGGAGCTCCACATCAATCAGCTCGGCCTTGAGTTCCAAGTTGTCCTTGATATACTCCTTTACGGTCGGGGACAGCTTTCCTGCCTTTTTGAGTACAACGAGGCCCTTAGGCTTCGACACGCTCAAGTAAATGTTTTGACGCGAGGCCGGGTACGCAGGGTCGATGACGGAGAACGTGGCGCCGGCCTTCAATACGCCCATGACGCTTATGACCAGATCTACACCTCGATAAGCATAGATAGTGACCACATCGTCGACCACTATGCCGTTTTGGATAAGATAGTGAGCGACGACATTCGATGCCTCGTCAATTTGTTTATAGCTGAACGATCTAGCTTTCGAGTCCTTTGTATACGGGTTCGCAGTCTCGACAATACAGTCTCGCTCCGGAAACTTTGCCGCATTCTCTGCGAAAATATCCTGTATCGAGCCCCTGAAGTTGCTCCAGTCCAAGTCTTGGGCTGGATCCGGGATCACATCGGACGTTTTCTGAGAGTCGGTGACCAGGCTGACACCAGAAACCACCGAGGGCTCGGACTCGTTCTTTGGATCGTTGACAACAGCAGCTGCACCATGCACAAGTGCTTCGAACTCGTCTACGAGAAACTCGATGCGCTGCCTGCGAAAGAGTAACGAGTTGTAGTACACGTGAATCTGAGACGCCTCAGTGTCAAGTACGATCTTGAGATCTCTTGAGGAAAGATGGGAGAAAGCACTGGGAGTGCCTTCAAAAAACAGCGTGCGGAACTTTTCTTGTCCCTCGAAGAGTGACGCGATTTCGGCATGCATGACGGGATGGGCAGTAGCCAGGCTCTCCGACTTACGTACCTCCTCGATGATGCTGCTCGTGGTAGTTGACTTATTGAACTGAGCGTATCGACTGATACTGTGCAGAAGCTTGTCGCCTTGAATTGCGGAGCCAACCACGACATCTTCATCGCCAGTAAGCCTGTGAATCAGAGCCATGTAGAGAGCAATACCAACCTCGTAAGCCGAAGCCTTGTAATGGGTTGCTAGCGTCTCGAGATCTTTAACAGACGCAGACGAGAACTTGCGGCTGAAGCTGCTCTCGACGACTTTACCGTCTGAAGAACGCACAAAGTCCGCGGGAAGCACGTTCAGCGTGGCATCGCTCAGATAAGATTTCCAGTCCTCCATCGTGCTTTGCCCACTTGTTTTTCCACAGAACGTTTCAAGAGTTTGCCTGAAATTCTCTCTAGAACTTCTCCAGATTTCAGGTCTACTGCCAACGGCTGTGGAGTCGCTATGAAAAGTTGGGAGCGTGACTCAACGTCTGTAATAGCTGCCACCCAGTGAGCCATAATGAATCAGCTGGGGGGTTCCACGCTGCCGGGCTCTAGCCCGTACCCTTCCTCGATCCGAAAGCAGCGTCTCCACTAATTGTTGAGATTGGACATATCGGTGGAAAAAAGGGGGGAAGATTCACAGGGCTTAAACATGCATAGGTTCAATTTCCGCTGGCGGAAACATGCATTGACATCACACCATTGCCCCATCGATCTCTTTGATCAAAATAATTCAGAGTAAGTCGCCCAGCAGGGAGCTTATCCGGGCCGGGTCTAATACACGTAAGTCGTAACCAGATTTTTTCACAGACCGCCGCCATTAGGAACCAGCACTCACCAAGAGCAGCGAAAGCCTCGTACAAGTCTCGCACGATGTCGGCCCGCAAACTCCAACAGGAGATGGATCGCGTCTTCAAGCGCGTGGCTGAAGGATGCGCGGTGTTCGACGGCATTTACAATAAACTACAAAATGCCTCGAATCAGTCGCAGAAAGAGAAGCTCGAACAAGATCTCAAACGAGAAATCAAGAAGCTCCAAAAACTACGAGATCAGATCAAAACATGGATTGCGTCGAACGACGTAAGAGATAAGAAGCAGCTGATGGAGCAGCGGCGGCTCATTGAGAATGATATGGAGCGTTTCAAGGCCGTCGAACGCGAGGTCAAAACAAAGGCGTACTCGAAGGAGGGCCTGTCGAGATCCAACGACCCGTATGCAAAGGAAAAGCAAGAAGCCACAGACTTCATTCAACAAAAAGTCGAGGAGCTCGAGCAGCAAATCGAGGGATTAGAGGAGGAGCAGGATCAGCTACAGAGCTCCACGAAAAAGGGCAAGAAAGACCATAGCAAGCAGGATCGAATAAACGAGATCGATCATTCTGTTGAACGCCACAAGTGGCATATCGCTAAGATGGAGATCATGATCGTGATGATCGAAAGCGACAAACTCGCGCCCGAGGCCGTCATGGATTTGCAAGAGGACATCAATTACTACGTCGAGTCTAACCAGGAAGTCGACTTTGCCGAGGATGAGGCAATTTACGACGAGCTGAACTTGCTCGGTGAGGATGATAATGAAATCGTGGAAACAATCATCCGGGACGATACGTATACGTTGGAGGACCTAGCGCAAGACCTGTCGAAAGAAGCTGCAAAGGAGGCTGCCCAGAAAGAGAAAGAGGAAAAAGAGAAGGAGCGACGTGATAAAGAGAAAGGCAAAGACAAGGCTGCCACGCCGTCATCTTCAGCCTCGCCTCCTGTCAGCACAGTCTCGCCAGAACCACAAGCAAGCGCAGTGCCAGCAGCTGCCGCAAGCACACCGGCACCGGCTCCTCCTACAGCCTCGAGTTCTGCGGCCCCATCGGCAGCAGCGACACCGGCGCCAACGCTGTCAAGTGCACCTTTCTCAACCCCGCTGTCAGCAGGGCCCGGAGCGGCTACGCCCAGCTATAGCCCAGGTCCATCTAACAACGTTGGTACTGGAAGGGATACCGGTCGCACGCCGAGCCCGAGCCGGCGCAGCCAGTCACCATCCACTCCGGTCATACATCCCCTGCCCCCTCCGTCGGTGCCAGCGTCGAAGTCAACAGAGCCATACAGGAAGGGCGCCCATCTCGCACAGGGAGGAGCCACAGCCCCGACCCCTTCTCTCGCGCAGCGGTCAATATCAAAGAGCGCCGGCGGATCGCCCTCTCCTGTCAATGCTGGCAATAGCTTCCAGCAGCAGCAACAACAACAGCAGCAGATCTCAACGACAAGAGATTATCTGAGCCAGGCAACGCAGACTGCAGCAAACGCTGCGCCCGCATCGACGGCTTCCAGTGCTGCTTCATCTCTTGTTAGTAGCGCAGGCAGTGGTGCTGAACAGGTCCAGCCGATATCGTCTATGCTTGATGTGCAGACTCTACCGCCGGGGCTGCAGGATCTTGTGCATTGTCTCGACGGCGCTCGACAAAGGCTTTCAGACCCAGAGGCGACCTTAAGGGTTCCAAACATAACTCAACTCATTCACAATTCGTTTTTGAACACACCAGATGCCCTCATGTCGGATCAGCCTCGGTACTACCACCCTCAGAACCCGTATCCAACCCCGGACTACTACCCGCAGGAATCTCTTCCATCGCTGGAAGACCCCGCTGTGTTCAGAGAAATGCATGTTGACACGTTGTTTTATATCTTCTACTACTGCCAGAACACTCATCAGCAGTACTTGGCGGCCAAAGAGTTGAAAAACCGAAGCTGGCGGTTCCACAAGCAGTTCCTTACCTGGTTCCAGAGGCAGGAAGACCCACAGCTTATCATGCCAGATTATGAGGAAGGAACCTATCGGTTCTTTGACTTCGAGGGCTCTTGGGTGCAACGAAGAAAGACTAATTTCAAGTTCGAGTTCAAATACCTTGAAAACGAGATATGACCACAGCGCATCTTGGATCTCGCCAGGACCATAATTGCAGTAATCTAGATAACTTAAATCATTACTTCTGACCTACGCATTATTGTAACATGTCTAAGACAAATCGTTCTCTTTAATGGTTTCCAAGAGGTTCCTGCTGAACGCCGAAACCTGCTGGAAGTTTGTTTCGAAACCAGCGTCGCCCCCGTAGTACGGATCGTTCACAACACGGTCGAAGCCCGAGGTTCCCGAGTAATCTCCGAAAAGCTGGATCTTCGCCTTGCTGTTTTTGGGAGCCATTCTCTCGAGATTGTGCAGGTTGTTGCGGTCCATTGCCAGAATGTAGTCGAACTTCGTGAAGTGGTGGGGGAAAATCTGCTGTGCACTGTGATTCACTGGAACACCATGCTTGCGACAGGTGGCTGCACTGCGGCGGTCCGGGGACTCGCCAATGTGGAACGCGCTCGTGCCAAATGAGTCGGTGCGAATGACATCGCTCAAGCCCTCCTTCTTGACAGCATCAGCGAACACGGCCTCGGCCATGGGGGACCGGCAAATGTTGCCGAGGCACACAAATGCAACGCTAACTGGTGACATGCTGATGCAGCTTGGAGCGAAAAGGTGATGAACCAGTGGTTTTTAGACAAAAGGCTCGCACTTCTAATTTTGTGGATTCATACACGTGATAAACTGGATCTATAGGCTGGTTATACGAGTTCGAAGTGACGTCCATGTTCCGCGCCTAATTCTAGACAGAAACAATTAAAAAAACGACAAAGTGTCGGATAATGTATGTACAATTAAACTGCCCCGGGGGTTGCTAGCATTTCCTGGATCGTGGAGGCCAGCGCTTCGCGCGGAACTTTTGCCGGAGAGCCTTGACGCGGTAATATCTCTACAAGACTTTCTTTATCCCACGACCTTCCGAGCACTACCGTCAACGGGAAGCCCGACTCTCGGGCGGCGCGCATTGCCTGGCCGATCTGGCTTGTACGGTCATCGAAGGCGACCTCGATCCCCTGGGTCGCGAGCTCGTCTGCGAATTCTCTAGCAAGCTCAATATTTTTGGAGACAACTACACACTCAAAAGGGGCAATTGACCTGGGCCATACTAGCCCGTGCTCGTCTATGGATTTTTCTGCGATTGCTGCAATGATCCGCGTGACGCCTATGCCATAGCAGCCCATCTGAATCGGCACGGCGCCACCAGACGGGGGAGAGACTAGTGACTTCATGGGTTTCGAGTATCTGTCGCCAAGGAAAAATGTGTGCCCGACTTCGATGCCTGTTTCGAATTCGAGCTTGGATCCACAGCCGGCACACGAGTCTCCGACCTCTGGCTCTACGAGAGGCACACCATCGGGATCCAGAGCCCAGTCTACCAACTTGCTGTTATTTTCACGAGCCCTGCGGAGTAGAGCGAGCGACAGTCTTCTGTTCGCGGGAATCCTGGCACCCTCCTCGGTGCGTGTTTCTGGTAACTGCGCAGTGCTTTTAGACTGGGCCGTTTCTAAGTTCGCGCGGTACCCGCACGAGTGGCACGACACCAAGCTATCCTCGCCAGCGCTGCTCACATAGTGGTACTCATGCGACAGATTTCCTCCCATATTGCCCGAGTCGGCCTCGGCGACTACATACGGAATGCCGATTTCATCGAAAATGTTTTTGTACGAGGCCTTGATTCGATGGTAGGACTCAGACGCGTCGCTCTCAGTGACGTCGAATGTATACAAATCCTTCATAAGGAACTCTCGCGTGCGCAACAGTCCGCCCCGCGGCCTCAGCTCGTTTCTGAATTTTCGGCTGATTTGGTAGAGGCTAAGGGGCAATTGGCGGTACGAGACGCTCCCCACTAGTCGCGTTATCTGTTCCTCACCGGTGGGAGCGAGCAGATTCCGTCGTCCATCAGTGAACATGAGTTCTTCATTGCTGTTCTCGGGATCAAGACGGCCCGAGGCGTGCCACAGCTGCGGGTTTACCAGGGTCGAAAGTTCCAGCTCTGTACATTGCGCAGCATCCAAGTGTTTGCGTATTATTTGGACAATTTTTTTCTGCATACGCAGACCTAGGGGCAGTAGATCATAGATACCGGATCCTACTTGTCGCACGTAGCCGTGCCCATCCAACAACCCCACACTGCTCGACGCAACTTTTCCCTTAGCACTCCTGTCTAGCGGAGCTAGTAGCTTGCTGAGAGCCGCAGCACGAAATGCTTGGGACTGCATACTGCGGTTCTGCAAAGGCCTCTTCTGCTTAAGGCTGTAGCTTCAGCAGGTAAGTACGGACCGTTCGCGGAGCGTGCTAAGTCACGTGTACGTCAAGTTCCGCATACTCTGCTAACCTTCGTTGTGGCACCTGCTTCCTAGCTCTGCTCCACGCCGCATATCCACGCGTAACTGTGGTTCGGTAAGCACGAACTTCGTTGTGTGTATTGGCGGACTTCATTGTGGGGATTTAGGAACCACTGAGTGCCTGCTGGCTGCCCATAATTGATGGCAACGACGCGAACTCGCGATGGAACCTTGCCCTCGCGAACCTACGAGGCCGTTACGCGCGGTGTTCGAACGCGCGCGACCGACGAGGCCCTGGAAGTTGCATCGAGAGAGTCGGCGCGGGCAAGGCATGGCTCGTTACCGCACGGCCGCCAAAGCCCAAGCGCGTACGAGCACTCGGGAACCACCAAACCTGCCCTCGACGCGAGCCCTCCCAAAATAATATGCCGCCTCAAGGCGCCTAATTTCACGGACGAGATCGGCCGCATCCTTGGTGACAAGGACAAGCCGTACTTTGGGCTATTTGCCGATGACCCCGAGGCCGCGAGTACAGAAAAAACCATGCCTACTGCGGAGGACAGGGCCCTGTGTGGACAGCTGAACAAGCTCGTTGCACAGAACAGGCACATGCCAGGCACGACCTTTGATGGCCCCGCGGAAGGTAGCAGGCTAACAATTCATTTCGGCGAGACTTATGCTATGGACGCATGGTATCACAGTGCATATCCTGCTGAGTACACGCGACGCGACTACTTGGCCGTGTGCAGCTACTGCCTGAATTATACCGTTTCAGACCTTACTGCCGAGCGTCATGGGCTCAAATGCTCCCAGAGAACGCCCCCCGGCCGCGAGATCTACAGAGATGGGGATCTGAGCATGTGGGAGGTCGATGGCACAAATGCGAGCCTGTACTGCCAGAATTTGTGCTTGCTGGCCAAGGCGTTTCTGTCATCGAAGTCCCTGTACCGGGACGTGCAGCCGTTTTTCTTCTACGTTTTAACAAAAACGGACGCGAACGGTGCACAGTTTCTGGGCTACTTCAGCAAGCAGAAAATGTATTCGCTATTCCAGCCAGCAGAGCCTATCCAATGTGTGTCGTGTATCATGGCTCTTCCCTTTACGCAGCAACAAGGTTATGGACAGTTCCTTATCGAATTCAGCTATTTGTTGACGCTCCAGCAGCAGGCGACGGGATCGCCTGAAACGCCACTAAGCGAGCTGGGCGAGCGTGCGTTCCGAAGCTTTTGGAAACGCAGAGTGTGCTACCAGGTCAAGGAATACCTGGAACATCAAAGGCCATTCACGATTTCTCTGCTCAGCAGAGAAACCGGCATTCATATCAATCATACAGTCCTGGCTCTCGAGGATCTTGGCTGGTTGAGCCCGGACCCTGCACGATCTGCTAAACCGATCTTGAAAATCACCGAAGATCAGATCAACAATACCATAAAGAAATGGGAGGCTCGAAATCCGATCAAAATTCGCAGGGAACTGCTCATGTGGGTCCCTTTATATGAATGAAAGGTCAGCGACAGGACACTAATTACGACTTTTTTGCCTTTCTTATTTATTCTAATTAATGTGACAACTACTAATACTACTGCTACCATTTTCTGCTACCATTTTCTGCCATCATTGGTGCTAACATTGGTGCTACCACTGTTACTGCTCGTGTTCTAAAGCTCTTCCAGCACGAGACTCGTCCGCTTCCTGAAACTGCTCGCTCGGAGCATCGTCGCTCGGAGCCTCATCGACCGGGGCATCATCCTCGTCCTCGGATTCAGTGCTATTTGGGCTACTTTCCGAAGTTTCGTCCTCACCAGAATCCTCCGGCTTTGTGAGCGGAATATCCGCAGTCGGGAATTCTGGGCGGTTTGATGCGCCCTGCTTCTCGTAGAACAACATGAACACGCCTTGCGCATTGAGCACCTGAGACTCAGTTGTCAGGTCGACCTGATCGTCGCTTATACGCCACCAGAACCCATGAAACTTGCGGAAGCTAATGTAATGTCCAAAGTTTGCAGAGCCGTAGTGGACGACCGCTGCTTTGAGATCGTACATGTCTTTCCCGTCGTTTTGGATGCCCTTCATGCTATAATGCGGATCAGCGTTATCTGGGTCTTCTGGATCGACGGTGTACGGTGCCAGATTCAGAACTACAGGAAAGTCAACAGAGGCGAAATTCTTCCTAACAATGCCGGCACGGAGATCAAAAACGCTTCGGTTAATGTGGATCATAAGTACATCCGGGTTCGGCCGAGCAAACATCGTTTGCTTTGTTTTGTCGGATTGAACTTTGTATGCCGGGCACTTGAGTTTACTGTAAACTTTGTCGTCGATGACTTTTTGGCCTAGGACATCGTCCACCTCAGCAACTCGTTTCTGGAATGCGTTGAGCAACAGTTCTTTTTCGTTGATACTCGCATCCTCAGCCTTCTTCATGAGCTCAAGCCGGTATTCGTTAAGGCTGCATCTGTAGCACTCGACTTCCGAGATCTGCTCCATCGCAATGTAGTTTTTCAGCAGCGCGTCAAGGGAAACACGAGTAGTATTCAAGCCAAGACTCAAATCCACTGAGCTCAAAACTCCCTTACGTATGCCTTCCATGTCCCCGCACTTTAGGCACCCGACTCGCACTGCAAAGCTACCATCGAAAGGGGTGATTCGCTTTAATTCATTGGATGGGCTCGCCGCTTTCTCTTCCTCGGCACTCACGGCGCCCTCAGTTTCTCCAGCACTCCCGGCCTCTTCAGCCTTCTCTAATTTCTTCGTCTTGCTTTCTTTGTCTTTTTCCAACGTCGTCAGCAGTTCTTGGAAAAACTCTTGCGCATCCTCTTGGTTGTACCGGCTCCATCTCTGGGCGCCGCCAATTTGACGAACCAACCGCAGCGTGCTGTAGCCATGCTGCCTGGTGTGTATTTGATTGAGGTTGCTAATCACATCACCGAGTCCGCCAGTGAAGTTCAGATCATCCTTGAAGTCACCAACGTAGTCGGCTATTGGGTCGCAAGAGGCCAGTGCCTGGAGAACCGAATTCATAAAACAAGTGTTGCCCTCGTTGTAGAGACCGCCAACATGCGCGCTGCGGAAGTTCTTGATATTTCTCGCCTTTTCGGTTTCGTTGAGCTCGTCGTCGTTGAACGAACTGAGGCCCAGGTTGCTGCTCGCGCGGTTGTATAGATAACGAGCCTTGGCTCCTGCCATGTCCAGCCCTCCTCTGAGAGTATCGTTGAACATAACGAGCGATATGAAAATCCCTAAAATGACTGTTGCAACTAGTAATTCAATCGAGTCCTGGGTTTGCATAAGGCGCCTTCGCGTGTGTGGTTTGGAACCGCCGTGTCTTGGAACCGGGGGGCGGCGGGCTTGAACAGCCTAATTAACCAAGGATATAAGAACCCCGCTCCAAACCTCTTTGAAGTGGACAGGTCAACCGCTTGAATGCTTGAGCCACTTGCGGCTCTACTTTGTCGGATATGCGAAAGATGCCAAGATGTTGCAAGGAAAACGACGCTCGTCGGCTGCTCCTCGCACCCGCCAAAAAAAATTACATAACCCAAGCTTGTACCTCCGCCTTTAAAACTCTCCCGGAACCCACGCAATTCTGCAGATTTCGGCGTAGAAACTTGCCGCAAGACAGCAGAGACCATGGCAAAAAGTATGTATTGATGCTCTGCTCGTTGGAGCTGGGGCTTAAGTTCCACTGACTCGTTGTTTGCACAGCGAATTGTGCGACAGTACAGATTTCTTAATTGTTCCCCAAACCGATACTAACCAACGAAGAACCCGTCAACAGAAAGAATAGCCGCGCGGCACGCCGTGTCAGTGACACCGTGCCAGAACTGGAAATCCAGCCGTCCCCTAGTGAGAAGGATGGAAAGGCCAGAGTTCTGCAACAGCTCGCAGACCGCGAGCTGCGCAAGGGGCACAAGAAAGGCGACGCCTTCTCGGACATTGAGCAAGAATTGACTGCGATCAGCGAGGGAAACCACCCTGATCAGGCGAATAATGGAGCCCACAAGGGCGCTAAGGCCTCTGCCAAGAAAAACAAGAGAACAAAGAAGAAGCAGGAGCGTGCAGAGATCCTCAAAGATATCCTGAACGAGAAGATAGATCTGGCAAAGAAACGCCACAAAACAGTGCGCACTTACCGCAACAAGGACGAGGACGAAGAATGATACATAGTGTAGCATAAATAAATACATATTTTACGAATTTGGAGCATAGCTTCCGACTGAAATGGATGCGTTAAACCAAACTAAGGATAAAGATGCCGAGAACCCGCAATGCGGTCCGAGCACGCATGCCAACGGCCGTGCTTCTTCTACATGTGGGGGAGACTATATGCGGAGAGAAACCATTATGTAACGCGCGTGTCGCTGCACGTTCAAGGTTACGCGAAGAGTCAACGAAGACCCAACTGGAGTCGACGGAAAGCGAGCCTGCAGGGTGCTATGATACGAACGAATCACCCAGATATCGACACGGCGATCGACAGGTCTCTGGATGGCATCGTGAGGCAAGGGAGCAGTGATGAAGAAGACTACTTCGCGAACAGCCGGGTCCCGGACTACCTACCCCAATTAACCAAAACCGTGCAAGAGTTCTTGGACATCCAGCAAAAGAACAACCGCAAAGTCGCTGTGGTGACATCGGGAGGTACGACGGTGCCGTTAGAGAACAACACGGTGAGATTCATTGACAATTTCAGTGCAGGCACGCGTGGAGCCATCAGCGCGCAGTACTTCCTGGAGCATGGCTATGCCTTAATCTTTCTATACCGCGAATTCTCGCTCAGACCATACTCGCAGCACTACTCGCAAAAGACAATCATGGAACTGCTGCAAGTCGACCCTCACACGGGGAAAGTCGCGGTGCGGCCTGAGTATGAAGCATCAATGAGCGAAGACTTGAAGGCTTACAACCGAGTCATGTCAGATCGGCTGCTCCTGGAGGTCCCCTTCACGACTGTGAACCAGTACCTATACACTCTGAGAATGATTGGCGGCGCTCTCCAACCACACGGGGAGAACGCCCTATTCTATCTCGCAGCTGCCGTCTCCGACTTCTTCCTGCCGACATCGAGGATCAGCGAACACAAGATCCAAAGCAAGGGGCTGGCCAAGCTTGTGGTTGATTTGGACCCGGTTCCGAAATTCCTAAAATCGCTTTCACAAACTTGGACGCCAGGCGCAATGATTGTGAGTTTCAAGCTGGAAACAGATAAGGCCATACTGCTCAGGAAGTGTCACGAGGCTCTGGAGAGGTATGGCCACCAGCTTGTCGTTGGAAACCTGCTCCAAACGCGCAAGAATGAGGTCTACCTCGTGAGCTCAACGGCAGAAACCCACGTCGTGAGAGACGAGCACAGCGCCGAAAACATTGAATCAAAGTTCTTACCGGCTGTGATTGCAATGCATGATTCTTACATAGAACGCTCCAGTGACGCGAGCAGCACATAAAATCAAACTTCTATAGTACATCAGAGAAAGTCTATACCCACGCCAAACTGCAATCCTTTATGTACAAGCTCACCAGCATGAGCCACGAGCGGGAACGTGAGGTTCAGCTCGATCCGTGCACTTGGGTGGGTGTACAGAACTCCGAATCCTGTGGACACGGAAGGCAAGGCCAGCCTGTGGCTCGAGTCAAACATGCCCAGAATGCCAGCATTCCAAAAGTTGTGGAGTTTTATATTTGGGTTTTGGACCCTTGGCACGGGTGAGAAAATGCTCAGTCCTGCTGCAGCCACGTAGTCTCCGCCCACTGCATTCTGTCCCTGGTGTGGCCCCAAGTGGTTCAAACGGAATCCGCGCACATCGAGCGGCCCGCCAAGGTTGAACCTGTCTAGGAGGTGCGTGGACGCGGCGGGCGCTAGTGGCAGAACGAAACCGAGCTTCGCATTGAAAGCTGCCGTGAATGGACTGAACAGTTTGAAAGCGCTCTGAAAATTGCCCAGCGTTTTGAAAAACGGCGTTGTGCTCGGAGCCACGGCGATCTCGTTGCGGATGTCGACCATGTATCCCTCTCCGTTACCTGTGAAGGTCTCATTCGGGACTCGCGTATCATACCTTTGGTTGTAAAACAAGCTGAGCTTGAAGTTGTTGCCAGCATCTTTTTGAATGAACTCATTGGCTATGGGGCTGGAGGAGACCAAAGTGCGCAGCACAGCATCAGCGCCTACAGACGTGCCGGTCCCCTGGCTGAGCCTAGCCGTCAGGCCTTTCACATACGCCTTGCTGGATGACCAGTCGATAAGTTTTTCAGAGGAGTACGCCAACGCTTCTGCTCTCCACCCAACAAAATTCGCAGATGGCAAAGGAATCGATGCATTCAGAAGATGCGAAGACTTTGTCCGCGTACCCGTGCTTGTATCCACGGTGATGATCTCGCCTAGTCCAGCTGCGTTGCACATCGTGCCACGAACGTAGCCTGAGCCCTCGGACTGCCCAACATTTGTTCCGACGCGCGCGACAAACTTGTTGTTAGCAGGCAATGCAATCGATACGACTTTCTCCGGGCTTATTGAGACTGCGACGTCCTTAAAAATACCCAAAGAATAGAGATTAGTCTGTACCGTGTTTATCGCTGCGATAAGCTCGTCCACGTTCTTGGCCTTGAATAGCGGTTGAACATACGCCTCCAGGAGCCTTGGCGAGCACTTACCCTGTATGTCCACGCCATTGATACTGAGTTCTTCCGAGGGGCCCGCGAGCGGAAGTAGCCCGATACGTATGTTCTGTATTGCTTCCTCCCGAGACATTGGCTCGGCCTGAAAAACGAATCGCCGTCGTGCTCTGTACTATGTGTTATGGCTGTGAAATAAGTGCTGGTGATGTAAGTTATGACGTAAGTGTACGCGAGTCTACGCCGTCCATCGTTCGGGCCTGTGTCATCGGGTCTGCGTCATGAGGTCCGCATCGTGTGGCATCTACAGATGAGATCGACGCAACGGCCTTCACGCAATGGGATCGGTGGCACGGGGAATTCCGCGACGGAGAGATCGAAAAATGCGGCATGTAGGGCCAAGAGCGGAGCTGCATGGTATCTGCGACAACCCTCGATAGCGTATAGCCTTATGTCGTACGATAATCGCGATTTCGGAAGTCCGACCCTGATCGGTGGCGGAACTTCATTCTCTGGACCACTCACGTCAGCGGACGGACCTGGCATATGCGCAGCAGATCAGCTTACGAAGCTGCATTGCATGTATGGCTGCGGTGTTTACATAACACTAGCATGGCTTAAACTCGAATAAAGGCGTATGACTAAGACCTTCTACGTTACAAGTTGGCGATACGAATGCACAATCGGGTGAGATATTCGGTCAAGGAATCATCCATGCGCGTGATGTTTTACCCTACATGGAGCACGATCTCGCGTAATATGTCATTTTAGCTCAACACCTTAATATGTGCGCATATTAATGGAAAAATGAAAATCGCGACTTACAGAAGGATTGTTCAGTTTTATCCGGTTTATTATGTTACGGGTTTAAGTATATCTCGCTTTTGAAGCGAACCTGTACGTCTTGTTTACTGTCCGCAATTGTGTTACGAACCCCTATTACACGCTGCTGAGTGTGTATGTCATGATGCATTCTAGCGGGCCTGAGCAGGTGTGATTTTTAGTTGCAGCCTCACGCAACCTGTATTTACGACAGAGCGGCCCAGGGAAAGCGGACGCGATTCACACTCTTATCATTGAATACTGACGTGCCGTATCACTCTTTTCCGGCGATCTTGCGACCTTTTAGACCCAAGCGCGGCGAATTGGCATGAAATGTGTGATCCGGGTCGCCGGTGGTACTTGTGCTGACATTTTCGAGTGTCCCATCTGTTATCCAACCAGCAACTGGGAGAGGAGGAACGCATGCTACCATAACCCTATTTTCCCGCATGACCCAGGGTTACGGAGTGTAGCGGTTAGGTTTGTACAGCATAATTCAACCAGGGATTTCCCCAGGATCGAGCTGTGCACTACTACTGTTTTACACTATCGCTTCTACAGTGCTGAACGGCCGTGATTCAGTAGTACTCGATTATTGAACCACGCTGTAGCTTCTCCTGTGGTGCCTGCGTAATATATGAAGCGCGGATGTATTCCTACCTTGGGATATGCCCAGACGCCAGAGAGAGTCTTATTCTGTTCGAGGCCGTCAAAAAGGGCATAATACCAACGGTTAGCGACCGGCTGAGCGAGGAGGAGCGCAAGGAAATTGTCAGCGGGGCAATATACATCTGGGACGAACGGAAGAGTCCCATGAGACGGTGGACCGACGGCCGGACATGGTCGAACTCGCGCGTTGTGGGGGATTTTCTCGAGTATCGGGAATCTGTGCCTGATCTCAGTTCAAAGTCGGGAAAGTATAGCATAAAGCCTTATGGCTTGCGTAAGAGAACCATCTGCTCGCCCTCTGAGGACAACAGCTCTCTGCGCCTTATCGCATATTTCACAAGTAGCGATGTGAAATCAGGCATGTTGAAGCTCCCTAGCGAGGACCCCTTGCTTGCGGATGTTGTCCGCGAAATCGAGGAGAACTCATCTAATAACTCGTGCTTACACCTGCTGGCGTCCACGAGGAAAAGGAAGCGATTTAAAAGCTCCCCTGAGTTGAAGCAGGCTCAAGAGAACGAGATCCCGAAACTCGAGGAGCCCACGACCCCGTCCCTGAATGGCAACCAGAATGGCGTCTGTACGAGCCCCAAGAAGGCTGATCAGGAAAGCAAGGCACCGTCTTTAGTTGAGTCCAGTACCCCTGGCCACGACAACCACCTGGATCGCCCTCACGGTACAGTCGATATGTCATCGGCTAGTGCATCTGCGCCGACCTCGCCAGGACGCTCAAAACTTAGTAGTGATGTACCACATCTGCCCTCGCCAGTTTGGTGTCCCCAGAATATGCACAGCGAGGACCGAAGAGCTCTGAACCTACTAGATTCTCATGATATTGTAGTGAAAGACTCTTTAAACTAGAGTCACTCCGCGGTGCGCGCTAACTCCATTGCTTCAATCCATGGAGAAAACGCTGCCACGATAATAATGCTGTGTGGTCTTATTGCAGCGAACAATGAGTTCGCACAGAAAGACATTCACATGCATCCCCGGATGCACATCACGGCCATCCAACTCTTGCTTTCTGAAAGTTTATAAGAGTGCAATCTTTTTTTATCGCGCAACAGTAATGTGAACTTTCTCAAATTACCCGGCAATAGTTCAGAATGCAACGCGCTATCAGTTAGTTGAAGTGCTATCTTGACCGAAGTATTAAACTCGATGCGGTGTTCGCAGTAAAGAATTTTGTTTAGGAACAGTTAATGGAGCTCCTTTTTCAGTAGTGACTTCACCAGGAGGCAATTGCTGGGGATTTTTCCTGGTCGGATCCATGCCAGGCCGGTTTTACTAGCTCAGGCATGTTTTTGTCAAATTACTCTAACACCGCGACGGAGTGACGCGGCCTCTTCACGCCAATAATAATACGGCTGAAAACTGCATGTCAATTGATAGCTTTTACACGGATCGATGTGGTTCGCAGCCCCTCGTCGCCACTGCTGCTAGTTGCAGCTCATTGCCGGCTTATTTATTTAGTATGCAGATAAACAATGACAATATATATTCGTTCATGAGCTGGCCAGAAGTCGTGCTTCTGTTATTATTTGGCCAGCGAGCTCAACGTGGCGATCAGTGCGTAATCGCGATGGCAAGCTAATGCATTGCTGCAAGAAGTCGGCGCAGCGACTAGAGCCGCTCAGTACCATTGATATTATATAATTCATGCTCGGTTAAAAAAGGAGGAATACGAAGGAGTGATACCGGGCCAATAGAGCATAAGCAGTCCGGGAAACTCGGACTATTCTGTGTCATTCGGCACGCAAGTGCCTACTTACCAGGGGGGAGGGGCGGACATTTGCCGGCCGCAAAACGGCTCAATGGCCAATTGTAGGACGGAGCTAGGCGGCGGACAAACTTTAGCGAGACATCGCTTTGTAAAACAGCCTCTAAGACTACCGGCGATACATTTTATGTCCGCCTATTTCATTCGCGCTTTCTATATTCCCGAGATTTAATGCCGATCTCAGCGGACCACCATACCCCCTAACCCAGAGTTACGATGACCACCAAGCACCTGTACTTACTTCCCACAGGGCTTCTGCCCCAGCGGGCGGGACGTGAGCTCGCGGGTGAGAGTCGCAGCTTGGCCAGCAACATTTGCGGTCGGGCGAATAGCAGGCCCGAAGCTGGGACTGCCTTGTCTGCAACAGTCAGCTGCGGTTCACAGAATATGCTGTCTGACTGGATTTACTAGGGGCTGCATGTTGCAGATTTGCGCAGCGGCTTTTATTTTATGCGAGGCATATTTCTGAAGCTTTAGGTATTTTATGTACACGTTTGCGCGGCTGTCGCATTCCGAGATTTCTAGTTATTTTTGGTTTTCGATCCTTAGGGTAGCAAAGCATACGATTCTCGCGCTTTTTAATTAATTGAGTTTCTGCATGTACCTCCTGTGCCATGATGATTCATAATGTATGGCCGCCGTCCAGCGCATTTAGCATACGCGGAATCATCGTTAGCATCAAATTGAAGAACCCTTTCCCGATACCTACCCCAGCCCACCAAAGGTTAGGCAGACTCTAGCGTGCTTCCACACAAGCAGCTGTGGGTACTGCGTGGGTCTAATCAATATCTAACTTTAAAGAAATACCACAGTGGCTGAAGGAAATACGCCGCGCAGACTATACACCGCTGGCATAGAAAGGGATTGCAAGCCTCCTACCGAATACACTCGCAGTGGATCCCGCAGACCGCAAAAAGAAAAGACCTCGAGAAGTCAAGTCGTCCGGTGGACTTCAGATACACTGCCTGCATACTATTCGAAAGTTGGAAACGCTCCTCAGCTGAGCCGAAACCTCACACAACCCCTCTTTCAAGTTACGATCACCTCCCTCAGCTCTGATTGGTGCTCATCCTCCACATGTCGTACTCGAATCTCAGCTCTTTTGGGACAAGCACACCCAGCGAAGAGAGCCCGAATGGAGCCCACACTGAATTTCGCGGCCGAATCAGTCCCGGAAGCATGCCGGAGCCAGTGACTCCTCCGGCTTCGGCTCACTCGGGAGTTCTGTACTCGAACACAGCTCATTACTTCGCTCATGCGAAGCCTCTGTCCTCAAAAGCACAGTACTCTCCAAACCTTAGCATTCGTGATCAAATGATTCCATCCTCATACAACACCACCCTCGTGGGCTCCCTCGCCTCTCCCGTCGAGATGCCCGTGGGCAGTACCATGAGCTCAAACCAGAGCTCGTACTTGGCCACGCCACACACTCCCTTCAGCTCCGGTATGGCAAACGAAGGTCTTCCGCCCACCCCGAGCACATCAGGATCACTGAGCATGGGCAGAGGCCACAGCATACCTGGGGCCGGAGCGCTCCCAGGAATTCCTCCCATTGGCCATACACGAAGCTATTCGTACAACCTGGTCGACCTGCAGCCGGGCTTCAGCAGAATGTCTTTGACAGGATCGGCCGCTCCGGGTAATACGGGTCAGCTCAATTCTCAAGAGCGAGAGTTTAGACCGCGAGCGTACTCATCGAGTTTGGCCAGCAATGTTGGGCCCCTCTCGGGCAGTAGCGGTGTGAGCGCAAACCAGCAGCAGGAGCCCGGATCTTCATTCTATGCTTTCTCTCTTCCGCTTGCTCAGTCTGGAAACTCGGATAACTTTTTGACTGGCAGTAAACTCGTGAACCAGCGGAACCAGTTTTCCCAGCAGTTTGGCCATGCCGTGGGCGAAGATACCTTTGCCGTCGGCAGCGGAAAGATCGGTGGCGCTACTGGGAGCCCGCGCACGGGTCTTCACCGGTCTATGAGCTCCGTTTCCTCGCTCGGATCGGCGGGACTGGCCGGCGCCAACGTCATGAATGGCTCGCCGTCCGGCCAACTCGAAGATGGAACGCTCTATAGTGGCTCTAGTGCTGTTGGTCTTGGTAACAGTATCAACGGCAAGAAGTTCAGCCTGTCACAGAAGCGCAACAGTATTCCTCGGCAGAGGCGTTCTAGCTCCGGAGCCTCCTCAGCCTCGGTTGAGTCTACTTCCGGGTCAGCCAACAATGCGGGCATTGCAGCTGACGCTGCTGCGAACAACTCGCCCGGGAACCTGAAAGCGCAACAACCTGGGACTGGCGTTGATATTGCCACTGCAGACGATGAGCAGATATACTCTCTTTGCAAGGACCAGCGCGGCTGTCGCTTCTTACAACGGAAGCTTACGGAGTCCGACAGCACTGTGATTCGCCGTGTCTTTGATGCAACCCATTCGCATATCGTCACTTTAATGATGGATCCATTTGGCAATTACTTCTGCCAAAAGCTCTTTGAATACTGCTCTGCTGATGAGATAACGCAGTTGTTGAAGGTAGCAGCACCATCGTTGCCTGTCATTGCCGTCAATCAGCACGGAACACGGGCTCTCCAAAAATTGATTGACGGAATTTCGACACCCGAGCAGGTCGAGATTGTTGTGAAGGCCCTGGACGGGCATGTGGTGCGGCTGATCAGAGATCTGAACGGAAACCATGTTATCCAGAAGCTGCTACTTGACCTCGATGACAGTGGCTCACAATTCATCTATGACGCTGTTTGTATGTCTGTGGTCGAGATTGGTAGTCACCGCCATGGTTGCTGTGTCTTGCAGCGTTGCCTGGACTATGCGCACGATTACAACCGGCACAAGCTGGTCGCACATATAGTGGCGCAGGCTCTCGTGCTTGTTTGTGACCCGTTTGGCAATTATGTCTGCCAGTATGTGATCGAGCTTGGAGTTCAAGAGTACACAAACTCGTTAGTGCAGCAGTTGCTGGGCAAGATCGCTGTGTTGTCTGTGCAGAAGTTCTCCTCTAATGTTGTAGAGAAGTGCTTGCGGTCCGCATCCCCAGAACTTCAACGGATGCTCGTGTCTGAGGTAATGATTCCTAGAACGCTCCATGAGCTCTTGCTGGACAACTACGGCAACTACGTTATACAGACTGCCTTGGAGTCTAGTACTTCCTTAGACCCCCTCACCAAGCAGCAGTTGTCGCTATCCGTTCAATCAGCCCTAGTGACCACCCGATCTCCATACGGGCGTCGCATAATGTCCAAGCTAAAGTCTTGGTGATTGCATTCTTGTGCGAAATCGCGGGCTGGATAGTATGACGGGAGACATTTCTGGTATCCATACCTTCTTATGACAGCCACTCTTTATACACTTATCTTGCACATGCTTTGTAGCTTGGTGAAGAGAAGCGTGCACCAGCTCAATGTTTTCATCTATTGTCTATTTTTACATTTATCGCATGCTGTTTCTATAAAAGTGCATTAGGCATAAAATTATACTGGATCATAATCCCTTTCATCCTAGTTAGGAAGATTGCGATGGGCAACCTCTTGCTCTACGTCGTTTTCACCTTTTTTGCCCTAGACTGCGGGCCCCAGTCTGCGCGTGGATTTTCCTGGAACTTCACGATTTTCGAGTTCCGCAGCTTTTCCAAGGCATCTACTTTGTCATTGTATTCAAACGATACGTCATGAGTGGGAGGCGTTTCCATCACTCGAGCTCCTGGTGACTTCTTCATTTCTCTCGGCGCTTTCAAGTTCTGCTGCACCCAGTGCCTGAAAAGGTCCCATATGTAGTCAAAGGGGGCATCAGTCTTTATACAGCCCGGCTTGGCGTGTGTCAAGCTTGCCTCGTAGCCTCCGTTTATGAGAGCACTGACGAATGTTGCCAATGATGGTATAGATGGGGAGCGGACCACCGATCCCATGCTGGACGGGTTCACGTAGAATGGCACGTTTTCCAACTCCTGCGATGCTAGAGCAAGCATCCCTTCTATCCTGGGCTTGGTTTGGTAGATGTTCTCGTCAGATTCGTTGCAAACAGCTTGCATGTTCTGCAAGAAGTCTCGGGAGTGTATGGGGCCCGACCACATGGGGCCAGCGATTTGGAAAGGATTGCCGCAGAAGTTACAGTGTGTCCCCACGACAGGAGCGCGCGCATAGCCAAACTTGGGCGTGACAACGCCAAGTGGTTGCGGGTGGAAGGAGTTGCATCCTGTACAGTTGTAAACGATCATCGACTTCCCTAAGTTCTGCTTGACCTCGAGCTTCGACGTCCTAACTTCTATCACGCACCGAAGGTAATAGTCGATGGATAGACTCATCAGAGGTCTGATAGCGCGACCATACCGTGCTGCCGATGATGCTACTGAGGACAGAACAAGTCGCAAAGCGGATTCGTGGAGAGCATCTGTTCTCAGGGTCGTGCCGCCGTACTGCGAAAAGCACTTTTCAGGATAATTACTGCCCGCCAGTACAGCCAGATCCGTGCAGGTCACGAGCAGTAGCCCACCGTCGTATACCGCTTGCACCGCCGCATCCAAGAATGGAACAGCGCTTCCGTATGGGTCCAAGTCGACTACATGGCATTTCTCAGAACGCAGAGCGTTGTTCGCATCGCCCTGGCACGGACGCACCTTGTCCGAGACGCCATTGTGCTCAGCATTCAACCCGATCTGCTTGACAGCCGCCTCGCTGAGATCGTTGGCTATCACAGTCATGACCTCCGGAATTTCCAGGGCATAGCGACAGGAGCGGAGCCCCGTAGCGGCGAGGCCCTCAATGACTTTGATGTATGGCCCATCCTGTCTCCGCTTGTAAGTTTTCGACCAGGCTTTTATGGCCATCGTGCTGATGTCGCGATTAAATTGCTGGATCGGGTTGTAGAAAACCTCCTTGTTTTCATCGATCAACGAAGCCTTTCCCTCAACGACCTCCTGCATTTTCGACGAACTCGAAGAGAAATGGTGGGCAGTTGTTCGCTTCAAGTGCCGCAAAACTGTGCTGCGACAAAGAATTTTAGAGGTAAACAAAGAGCTCGCGAATGTGGAGGAACAATTCAAACCCGTTTGGAAGTGAAATTTGCATAGCGGCCGAACCCTACTACAACTCGCAGCTGGGCTGGGCTCCCTTAAGGTCGCGATAGTAACACTAGGCATATCGTAATCACTCACTGACTGGGATAGCTCGCGGCCGTGAACGACGCGCTGATACAAAGCTCGAATTCAAGGCTCTGGTTGAGCTTGTGGCTGAGCCCTAATGTCGTCGCCTAGCAACTTACAAAGGAGGATCTTTGGTGACGAGTACGGTCGTGAGTTAGCGGAACGTCTTGATCTCGTGCAGGAGGACAACAGCGACTACAGCAGCGACGTGGACTCATCCTTTGAAAACAGTGTTTTCAGCAACGACGCTCAGCAGCAGTGGGATGAAAATATGAAACAGCTAGAGACAGCGGTCTTCTATGTTCTTTGTCCCGTCATAGGTAGACTAGTTGGCCGCAAGGCTGCCCATGGCCTGTGGATCAGGTTTGTGACCTGGCGCTGGCAAACCGCACAGGCTAATAGTGTTTTCTAGAATTGTTTAGCCTGATTGTGAGCGTGTACAGTTCGCTCCTCCGCAGCCTATTATTGCTGTGGCTTGTACAGTGGTTCGATTACTTAGAGGCTCAGTGTAGTGACTCCATCGTCATCTGAGTTGCCGGAGGCTGCCGAGCAGCGCGCTCAGCCTGTTCTGCTAATTCTTTACCTAGACTTTATGTATACTTATCATAAACTATCATTTTCGTGGGTGGGGTTCATCAACATCAGGGTCACGTTAAATTAATCTTTCCGGGTGAAGTTTCTTCGTTAAACGTCAGATTAGACAGTAAAAGTTTGAAGTCCGGTTCTCCCACATCTCCGCTTGAAGGACGTGGAGCGTAAACTTAACTCACTTCGGTCCTAGAGAGGGTCCCATGGCAGATCCGCCCATATCAGCAATGTTGTTCCAACGGTATGAGTTCATCGCATTTAGGTTGCCAACTACGGGAGGGATGCCAGCGGAGCCGACTCGACTACGCACAAATGAGGGAGAGGATGCTGGGGTCGTCATTGCGTTTCCAAATATTCCCGTCAAATAGAAGTTGACGTCTCTATCGAGATCCTGCTTGTAAAGAGAGTTTGTTTCGGTGGGCCTAGAGATGACCACACCTTGGCTCTCCGAGATCGTACAGGTCAGCTCTAGCCGCTGGCAAAGGACCCCAAGGGTCTCGATTTGCACGGCGGTGAGCCTTGCTGCCTGCGCAGGAGGGATTATAAGCTCCAGTTGTGTGAGATCACGTTTGAAAATCAGGAGCGATGAGTACTGTTGCAGTGTATCGGGGTCGTTCATGTCGACCAGGATGGAGGGACTCTGCGACAACCGCGGAGACCCGCTGGCGCTCGACGTGCGGCTAGCTTGAGTCGATCCGATCTGGGAGCCACTGGGCTGCTGGCCAGGGGTGCCACTGGGCTGCGGAGGCTGCAACGGTGACTGAGAGTGGCCATGGCCTGACTTGCCCTGCGACGACTGCTGGTGCTGCTCCTCGAGCTGACCGCGGCGCTCTCTCTTCTCCCGCTCGATGCGCTCGCGCTCCTGGAACGGAAGCATTTTCTTGTACTCTACCCTGAGTTTTCGGCCGCCTAGCTCGCGGCCATTCAGCGACGGGATTACAACTGCTGTCTCCTCAGCGCTCGTG
Organism: Starmerella powellii; assembly: GCA_030568915.1. Lineage (NCBI taxonomy): Eukaryota > Fungi > Ascomycota > Dipodascomycetes > Dipodascales > Trichomonascaceae > Starmerella > Starmerella powellii. The sequence continues at coordinate 456,849 of JAJMJE010000006.1, read as the reverse complement.
AAATTCGCGAAGGCAAGACCGCGGAACACACCGTTGTCGAAATGGTAATTGAACGCGTACGGTAGAGGGAGGCCCAATTGAGTCATAAAGTCCATCAACTGCTCCTTTTTGATGGCGAACGGGATGTTTTTCACGACAATGGCCGTATTGATGATCTCATCACTAGATCCAGCATTCTGCTTGGCCGGACTGGCGCTAGAATTCATAGCCGCACTCGGGGCCGATGCTCCAGAACCGCTCGAGCTAAGAATCGTGGGAGGAGTAATGTCTGTCTGCGAGTTTTGTCGCGAGCTGAATCGCGAGCTGCCAGAGCTCAATGGAGGCGGGTAGGCCCCTGTGCTGCTTGGCGAGGGAATGTGAGACACGACCGGCTCCGAATCGGCGGCGAGCGCTGCCAAAGACTGCGGGCCAGAATCGCTGCTAGCATTTGAGTGGCTGCGAAACGCTTGCGGAACACCGCTTCCGGTGCCGCTCATCATCTGCGGTGCACCGGTGTTCGGCATCACAGATAGGGGGGAGCCCCAGACGGAACCGAGGGAAGCGTTCGATGATTGAGGGGTGGCTGGCGGAGCAGCACTCCAAAGGCCGCCTTTCATGCCAACTGGCCTCAAGCTTTGGTCTGGAAGATATGAATGCGCGTAGTTATTACTTTCCTGCGACATTTGTACGAGCTTTAGCGATGCCATCTACTCCTCGGGTCCGGGAACAGCAGATCCAATAAGAAAGTTGGGGTGACGAACGAGGATAGATCAAAGATTATTCCTTTCAACCTTCAAATTTGTGCTCAGGATGTTCTATGCGCCTAGTAGTCGCGCTCACTTCCTCTTTCGCGATCGTTTCAGAAGACAAAGACAGCCCAGAGTTGGTAATGTAAGAACGGCTCCAACGACAAATCAGGAGAGTTTGAATTATGCGGTGACGTGCTTACTAAACCTTTACATGTCAGGCCTTTCTCTGCGGATTTACCCCTGTTTCGAGGCGGAAGCGGGTTTTGCGAGTTCATGCGAGCATTGCGGTTATCAGCAGCTTTCGAGTTTGTCAATAAATTGAATTAATTATACCTATAAGAATGGCTGTTGTTGTCGCTCTCAGACCCATATGCGAGCTACCAATAAGCGGTGAGCTATTGTGATACATGCATGCAATAGTAAGGGTTCGGGCATTGCTTCAGGTAATGGATGAAGGGATGTCATTCTGTAGGGCGGCCCGGTTGTGACTGATCGGCGCCGACGATGTCAATAGTATGAGTTCGTATTCGATATATAGTTTTAGCACCACTGAAACGAGCTTGGGAGCAGACCTGCTATCTTTCTTTGGATGTACTGTGCCCACACTGACTTCGAAAGTGCATTGCATACTGATGAACGGACATAAACCATCGCAGCAAAGCATGGCATCATGTTAGATTTGTAGAAACTCAATGAGTAGCGCCCAAAGCTGCTCAGTCTGCACGCGTGCGGCGATATTGATGGGTCTGTCGGGTCGCATGCAAACATATCCCGATAAGGCAATGGTCGTCTCATGCCGTCAGGACAAGTAGCATACACATTTGTACATAAATAGCGAGCCAACTCGTTGAATCACATCCAAACACTATACCTCCGTTTGACAAAATGCCTATCGAATTGGTCCTGAGCCCCTTCATGCGGCCCGTTGTGAAGGCTCAAGCCTACCTGATGAGCCTACACCGCGACAACAGCCACTATGCACCCTTGATCAAGGATTTGGTGAGCGACAATCCGAACGCTACCAAGTACGTTGTCAGGAAGGAGTTCGGAACAGGTTCCAAGGTACTCGCTGTTTTCAAGGACTCGAAGCATGACACCTACGATGACAAGCTTTACCATATGACAAGGTCTCGTGCAGTCAAAGGCGCGTACAAGTTGTATGAAGCCGGAAGCGACCTTCCGATTGCTGCAATTCGCGCAGGTCTTCGGAGCAATGTTCTGCTCATCAAAACAAGGGACCTGTCGGAGCTCGAGCTTGGATGGCACGTCGTTGACCACTTAGTGGATGCACTGGACGACTACCGCGTGTTCCAGCTGGCCGATGGGGAGACCTACCAATGGACTTTCAAGGGTCACTTCCTGGAGCGTGTCCGCAATGTTGGCGAGAAGGAGGCCGAGGTGCGTGAGCGAGTCGGCTACGCCAAGATCCACCCCAATCGGAAAGGTTTCGACCTCGTGATCGACGAGACCATCGTGAATCCCGAGATGGCCATTTCGACGGCTCTCATCTGCTACATCGAGGCATGGAACACTTGGAGAGCCTACGGAGGAATCTACCTGGCCGAGCAGCACCTTCCTGCCCTCCCGTGGAAGCGCGACTAAACCAGCGGCTCAATTAAAGCCTACAATCGAAGCGATTAAATAGATCAGAGTTAATTAAAGCATTCATCAAAGCATTCGTCAAAGCAGTCCGATTCACCGACTATTGTATCATCCATTGTGCAAAGATACATATATTCATTACACCACATATTCACCAAAATAATGAATGTGGTGTTGGCGTTGAGCAGCAACACGACATAAGCCCATTTGGCTAAGTGGTTATAGCTTCTCACTTGTAATTTCCGGATTGCAGGGTATGAGAGGGTCGCAGGTTCGATTCCTGCAGTGGGCAAATTTCTTTTTGCAAAACATATGAAATAATGTTTCAGTTAAACATACTACCGTATTCTGGATGCATTATATAGTTATATTCACACGGCTGTTCATAAATCAGGAATAATTAATCTTTTGCCGGAGTAACTCAAGTCCGTCCAAAGTGCAGTCGGGGAGAGCGAGTCATTTATTGCTCGTGCTCGATAACAATTCCTGTCTTCTTTTCAGAGTCGAGGGCCTCTTAACGCGGTTCCAGAGAGTGACCTTTTTGTCAAATACGAAATTGTACGTGACACCAGCCCAAGAAGTGTGGAATGGCAGCGGTTCGTAAAACTCTTTTGCCATTTTATGGAGTTCCGGCAGTCGAGACCACGCTATGTACGGGAAATCGTGGTGCTCGCTGTGGTACCCAGCATTGTACACAAAGAAATTCAGCCATCCATAGTAGCTGAATGTCTCCGGGTACTGCACATGAGGAGATCGGTCCTTGGGGGGATCGAGAAGGTAGTGCTCCGCGATAAAGTGGCCAGCTATGGGGTGAAGCGATCCGCTGAAAAATGCAGACAGGATCAAATAATAATACGACTGCCAGCCCCAGTTTTGAACAAGAACGTAATTGGCAGCAATCTGCACAGCTATGTTCAGAAAGTGCACCCATGTGAACGGGAGTTGAATAAGGAATACCGGGCGAAGCGCATAGAAAAACAGTTGGAAGGTGGCGAAAAAGGCCTTTCCAAGTACATTAGATAGCACCAAAGCTTCGAGCTTCGTGGGGAGGTCCGTGTCGAAATCCGGCTCTCCCATGTGTTTGTGGTGGAGGAGATGATACGGCCCGAACGAGGCCGAGTAAGGTATGCCCACAGGAAGGTTAGCGACTATACTGAACAGTCGGTTATACAGAGTCTTCTTGAAGCCGAGATTGTGGCAAAACTCGTGGATGGCAAGAAACAAGTTCGATATGCAAGTGGCCCCTATGAAGTACGCCGTCAACCAGAAAACCGGGTTTTTTATGGACACATTGCGCATCAGATACGCACAAGTGAACTGAATGGTACACACCATCATCACAATGTACTTTGTTTTAGGCTCGGGCCCAACGAGCTTCGTCACCTCAGGATGCGCGGCGATTATTTCCATTCGTCGGCTCCGGTGAGGTTCTTCTTGATACGTCAAGAAAAACCGATGGTCAATCCGAGCATCGTTTTCGGCAGGCATTTTTTGGCCTTCAATAGAGTGGTCGGACGTTCAGGACTGCTAAATGCCACGTTAGGTGGCCGGCAAATTTGGTCACGTAGAGTCGTGTTTGTGCGATCTGTGCGAGTTACGTTAGCGCGCGCCAAAACACCCACGCGTGCGCCCACACGTACTGTCACGGCCTTGGTGCTGTCCGCCTTAGTAGTACGGCCTTAGTGCGTTAGGCAGCGGCATATGCGAACTCCTAAGTGGTTTTGACAGTAACCTGGTGCTAAGCGGAACCGCGATGGGGGGTCACGGGGAAAAGGCAGTTGGGACTTGCGGGGTTTGTGCCATTCGGAGCCGCCTTAGCCAAATTTCATTTTCGGCCCAGCACTTCACGGTCACTGTACCCTCGGTCTATTTATCCGCCTCAACGTTAAAGGGAGGGTCCTTGACGTAATAGACATTTGTCTTGCTAAGCATAATAACATGCTCTCCTCCGTTCGTCGTGCTGTAAGAATGCCGCTTCGAGCCAGGATCGATCCGCGTATGCTGCCGAACTATTCTACGGCCGCGGCGTCTGAGGCCAGTGCTACGAACCCCAACGACAACGAGGTCCTTTTCGCTACAAAGGGCGCGGCTCGTATTGTGACTCTGAACCGACCGAAGAAGCTTAACGCCATCAATTCCGTGATGTGCGACCTGCTTTTGCCACGATTGTTGGAGTACGAGAAGTCGGATTTGACCGGCTCGATCATAGTCAAAGGTGCTGGAGGCAAAGCATTCAGTGCAGGAGGTGACGTCGCCGAGCTTGCGATCCGGGCCCGCGACGAAGGGTTCGAGAAGGCCGGAGACGTCAACGCAAAGTACTTCCGACAGGAGTTCAGCGTGGACCAGCTCGTTGCTACCTACCAGAAACCGTATATCTCCTTTTGGGATGGCTTCGTCATGGGCGGTGGTGTGGGCCTGTCGTCGCACGGCTCCTTCAGGATCGCTACTGAGAAGACGGCGATCGCGATGCCGGAGACGACAATCGGCTACTACCCCGACGTTGGCGGGCTTTTCTTCTTGTCAAAGCTTAATGGCAAGATCGGTCTTTTCTCTGCGCTGACTTCGCACCGCATCAAGGGCTACGATGCGTACCGTCTCGGCTTCGCAACCCACTACGTGAACTCAGAGCAGTTGCCACGCGTTGAAAACCGGCTGAGTGAGCTCGAGGCTGGCGCTATTGAGCTCGATGAGTACTACCGCATGGTCGATGCGGCGATCGAGGAGTTCGCCGCGGAGCCTCCCGCAGACTACAAGCCAGAGTTCGGACCCAAGGAGCTCGATCTTATTGACGAGGCGTTCTCTAGCCCGACCGTGGAGGAGATCATTGAAACCCTCAAGGCCAAGGCCGAGGTAAGCCCGAAATTCGCGGCCGACACAATCAAGGTCCTTGAACAGCGGTGCCCCGTCAGCCTCAAGGTCACGCTCGAGGCATACAAGAGACTGAGCGTCTTGGACATCGCCGCTGCGTTCCAGCAGGAAATGATCATATGCCACAACTTCTGCTTTGACCCCAACTTCAGAGAGGGTGTTCTGGCTCTGCTCGTTGAAAAGCGGCCGCCAAAGTGGGAGCCCGCTACGCTTGCTGAGGTCTCGCAGGAGAGAGTTGACAAGTTCTTCGAGGCCCGTCACACTCACGACCCTATCAAGTTTGTGAATGACCGCACGTTCAAGTCGTACCCGCACAGGTTCGGCCTCCCGTCTGAGCAGGATCTCATGGACTTCGTCACTGGAGAGACTTCTGAGCAGGAAACGAAGGCTAGCCGTGCGGACGTTATTGAGCACTTCAAGAGCATCTACCCGGGCGGCGTGAAGTCGGGTCTTACTGAATACTTGAATGAGCTGCTAGACAGGCGGACTACGCCCGATCCCAATGATCCGACGCTGCTCGACTGGAACTACTAAGCTCACGCTGAATTCCAACATCTTACGGTTTCTTAAATAGTCTATAATCTGAACACCAAAGACTTATGGCATTAACATGCTTTAGTATTCAATAAAAGCATGCAGCGTGATCACAGCTCATACTTTTCCAGGAGTTTTACGCATTTGGAGCCCAAGACGCAGCCGAAACCCCGCGGACCCTAGCACCTGGCTATGCAGGTGCACTGTGCTTACTATCTTACCTTCATAACTGTAGCTGCGTCTGACGGATTATTTGGTGGCAATGCCAATATATAAAGACGAGTGTGTCTACACGTTCGACAACCAGGAATCCCCTCACGGTGTTGATGTTTGTTTAACTTGCTTTATCGGCACAAGCCCAGACCCGCATCACGATTTCACGGCGCACCACCGTGAGTCTGCGGGCCACACGGCGTTTCTGAACCTTCGCAAAGTCGTGCGCCCCCAGGCTGAGAAGAGCAGCAAGGATCCAATTGCTGAGGAGAAACCCGCAAGTCTTGGCTTCCGTGCCGAGAACGATGAGGAGAAATATGATCTCCACTCCACATTCAAGACCTTGGGCAACGATGACGAGAGCACGTTCAGCGACGCCATAAACAAGGTTCTGACTTCAGATTCCTACTCGAAAACCCAGCAGACGGAGTCCTGGGAACTGGAGCTCGAGCCTTGTGAACATGTCGCCATCCACGAATCTGTCTTCGAGAACAAAACTCCGCAGCCGCTGTCAAGCGAGACTTTGTCCCATTGCTCGCAGTGCGAGTTTAGCAAGAACCTCTGGCTATGTCTCGAATGCGGCAACTTGGGCTGCGGTAGGCGCCAGTTCGATGGCAGCGGTGGTAACAGCCACGGACTGGCGCACTATGAAGAGACTCAGCATCCGTTGGCCGTTAAGCTTGGAAGCATCACGCCCGAGGGCCATGCAGATGTCTTTTGCTATGCCTGCAACGATGATAAAAAGGATCCGAAGATCCGCGAACACCTATCATTTTGGGGGATTGATATCGCCAAGCAAACGAAGACCGAGAAGTCAATGGTGGAGCTGCAGCTGGAGCAAAACCTGAACTGGGACTTTACCAGCGGTACAGATGGAGAGCCGCTGAATGGCAAGGGGTACACAGGAATGAAGAACTTGGGCAACACCTGCTATTTGAACTCAGTGGTTCAGTGCCTTTTCAAGATTCCTGAATTTGCGGACGCCTTCGAAGCCAACGATCCATCTCGGATCCGCGACGCTGCCTCAGAAGCGCCGAACAGTCTACGGACGCAATTGAACAAAATGAAGGATGGGTTGCAGAGTGGCAGATACGATGTAATTATTCCTGAGATGTTCAAGTATCTCGTAGGCAAAGGACATGCAGAATTCGCGACAGCGCGCCAACAGGATGCTTTTGAGTACCTGACGTATCTCTTGACGAAGGTGTCGCAGGGGTTGCCGGGTGATCTGCCGGCGGAGCTCTTTGGGTTCCAAACAGAGCGTCGAATTGCTTGTTCAAGCTGCGGCGCTGTGCGCTACATCACTGAGAACCAAGAGAACTTTTCCGTAGCCGTTCCTATCGAGGAACTGCCCGACCACAGCTTCAAACCAGTGACACTGTACGAACTCTTTGACCTCTACACGCATGACGAGGAGGTGGAGTCGAAGTGTCCCCGATGCGACGCTCCTGCAGCTGTGTCCAGCGTGAAATTCAAAACTCTGCCCAAAATTTTGATCACGAACGTGCGGCGATTCCGCATTGTGAATTGGGTACCTCAAAAAGTTGACGTACCTTGTATTATACCGCCGGGTCCGCTGGTTCTGGACAAGTACTTCTCGAAGGGACCGCAACCTGGAGAGACTATTATTGACAACGACGCAGGCAGCGAGGATACATTCACCGCGGACCCCGCAAAGTTAGAGATGCTTGTGGGGATGGGGTTCAGTGAGGAAACATCGGCGGTGGCCCTCAGAATCGCCAGTGAACGAGGCTACGGTGACGGTGACCTCGAAGCAGCTATCGAGATTCTCATGAGTGGCGAGGCGGATCAAGCTGCTACAAGCGCGCCGGGAAATGCTGGGGCGAGCGCACCCAATGCCGAGGCGGTCTCTATGCTCGTTTCAATGGGCTTCCCCGAAGAACAGGCTGCTGCTGCCTTGCAGGAGAACAACTCGAATGTTGAGGCTGCTGTGGAATGGCTTTTCGCAGGCAACTTTGAAACTTACCAGCCCCCCACCACCTCACAAGAAGATCAGATGGACGTCGATGTCCATAAAGAGCGCGGGGAAGCAGGCCTGCCCGCCAAGTACGAACTATCCTCCATCATCTGCCACAAAGGTGCCAGCGTACACGTAGGGCACTATATTGCGGCGGCTTTTGATGGAAACGAGGGCGTTGTATTCAATGATGAGAGAGTGAATAAAGGCACTGACATGGATGAGTTGCAGAAGTTTGCATACATCTACATGTTCAGGCGACTATGAACACCTGCGAGAGCAAAGAATAAATACTCGCACTTTGCCAGTACAGCGGTGGACTACGTGTTTTTTTTACTATTATATACAAAGTACTATCATCGCCTAATTGGCACTGCGTCGCTTGACAACAGAGGCCGCGAGCTGCTTGAGAACAGTCTCCGTGGTTTCGAAGTCTATGCAGGCATCGGTGATTGAGACGCCGTATTTCAAAGCATCCTTGCCAGCGTCCGGGACGTTCTGGCGACCAGCGTGGATGTTCGACTCAATCATGACACCACAGATCTTACGGTTCCCGCTAGCAAGCTGCTCCGCCACGGTTTTAGCAACCTTGGGCTGGTTGTTGTGGTCTTTTTCGGAGTTTCCATGCGAGCAGTCGACCATGATTCGGGCGTCCTTCTCAGAGACAAGACCAGCTTTTTCCAACTGACCCTGAGCGCCGTTCACCGAGGCCGCGTCGTAGTTTGTTCCATTCTTACCGCCGCGAAGAATAATGAAGCAGTCCTTGTTACCCTCCGTGCCAACGATAGCGACGTTGCCCGGCTTCGTCACTGAAAGGAAGTGATGCGGGTTGCTGGCGGAGTTGATTGCGTCGAAGGCCACTTGAAGGCCGCCATCAGTTCCGTTCTTGAAGCCCACGGGGAACGAAAGGCCCGAGGCGAGCTCGCGGTGGAGCTGGCATTCCGTGGTGCGGGCTCCAATGGCACCGACGCTGAAAAGATCGCTGAGGAATTGCGGGGAAATCGTGTCCAGCATCTCTCCAGCAATGGGAAGCTTCTCAGTGAGGTTGCAGAACAACTCGCGCGCTATCCTGAGACCCTTGTTGATCTTGAACGAGCCATCGATTTCAGGGTCGTTAATGAGTCCCTTCCATCCAACAGTCGTACGCGGCTTCTCAAGATATGCCCGCATAACCACCAGCAGCTCGCCCTTGACTTCCTCGTTCAGCTTGGCCAAACGGTCTCTGTACTCGAGGGCAGCCTTCGGGTCGTGGATCGAACAGGGCCCCACAACAACAATGATTCGGTCATCACGGCCCTCGAGAATCGCGGTAGAAGCCTCGCGGCCCTCAACAATCGTCTTTTTGGACGCCTCGCTTAGAGGGATCTCGCTCTGCAGCAAGTCCGGGGCAACTAGAGGAGAGTAGCCTCTAATACGCCAGTCTTCTTGCCGGCTTCTGTCGCCAACGTGTTGATTAATTTCGTGCAAAGGTGCCATCTGATTTACTAGAAAGAACCGACTCAAAGTACCAGATCGGGTTTTTTTCACTTACAAGGTGAAACTCTCGAGCACATGTGTTATACCCTAATACTACTCCTCTCGTGCTTAGCCGGCGGTAATGAATCATAGTTCATTGGAGAACTCTGTGGAAGACTTCTTGGCGACCTCATGCGAGGAAGAAAAAATGGTCGCCGCGCCGCCGAGAATACACTAGGGGAATCACCTCTAATACTAAACCAAGTAATAAATTAATGTGAGCTATTTTACAATTTACAATGCATCGTCCTTAACCATGGATATCATCCTCGTGTGCTTCGGACCAGCCTTTCGGTAGAGGTCATCTATGAGCTGCTGCGTATCACTCCGCAGCTGAGGCCGCTCGGCGAAGGACTGTAAGGAATTGCGGTAGATCTCTTCGTACCTTGCCAACTCGTCCTGTGACACCTTCCCGTGCCTCAGATTGTGGTACAAGCGGTCAAGCCGCTCTACATTAGGATCGTCTAAAGCTCTTTCTTTCTTCAGCTTGGCTGATGTTAGCTTCGTTGCCGGCGTGCTCGTGGAAGAGGCCACCGTATTAATGCTTGTGGAGTCAGACTGGATCGAGGAGCTGTGGAGCGGAGGCTGGAGTGTTGAGGACGCGATCGATGTTGACGTGTCTGGCGAACTGTAATGACCGTCGCTATCGCTGTTGTGTCCCTCAAGCTTCGGCGAAGAAGTGGTTGGAGTTAGGGGCGTTGGCGGATTGGAGCTTCGCGAAGCCTGGTGACGTTGTTGAGATCTCCGAGCATCTCTTGGAGTCTGCTGAAGTGTGTTGTGGTTGCCCTCGTTTTGATAGTGTGAAGCGAGCATTTCCAAGTGCTTGCGCACCTCGTTGTGGTGCTCGATCTGCAGTGCGAGCTCTACACTCTGCAACCTCATCTTATCATGCAATTCCTTATTTGAAGCAAGTAACGCTTCGTTCTCTTGCGCATAATCCCTCGCTGGTGCTTCGGCTTCCTTACGAGGATGATCAGTGTTAGCTGCTGGTTCGGTATTTAATGGCTTCGGCTTTAAGGCCTCATTTTCTTGTGTCAGGCGTTCAATCTCCTTGCGCAGATCGGCCACCAGATTCTCGTCCATCGACTCTTTAGCGTCCCTGGAAGACGGCGAAACCGTCATGCGGGTTGCTTCATCGAACAAGTGCGGCTTGGGCTTCTGAGCAGCAGGCTGACCAGCCATTGAGAGTGGAGAAGCTTCAAATTGCGACGCTGGCAGGTCATCCAGATGCCCGTTTCTCGTCGACAAGTGCCTACGAAGGCCCTCAAGTTCCAGTTCCTGGGATTCTATCTTCGAGGTCAGAACGTACTCAACTTCTCTGTGCTTTTTCCGTTCCGCCTGGATGATTTTCACGAGGTCCCTGTTCTTCTCGATCTCAATCCGGAGCTTTGCTTGGCAGTCCCAGAGATCGTGCTTCTGCGTTGTGATTTTCTTTGACAGACGGTCGAAAGTCGCGAACCATGCATTCGACCCATCGGGGACATCTGGGAAGTCGCTCAGTCTTCTGTTTCCCAAAAAGTCGTGGATGCTGCTTCTCATATGATCATACGGGGGCTTCGTTCCCGGTGTGACCACTGGCGAGCCGCCGTCCCATTTAGCAAGTCTTGGCTTGGCCAATGGCGTGGCCGACGGCATGCTATCGCTGTCTAGGGAATGCCGCCACATATTACAAACAAAAAGTCACCAAAGTAGATACCGGACAGATATCAGTGATCGTCCTAGCGGTTATTTGCTCTGTGGGATCTGTGTTTACAGCCGTCTAACTGTTACCGGCAAGCCAAGGCGATCTGCTTATCTAACCCGTTGTTTACCTATTGTGGTGCCTTGCATGTGATTGCAAATGCATGACCCAGACGGGGATGCTCGACATGCGGGGGCATAGATGGGGTCTGTACTTCTTTAAAATTAATTAACAAATTATTAGGCTCTAAATAAATAGTGGATCCGCTCCCTGCAATGCTACCTGTGCCGTCTTTGGTTCGAGCGCGCCTTCGTTGTAGCCTTTGCAGTGACCTTTTTCGGAGCTTCTTTTGTCTCAGGTAGAGGGGCACGCCGCGAGCGGGCCTTCTTTGGAGCCTCCGTATCCTCGGCGGGCTCCTCAGTCTTCCGCTTCACGCTGCCGCGTTTTGGTGCTGGCTGTGCAGGCTCAGATGCTTTACGAGGCAGCCTTCGACCTTTTTTCCCCGCAGCGTCGTTTTCGCCCTCTGAATCAGAGATCTCGTTCCGCGGAGAGGCACTTTTCTCTCTCTTCACTGTAGGCCGTGCATTCTTAGTCGGGCGTTTAGCCGGCCTGTTGGATTTCTGCGCGTCATTAGACGGTGCAGCCGGCGGCTCAGCGATCTCGGGTTCCTGCTTGACTTTTGTCGCATTTCGTGCTCTTCGTTGAGGAGAAAGAGAACTTCTTGTCATCGATGGTCGTGCTGCTCTTGAAGCCCTTCGCGCACGCGGTGTATCGTCATCGCTCTCCTCAGGCTCAGGCGTGGCCTCGTCTCTGGCTGGGGGCTGCTCCTCTTCTTCGGGCTTCTCCTCCTCTTTCTTCTCTGGCTGTTGCTCTTCATCTGCTTCTGAGTGTCTTCTTCGCTTCGCTCGCGCCGCGCGCCCAGTCAGGCCCTCTTTGTGCTCCGGCTCTCTATGTTCTGATGCATTATGTTCTCCATCCTCCTCGGGCTCCTCAGACTGCCGACGTTCCTTGACGGCTTTGGGATTCCGTGGTTTCGCAGCAGACTCGGGCTCTTCGTCATCACTTTTGAGGGCCTCGGCCTCGAAGTTGTACCACCTGTTCAGCTGCTCGGAAACGTCGTCCAAACTGAACTTTTTCTGGAATCTTTTGACTGAGGAATTGATCAGATCCTTGATCTGAAGCGCCCTCTCGTTCCTGGTTTCCTTAGTTGGAGGATACTCGCATATTCCGCGGAAGAACAATGCCTCAGTGGCAGGAGTCCACGTCATGCAGCAGAGTGTGGGTGAATGGAATACCTTCCGAGCCTAGTTGCACTCTATAATGGCTTGCCAGCCTCAACAAGTCGGGCCCCCGTATGTTGCACGTGACAGCAGCCCGCACAGAATCGGCGGTCTCGATTCTGTTGAGTTTTGTTCGAATTTCCTTTTAATATTAATGTATTTAGGCACGGAGGCATTTTTCGGCGGTCTCAGACGCATTAGGACCGAGATTTCGTTACTGAATCGCTTGAACCACGAACTCAAAGGACCGCCTCGTAGATAGTGATATCGTGTATCAATGTGGGTTTTCCTCTTCAGCTGCTCAACGTTTGTGTGCAAAGCCCATCCTGTTAATAGCACATAGTGACAACCGCCTTCAATAAAGACAAGTGTGAATGTCGAGCTACGCTGAAATCAGGAAAGCTATTCCCTCTGTTGACGACGTCGTCACGAGGTATGCGCTCGGGTTTTTGACAAACGTAGAGGAGAACGCCTCACAGCCCGAGACTGCTCAGGCGCTTGACCTTGAGTCCGAGCTGGATTTCGTTAGCAGTATGCTACGGAGTGCAGGTGGCGACGAGGCCAAAGTCGGAACTCTGAGGTCTGAGTTGCACACAAAGCTGAAGGCGATCTACGACAAAAACGTCAACCGGACATTCGGCAATGCCGCGCAGCGGAAGCTGGACAAGGATGTACTACTCAATGCCCAGCGCAGCAATGCAGCCAAGTTTGAGGTCGGCGATAAGGACAAGGTCGATCTTGACCTGTTGAGTGGAACTCGCGGGCGCACTGAGACGCGTGTGGATCGTAAGAAGCTTGCCAAACAGGAGAAGAAGATCGCCGCCAAACTGGCAAAGCGCGAGAATGATGGCTTCATGAAGGACCTCAAGTACGAACAGTCCAAGCTTCTGGATGAGGATGACGGCCAGAGCTACGACGACTTCTTCCTTACTGTGAACCCGCTGGATCTTGGCCCGTCAGAGGGTAAAAGCAAGGATATCAAGGTCGACAACTTTGACCTCTATGTTGGCCAGGGCACGCGCATCTTGTCTGATACCTCGCTGACTCTCGCTCATGGCCACCGCTACGGTCTGGTGGGATCTAACGGTATCGGTAAGTCTACACTGCTGAAGGCGCTGAGTAGGAGAGAGATTGCTGTTCCGAAACACATCAGTATTCTCTATGTGGAGCAAGAAGTTAAGGGTGACGAGAACTCCGTTTTGAAAACCGTTTTGGACGCAGACGTGTGGCGGAAGTACCTCTTGAAAGACCAGCAGAGGATCACGGAGCGGCTTGCGGCAATCTCCGACGAGCACCCTGATGCGCCCGAGGATGTCCAGAAACAGCTGGATCAAGAAGCAGAAGATCTGAATACAAACCTCAATAATATTTTCGACAAGCTGAGCGAGATGGAGAGCGACAAGGCTGAGCCCCGGGCCGCTGCTATTTTGAGCGGCCTCGGCTTCTCACCGGACTCTCAAAAGAAGCCGACAAATACATTCAGTGGTGGTTGGCGTATGCGTATCTCTCTTGCGCGAGCCCTGTTCTGCAAGCCTGACTTGCTTATGCTTGATGAGCCTTCTAATATGTTGGATCTTCCCTCCATCACGTTCTTGTCGAACTACCTTCTGACATATCCTTCCACAGTCCTTGTGGTTTCTCACGACCGTGCCTTCCTTAATGAGGTCGCCACGGACATTATTCACCAGCACAATGAGCGCCTTGACTACTACCGTGGCGCGAACTTCGACGAGTTTTACAACACCAAGGAAGAGCGCTTCAAGAACGCCAAGCGCGAGTACGACAACCAGATGGCTTACCGCAAGCACCTTCAGGAATTCGTGGACAAGTTCCGCTACAACGCTGCCAAGAGCCAAGAAGCGCAGTCGCGAATCAAAAAGCTCGAGAAGCTGCCGCAGCTCGAGGAGCCCTCGGAGGAGGCCGGATTCTCGTTCAGCTTCCCTGAGCCTGAAAAGCTGTCTCCGCCCATTTTGCAACTTTCGGAGGCTTCGTTCGGCTACGGAGATGGGAGCGATATCATCAGTAATGTTGACATTTCTGTTGATATGGACTCTCGCATAGCCCTTGTTGGTGGTAACGGCTCGGGTAAGACCACATTGCTGAAGCTACTTTTGGGCACTAATGCTCCAAGGGCTGGTCATGTATCACAGCACCCTCGACTCCGCATCGGTTACTTTGCTCAGCACCATGTTGATGGTATGGATCTTAGCTTGAGTGCCGTCGAGTGGCTAGCCACAGTGAAACCTGGCAAGTCCGAAGAGGAGTATCGAAGACATTTGGGCGCCTTCGGCATCACCGGTCCTCTAGGTTTGCGAAAACTGGGAGTTCTTTCCGGAGGTCAGAAATCCAGGGTGGCATTCGCTGCGCTCGGTTTGTCGAACCCTCATATTCTGATTTTGGACGAGCCTTCCAATCATTTGGATATCGCCGCTCTCGATGCGCTTGCAGAAGCTCTCAAAAACTTCAAGGGCGGAATTCTCATGGTTTCGCACGATGTTGTGACTATCAACCGCGTGTGCAAAGACATCATGGTTTGCGAAAACGGCCGAGTATACAAGGCCAAGGGCACCATCGAAGACTACAAACATCATATCCTCAAGCAGGCGAGTGGCGCAGGTGTCGTAACCGCGCACTAATGTCATATGAACGACTTGTATATAAAAACTGCGTACTACAATTAAGACAAGTTTTTGTTGTTGTCATGAGCAAGAATCTCAGACTGTCAACTGATTCTACATTTACGTGCTTTTTCGTACTCAACAAAGGCAAACTTTTATAGGCTCCCAAGTGTCATGCGCACAAATCGCTTGCCAGTGCTCTCGTTCTTAACACTCTCAACGATAACGTTGACCTTGTTGAAAATCGAGAGGCCTCTTTCCTCGCCGTTCTTCATTTTCACATTCAAGGTGTAGTTAGACTCGTCCAAGTGTGAATCGCGCTCTTGGTTCTCGCAGATGTCCTCGATATGAACAACGCTCTCGAGGCCAAATTGAGGAACAAGCACTCCAATGCCATTTGAGAATACCTTGACGATATAACCTTCCAGGGTGCGCGATGTATCTTGCTTTTTGAGCATTTGACCCACAAAGTATTCAATAGAGGCGCGGCCTGCAAACTGTGCATTTCTGTGACGGACGTTGATGTTGTCAACAATCCCTGATATATTGCTCTTCACGAAATGGCTTGGGGGCAATGTGTCGTACTCAATTGCAGCAGCTAACTGTCGGTGCACGACAACATCCGCATATCTACGGATAGGAGAGGTGAAATGCGTGTAGATATCTGTAGCGAGACCGTAATGGCGGAACTCGGGGTATGCAAAGTCACCTGCTGGGAAGTACTCGGCTGCCATCATGCATCGTGTTGCCATGATACGAACCAGTGTGTTGAAAAACGCATCTTTATTATCGACAATAGTGTCGAGACTGTCAGCAACGGTCTTTGAAGACTCCAACTGTATCGTGTTGTAGCCATTGATTCGAAGCTGATCATTGAGGATGTCGAAGTTTGTAGACGGCGGAGCACCGTGACGACGCAAGAGGGCGGTCTGCGGGGCATAGCTATAGATCTTCCTTGCCACGGAAATGTTAGCTAGCAACATAAACTCCTCAACAAGTGAGTTCGTTTCATAAGGCTGCTTAACCTCTACGCTCGTAGGATCGTTCATCTCGTCGTCAGTCTGAACTTTCACTTCGGGAGAGGCCAAGTTCAGTGCACCTGCGTCCATGCGCTTCTGCTTCAAGGCCTTCGAAAGCGATAGGAGAATACGCATGCTTTTGGCTAGCTCGTCTTGCTGACTTGGATCATCAATCTTGGACTGGGCTTCTCCATATTCGAAAGCCTGACGCGACTTGATCAAAGACTTTGTAAATTCAGTCGAAACGATCTCGCCAGATGGTGTCATTTCCCAAAGTACGCTGAAAGCATACCGTTCAACGAATGGACGCAAGGAGCAAAGGTTCGTGCCAAGCAGCGACGGCAACATATCGATACGCCTGTCCACGAGGTATGTCGACGTCGCGCGAAGGCTTCCCTCCTTGTCTAATGGCGTGTCCGCTTTCACAAAGTGAGTCACGTCCGCAATGTGCACACCAACACTGAAATTACCGTTGGGGAGAGGGTGAGCATGCAAAGCATCGTCAATGTCTTGACAACGAGGGGGGTCAATGGAACAAATGTTGAGATCTCTCAAGTCTTTGCGGCCTTTTGCATCATACTCGGGCTGCCAGTTCTCTCCCTCAGCTGGCAGGCACTCCATTGCTGCCTGAGGGAATGGCCTGTATTCAATGTCATGCTCTAGCAGAATTGCAGCTGTTTCGGCCTGGTGACTTTCAACCTCGCCAAGCGCCCTAATGAAGTGACCCTCAGGGAACCTCGACCAGACGGGCCAGTCATCAACTGCAACGACAATTCGCTGGCCAGCAAGCTCATTGGCACGCCGGGTCTTGATCCTTATTCTAGGAACTCGGCTATCCATGGGTTTGAAAAGGACACTATGCAAAGCACCGGTATCCCTCGAGTTAGCTCCTCCTTGGACGGCAAAATGACCGACATAAAACCTCCAGTTTCTCTTGATAATACTCACGACGCGGCAGGTCGGCGACAGCTGCTCGGCAACGCTAGTGGAATTCTCGGACCTTTGTTCTTGGGCCAATTTTGCGTCTTGCGCGAGCAAAAGACGCTCTTTTTCGGTGGTAACCGTCTCTACTTCATCGTCATCACCAGCATCACGATCACCAGCGTCTTCCTCAGCGATTTCTACGAGGGGTCGACGCCACTGCGATTTCGGCAACAGCTCCACAACCACCTTGTCTCCATCGAACGCACGGTTCATGGCATCTCTGCCCAGTACCAACAGCGGCCTTGAGAACCCCTGTACATTAATTTGAGCTTCCAAGTAGTTGTAGCGGCTGATAGATAATTTTCCTTGATGCAGTGTGCCTGCCTGAAGTCCAGCCAACACACGGCTCATCGGATAGTGCGCGGGATATACAGCGGCATCGCGCGACGTTTTGGATCCAGAATCATTTTCGTCATCGAGGCTCTCGGATGCAGAGACAGAATCGAGTAAAGCCGTGTTGCCCGACTCTTGGATCCATTCGCGCAGACTGAGAACAGGAATGCCTTCTTTTTTAGCGGCTTGACGGTTCAGTCTATCGTTGGATAGAAGTACCGTCGTCACGCCTTGTATGTGTTGGTTGTACCATTCGGCAACGCGGCGAATCGCACGGTCATTATAATCATTGATTGTTTCATCTTTTCTACGCGGCGTGTAAGTTTCCGCATGGAAGTCATTGTGGAACACATAGAACCGCTTCTTAGAGTACCCAGTGCCCGTGTTGAGTGCTCTGAGTCGAGTGAAGACAGAAAGAGACCTATTTCTCACCTCCTCAAGCACGACATGTGGGATGATAACATCGTCAAACGCGTCAGGGTGTTCGAGAAGATCAATGGCCTTCAAACAGATATTAGTATCAACAACCACATAGTGCGGTCCTCTTGCCTTAGTGCTCGAAGGCTCCGCGCTAAGCACGGGAAGAACAATGTTGCCCTTGTAGTCTGGAGCGACCTTCGAAGCACAAACCGAGCAACGTTGAGACCCGCAGGGGATATCGTCTCTTAAATACTGCTCACGCGATACTTTGATTGCTCCGCCTGCCTTGGTGGAGCGCACAAAAACTTTTTGTGCAACGCTCTGCTCGCCGCTACGCTTGGCAATCATTGTATGGTAGTAGAACGTGTAGTCCGCCACTACTTAATTTTCATTTCAGATGTGGCTGTGTACACGATATGGTTAGAAGCAAAAACTGGCAGGCAGGCACCAACACGCGATATTAGCTGATATAGATAGTTAGTCTGGTAGAGCGATGGGTCCATTAAATATGGAATATATGTACCACAGAGTAACAGCATTATATGAGCCTCTTTCAGTTCTTACTTGTTTCGGTTTTTTGAGATGCCTGTTGTAGCTTCCAATTGAGATAGTCCTTACGTTTACCAACAAGGTCCTGGAAGTTCGGCCGGTTCTCTAAGTATGCATAAGGCTCCTCGTTCGCAGTGGTTTTAGAAGCATTCAGTTCAGCTATTTTGATGGGCTTCATCTCGGACGTTGCTTGCGAAATCGAGCTTAGCACAACGAGCACAAGGCCTATCATGGCCTCGACAACGACATCTCGGGGAACACGTATCCCTGGACTGGAGCCGAGGAGTTTATGTAGGTGAACCCATTCGTACGCAGAATAAATTGCGTGAAGCAGGATCGACGCGCCCGTTACGATTCCAGGCGTGATCATTTCTGGATCAGTCTAGAGCCAAGACTTGGTGAGCAGCAGCTGCTGATAAAGAAGCCACGACGTACGGCCGAGCCATGGTGGAAAGATGGATTTTTGAGGGCAAGGTTTTGTTGGGACCTTAATGTGGCCCGCAGAGCGCCAGTTCGCGGCAACGGCTGGAAGAGCCGCACAGCCAGTGCTCATCTAAAACGTCATTGGAGGACATGCCATGGTGCACGATCATCGGCGATCCCGAACATTTGAGATCAGTTCGAATAAATGTGAAACAGTATAGCGTACTATGACAGCTATCTCGAGGAAATGCAATGTTATCGTGCAGGTCCATGCCGTGCATCTGCTTAGTACAACTATTCTATGATGCACGGCTGTAGGCTTGAAACCACCTGCGCAAAGCCCCTTGTGGTTTGGCTCTTGAATTCCAAATTCAGTTCGCTCACTGCTCAAGTTCAGTGATACTTAGGTGCAGTAGAGCCCAATGCACTTGGGTTCAATGCACTTGGGTCAATGCACTTCGATGGTGTACTTGGATCAATGCACGCACTATCAGCGTTCAGTCAAGAACGTGGCGCCAATGCGATGGATAAATCTTATCATCTTGCTCAATTCCGGCCCAGTAAGGGAAATTGATCGACCCGTGACGGCATCACAAAGTCACGCGATTTCGCTCCCCAAGCTGTTGAACTCTTATACTTGAGGTAACCCACGGCGTTTAAGGCTCATGGTGACCCAAGCCCTGATCAATACCCTGGGCGCGGGTATGCCACTCGGGCTGAAAATTCAAATACAATATGGGAGGACATGTTTTTTATTGCTCAAATACCTAATTTCTATATTTGGCGGGCCAAGAGGGGTGGGATAAGTGTCCAAATACGGTGCAAACGAAAAGGGGTCTAGAGGCGATTAATGCAATGCTGGATTGACTTGAAGGCGCCCGGGTTTGTTGATCTGTCGTAGCGAGTCAGGGGCGCGCAGTTCGCAATGACAGCTACAAATTATTAAACATGTACTTAGGTAACGCGATATGATGCTTCTTGATGGCCGTTTGTGGCCGAACGTCCTGAAGCGAAATTTGTGCATATTTTCTTCAGATGTCATCGAATATGCGGGACGCACGTTAATCGGGCTTGCCAGTATATTGTCCACACCGCAGTTTTAGTTTCGGGTGAGGGTAAGGCTTAGGGAAACTGCAGCGCATCACATATACACTCACCCTAGTATTAATCGGATAAGTATTACATACACTTCGACCTTTGCCTTCGGCAACTCGTGCATCACATCCTGGACGCTTGGGCTACCTGGGTGACAGGAAGGAATCCACTAAATTTGAGCGTCGTAGACCTTTGTCATGGCTCGCGTCATTGGGCAGGGGTCCTCTTCGGCAGGAACTCGGAAGCGTGGAGCGCGGCCGTCATTCGCCACGGGAGAAGCGAATGAGACTGACGAATCTGGCAGCGACACGGGGCCGGATGTCATGAATGGGCACAACAACGCTAACAATAGAGGGCGTCCTGCGAGATCGACGCGAAGAAGGGCGTCAAGGTACAGCCAGCCGCCTAGCGCCGAGACGAGCAACTCCTCTGATTCCTCGGAGGAGAACGAGGACGAGGAGTCGTCAGGCTCAGAATCCAGCGACGAGGAAGAGAAAAATGGCCACCGGAGGCCCATGAGGAGCCGGTCTGCACCTTACGCACAGCAAAAGGCCGGCCCTGATCCGCGCGCCTCGTACTATTTCGTAAAGGATCTGGACGCCAAAACCCTGCGTCGGCAGGAAATGTTATCGCGCTTCAGGTACCTTCTGGGCCTTGGAGACATTTTTCGAAGGTTTGTGAACTATAAGGCCGAGAAGGACGATGAGTTTCGAGAACTCCTTGATGTCGCAACAAAGGAAAACCAGAAGGCAGCGAGAGCAGCTGCGCGAGGACCAAAGAATAGTCGCACAACGAAACGAAATCGCTCGTCCAGAATATCGTCGTTGAGTGAAGTAGAGGAGCTCATGGAGGAGCCGGAAGAGGAGGAAAAAATCACGGTATTCACCGAAAGCCCCGGTTTTGTTAACGGAGAACTCCGCCAGTACCAGATCGATGGCCTTAATTGGCTCATTTCTCTGTTTGTCAATAATATCAACGGAATACTGGCCGACGAAATGGGATTGGGGAAAACCTTCCAATGCATCGCCTTCTTGGCATACTTGAGGCACATTCAAAACATTCGCGGTCCTCATCTTATCATTGTTCCGAAATCCACGGTCCAGAACTGGGCGCGCGAGTTCGGTAAATGGACGAGCGAAGTTGACGTTCTTGTGATCACGGGCGATAAAGATGAGCGGGCAGATCTTATCAAAAACAAGCTTCTTGCTTGCAAGTTCGACGTTTGTATAACTTCGTTTGAGCTAGTGATCAAAGAGAAGAGTGCGCTTCAGAAAATTGCATGGCAGTACGTTATTGTTGACGAGGCTCATCGCATCAAGAACGAAGAGTCGATTCTGTCGAAAATCATGCGGGTCCTATTCTCAAGGCATCGGCTCCTTATCACAGGCACGCCTTTGCAAAACAACTTGCATGAACTTTGGGCGCTTCTCAACTTCCTGCTGCCTGATGTGTTTTCGGATGCTGATGTATTTGATGATTGGTTCACGAATAATGACAACGAGGACGAAGGCGATGAGGAGGATGAAGAGGACGCAGAAGGAACCGACCACGATGCCACAGACAAAGACACCACCGACGATAAGGCCAACAGTGCCGTGGTTAAAAGTAGCAAAGCAGGCCAGGATGACATGATTGAGCAGCTGCGCTCGATCTTGAGTCCTTTCCTAATGCGAAGAGTGAAGAGAGATGTTGAACACACGCTGCTTCCCAAGAAGGAAATCAATCTCTATGTTGGAATGACGTCTATGCAACTTGAATGGTATCAGCGCCTGCTTGAAAAGGACTTGGACGCCGTGAATAACACGAAGAAGGCTGGCGGGTCAAAGGAAGGAAAGATGCGACTGCTCAACGTTGTGATGCAGCTTCGCAAATGCTGTAACCATCCATACCTCTTTGAAGGCGCCGAGCCCGGTCCTCCCTTCACCACAGATGAGCACCTTGTGTTCAACAGCGGGAAAATGATATTGCTGGACAAATTACTGACCCGATTGAAGGCACAGGGCTCGCGAGTTCTGATATTCTCCCAAATGGGCCGAATGCTCGATATTCTGGAAGACTACTGTGCTCTTAGGGATTACGAATACTGCCGCATCGATGGTTCAACTGTGCACGAAGGTCGCATCGCTGCTATCGACGAGTACAATAGGCCAGGGAGTTCCAAGTTTTTGTTTTTGTTGACAACCCGAGCAGGAGGCCTGGGTATCAATCTAACGACGGCAGACCAGGTGATAATTTACGACTCCGACTGGAACCCTCAGGCTGATCTGCAGGCGATGGACAGAGCCCACCGAATAGGCCAAACCAAGCAAGTTTACGTCTACAGGTTTGTTGTTGAACATGCGATCGAAGAAAAGGTTCTGGAAAAGGCTGCACACAAGCTACGACTCGATCAGCTCGTGATCCAGCAGGGTGGCTCCAAGGGCAACTCAGCACAGGATAAAGCAAAAGCTGCCGCCTCCAAGGAGGAGCTTGCAAATATGATTCGCCACGGTGCCCAGGAAGTCTTAGACCAGACCAAAGGAACTGCATCCGCTGACATGTCTATCGAGGATATCATTGAGGCTGGAGAAAAACGGACCAAAGAACTCAATGGGAAATACTCAGATCTGGGCCTGGATGAGCTGCGCAAGTTCACGTTCGACAAGCCACCAAGCAACCCTTCGCCGATTGTGAACCGCAACCAAAAGTCGATGAATGAGGATGATTACAGGTACCACCATCATCGACGCGCGAGGAATAATGCAATGTATCACGATGAAGTCATTGTTCAGGAAGGTGAGAGAGATGGTAGGGGTGGGAAATTGACCACGCTCCGTGCTCCGAAGCAGCTACCTCTCCACGACTTCCAATTTTTCCCGCCTGAGTTGCAAGAACTTCAGGCTCGAGAGCTGGCTTGGTACCGGAAAGTAACCGGCATCCGTCTCGGTTCGGAGGATTATAGCAGTGATGAAGAAGATGAAAGCGAAGAGCGTAACGCTGAGATAGAAGAGGCAGAGCCGTTGACTGAGGAGGAGCAGAATCGCAAGGAAGAGCTTATCCAGCAGGGCTTCCCGGGCTTTTCCAAGCGGGACTTCTACCACTTCTTGAATCTCGTCATCAAGCATGGCGGAATGCGGAGCAGGTCCGATGAAGCGCTTGAGTCGATGTGCCAGAACTGGCCGGAAAAGCCTGCAGAGGAGATACGGCGCTATCACAAAGTTTTCTTCGAAAGATACCACGAGATTGCCGACCATGAGCGGTACATCAATCTTCTAGAAGCGGGTGAAACCAAGGCCAGAAAACAAAATCACCGAATCGACCTTCTCAAGAAAAAAGTCGAGGAGTCTCGATTGCCTTTATCTGTTTTACAAATCACACAACCAAGCGGCGGGTCAGCAACGCGCCACAGGTTCTCTGAGGCAAATGACCGGTTCCTGCTTGTGCAAATGAATAAAATTGGCTTGGACACTCCGAACCTATCAGAGCGCATTCGTGATAGCATAAAAACTTGCGGGCTCTTTGACTTCGACTGGTACTTCATGTCGCGCACCGCGACTGAGATCGGCCGTCGTTGCACATCTCTTCTGAACATCATTGTGAAAGAAACCGATGGCGCAGGTTCTGCAAGGGGAACTAAGAGAAAGGGTCGGCCTCCTTCCAGTAAGTTCGGGTCAGAAGAGCGCGATAGTGGCAGAAAACGGGTGAGGGAAGATTCGGCTGGCATTTAAAGATTTCACGATTCTCTAGAGGTGCTCGACTGCACTCAAGTTGATCCTAGTCGTGGACGCATTGTATGTTTTATACTAACATTTTTTATTGTTATTGTTATATTATTATTATCATTATTCTTATTATTATTGTTGCGTTTGTCATTGTTGTTCTAGTATTCTTTCTTAGAGCGAAGCCGATATGGCCCCATTTCTCGCCGGCCGTCATGGGCCTGCCGTCATCCGTCTCCAGCCATTTGTCGTCATACTTCTTTGTGGAGGAGAGGCTGTGGAGAAGCGGCTCGGGGATTTGCGCATCTATACGATGCGCCTCCACGGACGCCAGCGGTTCATTTCGCCCTAACCCATACTAACACTGCCAATCAGTAGTGGCTAAATAAGAGAGGCACATAAACACAGTGGGGGAAGCGAGTCTCCAATAAAGATGGTTCTTTTTGGGCATAGAATCCTCAATTCAGGTGCCCGGGCTCTTTTGAGTAAAGCTGGAGCTTCGCGGCTCTACAGCTCAAGGCCTTCCGGTCCTACACCAACGACGGTATTCAAACGTCGGTTCGTGCGCGCTCTTGCTGTCGGCTTAGGTGCCGGCTTTGCCGTGAGCCTCTATTTCAATTTTAAAGACAAGCGCACCAAGGTCGGTGCGGAGGCGATCCCGTTGCCAACTTCTACGGTGAATCTACAGCCGCCCACGAAGGCCGCGCCTTTCCCAGCAACGATTTCGGTTAACAAGGAGATTTTCCAGGCCTTGGGAACTGGAGTTCGCACTGTAACGCTCCTGAATTTCCATGTATATGCCGTGGGCCTCTACATTGCTGCCGATGACGTTAAAACTGCACGAAGCGTGCTTTCGGACTTTCGGCCACAGCTGAACCCCGAAAATGGGGTGAAGGAATGGGAAACACTGCTTTCAAATCCGGAAACGGGGACGGAAATATTGAGCAAGCTGCTGTCGAGTAATGTGCGGCTGGCGATCAGAATCGTTCCTGTTCGCAACACAGACTTCGGCCATATGCGAGACGGCTTTGTACGCAGCGTCATGAACCACCCGGAATTCAAGAAAATCCAAAGTGTTGAGGTGGGTGAAAGCATTAACGAGATAAAACGAGCATTTGGGCGCAAGCTGAAGCTTAAATCGGGAGAGGTTATTACCTGGTCAAGAGACATCAACGGCGGTATGAGCGCCTGGTACGGCGATACCGATGAAAATAAAGAACTGCTTGGATCGGTATCACACCCGGATGTCGCGCGTCTGTTTTTCTTACAGTATACCTCGGGATCCAAGCCGAACAGCCCCACATTGAAGGCAAATGCGTTGAAAGGTTTGGTAGAAATACTAGTGTAATAGTTGTTGCATAAGTGTCATCAATCATATATGCACCTATTTATGTCGATTCTAACATACTTAGTGCAATTAAAATGGATACTCAAGAGGTGGGAAGAGAGCTCAAGAGTCTGGTGGGGCTCAAGAGTCTGGCTCGAACAGGGTGGTTATCTCGCTGTTAACTGCCTCGAATGTTTGCAACGACAGGCTTGAAGCGTGCATGGCTTTGAGCACAGCCTCCTTCTTCTCGGGGCCATCGTCCCGCAGCCACATGCGAGATCGCGCTAGCTGCGCCACGAGGACGCCGCAGAATGTGTCGCCAATACCGTTTACACTCTTCGAATCCTCGTCCGCAACTTCCACTGTGACCGGGAAGTGTTGGATCAACACTCCGTACGATCTGTTCTTGCTCAGGATGTAGACAGAACTCGCTCCGCCTTTAACACCGCCGGTGCGGTCTCTCAAGTTCTCAATGAGCTGGAACGACAGCACTCCGTTGGGCCCGTTTGTCACAAATAGATTCGGAATAAACGGCAGGAGCTGCAGACTTGCCTGGACCAAGCCAGACACAATGACGTTCTCGAGCGATGGGTGCGAGCGTGCAAATATATCAAGCTTCATGCGCGTAATCGCATCACTCAATGGAAGCTGGTCTATAATCGGGAACCAGCGGTGGACATCGAAGAGCTCGCGGAATGAGAACTCCTCGAACATACTCATTAACTCCAGATAGTTCGGCGTAGCAATGTCGACGGATGCATTAGGGAAAACCCCAAGATCCTTCTGATGAGCAAGTCGAGCACTTTTCGGCACGCTCGTGGGCTCAAAGACAATCAGCGGGTCGCTTCCGTCGAGATACTTCTTCGCATTCAGAACCTCGGCAGTCTGCTCCAGACCCAAGTTGCCGTCAAAAACGCAGATTTTCGGCTGGGACAGCAAGAGTTGCTCGCGCACGAACGAAGTGTCTAGATTGTAAATGGCATCCATGTCTGCGCACGCTACTATGAGCTCTCCCTTAGCATCGTTGGTGGAAACATACCTTGCTGTCCGGTCCTTGGGGGACACGCGAACTCCACTAACATCGATAACCGGTGACACAGCTTTAGCGATCTCCACCTGCTCACGGTCGCCAACGCAGGATACTAACTTCGTGGACACGCCGCTGTAGGCAGAAGCCAGAGCCACGTTGTAAGCAGTGCCACCCAAGGAGGTCGTGATCCGGCCGGGGTAGCTTGACACAGAGATGTTTTCCGCATCCAGTGTGCAGGTGATGTCTTGGCTCAGAGCGCCGATTAGCGCAACGTCGGAGCTGGCGCTGAGGCTTGGCCCTAGAACACGATTCGAGCTTGCTTGCGGCTTCAACTGCACGGGGATGTGGATACTTCTCGTGGAATCTGGAGCGTATCCGGTATCCGAATCGTACGTTAAACGGCCCTGCTCTTCTTCGAGCTTCATTTCCGACGCAAGCGGCAGAGTATCCTCAATCGGCTGAGGAGTAGTTGCGTACGGCTTTACCTCTTCAACTGGCAGGCTCTGCTCAATGGCGGCGATGTGACGCGAGATCCTCGCCGCGATCCGTGCATTATTTTTAACGAACTCCACATTGGTTTTCACAGAGTCTCCACCGGTTTTCTCCCAGACTTTTTGCAGCAAAAAGGGGGTGGTCGCCTTACCGATAATCCCTTGCGCCGCGGCCTCGGCGAGAGCAAAGTCTATAGCTTCGTTTACGACATTTGGGTCTAAGGACATGCTCTTGTCGACCGGCACGCAGAAAACGTAACCCGAAGTGAGGCCGAAGTCCGTGCCGGCGCTGATTGTCTGGGCGGCATCGGCCGCGCTCGTGAAGTAAAACGGCGACTTGACGCCCGAGTCAGAGGTGAAGAACCCAGGAACGTTGACCTGCTCTCCAGTGGGACTGTAAGTAGACAGGTGACAGCCCTTTGTCTCCAAGTATTCCACAGTTTTCGGTATATCGAGGATACTTTTGGGACCGCTACAGACGACCGCAACAGGCGTTCTACTCAATTCGTCCAGATCAGCGCTAATATCCCAATGGTCTGCTACTCCACGATGAACTCCTCCTAAGCCGCCAGTTGCAAACACTTTAATTCCGGCGCTGTGAGCAAGAATCATCGTGGCCGAGATCGTCGTGCCGCCGGTGATGCCGTGGGCCAGCGCGTACGGTATGTCTCGCCTTGAAATTTTATGGGCCATCTCTTTGCTCGCGAGCTCTTCCAATTCTGCGCTTGTTAGCCCGATTTTGGCCTTGCCGTTCAGAAATGCCATTGTTGCGGGCACGGCACCCTCGGACCTGATCAGCTTCTCCACATTCGTGGCCATGTCCACGTTCGTAGGAAACGGAAGGCCGTGCGTGATTATTGTGCTCTCGAGCGCAACAATGGGCTTTTTCGTGGACAGCGCGTCTCTGACTTCCTCGCTGTAATTCAGCAGAGCCGACGGCGTGACGCTACTGGTGGACACCCAGCGCGCTCGTGAGCTCCTAAATGCCAATTGCACCGAACTCGGAACTGCCTTTCGCAGTGTCAGCATTCTAATCAACTTAACGTCCGCTGCCGAGTGGCTCGAATATTATTCTTTGGTAGCAAAGCCAATGTTTTCCCAGCGGTCCAGATGGTACGAGTAAGCAACTGTGCAAGCAAATCAACAAACGTGAGGGATCCAGGTACCGAGGTGGTTTGGGACCGATGCAGTGACGATCAGCTGCTCTGCTGCATATTGGAAAGTCGCGTTTAACTATATGGGGTAATAAGTGGGCAATGTAAAGCTATCCAAGCATTGAGACGGTGCTCCCCATGTATACACCAGTGTTACGAGCTGCAATTGCAGTAGTAGTTAGCGCTCTAATTCACGGCACCAGTACTACAGCAGTGATACTATGCCTAGGATGCTGCCGGGCCATCCTCCTTGATATACACGTGACAGCGATCGTCGGACCGCTTACTCAGGCGATCTCGTCAATGTTTGATCTTGTTCGGCCTCGAGTCTGCGTATATCGACGAGTTCAGGCATCCGAAGACATCTGGAGGGGCCGCTAGTCTACCTTTTTATTTGCACAAAAGCACAGTAGGCACCCATGTTCTTCCTCAAAGGCTTGTCCCTTGAGCTGACTCTGCACCCGTCATACTTTGGGCCCCAGATGCACCGCTACTTGCGTGAGAAGCTCCTGCAGGAAGTGGAAGGTACCGTGACAGGTCAGTACGGCTACATTGTGTGCGTCATGGATGGAATGAAGATAGACGTGGGAGCCGGTGTCGTGCCGTCTAGCCAAGGGTCGGCGGTGTTCAACGTGAAGTACCAGGCTATTGTGTTCAGGCCTTTCAAGGGAGAGGTTGTCGACGCCATCGTCACAAACGTGAACAAAATGGGAGTGTTCTGCGACGTGGGCCCGATGTCGATCTTCGTGTCGGCTCACTTGATCCCATCTAATATGACCTTCAACCCGACGGCCAACCCCCCGGCATTTGTATCTGAGGATCAAAGCATCGAAAAGGGATCGAACATCCGTGTCAAAATTGTTGGTGTGCGTGCCGATGTGGGCAAGATCTTCGCGATCGGCTCCATCAAGGAAGACTTCCTCGGCCTGTTGTGATCTAGCCAAGATCGGGCCGAGGGAGTTAGAAAAATCCGAGCCGCAATCTGCCGACAAAGGCCGTAGTTAGAGAATGCTGGCCATTCTTGACTGCAGTTTCGAGGCCTCGCGCGTGCCCATGATTCGGCTTCACAGTGTAATTAATAGCCATTTAAATAACTAATCTCTGTCTATGCCTCGAGCTCAGATCTTCGGCGTTCATCTGAGTATTGTCTTAGCTGCACAATCTCATTCTCGGGAAGGTTGAGCAAACGAAAGCACTGTGTTTCCATAGCATTCGCCTTCACGAGCCCCAGCGCGATCGTGTACTGATACTCGCCGACCCGTGGCCAGGCCCATTTGATGGCCGCTGTCATGGCACTGCACGCTGCCTCAACGAGTTTGGGACTGTAGTCAATGAACGGATCGCACATTATCTGATTGAACACCTTTACAATACCATGGAGATGCACAGCAGTGAGGGACTGCAAATAAATATCGACGAACTGCTCCAACGTATGGAGGAAATAAATAGTCAGCTCTACGTTTTCCTGCGTGTGGAAAAAGGGCTTAAGACATCCCTCGCGAGCGAGGAAATTGAGCCGGCTGTTGCACCCTGTGTCTCCGATTTGGGCTAGCTTGCTCAGGCACTCGATCGCCGGCCTATGGATGAGCATGGTTTCCGCTGGACGCGTTAGAGGAGGCAGGAAGCTGAGACAGGACTCAACAGTTTCAGCAAATATTAAGTAGAGCCCAGTCTTGTTGAGAAGCGGGCCGTGCTCTCGAGCAAGAATATCCACAAGCTGGACAGCATTTGCCTTCCTGGGCACGTCCGCAGTGTGCAGCGAGTCCAGCAATGACGAAACCACAAAGGACCACCATTCATCAATGACGACTTTGCTTTTGTTTTCGTTCAGAACAAGCCATTTTATGACCCATGTCGGTATGTTTGTCGACGCAGCAGACAGATCGCGTGCCTGTGTGCTCGCGTCCGAGCTTGCCGGCCAGTGAAGAAATCCTGAAGTCGTCGCTGTGCTTTTGTGGGCTTTCAGCCTTTGATGAAGTGCGAAGTCGTTGACGTTTGATATCACGACGTCTTGATTGCTGATTTCGAGCACTTTGTGTTCGTACTTGCAATATGCCAAACTTTCAATTGCAATAGGATTGCTACGCTTTTTGAGGTAACGAAACACCACTGGTAATACTGGTGTTTCAGCGAATGCAGTGAAGTGCTCGCCGACGGCCTCACAAAGCCGTGCCACGTCGTTGTGGCTGATACTGTATACAGCGAATAGGCACGGCGTAGCAACGCTAGGAGCTTCGCTGGTTTTCGCTAAGATAGCCAGTACATTGGTAGATAACTCATCGTTGGATTCTGAGGCAGGATCATCCAGTTTGAGCTCTTCCCTCAGCTCGTCTTCAAGCGCGAGGCTCATGGCTGGTGAGACGGAGAGATCAGTATATAAGCACGAGCTTCGTTAAACAAGGCATAGAGCACATGGGCGATTCTCTGGCGAGCAGAGGCGAGCGAGAAATGCCGGAACAAGGTTCGAGATTGGCATGCAAAGATCTCAAATAGGCTTTTCGAGAAGCTTCTAATTAGGAATTATGTACATTTTACGACGCCGAGCTACTGGGCCTGTCCAGCAATGAGCTCAACGATCTTCGTGTTTGTGTCGAGGAACCTGTCGACGCAGTTCCGTACGCAGCTGCTTTCGCCCGTGCTCAGAGTCCCCGTGCTGGCGTTGTCCACGCACTTTTTGAAGCAGAGATCCGTGAAACCATGAATTGCCGACCGCACTTTGGCCTTGCCGATCTCTGCGTCAGCCCACTGCGCGATCTCTGCTCGGCTCTTGTCGTCCAGCCCCGTGGCTGCGGATAAATCAGGTCGGCTCGACATCTTAGTGCTATGGTTCTCACACTTGGAATGTGGTTAAGATCCAAGGCTCCATCATGTATGAGTAACGTGAGTCAGAGGGCCGTGCTGGTCCACGACCGTTGGGTATCCATTAGCACCCAAACAAGCCCCAGCAGCTGAATCGTATCACTTGTGGTTTGAATGAGTTTGAGAAATATCGTAAGGCCCAATATTTACAAGCTCGAGCCGTACAGGTGCGCGCGCGACGACTTCTGGGAGGGCGTTCTCCTGGACGCGAATGAGAACACCCATGGCACAGCCGTGAGCGATCTCTCGAGGGAGGAGACCGCCCTGGAGCTCAACAGGTACCCGGATCCGCACCAGATAGAACTGAAGAAATTGATTGCACAGTTCCGGGGCAAGTCGCTAACCGCGGAGAATCTCTACCTCGGAGTCGGCAGCGACGAGGCTATTGACTCATTGATCCGCGCCGTGTGCACTCCCGGCAAGGACAAGCTTCTGATCTGCCCGCCGACGTATGGAATGTACTCTGTGAGCGCTGATATCAATGATGTCGAGATTGTCAAGGTCCCTCTTGACCTGGACACATTTGAAGTTCGCGAAGAGGCCGTTCTTGAGGCTCTGAACGCTGATAAGAGCATAAAACTGGTGTACATCTGCTCGCCGGGGAACCCAACAGCGAAACGCGTGGCCACAAAAAAGGTCACGAAAATCCTCGATGGCTGGGATAATGGCATTGTCGTTGTTGACGAGGCGTACATCGACTTTACTGAGGGAATGCCGTCGCTGGCCCCGCTGGTAAACCAGTACCCACGACTGGCAGTGCTGCAGACGCTCAGCAAGAGCTTTGGTCTTGCTGGCCTGCGGTTGGGAATGTGCTTTGCACACCCGGAGTTCGCTGCCATATTGAACGCTATGAAGGCGCCGTACAATATTTCCTCAACAACCTCGGCCATGGCGATTCGCGCCATGTCTCCGTCGTCCGTGAAAATCATGGAGGACTACGTCCGCACGATCCGAGAGCAGCGCGGTGTGCTCCTGAAGGAGCTGGCCAAGATAGAAGGCCTCGGCCGCAACCGAGGCGGCCTCGACGCGAACTTTGTGCTGATTGAGGTTCTAGACAAGGAGACGAAAAAGCCTTCGAACGAGAGGGCGCTGCACGTCTACAACGTAATGGCCAGGAACCGCAAAATTGTCATCCGATTCCGCGGGAAGGAGCTCGGCTGCGAGGGCTGTGTTCGGATCTCGATCGGCACTGAGCACGAGAACATACAGGTCGTTCGCGAGCTCGCGGACATTCTCAAATGATCTAGTTACGTACAAGTAAAGCAATTTGTGGCCAATAATCATATACAGGGCGGAGCACAAGAAAACTGCTAAACACCAATCATGCCTGTTCTCCCAAGTGTTCAAACCAGCTGCGATATGCTCCAGATTCCTAGTCCCAGCTTCCAGCTGGATGGATCGGCAGCGTCAATCATGGATGGATCCAAATGGAAGAATGTTTTCCACTCCAGGTTTGCTGAGACGCGAGATTCTTTCAACGCCCCGGCAAGCACCGCCTGTTTAGCAAGCGGGGCCACCAAGTAGAACGGGTTGCCCGTTTTCGAGGAATGCGCTAACACTTGTTTCAGAATGTCGACATCAGCACCTTGCAAATCTAGCTCGGTGACGATGTCGGTGGCAGGCTCAGCCGAGTCGATGATCCCCAGTATACCATCTATATCTTCGCCATACGCGCTCAACTCGGCATAATTGACCTGATTCGATTGCAGGCCGGTCACCCACAATGGGGGCGTGTAGGTTTTCCACCAAATAACTGTAGCAGGCCGCTGGATCTCTCTAATCTGGACTTGGGCCGGGATCACCCCTGCCTGGTGGAACAGGCCTATGACAACCCCGAGTGCGAGGTTGAAGACGATCCACACCTGGAAAAGGACCTTTCTGACCTTTAAGGACGAGAATTGCTCGAAGTCCATCTGCGAACACAAAAGCGGCACGAGGGGCAACAAGAAGCGGGCCTCTTGATGCGGCGAAGCAGACAGGATCGCCAAGGCGCTGATCACGGTCTGCATCGACAGCGAGAACCAGTTCGGGCGCAACAGCAACAGACCCGGCCCTATAAGCTGCGGCAGGTTCACGAGCAGGTGCGTGAATCTCGAATGAATGCCATGAATGCTAAGGTTCGACGAAGACATGTTATACACCACGAAATTCAGCGGCGTAATCACCCATCCCTGTTGATCGCCATACAACAGCGTGTCGACATATATGCAGCTCGCGCAGGTCAGTCCGGCACTTACCAAGAACGTTAGCATCACCGCTGGGTTCTGATACCATAGCTTTAGCAGTGTTAAGCTGGGCAGCAGAAGGAATGCAATGATAGTTGGGCGGTTGAAAATGCCCAGAACAACAATCACCCCCAGCAACCCGCTGTCATAGTGGCGGTCAAAGAAGCTTTGGAATGCAATCTTCGAGAACATATCTGCCTCGAACAGGATGACGAGATACCATAACACAAGAATTGTCTCGAAGCTGTTCGACAGAGTATGCGACTGCCAGGTCAACGTCACATAAGAAGTACTGGCGAAAAATAGGGAGCGGACTTTGTCATTGCGACTCGCAGCGAGCCTGTCAACCGCCATGTCCACAAGTACCCAAGTCAGTACTGTAAACACACCTCTGAGGGTATACAGGACGTACACGGGGTCCGTGTCGACAGAAAAGAAGCTCATTGGGATGCCGTAGATAAGCCACAATGGTACAAAACTGCGCATCGGGTGCTCGTCCGTGAACTCCCACGGAGTCTGAGATGCCCAGCCAAAGCTGCCATGCGCGATCTCCTGCGGGCCCTGCAGATGCTCATCCGGATGGAGGTATGAAAAGCGCAAGGCATAGAGCAGCCTCAGAGCAAACGACACGCCTAAATAGATGCGAATCGTCTTGGTATCCGTCCACATTGCCCTTCCCTAAAGCCGCAATTACTGTTGCATGAACGTTACTTGCTGCTTCCACCCAAGGCAGATCGGTTCCTTCCCCTAAAGCCACAGTGGGGTCCAAGCTTGCCCTCGGGCAGAAATACACGTGATGGGATCAAAAGGCTCAGGGTAAGGCTCGAAAAGATTTATGCAATGGGGCCGAAAAAGTTCACAAAGGTTGATTTTAAAGCCTCTTAGCCGGTCTTGCCAAAGTTATGCCAGCTCCCACCGCATTGAAAAGCTCGGCAGAGCACAGACAACCTGAGAGCCCCGCTGTATCGACAAATGAATCGGACGGCAGCAATATTGCCGATGATATTGTAATTGACGTGACGACAACGGTGCCAATTGAGCTTGACACGACAGATGACAAGGCCCAAGGCGAATTGGCCGTCGATGAGGAGGGCCGTCCCCAGTTCAGTGCCGATGCCAACAAGACCATTGGCGTGAAGTCCGAGCGCCGCGCGGTTGCTGTTCCACCGCATAGGTTCACGCCGTTGAAAAATGCATGGCCCAAAGTGTACTTTCCGCTTGTGGACCACCTAAAACTCCAGGTCAAGATGGACCTGAATAGAAAGCGTGTTTTGTTGCGCACTTCGCGGCAGACCACGGACCGATCTGCGATCCAAAAGGGCGACGACTTTTTGCGCGCCTTCATGCTCGGCTTCGACATCGACGACGCAACCGCACTGCTGCGTCTTGACGACCTGTATATTGAGAGCTTTGAGATCAAGGACATCAAGACGCTGCAAGGCGACCACTTGAGCCGCGCAATTGGCCGTATCGCGGGCAAGGACGGCAAGATGAAGTTCGCTATTGAGAATGCGAGTCGCACGCGAGTTGTGCTCGCGGACTCGAAGATCCACATTCTTGGCGGGTTCAAGAACATCAAGATCGCACGCGAGTCTGTTGTTAGCCTGATTCTTGGTAAACCGCCGAGCAAGATCTACGGTAACCTGCGCATTGTGTCGTCACGCATGAAGGAGCGATTCTAGGCGCTTATTATTTATTTAACGGCACTTAATTAGTATACAAAGTTGTACGATGTTGTTGATTCTGAGCTTGGCGGTCATTAGGGAGGCGTTGCGCGCCTACGTAGAGCTGGCTACGGGCCATCCTCGGGACACCATGTATGCTTCTATGCGCTCCCAGATGCGTTCAACAACCTCGCGGTCTCGGAACCGCGCTGATCTGTCGATCGGTTCTATTTTGACGTTCCACTGTTTCAGCAGCTCTGGCAAAGGGTCGTTTTTGTACACGAGTCCAAAGCCAAGAACGTGCTGGAACAGCGTATGTGCATCGTGCCATTTGTAAGGGCGCAGCTGCCACGACTGGCCAGTAACGAAAACAGCCACGACTCGGTCCCAATACTCGGGCTTGAACTGGTCAACGGAGTCCACAACCACAAAACGCACTTTGGGCCCAATGAGCTTCGAGTTTCGGTTGATGCGCAGCAAATTCGGCGAGCTCGTGGACTTCAGCACGGGAGAGAACGTGCCATTCTCCAGAAATTCCTTGACATTCGCCATGTTCAGCAAGCTCGAGGGGCTCGGTGATAACAGGATTATAGGATCTTTGCCCTTCGCTGGCTTCAATGGAAGCATGCCGCTGCTGGGCCTGCTCGCAGCATCCGCAGATCTGCCGAACGATTCCGATCCGCGTCCCGCATTGCGGAACTCTGACACAAGCTTTTTGTGGCTCAACACACCGACGTTGCTGAAGTCGATGTTTTTCTGCCCGCGCAATGCGGACGCGTGGTTAACCAAGGTGCCACGAACATTCTCCGTAAGGCCCCAGGTCGCGTCCGGCATACTCACATCTTCTCCGTGCTCTGCGCCAGCGGCGGCGGCCGTTTGGTCTCCCTTTATGTAGTCGCTTTCGTCGGACGCACCCTCGAGCCACTCGATGAGATCATTTCTTTCCAGAAATTTCAAGTTTGGAATTCCCAGCTTGTCTGATGCGGCAATGTACTGGGGCACCGAGAGCTCCCTGAGCTTCCAGCAGTTCACAATCGTGCGAAGGTCAATGAAGCCCAGCTCGCTGTTCGCGGATTCAAACGCCGTTTT
This sequence comes from Starmerella powellii, assembly GCA_030568915.1. Classification (NCBI taxonomy): domain Eukaryota; kingdom Fungi; phylum Ascomycota; class Dipodascomycetes; order Dipodascales; family Trichomonascaceae; genus Starmerella; species Starmerella powellii. The sequence goes on along the minus strand of JAJMJE010000006.1, from coordinate 421,472 downwards.
CGCATCGAGCTCGAACTCTTGATGAGTCGCACTGATCTCGAGCACGGTCGCGGCGGCTAGGTCCGCAGGCTGGCCGCCGTGGCCGTCAAGCGTCTGGAACTTATCGTCCCCGTCCTTCACGGCTGCTCGCAAGGCTAGCAACGCATCCATCTTGATGAACTTGCGGGTCTCGACGTCCTGAACTCTCGCGCTCACGCCGTTCGAGGGCCAAGTGATCCGCGGCCGCTATAGACATGGTCACCTGACTTCGCGGCGAGCGTCTTGGGCCTGCCCGGCCGCCAAATCGTGTGCGCGTAGTAAGCCAATCCCACGCATCCGTTTAGAGCTTGTAATTGTTGGACAGCAGTAAAATGGCCCTGAAGGAACTTCCAGCACAGCTCTCCGAGCAGGAGATGAAGGACAACAAGATCCCCTTGCAGTGGCGAGACCGCTGTGCTGCGCTTCTGGTCCCGCTGAACAAGTGCAGAAGAGAGACGGGGTTCGTCCCCTGGAAATGCACACAGCTGAGACACGACTACGAGGAGTGCGAATACTACGACTTCCAGCGCCGTGTTGCTGAGTTCAAGGAGCGCTCGCAGGAATAAGCGCACCGATCCGCATCGTCTATTCAATGGCACGGGCTGAACGCCCGCTCCAGCTGGGTTTCTTTTTAAAAACTGAATAGATGATGAAAATATAAATATAAATGACAACTTGTCTCCCTATAATTTTATCCCAATTAGCAACCCGCTTCGCTCAAGATTGCTTGCGATCCCGCGAACTGACTCCGTGGTCCCCGCGAACTGATCCACGCGAGCTGATCCCGCGTGCTATCCTCGAGTATTGGCGTTGGGTTTCGAAATCTCGTGAGATTCTCAATCAGGGTCGAGGCATGTAGATGGCGGGCCCGAGAGATCGGATTTATCACGGCTCAGTATGCGCTCGGCGTTTGCGCAGGAGACGCATTGCCTCGTCCTCTCCCTTGCGGCGCGCGATCTTGGCATGGAACAGTCCGCAGGCATTGCACAAAGTTCGTAGACCATCAGGGCCGCGGCGCCACTCCGGAGTGGAGTTTGTGCCACACTGCTGGCACCGTACACTCTTGTCAACCGCACGAGGCCTCTTCTGAAGGGGCCCAATGGGAGTGACAGTATGCGTGCGCGAGACTACTGGTATTGCTGGCTGCGCATTAACTGAACTTTCACTCTCCCTCTTTTCGTAAATACGCCGCTCAGGCACCATGTTTTGTGCTGTGTGAGGGATTGACGGGAGCGACGGTGAGTAGCCCCACGGCGCTATCGGAAATGGTAGCGGAATGCCCTGGGCATTCGGAACTCCCAGGTGCTGCGCCGTTGGCATAACGACATCCTGACCTTGCTTTGATTGCAAAAGCATTTGTTGAAACTGGTTTCGTGCGGGGTCGCTCATACTCGGGTTCAACGCACAGACCTCGATCGGTGTGAACCCGGGAAGTTGGTATGGCGCAACAACATGGTGCATACCTGGATAAATATTATACTGGGGCGCACCGTATCGGTAGTCTGATGCCGCTGAATCGTATACTGTCGTAAATCCGGCGTAACTCTGCTCTTTGTGGGGTCCGTATGCCTCATATATCTCCTCTTGCGGACTTCCCGACATCGACTTGAGTGACTCGGATTCAGAAGGAGAGTGGCTCGGGCGGCTGTTCGCACTCGGAGAGCTGGGGTGCTCGGCATCAGGCTTTGTGTTTGTGAAGCAACCACGCAAGTGGATCTCAACCTTGTTTTTGAGAAGAGTGACGAGCCGTGATGCTTCCGAGTCAGGGTGCGAGGATGAGAGCTTAGCTTGGACGCGGGCTGCCTCAGAGCGAATATCTTCTAGGATATCCCTCATGGTCATGGTCTCGCCGGAACTTGCTTCCTGAGCACGCTGTTTCGCGCCCACATCTGACGAGTCCTCGCTCTGGTCAAGCAGCGTCACCCGAGACCCATCGGCGCGGGTGATAGCAAATGCCGACGGGACAGCAACAGCAGTGCCAGCGGGTGATGCAGATGGAGACGGTTTGTTCAATCGTATTGATTCTAAGATAGCTGCTGCAGGATCATTCGATGTTGGCACTGTGGCTCGTGTAGGCGCACCTTTCTCCACTGGAGAGGACACCGTGGGCCCGGAGTGCCCTTCTTTGATTTGCTTAGAAGGCCGTGAACGAATGGAGCTGTGCTCTAGAGTTGGAGCGCTGGGGTTCCAGGAGGTTTCCGAGGAGTGAGGCGCGAGTGAGACTGGCGAGCCAGTGATGCCGGGCACAATTCTAGTCGAAACGTTGAGCGAGCTCATTTACAGATACTCCCTGATGCGTCTGTCGAGCTCTTTTTCGGTAATGGTTCTGCGCGCGGACTTGAAGCTAAGAGCAGCTCGTGCGCATGCAAAGCGAGGAATATTTCCCAGATAAATACACCTCGAGCAATTTGCGGCTCAATTGAGATCTCGGTGCCCGCCTAAGAGCAAGTCTTTGAGTTTAAGATGCTCTAGCAGATTAAATTGCTCTTTATTTTTGTTCCGCAGGTTGATATTATCAGATTAAAGAAAACCTACGCCTGTATATCGCGCCCAAACAGTCTCCCCTTACCTCTATGCATGAAAGATATCAACATGTGGATCCGTGCATTGAGGACAAATAGGTGCAGAAATACGTAGCTGCTTCATGCTACTAGGAGTGAATGAGGGCTCTATGCTCACCTGCGTGGCTACGCACCTTCAAAATGGGCAACAAAGCCGGAAAAGTGAGCCCATCGCTTCCCGGAGCGCTGCTACCCTACTCCGCGAGACCGATCAAGCATCTTGGACGGTTATTCAACTTTGTACCTCATTTAGTGCTGAGTCTAGATTTCCTTCAATTCTTCCGTATGCCATGTATGGAAAGTTGATTCTTGGGTCTTGACGTTATGCTGGACCTGGAAACGTCTTTCGCTGGTTGTTGGGTGTCACAACTATGCCGCTAACTAGCAGCGTAACGCTCCGATCTAAAGTGTTGCCGGACTCTTGGATCCCGAAGAGAAGCTTTGGAGCACAAGCAGATCGACGCCTACGATAGATGTGCCTTGTTTCCTCCGAGGAGCATGCGCGAGCGCTGCGCGACGGCCTATTAGGAACTTTAACCTTCCAGCATGCTAATCTCGGAATTCGACATCTCGCGCGCAAGACGTACTGTTACATAACCCAGCTGTCCTATCAAACTATATCTGAATCTAGTACGGGAATCTAGTATCTGAACCTGTCATCTGAATCTACGAGCGTGGAAACCAGGCTGTATGCGGCATTGGTTAGCCTTATCTTGACCTGATCCCTACTAAAGAATATTGAACTTAGACATGACGAGAGTCTTTCGACGACATTGAGTCTATGGTCACTGCGGTACCAACAGTAATTACGTGCGTTTGGCCTTTTATCTCTTTTCTATGAAGACTGCTGGCGCATATGTATCCAAAATGCTAGATGCCGCCGAGGACGCATCGCAATGCCTGGGCGCTGCTGATAGCAGGTGCCCGTACCACGTAACATATTTGTCATCCAGGTAGTGCCCTCGCCGGGTGGCTTCTTCGATCGGTATAGACTCCTGACTGTTCACGGCGTGGTTGGTCGGTGTATAAGTCTAGAAGTTCGTATGGGTGCTCTTACCTACGCCACAGCTGGGCTCACCTCCCTAGCGGTGGTTGTGGTCGGCTCGTACATGCTCTTTACGGGCCAAGGCGAGCAATTCGACGTCGGCCACTTTCTAGTCACAACGAGCCCGTACATGTGGGCGCTAACGGGCGTGGCTCTATGCACGGGTCTCAGTATCGCTGGTGCCGCGTGGGGAATCTTCATCACGGGCACGAGCATTCTAGGAGCCAGTGTAAAGGTGCCACGAGTCACAACAAAGAACCTTGTTTCCGTGGTGTTTTGCGAGGTCGTGGCCATTTTCGGACTGATCACGTCGATTGTTCTCTCCTCTAAAATATCGTCAGGTGGACCGAATACCGCGCTGTCGAGAGAAAACCTGTTCACTGGCTACGCAGTCTTCTGGGCTGGGCTCACGGTTGGTGCGTCCAATCTTGTGTGTGGCGTTACGGTTGGCATTGCGGGCGCCACGGCAGCCGTCTCAGATGCCGCGGACCCGAGTCTGTTTGTGAAGATTTTGGTCATTGAGATCTTCGGGTCGGTGATCGGCTTGTTTGGACTTATTGTGGGTCTTTTAATGTCGACCGAAGCCCCTGAATTTGCATGAGTCTACAAGGGCTAGTAGAAAGACACTCACGAGTTTCCTTGAGCCCTCTATGGTGCTTCTATAGTGCTACCATGGTGCTTTTAATGGCGCTTTCAATGGTGCTTTAGATGACGCTTCCCAGGTGCTGTACTTGTGCCTGTAAATAGTGATAATTAAGCACACACGCAGCCTTATAGTGTGACTCTGTACTATCGGTGTACCACAGCCATTGTGGCTTTCTTACCCGCTTCTTCGTATTCGTGTAGTGCGCGTTATTGTTTCATGCCTTGCCATTCTAGTATACGTGACGCTAATCTATTTCCACGATTGCTATTCTGTAAAGAGTCTCCTGTTTCCTCTTGTTACCGCTGGAATATCGTTAAGGCTATTATTATGTGACCGCTGCGTGACCATTGCGGCGTATTAGAATACAAGCTTCCAGTTACCGCTCTCATCATTCACGGGTACCCAGGCTACAAGGGACGGCCGATGTATGGGCTGCCCTAGCCCGTTATTGTGGCTCCAGCCATTTGTATTGGCGTAAGCTGCGGAAGTCGCGCAGAGCCTCGGCCGCGCGGCCCAATTGTCCGAGGTGTCCTTTACACGATGGAAAAACCTTGGCGTACCAGTACCACCTATTAAGTGAAACATTTTAGCTAAATTAACTAGTGGCAAATATCCGCGGGCCTAATTCGCTCCCTACGGGACGAAAGCCGAGGTAGCCGGTATTATGGACACCGTTTATACCTTGCCCAGCCTTGAAAGTGCGGGGGCGCCGACAAGTCGCCGAGCTACTGCAGACGGATGCGGGTGCGTGATCATTTGGGGTGGGGTCAGTCACAGACCCATATAAATGCGCGTTTCCTTGTCTCCTCTTAACTTTTGGGTTAGATCGACTCGTAAAGCACTATTTCATAAAATGTCCGGAGATCTACGATACGACGGGAAAGTTGTGGTTGTCACCGGTGCTGGCGGCGGTCTTGGCAAAGCATACGCACTATTCTTTGGTGGCCGCGGAGCCTCGGTCGTCGTTAACGACCTTGGCGGCTCCTTGAACGGAAGCGACAGCAACGCGCGAGTTGCAGACGGCGTTGTCAAGGAAATTGAGGGTCTTGGCGGCAAGGCTGTGGCCAACTACGACAGCGTCGAGAATGGCGACAAGATCGTCGAGACCGCAATTAAGGCGTTCGGCACGGTGCACATCATCATCAACAATGCTGGAATCCTGCGTGATGTCAGCATCAAGAAGATGACTGACAAGGATTTCAACTTTGTGCAGACCGTGCATGTATTCGGCTCGTACAAGGTCGCGAAGGCCGCCTGGCCCTACTTCCGCAAGCAGCAGTTTGGTCGTGTCATCAACACTGCCAGCGCCGCTGGACTCTATGGTAACTTTGGTCAGTCGAACTACTCTGCCGCGAAGGCGGCCCTTGTTGGGTTCACGGAGACGCTCGCGAAGGAGGGCGCGAAGTACAACATCACTGCGAATGTGATCGTGCCTCTTGCTGCGTCGCGAATGACGGAGACAATCTTGCCTGAGGACATCTTGAAGAAGCTGAAGCCGGAGTTCATTGTTCCTGTTGTTGGCTACTTGGTCCATGAGAACACGAACGAGACGAACGGAATCTACGAGACTGCCGCTGGCGTCGTTACGAAGGTGCGATGGGAGCGTGGAGCCGGTGTTCAGTTCAGGGCGGACGAGACTTTCACGCCTGATGCTGTGCTCAACAAGTTTGACGCGATTAACGACAACTTCGACGGCGCTGAGCACCCCACTGGTCCCAAGGACCTGCTTGCAGGATTCGATGAGGCATCTAAGCTTCCTCCTAACGACCAGGGCAGCGACCCAATTAGCTTCAAGGACCAGGTTGTCATTGTTACTGGTGCCGGAGGTGGTATTGGCCAGCAGTACGCCCTCACGTTGGGCAAGTTGGGCGCGAAGGTCGTTGTCAACGATCTGCGCAATGCGCAGGAGACTGTTGATCTCATCAAGAAGGCCGGCGGCACCGCAGTTCCGGACACGAACAACGTCACCGAGGGAGACGCCGTTGTGAAGACGGCTATCGACAACTTCGGCACTGTTCACGCCGTTATCAACAATGCTGGCATCATCCGCGACAAGAGTTTGCTGAAGATGACCGATGAGCTTTGGAACGCTGTCCAGCAAACGCATTTGGTGGGCACGTTCTCTGTCACCAAAGCTGCGTGGCCCTATTTCCAGAAGCAGAAGTACGGCCGTGTCGTGAACACGACCTCGACTTCCGGTATTTACGGAAACTTCGGTCAGACCAACTATGCTGCTGCTAAGGCGGGTATCCTGGGGTTCACGAGAACGATTGCTCTCGAGGGTGCCAAGTACAACATTCTTGCGAATGCCGTGGCCCCCACCGCAGGTACTGCGATGACTGCCGAGGTCTTCCCGCCTGAGATGCTGGAGACCCTCAAGCCTCAGTACATTGCCCCCGTTAGTGTGGTGCTTTCTAGCGACAAGAACAGCGAAACCGGCAAGGTTTACGAGTGCGGTGCTGGCTGGGTTGGACGTACGCGATGGGAGCGCACTGGCGGGCTTAAGATCTCAAACATCACCGTCGAGAAAGTCAGGGACAACTGGGCGAAGATCACGAACTTCGATGACGGTCGTTCGACACACCCCGAGTCGGCTGCAGAGTCCAACATGGCAATCTTTGAGATGGCCGGCGAAGAGGACGAAGAAGAGGGCGGAAGCTCGAACTCACCGGTCGCTACAGGCGAGTACAGCTACGATGAGAAGGCGATCGCTTTGTACAATCTCGGTGTTGGCGCAAGCGAGAAGGACTTGAAGTATGTATTCGAGAACGACCAGGACTTCCAGCCGGTCCCTTCCTTCGGCACTATTCCCATGTTCAGCGTTGCATACCCATACGACGAAATTGTGCCGAACTTCAACCCAATGAAGCTCCTCCACGGTGAACAGTACCTGGAGATCAAGAAGTGGCCGATTAGCCCCGAGGCGACGCTCGAGACCACTGCCAAGGTTCTTGATATCGCAGACAAGGGCAAGGCTGCTGTTGCTATGCTCGAGTACACGTCCGTTGAGAAGGGCACTGGCGAGCCCGTGTTCTACAACGTGATGTCGACTTTCTTGCGAGGATCTGGTGGCTTCGGAGGCAACAAGAACTTTGCTGACCATGGAAGCGTGACGGCTGCGAACAAGCCGCCCTCGCGTGATCCTGATTTCGTTACTGAGTACAAGACTTCTGACAACCAGGCCGCGATTTATAGACTTTCTGGCGATTTGAACCCTCTGCATATCGACCCCGAGTTCGCTTCTGTAGGTGGATTCGACAAGCCGATTCTCCACGGCCTTGCGACGTTTGGTATCTCTTCTCGTTTGTTGGTCGATAAGTTCGGTGTCTTCAAGAACATCAAGGTGAGATTCTCTGGCCACGTTTTCCCGGGTGAGACGCTTCGTGTCAATGCCTGGAAGGAAGGCCCGAAGGTCATTTTCGAGACCATTGTCGTTGAGAGAGGCACGAAGGCGATTTCGGCAGCAGCAGTGGAATTGTCCACCAGCGGTGACTCGAAGCTCTAAGCGACTGAGCAGCTATGCAACTTTTATTAACTTAACATCGTTCTTTGAATGAGTTCTACATGCTCCCTATCAAATAGAATAAATATTGAGCTGACCTGCTCGTGTGAACATTGCGTTTATGTTGCTGGTAAACCGAGCGTAAGCTTAAAGGTAGGAACCGTTCTCATACTCCTCTTGGTTTTCAGTTCCGTAGTACTCGTGATACTGATCTCGGTCCATGTATAGTTTGAAATACAAGGGCGGTAGTTCGTCCTTGACGATCCGCTGTTTTTTGGATTTCGGCTGAGGAGCCGTTGGGTTCTGCTTCGTGTAGAATTCCCGCAGTAACATGACAGCATCCCGGCGCTGCAAGTTCGGATAGACAGGGAACGGCGAGCCTAAAGAGTCGTCGGACGAGTCCCTATTGATAGCGACTACCGAGCCGCAGCCGCCGAATCTCTCATTACCCGCTCCGAAGAACACTCGCCGAATATGAATCTGGCGCAGTGCGGAAGTGCACATTATGCACGGCTCAACCGTGACAAACAGATCTGTTTCTTCAAATACCGATGCAGGATGTGACTCGAGAATGCGATCTATCGCACATAGCTCGGCGTGACGGGTGCCATTTTGGCTTCGGTTCGTATCGTTATGTCCAGCACCGATAACTATACCATTTTTTACAAATACACAGCCCACAGGCACCTCAGAAACATCCAGTGCTTTCTGAGCTTGCTCAACAGCAAGCGCCATGAACTTCAAGTCCTCCGCCTTCATGGCTCTCACCTGAAGATATATGGTGAATTAATAATGTATGTATATATAGGCATGTGCGCGTGAGCGGGTTACCAGCTTGTAAGGAGGGCAGAGCATATGTGTGTAAGGAATCGGTGAACTAAACGTCTTTCGAATAAGACAACGTGTTTATAAGAAAGTACAAACGTATTTACAACATAGGCCTTCTGTGGCGATCACTTCTGGTACTCTTGTACCCACAGTCGGGCATTTATGAACATTTGTAGCCAAGGAGCGGTTTCCAGATCATTCGGCTTCCAAGACTGAGCCGCGAGGACAGTGTTGCGCTCAGGGTGCGGCATAAGCGCCATGACGCGACCGTCCGGACTGCGGATTCCCGCGAGGCCCTGGCTGCTGCCGTTGGGGTTGAAGGGGTATCTCTCAGTCTTCTTACCGTAGTTGTCGACATACCGCAGTATTCCGAGGTGCTTGGCATTGAATTCCTGAGCCTGCTCCGGAGTGTCAAACTGCGCTCGGCCCTCTCCATGGGCTACAGCGATGGGGAACCTGGACCCCTTCATGGGGCCTGTGAACACGGACGAGGTCTCCTCGTCCTCCTCGTAGATCTCGACCACGCAGGTGCGGCCCTCGAATTGCTCGCTAGAGTTGCGCTCGAACGACGGCCAGCTTTCACAGCCCGGGATAAGGCTCTTGAGTTTTGATAAGAACTGGCAGCCATTGCAGATGCCGATCGCAAACGTGTCCTTCCTGTTGAAGAAGTCCGCGAACATCTTTCTCAGCGGAGCATGGTACAGTACGGACGTGGCCCAGCCGTTACCTGCACCGAGAACATCACCGTACGAGAAACCTCCTGGGGCAGCAAGACCTGTGAAACTGCTCAAATCGACCTTGCCCGCAATCAAGTCGCTCATGTGAACGTCAACAGACTCGAACCCAGCTCTTTGCATGCTCCACGCCAGTTCCATGTAGCCATTGATACCCTGCTCGCGCAAGACTGCTACCTTAGGACGCGACGAATCAGGAATCACCGAGAGCGGGTGCGGCTTGAAGTCGAAGTGATAGCCGATTCCGGGGTCGTTGTTATCAGCAATATTAGCAAGCTCTTGGTCCGCACACTTTGGGTTATCGCGGATGCGCTGCATGTGATGCGATGTCAAGCTCCACTGCTTCTGTAGCTCAGCACGCGTACTCTCATACTTCAGACCTTTGCAAGAAATCACCTGGTCCTTGCCAAGGTCGGGCTTGCCAATAATGGTGACATTGTTAGAGGAGACGCCGGCAGATGCCAAAACATCTTCGAACTGCTTCATGTCTTCATCGCGGACCTGGAAAATAGCAGCAGGGGTCTCGTCAAATAGTAGCGCAGGGTCGTTCTCACTGAATTCGATACCCAAGCGGCCTGCGAAGGCCATCTCGAGTGCGGCAGTGATCACACCACCATCGGAAACATCGTGGTATGCCTGAACCAATTGCGATTCGCTGTTGTGCAGCGACTCGATAGCCAAAAGCAAGCTCTTGAGCGTATCAATGTCGACGTCAGGAACGTTGCCGCCCACCTTTCCGAAGGACTGCGCAACAGCAGAGCCGCCCAGTGCGTGACCATGCGGGCTGCCCGCAGTGGTGACGTACACCAGTTTGCTGCTAGCGTTGCGCTGCAACTGCGGCGTCCACGTTTTGCGGACATCTTTAACTGCACCGAAGGCAGAAATGACCACAGTGACAGGAGAGGTAACCTCCTTATCGTCCCATTTCATCTTCATAGACATCGAATCCTTACCAACGGGGATCGAGATCTGAAGAGGTATGCAGGCCTCACTGAGCGCTTGTACAGCTTCGTATAGGGCATAACCATCACCGGCGTGAGCTGGCGATGCCATCCAGTTAGCGCTGAGTCGAACTTCCTGAAGACCCCGAACATTAGCAGCGTAAAGGTTCAACAAGCTCTCTGCCAGAGCAACTCGCGAGGCAGCACCAGGTGAGACGATCGCAATGGTTGGACGCTCTCCGGATGCGAAGGCCTCACCGGTGAAAACGTCGTCGCCGTAACTAGAGATTGTTACAGCAACATCAGCGACCGGTACTTGCCAGGGGCCCACCATTTGCTCGCGAGCAACTAAACCTGTGATTGAACGATCACCGATAGTGATCAAGAACGACTTCGAGCCAACCGAAGGCATCTTGAGTACGCGGCCCAGTGCATCTGCAAAAAGGTCGGGCTTAATACTGAAAGGCGACAAACTCACCGGCTTAGCGGAATCAGTGCGCTGCATCCTTGGCGCATTACCGAAGAGTACGGACATGTCGAGGTCAACGGGGGCTGGAGTATTTGGATACTCTGAGTCGGTGACCGTGAGATGTGGCTCCGACTTAGCGTACCCCACGACGCCGTAGACAGCACGCTCACGTTGGCAAATCTTTTCAAAGCGCTCAAGATCATCGGTGCTTACGGCAAGTACGTACCTCTCCTGAGCCTCACAGCACCAAATCTCCATAGAAGACATGCTGGGGTCTACACAAGGAACTTTTCGTATGTCGAACTCAGCACCAAGACCGTTGTCATGAACCAGTTCAGTGAACGCATTTGACAAGCCACCAGCACCAACGTCATGAACAGACAAGATCGGGTTCTTCTCACCGAGGGAAATGCAGTGGTCTATGACCATCTGGGCACGACGCTGCATTTCCGGGTTGCCTCGCTGCACTGAAGCAAAGTCCAGGGCCGCCTTCTTGGCGTCGCCGCCCGCAGCCACCGAGCTCGCAGCTCCACCGCCCAAGCCAATGAGCATGGCGGGTCCACCCAACACGATCAGCGCGCTTCCTGGGGGCACAACGCGGTCCTTGAGAGCAAACCGAGGTCGCACGGTTCCGATACCTCCGGCGAGCATAATGGGCTTGTGGAATCCTCGGATTTCAGCCTCGCTGTCCTCTGACTTGTCGGCGACCTTGATAGAGAGAGTCCTGAAATAGCCCCCCAGAGCGGGCCTGCCGAATTCGTTGTTGAAGGCCGCGGAGCCGATTGGAGCTCGCAGCATGATGTCTAGGGACGACGAAATGTGATTTGGTTTGCCAATATCCAACTCCCAGGGCTGTTCAAAGCCAGGGATGCGTAGATCACTCACTGTGAATCCAGCAAGACCAGCTTTCGAGCGCGAGCCTTGACCCACAGCACCCTCGTCACGGATTTCACCACCGCTGCCCGTGGCGGCGCCGGGGAAAGGAGAGACCGCAGTCGGGTGATTGTGCGTCTCTACCTTCGCGAGATATGGAACGTCCTCAGCAACGAGCTTATACTTGTAACCATCGTTGGCGTCCGGCGCATAGAAGTACGCAGGGGAGCCCTCCATGACTGCGGCATTGTCGCTGTACGCCGAGATCGTATGGCCCATGTAGGCATTCGACTCGTGCGTAGTCTTGATCATCTTGAATAGAGACTTTGATCGGAAGTCCTTCTCACTTCCAAATCGCCACTGCGCATTGAAAATCTTGTGGCGGCAGTGCTCGCTGTTGACTTGAGCAAACATGAACAGCTCAGCGTCAGTGGGATCACGATGCGGAAACGAGGAGTTCAAGTAGTCGATCTCGGCCTGATCCATGGCAAGACCCATGGTCTTGTTGGCCTCGTTGATTCCGCCGCCATTGCGCGGCACCGTGACCAGGGGTCGAGAACCACCCGTCTTGAACAGAAGATCGTTCGACACGGGACCACCGACCACCACTTGCTGGGTCATCCGGTCGTGGATGGTGTTCAAGAACGTAGGCGAGCTGACGTGGTCCATGATAGGAAATCCTTTGCGAACCGTGATCAGCAAGGCGAGGCCCCGCTCAACGCGTTCGACGTCTTCGCCGTACCCACAGTTCTGCAGAATGTTGCTCGCCTTCGACGACCAAGGGGAGATCGTGCCCGTCAATGGGATGATCTGCAGCAAGACGCTGGATTCCGGAAGGGCCACTCCGCTGCTGTTGGAGTTCACGGCCTCCACCAAGCGCTGGTACGCCTCGTCGTCCTGAGGGATCGGGGCATCGTACTGCAGCACAGCGGTGACCTTATCCAGCTTCTCCTTATTGGAGGCAAGATCAGATCCCTGCTTGGGCTTGATGAAATGGATGTGTACACTGCGAAGCGCCACAACGGCCGACGAATTGAGGACCTGGTTCATGGCCGTGACGTACTCCGTGGCACGAAACGGCGACAGTGCAACATTTCCGGCTTTGGTGATCATCTCACGCTGAATTTCGAAAGAAAAAACCTCTTTGAGTGGCGCCAAGGCTCACGACTGCAAGCAAATCTCTTGAATGCTGGGCTAAGAGAAAATCGCCTATGACACACGAAAAACCAGTGAATATTTCAAGCACGTGATGGAGATCTCGCGGGCCCTTCGCGATGATAAGTCCACAACACGCGAAAGGTGCCTGTTTTGCAGCTCAGCACGGGTCATATGCCGGAATTGCGAACTGAGTCTGCATATCGGATAAATAAAAGGTTATAGCATGTGTTCCAAGGCCAAATTAGCCACTCCTGGGGATGGCGAACGCCGTGATCTACAAGTATTGAATGCACGTGATAGACGAGGGCACATTTTTCCTTGCCCGTGCCCTAAGAAAGTTTGGAGCCATTTCGGTCAACATCCGATTGCAACTTGGTATACCAGCCATTAACGAACAGGAATGGCACAGGGCGCTCTGAAAAAGCGCAGTGGAAGTTCGGTTAAACCAGCGGTTGCTAAGAGAAACAACAGGAAGATCTCTTCCCAGGCTGCGAAGGCACTGAAACCCAAGAAACGCTCGGCCGTGCAACAAGCTTCAATTGCTAAAAAACACACCGCAGCTCTGACAAGCGCCACAGAAAAGCTCATTGCATCGCGCGTTGGACACCTTGAAGTTCTGGATGGAACGCGACGAGAGATCGACAACGAAAAGAAGTCACAACAGCGACAACAGCCCAAAAAATAAGCGCGAGAATGCGCCGGACCTACCCCTGTGCTTGGAGTCCGAGCCTCCTCGAAATAGCCGCAAGCCAAAACCTGGCCAGTACGAGTCTTTCCACGTCCACGACCAGTACGACATTGATGCCTACATAGCAGATCACCCCGACGCAAGGCTCGTCCAGAGAGGCAATGTTCTTATTGATGCTGACGATGATGCGGACGACGATGAAGATTATGTAGAATAATCATAATAATATAATTTATTGATTCGATTGTACCACCTCGAACCCCGTCGCACTATTGTGCTATTTACCCGGACGCAACTGCTGCTTAGCAATAGGCTTGTCATACGAACATGAGCTCGAGGCTGGCCAGGGCCGTGAAGGCCGTCGCAGATAAGCCAACGAATGCCGCCAACCGGCAGTTCCTCGACCAGCTTGTGAGGGTCGACCAGGCCGGTGAGCTTGCGGCAGACTATATCTACTGGGGTCAGCACCTTGTGTTCTCGCGCACACGGCCCGATCTGGCCCCACTGATCAAGCACATGTGGGACCAGGAGGTGCACCACCACTCGACGTTCGACAAGATCCAGGTCGACGGCCGCGTGAGGCCGTCGCTGCTGACTCCGGTATGGAAAATTGCGGCCTTCACCTTGGGAGCGGCAACGGCGCTGCGCGGGAAAGAGGCGGCCATGGCGTGCACGGAGGCCGTGGAGACTGTGATTGGCGGCCACTACAACTCGCAATTGAGGTACATCCACGAGAATTTCGAGAAGTCCGTAGACGTGGAGGCGCTGCTCGGCCTTGTTTCGGAGTTCCGCGACGACGAGCTCGAGCACCTGGATACGGCCGTCAAGCACGACGCCCACGGGGCCAAGCCGTACTGGCTTCTAACTGAGACCATTAAGCAGGGCTGCCGCGCCGCGATCCAAGTGGCCGAGCGTATTTAGTGGCCGCGCATTTTTAGTTGAATTATTTAGCATTTTAATGACCACTTACGGCTCGAATGTGCAGCGGGCCGAGCCTCACCAGATCGCCGGCCAAAAGCAGCGCTGCTGCTGACTCACGCACCATGCTTCTATCTGTAGTCGTTGGCCTGGCACTGTCGTGTGTGACCGCGCTTGCCGGCGCAGAAAGCCTGCCCGTGTACATAAAGAATGCGCAAACTGGCGTATCGTCCAATTCGATCTTGGACCACGAGGCTGTGCCGGCGCTGATCTCGCATTTCCTGGGAGACGGCCGCGAGACCTTATCAGAGGACAATGCGGCAGTGCTGAAGTACGTCCCGTCGCGGTTTCTGCAGAGTGGCAATGCTGCTGTTGTGCTAGTGCATGACTTCGACGCCTCGCTTGCCGAGCAGACTCTGGGGTCACCCGGCTTCTTCATTGGCGAAGAGAGCCTTAGTGGGCTGACTGCTCGCGCAAGCAAGTCGTCAGTAGGCAAGTTTGAGCGCGAGGTCACCTCCGACGAAGACAATGTGATCTCGCTCGATGCGGTGCAAGATGGCCTCGACTATAACCAGCTGATCCTGGACACGATCGATGGGCTTGGCTCCGTGAAGGTCATGCTTATTGGCATTCCCGGCTCGACACAGGGTGCCATTGCGGCCCGCCGCTCGACCGTGAAGAATGCGTCTGGGCTGAGCTACGCTCAGATCCCTGCCTTCTTCGACTCCGAGCAGGACTGTGCCTCGATCACGAACGAGTGTGCCGGCCACGGGTCCTGTGTTAAAACAAGCAATGGCAAGTACAGCTGCCAGTGCCGTCCGACAACCGCAGAGGACTACACCTACTACTGGGGCGGCAACGACTGCTCGAAGCGCGACGTCAGTTTCCAATTCAACCTGATCGTCGGCACGACCCTGGCCATTGCCGCGGCCAGCTTCCTCTCCATTGGACTGCTGATCAATCTTGGCAGCGAGCCGCTTCCTGGCGTGCTTAACACAAGCACGCTTTAGTATCTTCCACCACAAACGCGCATCGCGAAGCGGAAACGCATGCGTAATTTGTCGGGCGTGCACTAAGGCGTGTGTATTCCGGCCCTGGGATATGCAGGGGCAATTCGATTTAATTAGATAGCCAGACACTCTATAAATGGAAAATAACGAATAGCTACATTACGACCAGCTGGGCTCGTGAACCAGATCCCAAACTTGCTGGAGCAGGGTCGACACACCTTCAAGCTCGGCGGCTTGTTCAACACCGATCGCCCTGCGGCCACCTGACCAATTCGGTCTGTCATCATCACCCGCATTGTGTGGCTTCCACTTGCACGACTCGCGCAACACCAACGAACTTCGGCACATTGAGCAGATTTGCACTCGCATGGACCCGCATAGCCTGATTGCGCAAGCCGAGCGAAAAGCCAGCTCCAGCGGAGGCTTCTTCAGCAAGATGATGGGGTCGTCCTCGTTCCAGCTGGAGGATGCGGCCGACTTGTACATACAGGCAGCCAACGCGTTTCGGCTGAACAAGGACGGCAAGTCTGCCGGCAAGGCATTTGAGAAAGCTGCCGATCTGCAGAAGCAGACCGAGGCCAAGGACGAGGCCGCCAGTACCTTGATTGAGGCGTACAAGGCCTATAGAACTGAAGAGCCTGCGGACGCCGCGCGCGTGCTCAAGGAGGCTGTGCACCTATTTACCTTGCGCGGGCAGTTTAGACGCGCGGCGCAGTACGAAATGGATCTCGGAGCGCTTTACGAGACCGAATTGGACAGCATTGACGATGCTGTGCACTCGTACGAAAACGCTGGAGACTGGTTCTACAACGACCGTGCGGAGGCGCTCAGCAACAAGGCCTTTTTGAAGCTTGCCGAGCTTGCGGCCCTGCAGGGCAACTATGGCGTAGCCGTGGAGAACTTTGAGCGCGTGGTGCGCCAGAGCCTGAACTCGAACCTGTCGAAGTGGAGTTTGAAGGACTACTTCTTCCGCGCCGTGTTCTGCACGCTTGCCCAGGGAGACGCCGTGGCCTCAAACCTGAACTTGGAGAAATATGTGGACTGGGATCCGAGCTTTGCGTCCACGAAAGAGTACGAGTACCTCCAGGCGTTCACGGCTGCTCTGCGCGACAACGACGAACAGAGCTTCACGGATAAGCTCTACGAATACGACCGATTTGCGAAGCTTGACAAGTGGAAGATCGCCATTGGCCTCAAGATCAAGGAGGCCATGGATGCTCCCGACGACGAGCTTCTCTAGAGCCATGCACAGCCGCGTGTACAGCCGCGTGTACAGCCTCGTCTCCCCACAGCCTCGTGTCCCCAGCCGTGCACAGCCTCGCGGCCCTAGACGGCGCGGCCCGCCCTGTGTCCGTGGACGGCGACGAGTGTTAGCCTGTTAGTCGATCTGTCTCCCGGACCGAATGGTCGCATGATCTATGTAAATATGTCACGATATTCTATTCTCTCATATATTAGTGCGTATGATTAAATTAGGAGAGCTAGCATATTTGCCCATGCTGTATATCACCTTATAAAAAGGAAAAGGCTAATGCCTGCGACGAGCCGCGTGCTTGGCCCCAGCGGGGGACGGGCGAGTTGAATGGTACCCTGCGAGGCCATGGACCGTACATGACCATCATAAGAGGCCGACGTGTTTATACGAGACCGTCGTACAGATTCAACGCGCTCATGATAGTGTCTTCTTTCTTCGAGCCCTCGCGGAACTCCTCGTACGTGATCTTGCCATCGTGATCCGTATCCATGATCTCGAAAAGTTTCCGGACACGCTTCTCTGGCGTGCTCTCATCGTCGGGCAAGCTCATCATAGTTCCGACCATCTTGTAGATAGCCTCGACGATCTGCAGCATCTCATTAGCGCTGATCTTGCCGTCGCCGTTGCGGTCGTATAGTTTGAATGCCCATTGCAGTTTCTCGTCAGTCGAGCCTCGAGAACTGATGCTCAGTGCTGTTATGAATTCTTTGAAATCGACAGTTCCGCTATTATCTGTGTCGAACACCTGGAAGACGAGGTCGCTGAATGTAGAGGGGTCTCCATATGGGAAGAACTTCTTATAAACTTCCCTCAGACCATCCTTTGTGAGCTCTCCGGATGGACAATCTTTCAAAAAACTTTTATACCATTGTTGGAGCTCTTTGCTCTCGAAATATGTTTCGCTCTTCAGCTGACGCAGATCCTCCTTCGTTAGCTTGCTCGAAGCCTTACCCATGCGTTACAAGTATTCTGCTCAAAGAATGGCGGGTGGGGCTCAAATTATCAATTGGCAAAAGAGAGCGCAGGTCCTTGGATATCGACTCCCCGAGCTGAAGGCAGATTCTTGGCTTGTTCCCTGCAAGACGGTGGAGTGGTTTCCAGCCCCGTTTCTAATATACTACGTTATGTAATCGCCGGAAGTAGCGCGTCATAAATCCACACGATAAGGTGCCAAGGGTTGTGGCCGGAACGTCGCATGCGTGCCTGTGTGTCCGTGTCCCACTTGAGTTGTGGCTTAGACCCGCCTCTGCTGCCATTAGGTGACGGGCCCGCCCTCGTGCGAGGTCCGCCCGACAGGGGAGACCCGGGTAAACGTAAGATGGAAAGGAGATCGGCGATCGCCGATCGAGTAGATTGCGTAGTTGAAGAAAATAATCAATTGAATCATAATATCGTACGTGTTTCTAGTCGTGACCGTTTATTCCATAAAGTCGTCAAGTCTTTTCGTTATCATAGCGTCGTATTATCGTAAAAATCATGAACACATCAGTGCTCGTACGTCTCAAGAGACGGAACGCCCGCTTTTAGAGCCTCCACATGGCCGTCTACCACGACATAGTGCAGGCCGTTGTTGTTCCGCAGCTTGTCGACGATCGTGATGGTCTGTAACGGCGACCGGTATGGATCGTTCCACTGGTCGAGGATCCCGCTCGTGAGAAGCCCCATGTTCACGGTCCTCCCGTGGTGGCGCATGGGGCTCTCATTAGACGAGGATATGTTCTGCGGAGTTTTGAGAATGAGATGCACGACCTTCAGGCTCGGCATTGCGGCGGCAATTTCCCAGCTGTGGACGTTGTGGTTGAACGGGATCTTGAGAACATCGACGTTTCTCAGTTTCGCGATCGGCGCGAGATCCTGCAGCGAAAAGTCACACTGTATGTGGATCTCGAGACTTTTCAGCTCCGCACAACTGGCCACGAGGCATTCAAGCGTCTTCAACGGAAGCTCCTTGATCGTGAGCTTCAGCGTGTGCGCAGTGCTGCAGCACGTAGACAGAAACCCGGACGTCACTAAGTAGGAGGCCCGCCAATCGAGCTCAGCCCTCACTAGCTGCGGCCTAGCTGCAACAATGCGAGCAAGCAAGCAGTGGTTGAACTCGTCCTCCTGTCCCGAACCGACGAGCGTCAGCTCCTCGAGCCTCGGCAGATCCACAGAGCACCCCAGGGTCGTGGCGTCGGCCGCGTTCGTGTCGATCTGCACGAGCTCGAGCCGGCGCAGCTGATGGCGTTTCATGGAATTGCCGAAAAAGCCCGACACGGCGGCGCACCGGTCGTGCTGCTGGTAAACGTCGCTCATTCCAACGAACGCAAAGCTCGAGCCAATCTCGTGTTTCGAGTCGAGGAATCTGCAGAGGCAAACCTCTTCGATGTCGGCACTGCACTGCACCACACTTTTCAGCCACAACAGAACTTGCTCGTTCAAAAACGGCCGGACATTGAGTCTGCGCAGGTTCGGCAGCTGCATCTGCGGGTAGACTTGGCCATTGCGAGTGGCCAGATCAACGAACAGCGACTGGAGCTCGTTGTTTGCTCCATTTTCATCGTGCGGGAACTCGGCAATGAGCTCAGGCGGCAGCTCGGGACACGCCGTCCACTCGAACTCTGCGACGCGGTGCAGGTTTCGGAACGCATCGCGAAGCCGCGGGATGAGCAGGTTGTCGCTGATGGCAAGGTTACCTTTCACCGTGAAGCTGCGCACCATTGCCGCGAACTCTGTTTTCGAAGCCAACGTACCCAAGAGCTGCTTGATTCCAGCAATGGTGTGCACCGTGCTCGCAGGACGTAGCAAGCGCCTTCCGTCAAGCGTCACCTCTCTCCATTCCCGCGCCCCGTAGAGGGATCGCGGCACGGGGTCCACGACAATGCTGTGGTAGATACCAGGGATGATGGCGTGGATCAGGTCCGGACAGGCCACGGCCAAGTTCACGACATCGGCCTGCGCACAGTACGAACCTATTAACGAGACAACCTCGGAAGGGAGCTCATTTATCAACATGTCCAGGTCGAGAATTCCCGATTATAACCTCCCCGCTGTGGTTTCTATGCCAAATTCTGCAGACGGTGCCCGACTTTTCAGCGTGTATCCCTGCTTGCGCGTGGTTCGCTGCTTAGATCAAGGCACAAGCCCCCGGCCGAAACCTAAGACCATCACACTCTCCGACGTGACCCCGTGCGACCTAACCCTCCTACCGGACGGATGGGCGAGTGTGAACGCGCCTAAATAACAAAGGGATCGTTAGGAGAACACCAAATCGCAGGCCGAACATAGAAACCGCATATAGGACGGGTGGGCACACACTGCACGTTCCGTAATTCACGACTTTCACGTCTCTTATTTTGTCCACAGCCTAGCCCGGAGCTAGCAACATACCTATAAAGACTGGATCTGTCCGGTATAAACAAAGAAATCACAGGGGCCTCCGAAGTTCTCGCTGCCGGATCAGACCATGGACGAATCAACCCATTTGGAGAAGAGGCACGGCTCCAAAATACACGTGGAAGTCGCCAACATATTTGCGCTGATAGTGCTCATTTTATTGTGCCTGTACTCAGTGCTGGATCTGCTGAATGTGCGGTTCTTGAAGAAGCCACGGCTGACGGGAGTGCTTAGATCGCCCGTGCTTCTAACTCTTGTTTGGGCGCTGCTGTGCGTTTGGGGGATAATGTACCATTTCAATTCGGACATCAAGCAGATTGCTAGAAGGTACGGGCAGCTGGCGATATCGATGTCCACGATCACAGTTTTCCTCTCGATGAAGCCGGCCATTCTGCCTCGTACCTATCAAGTGGCCCTCGTCTCGCTTCACAAGTGGATCGGCCGATCGGCCATTTTGTGTGCAGCGGGCCACGGCCTCATCTATATCTATTCGTACGCGAAGAAAGCGGCTGAGGATTCGGCCGCGCATAGCACCTCAGAGCACGACAAACGGCACGCGGGTCATCACCACCGCCTCTTCAGCCTGTTCAACGTATACGGTATGATCTGCTTGGCAGCATTTCTCGTCATCTTTGGCTCCTCTTTGGGGGTGGTTCGACGACGATCGTATGCTTTGTTCTACGTCCTTCATCGGCCGCTTGTCATATTGATCTATATTCTCATGATATGGCATGCACGGCCGAGCTCTTGGCTGCTCGTGCCAGTGGGCATCATTTTGCTCGTGCTGCAGGTCGCGCTGCGCTTGGCTGTTAGCAAACGCGTGCACATTTCCGAAGTGAAGCACTTCGGTCCATCTCTTAAGCTCGTCACTTTCGACCCGCCCATCACAGAGACAATGCTTGCCGGCCCGGGACACCACGTCCGGATCTCCAAACCGCTATACTACCCCACTGCATTCTTCCAGCCATCACATCCGTACTCGCTCATCGGGACAAATAAGCTTGTTGTCAGGGAGACGCGTTTCAAGCTAGTCGAGGGCAGCTCTTACTCTTTGTATGGACCATTCTCAACGTCGTTCATTCCTGAACAATACACACACATAATCGTTTTCGCCGGTGGTAGCGGTGTCTCGCTGTTGCCATCATTTGCAAACGTCGGAACAAAACAGAAATTCGTGTGGATCACACGATCCGCACAGGAAGTCCCCGTTCTGTCTGAACTAGGCCTCGAGAACTGTGACGTTTATGTTACGAACTCGAAGGCGCAGCTAGCATCCGAGGGCGACGCCGCTGAAGACTACGAGCTTCAAGAATTCGAAATCGACTCTGACGATGATGCGGAAGCGGGTGGCAACGTCGACGATGAGCAACAGCTGCTTGAAAGACCTATCGGCACCCATAAGGATGGCATCAGTCGCTTCACTGGACGTCCTGATTTGAACAAGGTCACTGAGAAGTTCTATAGTGAAAACCTCGACTCGAAGGCTCGTCTGTGCGTGGTCGCGTGCGGGCCTGAACAGCTTGTGCGCGACGTGTCTGCATGGGCAAATGCCAAACAATATGACTTATGGACAGAGATCTTTGCTCTCTAGTGTCGGTACGGTACTCACTTATAATACATTGCTACACCAGTTGCTCTAGCACCGGTTGGGACACTCTGTATACCTGTCTATATATATACATCATTATTATCATTGTCATCATACAAGAGCGATAAATCGGCGGATGGCTGCTCTGACCGTATAAAACTCCGGGTCGGTTCCGCCCTCCAACATGTAAGAGCCCTCGCCAGTTTTGCGCACAATGACATTCTCGTTACATACGAGAACGCCTTGGCTTCGAAACTCCGCTTTTAATCCCATCTCAGTGAGAACCTTTCTTAGAGACGTGAGGCGGAAGTCACCTATTGTAGTTTTTTTAGGTTCCTGGGTACTTTCCGTGTCTGGCGCCGTTAAAACCGCTCCTGACTTTTTGATACGATCATGCGGATCGAACTGTAGGTTGCCCATGACGCGAGCCACCGAGTAGCCTCCAAAAAGATCATGCCATTTCAGATTCATCGTGGGGTCAATCCTAACATCAACTGAGAAATTGGTTCGAGTGAATGTGACGTCTTTGTCTCCAACGGCGAACTCGGGGCACTGCTTTGCCAGTTGTTGACAGACCTCTGTTGATCCCGGTAGTGCTATTGTCCTTGAAGGCTGGATCTGCTTCACTATCATTTGAAGAGATCGCAAATTAGTTATGCCATTCATGTCAGCGTATGCAACTCGGCACTTCACGGCGAGATTCTCCTTCTTTTTATTGACTATAGCCATCGGCTTTTCTTCCTTCTTTTGACTCGGTTTTGGGGCAGCAGCCTCGACCAAGTCCGAGTCTACGACTTCCTTTTTAGACTCATCAGGGCGATCGGCGGTAGGAGGCGCGTTCTGTGCTGCCTGTCCGTTGGCGGGCTTCGTTTTGTCAGAAAACAAGCCCGCTGGAATGTAAGATCCATAGTCATCGGCTCTGCGACGTTTCGGGATGAAAGGGAACATACTTTGCGCACCCTTATTTGTTTCATCGGTCGGGGTGCTACGAGAGCATTCGTAGTCGTAGATATCCGGATCATGCGCCAGTACATCAGAGCCAACTGCTTCATGCTTTATTTCTTCGTAGTCATCCTCGGATTCACTAGACTCTTCTTCAGCCTGCGCGGAGGTATCAATCAGCTGCTGGTTGCGACGTTCCTGCGCAGCATTCTCAACTGCTTCTTCTCGCTCGGCCTCATGCTTCTTATTATAGGCGGCTAAGGCCTCCCCAGATAGCGGTTCTTGCGACCGGAAGGGCACCAAGCCCAACTTTACGTCCAGCTTTTTCAATTCTGATGATTTCACGAAACCTAAAAGCTTCTCTCCCAAGGTGTTTTGTGGACAGATCTCGTTTATAATAACGGATGATTTCTCGTCGCCTGCGACATGTTCCACAAAAATCTGTTTCGAAGGTCCTGACTCGATGCACTCGCCAAACGAAAGAATAACTTTCGGTCCTGAGGGCCATTTTCGCTGAATCGTTTGATAATCCGAGCAGTAATGAACATGGGACGTGTCGAAAGGCGACTCGTTTTGGACCTGCCAATCGCTAATGATCGACGGCACCATCCATTCCAGCATTGCAGAGGCCTGCGATAGTGCTTGTTTCCCATAGCGGCTGCAGTATATTAATGGCACGCGTTTATGGTTAGTTCGCATGTGTTTCTCGAGAATCAAGATGAGCTCAAGAATCCGTGAGCCGTTCGAGGTAGGTATCAGAACCGTGCCTTTATGCTTGAGCGCCTCGTCAACGTCGTCAAGAAATTGCTGGCGGCATTTTGTTAACGGCTGACCGGAACTGACGTGCGTCGACGTTATGAAAAGGGAGGGCCTCTGGAGATCGCTCACAACAACACCGGTTTTGGGCTCAAGGAACGCGCCACTTAGATGGGCATCTCGTGCATGGTTCCAGTCCAGAGCAACCACAACCGAATCGACAGTATCGTTGATCTTCCATAGTGACCCGCCTAGCGAGTGCCCTGAATTATAAGCAGTGATCATGGTGCCCTCGAGCTTGGGGTTGTTGTGCAGCTGCAGCGGCTGAGAATACTTGAGACTGTGGACCTCCGACCAGATCGTCTCGACCTCTTCTTCCGTCATGGTGTCTGGATTATTGAATGGGCCGCAGAGGCCCGCGCTGCGGTAGAGATCCAAGGTCATCATTTGGCTCATGCGGATGACGGGGAGCGTCGCATACGCCGGGATGGAGCGAAACTGAGGATACTTATGGCGAAGGTAGCAGAACGCACCAGTATGGCCCGACGTTGCGTGTGTTAACAAGATTAGATCGATGTTTGGAATAGCATCGACTAACTCGTTCAAAACATCCTCCGAGAGATTCTCGTCCCAACCAGCATCAACCAGAACGTTCACGCCGTTGAGATCTAGCGTTACTATGAACTGGAAAGCACGCAACTCAGCATTCCCTAATGGTCTGTACGAGACCATATGGACTGTCAGTCTATCGACAGAGATTCTTGGCCTCGAGTGTGAACCCTAATATGCTGCTGTCTGTGTGCCGGGGAAGGAGGGACATGCTTCAATGGGTGGGTGGCTAGGCTATGCTTCGAGCACTTATTAGGCTTCCCTGGACGTGATACTTCGTTAAAATACATACAAAACTCATACAATATGCGAATACAATCAGGTAAATTTACCTGCGAAAAGAGTCTCATGTACTGAACTCGATCTCCTCAGACATCTGCTCAGACAGTTGCGTAGTGGGCTGCGTGTCTAAAAAGGGTCCAGTGATTCTGGGCGGAGAGATCACTTGCATTTTTCCGCCAGGAGACTCCAACAAAGTGGAGTCGGTATCTTCAACTTCATAATTTCTTGTGCTAGAGAGTTTCTTCAAAGAACTCAAGATGCGAGGCACAATCACGCTTTTAACCTTGCGGCCCCATATCATCTCGAGGTGCTCGTAGCCTTCCACGCCATATACTCGCACGGGCTTCGGAATCTTTCCCAATAGGGCATTGATGTCCACCAACGTGTCCGCGGTGCCGTATATGATTTCAATGGGTGTTATGATGTTCTGCGTTGGGTACGGCGGCACATGGTAGAACTTGGAAACAGGTATGCCGAAGCTAGAGCCAAGGAAACTAAACGTGTCATCATCGTACATGTGAATCCCGTTGTTACGAGCAATGATCTGGAACCAGTGCACGACGCACTTCACGGAGCTGTACGAGTACAGATGGGAATATCCCGTGTGCTTCTGCGCCCACGAGATGTTCTTCCCCCTCCATTTGAACAGAACTCGGTTACTCAGGTCAATTGCACGAATAAAAAGCTCAGGCAGCATGATGCTCTGCCAGAACACGACTGAGCGCAAAATAATGCGATGGCCGAACAGCATGTAAAGTAAAGAGGGGCTGGCCGTCATGACAGCATGCAGCAGCCGCGGGCCCACGCTTGGAGGGGCCATTGCCGGACCCAGAGCGATAAAGAGATTAATTTTGCGGTTCAGCTCGGGGTGGATCGCCAAGGACGCAAACGCCTGCGCGGAGCCCTGGCTGAACCCGATGTACGTCAACGACTTTTCCCCCGTGTACCGCAAGATGTAGTCAATCGTGGAGGGAATGTCGTACAGGGCAAACTCGTCAAGACAAAAGTTCCAGAAGGCCCGCGACATCGTGTGTCGGGAAACGTGCTTCTTCGAGTACTTGTTCCCGCGGTTGTTGCCCAGCCAGACCTCGTAGCCCGCTTCAGCGAGCTGGAACGCAATCGACTCATTGGCCGATGCATTGGATACCCAGATCTCCGAGTTCATTAGCAAGCCGTGGTGCAGGTACACGACTCCGCGCTTGCGCGGCGTGCGCGCGAAGATGCGATGGATGCCGAGCATGTAGCCATCCGGGGTATTCACAATGTGCTCTGTGGCCAGGTAGCCATGTATTTCACACAGCTCGACAAAGGATGTGGCCTTACTGACGCGCTTGACCCGCTCAAGCAATCTCTTGTTCTGGCTTAAGTTGTACTCCTCCGGCGACTGCGGCAGGATGCTGTGCAGCGCGACGCTAATGTAGTTCAGCACGGATCTCGGGATGAGCAGAGTGAATGCCGTGGCAACCATCTCGAACAGCACCAATACGAGCCATACCAGCAGCAAGGCGTAGTCATAGGCATGACTGAATATTGAAGGCATTGCCACCAATTGCGAGACGCACCAGAGGTTCTGTACGCAGGAGAGGTTCTGTGCACAAACCTCGTAAACAGGCGAAGTGCTTGGGATAGAAGTGCAATGTCAGCCTGGTTCAAAGGGTCCTCCCTGCCAGGTCTTGTTCCGCACGCAACTGCTGAATTCGCCTACCCCGACGCAGCCACCGACTATTAGGGTGAACAAGGGTTAGGATTTCCTGTCCCGCGAGTTCCGATTTGGATACGGCCTGGACAATGCAGCGGTAACCAGAGGAGCAAATGTAATATGTAGTCAATACAATATGTCGATATAGTATCTATGTGAATGCAAATCACCGTTGATTCCAGCATGCGGTTTACCACACCTTCCACCACGGCTTACCCTGTGCCTGTTCAGCCTGTCCCTCGGTAGCGAGTTTCGACTCTGCGATGCGCACGGCCTTCAGCAGCGCTTCCTGCCGCACTTGGAGCCTGCGCTCTGCCTCAACCACATGGCTGCGCTGAGGCCGTTCGAGAGCCCGCGTCTGATCTGGCTCAACAACGGGCGCGCGCACCTGTGACGCCGAGGGCAGCTTCTTGATCATTCCCCTTTGTTTTCCCTCCATGTCTTCGAGCTGCTGCTGCGACAAGTTCCCAAACAGCCTCTGGCGCATCCGCAGCTGCCACCTGTATGGTTCGCTGAACACGTTGTCGTAACCGTCGTTCCACCGGTAGAAAAAGACGCTGCCGAGAATCACAACGGCGGTCATTGTTTTGCCAATTAATCGAACGCCGTCATTGAAATATGATCCCTGCTTGCGGCGCAGGATTTTGTACTGCCCTGGGTAAAGCTCGCTGGCCGGGCGAGGCGTATAGTTCAGCCTTTTCAAGGTGTCCTTCATCTCTTGGTAGTGGGTGGCCTCCTTGGGGATTTGCGACCATTGCCGTGGCCTTCCTGGCGTCTTGAACTCGCTCGGATATCCCTCGGCGGGTCGCAAGTCATTGGGATCGTATGGATTGTATGGAGCCTTCGGTGGCACCCATCCTGGCGGATTCGGTCTTCTGTCCATGCCTGCACGGTGTGTGGTGAATTTTTGGCAGGTTAGATAAGGTAGCTGGGGGTCGTGCTGGAGACCCAAAACATGCCGGCATAGGCGAGTACAAACTTCAAATTCCGGACAAATGTGACTCCAAAATGCAAATTTTGCCTTCATTTCTAGAAATTGGTGTCTTGATCCGTGCCTGGTGACGTGTGTCGGCCGCGAGGTCCTTCGATCCACCTGTGATCAAGTTTTTGGGGGTGTACAGAGTCCAAGCTGCGCATTCTAGATCATTAAACGCAGCGTATAACGCCTAACATCGTCTGTTCTCAATCATCATACGCCGTCGCATAGCATATCCGTGGCTGCGGCGATCCATGAGTGCGAACCGTACATGGTGCTCCGGCCACCTAAAATGACCCGAAGACTGGTCATTTTGATGAGCTGCGGTTTTTATTATATACTTAACCAAAAACAAAGCTGTACTAGCTCGGCTTATAATAGCTTGTGCGGGGTTGGCTACATGCAGCCTAAAGGCGCTCTACCCTAAGTCTGGACACGCGTCCTTGGTTTTCATCGCGGTAACGAGTCGAGTGGTCGAGAGTGCACGAGCGGCATCCGAGGCACTTAATGACAGTACTCGCGTTTTTCAGAGACCTGTTCAAAGTGGAAACACTGGACACGAGGTTTTGCGCCACACGCAAAGCCACGACCACGAAACCGCTATGGGGGAGCTTGGAATCCTACTTCTACGCTCTCAACTTCATCATCTTCGTGCCATTGATGATAACAACCGCCGCATCGGCCGGATCGCCGAGTAATCCTAACTACCACAAGTTTTCAGACAAGCTGTCGGACGGCTGGATGGGCCGACCCGTTGATAACAGCGATGTTCAATACAGTGGGTTTCGATCCCAGTTTCCTGTGTTAGCACTGTTGGCCACATGTCATGTAGTTTTGCGGGCCGCGCTCAATGCCAAAGCGGGCCGTAGACGTGATATCTTTGATTTTCTATTTGCTCTCGGCTTGATAACTGCGCTGCATGGAACAGGTGCTCTTAAGATTGTGACGATCTTGGCCCTGAACTTCTATGTCGGAAGACAGTATCGAAGCCGCATAGTGTGCTGGGTGTTTGCTTTGGCTGTTCTCTTTGCCAACGAGCTTCTGTCGGGCTACCCTTTGTTCCCCAGCATTGAAATTGGTGGGATCCTTCCTCAATGGCAGGTTTACTTCAAGTGTACGATGATGCGCATGTTGAGCTTCAACATAGACTACCTCGAATCTTTGGACCCTACTTCTCGCGGGGCCTCATTGAAGGACGACGAGAAGCTCGAGCGCCAGGAGAGCCACGCGTCTACCGAGCTGTACCGTATTTGCACGCCGCGCCCTCAGAAGGAGTATCAATTTGTGAACTATATTGGTTACTGTCTGTACGCGCCTCTGTATCTCGCAGGCCCAATCCTCACATTCAACGACTTTCGAGTCCAGGTTCAGCAGCCGCTGCCATCGATCTCGTTCCGCAGAACGTTTGCTTACGCCGTGCGGTTTGTGCTTTGCCTGCTGTGCATGGAACTAGTGCTCCACTTCATTCCGGTGGTGGCTATCTCGAGCACTCGCGCGTGGGAGGGCCTCACCCCGGCTCAAGTGTCCATGGTTGGGTTCTTTAACCTCGTCGTGATTTGGCTGAAGCTTTTGTTGCCCTGGCGGTTCTTCCGGCTATGGGCGCTTACTGACAGTATTGATCCACCCGAGAATATGGTGAGATGCGTGTCAAATAACTACTCTGCGCTAAGCTTCTGGAGGTCCTGGCATCGCAGTTTCCACAAGTGGGTCGTGCGCTACTTGTATATCCCGCTTGGTGGGTCTAAGCACCAACTCCGCAATTCGTTGCTGGTGTTTGCATTTGTTGCTGCGTGGCACGACATTCAGCTTCGGTTGTTCGTGTGGGGGTTCCTTATTGTTTTGTTCGTGATGCCCGAAATCATTGCGCGTGCGTTGGTGCCTGCGAAGCAGTATGGTTCGCAGAAATGGTACCGCATGGTAGCTGGCGTTGGCGCCGTTGCGAATATTTGGATGATGCTGATTGCGAACCTCGTGGGATTCGCTGTGGGCGTCGATGGAATTAAAAACCTGTTGCATGAAATGATGGCCACCACAGCTGGTCTGCGGTTTGCGATTATATGCTCGCTTCTGTTGTTTGTAGGTGCGCAGGCTATGTTCGAGTACCGCGAAACAGAGCTCAGAAGAGGTGTCGATATGAAATGCTAGGGCCCACGAAGTTCGCGGGCTCCTCGTGTTTCGACAAAAAAGGTTAATCATACATAACGACTAAAGGCATGCATATAGCGTGCATGCATGCAAAGCCATGCATATATGACAAGTACAGTTCAGACTCATACACCGCTAAAGCACGCAGGTGCCACGTATCTTCGTCCACTTTACGTCTGCGCATACCATTATACCTAATAATCGATTCATACGTGGTCAGTACACTTACATATAGCAGATATCAAAGACAAGTACGAGATTCCCATTCTATAGTACTCACTGCGTCGCGGCAGAACCCTCGGGCTCGAGAGCACCGCGATCGAGCGCGTGTTACAATTTTGCGCTTAGGACCTCCCAGTATCGTGATTGCATCATTGCCTCCCAGTATGGATCCTTCTACTGTGCGTTTTCCCCACCCTCGCCAAGCCGCCTCTGCCACAGATGCATACTGTCAGCCATAAGCTAAGCGGCGCGAAAAGTCGTGTACGTCGATGATGATAAATATCCACAAACTCGGAAACCATACCTCACTAGTTTCCAACATACTTGTGTGTTAGAAAGTAATATTTTTGATGAGTCGTCCGCAAAATATTGGTATTAAGGCGCTGGAGGTGTACATCCCCTCTCAGTATATTGACCAGGCCGAGTTTGAGCAGGCTAGTGGCGTGGCCGCTGGCAAGTTCACTATTGGTCTTGGTCAGACGCGGATGGGCTTTGTGAACGACCGCGAGGACATCTACTCGATGAACCTCACTGTTTTGAAGAAGCTCCTCGAGAAGCACAACATCAGCGCCAAGGACATCGGCCGTCTCGAGGTCGGCACGGAGACGTTGCTCGACAAGTCGAAGAGCGCGAAGTCCGTGCTTATGCAGCTTCTTGGCGAGAATCACGACGTCGAGGGTGTGGACACGTACAACGCCTGCTACGGTGGCACGAACGCGCTCTTCAACTCGGTGAACTGGGTCGAGTCTTCGTCGTGGGACGGCCGCTACGCCGTGGTCATCTGTGGTGATATCGCGATTTATGCCCGCGGTGCCGCGCGCCCTACCGGCGGCAGCGGTGTTGTCGCTATGCTCATCGGCCCGGATGCTCCGCTCGTCATCAACCCCCACCATGGAACTTACATGGAGCACGCATATGACTTCTACAAGCCTGACTTCACGTCCGAGTACCCCGTTGTCGACGGCCACTTCTCCTTGACGTGCTACACGAAGGCCCTTGACAACGCGTACCAGGCCTACCTCCGCAAGTCCAAGACGACTGACCAGGGTTTGACGCAGTTCGGTGCCTCGGCCTTCCACGTCCCGACTTGCAAGCTTGTTACAAAGTCGTTCGGTCGTTTGTTGTACAACGACTACCGCAACGGCACTTTCAAGCCCGCCGACGGCAAGGTCAGCGAGGAGGTCGCTGGTCTTACGTACGAGCAGTCGCTCACCGACCGCAACGCCGAGAAGACCTTCGTCGGCTTGTCCTCGGAGACTGCCAAAACTCACTTGATGCCGGGCCTTGAGGCCGCAACTAATGTCGGTAACATCTACACTGGCAGCGTTTACCTGTCGTTGTTGTCCGTGCTCACCTTCAGTGAGAAGAATCTGAAGGGCGAAAACATCTCCATGTATTCGTACGGCAGCGGCCTGGCTGCCTCATTCTTCAGCATCACCGTTGCTGGAGACTACTCTGAGATCGTCAAGTCGGCTAATCTCAAGGAGCAGCTCGATAATCGCGAGAAGGTTTCGCCTGAGAACTACGAGAAGGCTCTGGAGCTGCGCGAGGCCGCTCACCTCCAGAAGGGCTTCACGCCGAAGGGCTCGATTGACCACATCCGCAAGGGAACCTACTACCTGACGAACATTAGCGAAAAGTTCCAGCGCGAGTATGCTATCAAGGAGTGAATTTGTCCGCGGCTTTCTCGGTTTTTGCTAGCCTTCCATTATGATAGAAGCATCCAGCTAAAAACAGGGAGAAGAATAAGAGGTCGTAATAAATGTATAATTTGCTTATTAGATTTTAATCTGTTCTGTCTTGTCTTATTAGCAATGCGCATCCCCAAAAGATCGCGTCCCCAAAAGCGCTCAGCAGCAGCACGTTTTGGGGTAAGCTCTAGATCTTATCTATAGATCGGTATCCACAATTACATCAGCGCTGGTTGGTCTTTGACCTGAACAAGTCGGATCGACCCTCGCCCACACTGATACGATGTTTAAAAGAGCCTTACAGATCAACACGTTTCGAAAACCGCTGCTCGGTAGAAAGTACAGTAGTGAAATGAGCAAAGTATTCTCTGAGTCGTCTGAATCTCAGCCTGTCATTGAGAGCCTGACCACGGCAGCGCTATTCTTGACGATGACACTGGAGGCGCCGGTGAATGCAGCAAGGGTCAAGTCCGTGATCTCGCAGGTCAATGAAATGGCAAAGTCGACCAGCGTACACGATCCAAAGTCGAGCGTGCTTTGTGTCGTGGGTATAGGGTCTGAGGGCTGGAAAACTTTGTTTGGTTCGAAACTTCCGGCTCCTAAAGGACTCCACCCTTTCAAGGAATTGAACGGCGTGCACCACGCACCATCCACCCCTGGAGATCTCTTCTTCCACATTAGAGCCGAGGAAATGTCGATCTGCTTTGAACTCGGTGCCCAGATCGGCCGCAAGCTCGAGGGCGCGGCAAAGGTCGTGGACGAGGTACAGGCGTTCAAATTTAATGACAACCGCAATCTCCTCGGATTCGTTGACGGTACAGGCAACCCCGAGGGCCAAGGTATCATAGATGCGACAATTGTCACCCCGAAGGATGATCCGAATTTCGTCAAAGGAAGCTACGTCATTACGCAAAAGTACTTGCATGACGTCAAGGCCTGGGAATCGGTGCCCCTCGAGGTTCAAGAGAAGATCATTGGCCGAACAAAGCAGACAGACAAGTCGCTGAAGGAAAAGAAAGAAAGCTGGTCACACAACGTGCTCACGGAGCTGAAGGAGGCCGACGGGACACAGTACGAGATTCTGAGAGACAACATGCCCTTCGGAGATATCGGGAAGGGCGAGTATGGTACGTTCTTCATTGGGTACTCAAAAGTGCCGGAAGTCACAGAGAAGATGCTTGACAACATGTTTATTGGCGACCCAGTAGGGAACTACGACCGTATTCTCGACTATAGCAAGGCCGTGACAGGAAACTTGTTTTTCTGCCCTACAAAAGACTTCTTGAACGCTGCAGACCAGTTTTAAGCACTCAATTCTGCGCTGAATCACTTTTATTGTTGCCGATCCGCATGCCTTTTCTTATAATACAGTATAACCCGACATAGTTTACATGCATAGTGATGGCCATTCGAGCTCACTAAGCACCTTAACTGAGCGCGACCGAGCTCAGCGCGCGACCAATTGAAATGGCATGGCGCAGTGAGCTGGACGGAGACGCGAAAACAACTAAAAAGCTGTCCTCTACGTTGACGGCAGCCGGTGTTGCTGGAATCAAGAAATTTGTCAGTGAGCGAGGGACCAGTGCTGAAGGGTATCACGGCTTTGACGATCGTTCCACCCAGGCCTTGAATGCAGACAATCGCGAACCACTGGATCTGGATAAAAACAATTTGAGTACGCGCTCTTTAGCTGTGGGTCACACCGGTGACCACAGCCAGGAGCCTGAAGGTCCTTCGATCCGCGATAACTTTAATTCTGAAGGAAGTACAACTGAGCGCCGCGTGCCAAAAATCGAGCTCGAAACGAAGGTGACAGGTGACACGAATCCGGCAAGTTGGCGCGACTCTGGAGATACGTTCATAACCAGTCAATCGACCCCGCTTAAGAAAAGACTTGGAGGCTCTTTGTGGGACTCGCATCGGTCATTAGGACCTTTCGACGTTTCTAGCTTTAATAGGCCGAAACCCATTGATGAGTCCACATTCAATCCACGTAATGTATCCTGGCTGGATGCGCAGATTCCAAACTCTGGAGCAAGCCCAATTAGATCAAAGGAGCCGTGGCGACCAAAGCTTGTTCAACAGCGCGGGCCCAAATTGGCAATCGGTATTCTCATGACACGATACTACGGTGCTATACTGATCTGCTTTGCAATATTAATGTCACTTCCGATAGCGACGATGCTGAGCAATTCGAAGATTGAGTCGCTTCTAGGTCGTGGCGACGTCAAGCCCTGGATGAAGGTTTTCAATACTGAAATTTTGAAGGAGCTTGACAGAGCTGACTGTCGCGCGTAGGCACCGCGCACGGGCACCGCACGTCGGTGGCGCGCGCCAGCAACTGATCTAACTATTTATTCTAATTGTTTTTCTTGTTATTTATTTTTAATATCGTGGAACCCTGTGCTTCCTTAGGTGGGCTGGGAAGAGGTCGCGCTTCTCCAGGATTTTGCCCCATCTCACCTTACCTCATTGGCGAGAACGGTTCAGCGGCACATGTGATGTAAGGGTTAATAAATTCAGCGAAGAGTCATGAGCAGCTCGTTTCAAAGATGATGAGTCCAGCTGGCTGAATTGGGGGCAGAGACCTTTTATTTAGGACGTAAATGGATGTCGGTAGCCTGCAGCTTGCTATAGCAAGACAGGAACCCACGCGCCGTGCTGCTCCTGATTGGCGTGGGTTCGGGTATGTAACCAGTGATCAAGCGCGCAGATCACTGAAAAAGTGCGGCGTTGCCACAATTGATCTCGCTTTGCATTGCACACCAAATTCGCAGTGAACGTTTTCACTTTGTTAGCAGTTGTTAGGGAGTGAAAATGCTGTTTCCCAAAACAGCGTCGGGCTTCTCTCTCTCGACTCTGGCAAGGTCAAAGAAGCTATGGAGCAGCTCGACCTCGGCCCAAGGATCCGCCAATCCTGGCTTCTTTGTGTCCACGCCGCAGTTCACAAGGCATCAACAAAGCCAGCTCGTTGTTTATGCTGAGGACGGAAGAGGTGCTGGAAGTTCGAGCTCGACTTCGGATTCACATGGCATCGATAACCCGTATCTCGCGCTGACTGCCGGTGGAAATGGCGTGAGCGCCGCTCCAAACTTGTACTTGGATGATGATTCCAAAGAGGATCCGCATTCTCGAGTTATGGGGCCAGCCGCGTCGAGCCCCATTTCACGAAGCCTGTCAATGGACCAGGCTTTGGCCCCCAAGGAGTCTAGACACGATCAAGCATCCGAGGTGTCGCGCTCTAGACGCTCAAATTCACCAACTGATGCCGTAGATGAGCAGGAAAGGCTTTCGGTTGTGGACGATATGCTAATCAAGATGCGTCGTCTGCATGCATCGGGCTCTCATTCAGCCGTGCTCGCTACTTTCGAGGCCATGGAAAGCATAGAAACCGTGCTACCTGTGGACGCATACAATCTCGTGCTTGAAACGCTGGCCTCGACAAGCGAAGTCACGACTTTACTCAAGGCTTATGAAAAGATGCTCATGCGTGGCATCAGGCCAAACGACACCACCTACACAATCATTTTAACATCATTACTGGACGCGGCTACGTGCATGAGCTCGAAGAAGGAAGAGCTGCTACCTTTCCTAGGTGATAGTCACGGTGTGCTTGAATCCGTTGACGAAATTTATGAGGGTCTAAGCGTTGATGAATACCTCGTGCTGGGCCAAACACTCCTGCAAGCAGTCATGGCAGTACGGCCACAACCGTGGGACGCTGAGCTTCAATTATGTCTTGATCGGCTGATTGATCTCTCGATAAAGCATGGTATAACCTTGCCTTCTGCGGTGCTGGAAGCCGGGTCTTCAGAGTCCGCGAGTTTGATCCGCCTTGAGCGTTCTGTCGAGGCTGCCGCCGCGCGATTCAGTAATCTGACTCCGGACCTACAACAGTCGGAAGATGCTCAGCTTGCGATGCTCGAGAGCTATTTCAAGTTCCAACAGCCCTCGGGAGCCATCGCCTTTTTCGCTGCATGGGGTGGCCCCACATACCTATTAGGTCCTCTGCTCAAGGGATTTGCATCAAGCGGTTTAGTTAGTACCGCGAATAGATGGGTGGAAACAACTCAGCCCGGTACGAAAGTCATCTCCGAAGTTTTGAAGTCGATCTCAAGGTCGCAAGCCAGCGAAGTACTGCCCTCGGCCACTGAGCTGTTCTACGCAGCTGTAGGCCGCACGGGACACCAAGGAGGCAGCAGCGGTGCCGGCGCGCCTGCCGATGGATCTGCAGGTACCTCAGCAGATGCTGGGCGCTGTGCGTATATAAGGCTCTGCGTGGCTGCGGAGAACGAGCAGGCGCTGTTGATGGGTATCAGAGAGTCGCACCTCAAGGACTGCGCCTGGGATGCAGTCACCATAATGGATGTTATCAGCTTCCTCAGCAAACGCGGTGAGCCCCTCCTTGGCGCCGATGTCTGTAGCTGGCAAGTTCGAAAGCTACAACTTGCGTACGAAGCAAACAATATTAAGAGCTTTGTTGACCAAGAGATCCTTTCTGACACAGTGAGCCTTCTTCAAAGCCAAGAGCAGTTGTCTCTCGATGCTGCTTTAAGACTTTTGCCGGCTTCGGTCTCCTGCTCCTCCGCACGAAAGGGGCTCGTGGACATCATTGCAGCCGCGAAGCTTGGCTCTCCTCACGAAATGTCAGAAATCGTCACAGCCGAAAAGCTCAGCGTGATTGTTAGCTCTTTAGCATCCATCATGACAAGCAGTACTCACCGTGCAACCAGTGAAGAGCTTGACGTGCTGCGCTCGATTTTCCCGCTTTTTGTTGAGGACGCCATATCGAGAAAGTCTGAGTTCAGCATGTTGGACATACTGAATGTCCAAGACGCCCTTAGTATTTGCAGTGGCGTGGAGGTGCTCTCGAACTTGTGGTACACAAGATTTGTGAAGGACGGGATGGCTTCCGGCGACCATAAGGGCCCTATTGTACCTTCCGAGGTATCGTTGACGGTGCAGAGGTACGCTCTCGCCCCGAATGGCGTCCCTATGGCGGTTTCTCTGTTGAAAGAGCAACTTCTTATTGGAAGGACTCTGAGCTCAGAGGCTGTGGACGCTGTCATATTTGCGTGCGTGAGGAACAATATGACTGAGACACTTAAGAGCCTGGGTCAGGCCCTGCCGAAGACTCAGGGAGTTTTGAACTCATTGATTGTTGCTGCATGCGAAGTTGGCGATGTTGACGCTACGCAGCGCCATTACGGCACTCTAGTACATGAGCTCGGGGTATACCCGACATACATCAGCTACCTGAACATGATCAAGGCAGCGAAATCCAACTTGGAGGCGTCCTTATCACTTTTTGATGAGGCGAGGCACAGCGCGGGACTGGATCTTGGCCCCGAAATGTACAACGCGATGGTAGAGATCTTTGCTTTCCATCAGCAGGAAACCGAGCTGTCTAATATCTTGGTGGAAATGCAAGACAAGAATTTCAAACTTCTTCTTCCATCCTATGAAAGCATCATCTGCATGTATGCTGATCTCGGGAAAGGCACCACAGGACTCCAATTCTTGCAAGAGATGCCTACTCAATTCAAGCAGCTTCTGAACACAAAGGTCTTCGACAAGCTTATGGCTCACTTTGTCAAGGTCTGCGACAAGAACAGCTCTCTCGAGGTGTTCAGGGAGCTTCGGGATGCCGGGAACATGGCTGAACCGCAGACGTACCGCCTTCTGATCGAAACTTACCTTCTTCGCGACGCCAAAAACGGACCGAACTTAGAGCAAGCAGATCAGGTTCTGCGTCTGATGCGTCACGACGGCGCCCCTATCACCACGCAATGCTTTGCTGCTTTGCTAAGAGCGCGTGGTGTATTGTTCAAAGATTTCGAAGGTGCTCGCAACTTCTACAGAGGTATGGTCAAAAACAGTCGCGTGCTCCCCGACGATAATGTTTTCAGGGCTCTCATAGAGTCCTACGTTCTTAATGGCAAACAGTCAGAACTACGATTTGTCCATAACGAGATGAAACGATACCATGTCCCCCAGGACGTGGCGAAGAATATACCTGCATAAATATTATAGACGCTTTAATGATACTTTGATGGCTTACACTTATGAGGAACAGAAACTTCCTTACTCTCATCTTGTCTCTCTTCTGAATGTAAACGTCGAGATGGCAAAACTAGCATTCAATATGTACACAATAAATAAAGCCGCAACAGAAGACTTTACCAGTCCTCGTCGGTGTTCGGGGGCAGCTTGTTGTCAGATCGGAGGTAGGTTTCGATGGCAACCGAGAACAGTGCGAATCCAAGAGCTCCAAGCGCGGCACCAGTTGGTCCACCCTTGATGGCCAGAGCTCCGCCAGTGATGGCACCCGCGCCGATGCTATTATACATGTCATCCTTTGCTCGCAGCGACTCTATGCAGCACTCGACACCGGAGTAAATTCCACCCACTTTGCCAAAGTTCCTGGCGGACGAGTACGATCGCTTGAACATGTCAGAGAACTGTATTTTCATCTGCTGTCTGAAAGGCAGGTGAGCGATCCGCGATGCTTCGGAGACGCCCATCGCCGTGTCGTACGACATGCTGGACATGAATATACCAAAGATGCCGCCCAAACCGAATCCCATCACGCCGGCCGCCACGGTCTTGCCCGGACAGCTCTGCATGAATGAGACCATGGCAAGCGCACCAGCCTCGGCTTGCTCTTCCGGGGTCATTTCCGAGAACGATTTTCGCTGTGCATTCGGGTTGAAGCCACTCAGCGACATTGTTTCACTGAAAAACTATGGATTCTCTGAAATCTCTCCGCCGCCCGTCTCGGCGTGACCGTGAAATCGCCACTACATACGGGCATTCACCTAGATACGGTTACGAACGCCCCACCTGCACGTTACTGCTAAAGCCTTCTTTGAACTTGTCTCCGCCGGCCATGGTCTCCAAGTCGTTGTGGGCAGGGTTTGTATGCAGGCTTGGGACCACCACCGCTCTATTGAAGAACCCGCGGTTCAAACGAGCACAAGCGTATCGTGATAATTTGTGCGCCGACGCCACGTATACTGCCTGTAGTGTTGACCTGCATGGCGTTAGAGCACGGGAAATTAGCTTGATTGGGCTGGCGCTGAGTGCGGCTGATTTTAGCAGCGGATCTGTAACGGTCACTGTCACTAACGCAAGTTACACATCGACTAACGCGGGGCAAGTACCCCCCATATGCCGGAGCAAGCAAATTATATGGTTAGGGTTGTATGCATTCTCGATATATAATGGCGTAATCCGATCCAGTTTCGGCAGAATTAACCGGTTCACCTGGATTCAAGCATTCTTGGAGCTTTTGCATAGTTCGAGCCTGATATCGTACTGAGTACTTGACCAGACATATGAGATTCAGTGTAATTGCTTTCGCGACGACGATTTTGGCCAGCCCGGCACTGGGCTCGCTGTTCTTCCAGGAGTCGAAGGCAGACAAAATCAAGGCGCACTTGGAGAATATCGGCTACGAGGTCGCCGACAGTGCAGGCCTTGTTAAGGACAGCGTCATTGAGAGCTTCGACCCCGAGAGCCTTAAGAGCTGGTTGGAGTACCACGGCGTCACCGATGCTGGTAAGCAGACCCTCGAGACTGCGAAGCACCACAAGGAGTGGCTTCTTGAAGACATCAAGGAGTACGCCGCTTCGGGTCAGGATGCCGCATCCTCCCTCCTAGAAAAGGGAAAAGACTTCTACGACGCACAGAGCACGGCTCTGTCGCACTCGGTATGGACGAAATGGTCCGACTCGAAACTGAAGGAGTTCTTGGACGCTCGCGGCATTGCCGTGCCCCAGCACTTCACGCGCGACCAATTGCATGCTTTGGTAGCTCGCACGAAGCACAAGCTGCCGATCAACTTCAACGGTCCGTCGGGACACTTCTGGTTCGACGGATGGAACCGTGACGAGCTCGTGAAGAAGCTCAAGGAGGCCGGCCAGAGCATCGAAGGCTCGCGCAAGGAGCTCGCACAGCGCCTCTACGAGTCGTACACCTCGTCGTATGAGGCTGGCAAGGACAAGGGCGACGAGGCTGCTGAAAAGGTCAAGACCGTTGCCGGCGACTGGAAGGAGGCCACCACCGAAAGCTTCAACAGGTGGTCGCTCGACGATCTGAAGGAGTACTTGAGTGAGTTCGGTGGCGAGGTCTCGGACTCGAAGGACAGCCTCGTCCAGGCCGCCAAGGACCACTACCACTACTTTGTTCACGGGCAGGTGCCCCCGAAAACTCTATTTGAGAAGGTGAAGTTCCATGTTACCGACCACCTGCGCAACGTGCAGTCACACGTCCACAGCCATGTGCACAAGGTGTACTCTGGCGCGCGCGACTATCTCACGAAACTGCTGGGTGCGAACACTATCTTGCGATCTGAGCTCTAGGCTTATCTGCTTTCTTTCCTATCCTCAGCCGCTGCTCAATTCGAGCCCCGTTTGAGAATTAGGGGATGTTGAGCTTGGAGGACTAGTCCCCAAGCATATGCCATATATAATTTTTTTTTTTATGAGCTATAGGCTATAGAGACAACGGTAGTTAATGCGAAGGCTGGAGTTCGTGCTCATCGCCATCTGACAAAGCACGTCCAACTTCAAACGAAATCAGCATCCTAGTAACCATATTAACTCACTGATGGCAGGAAGACCTTGGTACGCGCAGGGAGCCGATCTTGTTCACCGTTTGACCGTGCTTGGCATTCTCGGCTACTCGGGTTACCTTTGTTACGGCATTGGTACCGCGATCAAGCACAACTATGATACAAAGCAACGAAAGCTTCTCCTAGCAAGGGATGCGGAACCCGCTGAGAACCAGCCCGAGAACGGCAGTTCCTGAAGCGTTTCTCCAACTAAGTGCAATTTGACCAGCCGGCGTCGCGTCTCTATGCACTACTTTTTCTTACCTTTTGTACATAATTGTTCGTCGCTCATAACTTGCATATAAATACCCAGACTCAGGACACACGCCGACTTTTCAGTGCGGGCGAGTCTTCTACATGGCCGTGTTTCTCCGCGCTTCGCTTCGCACCTTTGCGCCGCTTCGGTCGGAGACTGTTCGACAGGCCCAAGGTCTCTAGCTTATCGAATCTCCGCTGGTTGTGCGCCTCGGCGTCCGGCGTTTGTGGGTTCAAAATCACTGTGTCCTCGTATGTGTGTTCACAGATGGGACAGCAGCTTGCTTGCGACAGAATCAGGTACGAGCTTACATGGCCGCACTCTGCGATGTACCCGAATCTCTCGGACGTGCCCTCGTCTTCCAGGGCCTTTCGAGTGATCCGGTCTACCCACTTGCCGTCCACGAGCTCTCGGCTCAGCTCTACAACGTCTCTAATCTGAGCGATTCTCGTTTTGGGTCTTGACGCGGAGGGCGCACTTCCTAAAAGGTAGCGGAGGATGGCGGTTTTGTTGTACAGAGCACCGTTCCAGTCGCTCACCACGGGATCAGCAAGCAGTTCTCCGCTCAGTGCGCATCTCCGCCACGCGTCACGGTTCGCGTCCACTATTTGAGCCTTTGGCGTTTGCAGATGCGCGGATGAAACCAGATCAGACCTCTTCGCAACAGAGCCACCATCGGCTCCCATAGTTCAGATCAGCTGTGTTCTTTCTACAAACAAAGGTCAATATACGTAAGTAGCATGCAGCCAGCGCAAAAATTAGAAGCTCGACCGCAATTGAGGTCAATGCCGTGTAACTTCGTGCTAAGTTACAATGCTCTTCGCTTTGTGTGTGTGTGTGTGTGTGTACCGAAAGACTTGAGACGGTTAGTCAGTATTTTTCCAGGTTCATGGCAGCTTATAGCGCGCAAGAAACGTGCCAATTTTTCTATAAAGTAGGGTCATGTCGTCACGGAAATAAGTGCGTGCGGAAGCACGTTGTTCCCGCCTCTTCGAAAGCAATAATATTGGTGAGTATCCCATTGCCCCCACGGAACGGGGGCAATGGCCGGAGCACGAGAGAGTTCGATGATCTCATCCGCGATATCTTCACGGAAATAGCACTGATTTCTCCAATAAAAGAACTGTTTGTAGCGGCGAACGAGTCGCCTCATCTCAAGGGACACATCTACATCTCATTTGCATCCGAAACTGAGGCCGCTGCGGTCTTGACTAACATAAACTCAAGGTGGTTCAGCGAACGGCCCATATTCGCCCACTACCTGCCCTCGCAGGTACTGAGCATGGCCGTTTGTCGGGAGGGAGATCATTGCCAAAGAAAACTCGATTGCAACTATGCGCATCCCATGCAGCTGAACGAAGAGGTGTGCGCCGAGCTGTTCGCAGCGCAGGCCAAGGAATACGCGGCGACGGCCAAAGTGGCCCCTAATTAAGCCTTAGATAATTCATTTACAACTGTATTTCAAGCCAATAAGCCACGGAACGTGCGCTCGAGTTCCCAACAAACCTCGACACACGCCGGCCAGGCCTCAAGGCTTCGACCGCTATGGCTGGCTTACTCACCCTTCGCCCCCGGGTATCCTAACGCCGCCTGGTACTGACTGACACGCCAACAACAGGTTCAGTAGCGCAACGCAGCATGGCGGACCGGTACTCATTTTCGCTGACGACGTTCAGTCCGAACGGTAAGCTGATCCAGATTGAGTATGCTCTCCAGGCAGTCAATAGCGGAGTGACGTCCGTGGGCATCAAGGCCCAGAATGGCGTCGTGCTCGCAACGGAAAAGAAGGCGAACTCGGCGCTGGTTGAGAGCGACTCGCTGACCCGGATTTCGCAAATCACTCCCGATATTGGCATGGTCTACGCTGGCATGGGCCCGGACTACCGCGTTCTTGTTGACAAGACGAGGAAGCTTGCCCACACGAACTACAAGCAGGTCTACCAGGAGTACCCGCCTACTCGAATCGTGGTGCAGGACATCGCGCGAACCGTGCAAGAAGCCACTCAGGCAGGTGGTGTAAGACCCTACGGTGTTTCGCTCTTGGTTGCCGGGTACGACGAGAACCACGGCTACGGCCTGTACCAGATCGACCCCAGCGGATCCTACTACCCATGGAAGGCCACTGCCATCGGCAAGGGCTCGACATCAGCGAAAACGTTCTTGGAGAAGCGCTGGAACGAAGAGCTCGAGCTGGAGGACGCAATCCATATAACCCTGCTGACTCTGAAGGAGAGCATCGAGGGTGAGATGACGGGCGATAATGTCGAGATCTGCGTTGTGGGTCTTCCTAATGACGACCTCTTGGGATTCGAGGGTGTCGATGATGTTTCTGGTCCAAGGTTCCGTATGCTCGGTGCACAGGAGGTGCAGGACCGCCTGGACTCCTTGTAAGCGCTGCGTGTGTGACCGCAGGAGCCGTGATGATTCTTTTGTGATAAGTGCACGTACATGTATCCCGTATATACAACTAAAATTGTCATAACTATAGACCCAGTTTTGATGCAGACCTAGTTTTGGGCCACTGGATGCCGGCATAGTCGATGCAGACCTAGTAGATGCAGGCCTAGTCGATGCAGACCTAGTTCGTAGAGTTTGACTGCGGCTTCTTGATAGGATCGATGACCGACCCACGCTTGACAATGACGCGTGGTTTTGTCTGCCGCTGGAACGTGTCCTTGCTGACCCATTCCTGTCCTATCGGCATTCTCAAGGACCGCTCGTACTGCTGCCTGTTCTCGAACGGGAACGGCACGGCGCTAGCATTATACTTCGCAGCCTTCTTGTTCAACTTCTCGTTTATTATGACGTTCTGCTTCTTGTAATCCTTGCGCTGCTTCTCATTTACGCCAATGACTTTCCGGATTTTGCGAACATGTGGCTTCTCATTGCTCCACGAGCCCCATCCGGGAAGCGTTTCGTCGATTTCCTTGTCTCCGGTCTCGTCAATGTCGGCGTTCTTTTCGGCCTCGAATTCAGCAACGACATCGTCTCCGGCAAAGGCTTGGCGAACAAGGTCCTGCTGCTGCAACGAGAAGTCCTTTTCCCGCACTAACGAGTCGCCGAAAGTATTCTCAACGACAATGTTAGCCTTTCTTTTATTACCAGACGCATCTTTATTCCCGGCACTCTTACCAGATGCCGATGCGAGTTTCACTGTGCCCGGAACAGAGGTCTGCTCACTGGCCTTGACCCAGGGGTTCTCCGATAATGCCTGAGATGATGATGAATTAGTGTCTTGCGAATGTTTTGGCTTTCTGGCAGGGGGCTCGTCCCTGTTCTGCGGCACAAAGCTGACGACCTCGTCGCCGCGCTCGGGTCGGTCCGTGTTTTTGTGCTTAGATGCCGATTTCACGGATGTGGCTCGTCGGTCGTCATCCTCGTCAGCCTGGTTTGCGGCTTCAATGTCTCTTTTGAGTTGCTGTCCGGCGGGGTTGAATGATTTGCGGCCAATGTTATGATCCTCGTCGTCCGACTCGAAGTCGTCGCGCAGTGCCCTTTTGTTCGCTTCCTGCTCCCGCTTCTGAGCATCTTGCATGAATTTCATGCCAAGAACACCCTTCTGGTTGCCCGCGTCATCTGCATCCTCATTAAGTCTTGACCCCTCGTCAGAAAGATCGCCATGCTCATCGTCATCCTCGTCCTCGTTGCCGCGGATTTTCTGACGCAGCGCGTCGCTTTGACGCAGCATTTCCTCCACATCAGCCCGCGTATTAGAGTCTCGCGTGAGTCCATGCGACAAGACTTGCTGCGCCCATTTCGAGTTGTTCTTATGCCTGAGGGTTGCACGCTCGAGCGCGCGGTCTCGTTCGGCCTTTTCTATAGACTCATGGTCGTCTTCATCGTCTCTTTCCAGCTCCGCCATTCGTTCTCTTTCTTTCTTGTGGATTTTGCGGTACTTCTTGGACTTGATCTTCTTTATTCTTTTCGCCCGTTGCTCCTCGCGCAGCATCAAGTCGCGCATGTACCGCAACTTGTTACGTCTTTCCCTCAATTCCT
Source organism: Starmerella powellii (assembly GCA_030568915.1). NCBI lineage: Eukaryota > Fungi > Ascomycota > Dipodascomycetes > Dipodascales > Trichomonascaceae > Starmerella > Starmerella powellii. The sequence continues at coordinate 377,675 of JAJMJE010000006.1, read as the reverse complement.
CGATGGACAGTTTAGAAGGTGCCATCTCCTCGAACGTCGAGATGGCCTTCTCGTCGGCCAATTGACTGTCATTCAAAATTTGGGCAACAGAGCTCTCCAGAGAGTTACGGTCCCTCGGGGCTGTTGGAACAAGGGGTGACGCAGACTCGTATTCTGGGGGTGCATTGATGGGAAACTGTAGGTGCTCAGCTCGGCGGTTTGCACTGACCACATCAGCCCACTTGTCTACTTCCTCTTTGGCGAGGCCGTAGGCGGCGCCACGGTCCGCTCGTTCCTGGATCCGCTGCGGCGCAGGCACCGACAAAGTCTTTGAGGTCTTGGCTCCAGGCACAAGGTCCTCCAAAGTCAGCGATGCATTCGATTGAGATTGGGGCAATGCAAAGGGATTCTCCTCGTCTGCGTGCACGAGCTTCGAGCCACCACCAGACGACGCATTGCCTCCTACCTTCTTGATGGCCTCTCGCAGCACTGCTTTATCCTCATCGTCGCTTTCACTCGTGTCGCTATCGTCATCAGCCAACTCGTCGAGATCGTGACCAGCGCTGCTGTCCGATCCGGACTCAGCACTCTCGCTATCCGATTCCCCACTGTCACTCTCGCTGTCGCCTGTGCTGCCTCCGTCCTCGGCGCCTGCAGGGGCGTTTGCTTGATGGCTAGAGCTGCTTGGCTTCGAGTGCTCGCCGGACTCATTGTCAGAATCATTTAGGTCCCAGACCTCGCTAAGAGACATGAGTTCAGCCTCGTCGAGACTCTCACCCCACTTGTCTTCATCGTCGCTGTCGGGCTCGCCCAGCGAGACGTCCGAGGCCGATCCCATCGCATCGTCGCTATCGATATCCTCGTCATCTTCAGAGTTGACCTGGCCACTCATGAGATCGCGGATCCGGTCATCGGCAACATGCTCGAGATCAATATCCTGCTGCTGGCGAAGACCCTTCACATAGAATTCGTCGTCCACAGCGGTGTCAAATGCATTCAAAGCGCGGTTTCTGCTGGCCTTGGCAGACTTGCGTTGGTTTTTCGATCCAGGTCGTGCCATTGTTCACGCCCCTTGGACTACAGAAAAATGTACTTATATTTTCAAAAGCCTAGGCATCTGCAGGTCTATTTGCAGCGCGCTTATGTAATTTTTTTCCCTTCTACCCAGCACAGAATTTGTGGAACGCCTTGGTAGATTCATCAAAGTTAGCAGATTTTCTCCTTTCTTTGAGCTCTCGTCGGGGGAAGTAGAGCCAGGAGAACCATTGAGAGTCACACGGCCCTCGGCTATTATTCTTTATCAATGTTTCTATCCAAAAAAAAGTATATTGAAGATGGAGACCTAGTCCTCATTTGGGTATCACGCGCTCTGATAAAGCCGGTTTGGATGCAGGCAGGAGAAACAATGCAGACGAAGTTCGGGCCGTTCCGTCACGACGACATAATTGGCAAACGCTACGGCTCGCAGCTTCCCTCATTGACTGGCAAAGGGTTCGTCCATGTTATTGCACCGACGCCGGAGCTGTGGGGCCTTTCACTGCCCCATAGAACGCAGATTGTGTACAGCCACGACGGCAGCTACATTGCCCAGCGCCTTGGCGTAGGTCCTGGAACCAACGTCATTGAGGCGGGCACGGGATCGGGGGCCTTCACACATGCTCTTTCCAGAGCCGTGCACGGCGGTGAAAGTGCCAAAGTCTGGACTTACGAGTATCATCTCGACAGGTATAACCAAGCAATTGAGGAGTTTCGCAGCCACAAGCTCGACCATCTCGTGCATGCGACTCACAGAAACGTATGTGAGCAAGGATTCAAGCTCGACGGCGGACTCACCCAGAATGCCACGGCTGTCTTTCTAGATCTGCCGGCCCCCTGGGCGGCCATTCCTTTCCTGGGCGAGGAGGGTGTGCTGGATCGCACCAAAATGGTGACCATTTGTTGCTTTAGTCCCTGCATTGAGCAGGTCGAAAAGACAGTCGAAGTGTTGCATGAGCATGGATACCGGTCTATAGAAATGGTCGAGAACCAGTGCAAACGATGGGAGGGCCACTGGGGCATGAGCCGCACCCTCGGCCAAGCCATGGACGTACTCAGGGATGTCCGCAAACGGAGAAATATAGGCCTCGAGAGGCGTAAGCGCAAACGAGAAGTATCCGAGATCCCTGAAGACGAAAGGTCCGAGGAGCAAGTAGCACTGCTCAGGGGCGACTTCGATAACCCAGGTTCCTACAACCCCTGGGGCAAAAGTACCAGAGTCCGAGAGGGCGATAGCGGCTACAATTGGAAGCCCCGGTCGTGGACTGAAACAGAGATCAAGAGCCATACGTCTTATCTCACATTCGCCCAGCTCCCCCCACTTACAACGGAAGAGCCCAAAAAAATGAGCCAGACAACGAGCGATGCAGAGTGACCGGTGCCTGAATGGAGCCCTCTCGGTATCCACACAGCAAACGCTGCTCCAGTCACACTTGAGTATGTACACGTCTCATAGCAGGTGGTCCAACGCTAATGCCGATGTAAATAGAGCAATATTCTTGAAAATGACCACAAGGGCGGCGCCCTTCCACCCAGCAGCAAGCTCTCTAACTTTTTGCGTAATTCCTGACGCGTCCAAGATCGTGTCCAACATATACACCTCCAAGGTGTGAGCCCCGACTGTGTTCAGCGCCGCGATCGCCCGTGCGCCATAGGTGTAGTGTGAAAGAGCACCGCATGCTAGATCCACTGCCGTCCATTTCAGCAGGCTGAGTCCGCTCGTGCCCACGGCATAGCTGAAGGTCCAGAAAGTCTGGGAAAAGGGGTACTTGTGGGGGAACGCGTAGCAGCTCATGTACCCCAACGACACCAGAGAGAGTCCCAGAACTGAGCGCTCATTTACGGGCATCGCATTACTAGCGCACCAGCGACCAAACCACATGGAGGTGCTTGTCATGATCGTTGCCAAAATGCCATCTGGATCGTAGTCGGCCTTCAGCATGCGGTCGGGGCCAACGACCTTTCTATCAAGCCATGTTTGGCCAGTCGTTGATGGGTGCTTGAATGGATAATCAGGATCCTTGGCCCCATAGATGGCCACAAGATGCGACACGAGAACGCTCAGCGCGGGGCCAATCAAAGAATCGCCATTAAGGCGCACAAGCAGCTCCGCGACCCCGCTCCTTTGCAAGAGACCAAACGCGCGATACTGCTCCCCGCTCAAAAAGTTGTGGACGTATCCAATGCCAATGGATGCTACCGACCTCTCTATACTCGGTCTCTTCATGCCGTGGAGAAACACTATGGATGGTAACAGCGTGGCCTTGTATCCAATGGTGTTTGACAGGGGCACTCTTGGCCCGCAGAAGTGGCCTGCTATCTCCCATTGTATGATGTCCAGTGCTTCAGCAACATTCACGGACTGTACAACCATCTTTGCAGTCGTCAATGGGTAACCCACTGGACCGCCTAATAACGTGCGTGTGTTTACTTTGGCGGATATCCAGGGTTGGGTCAGATATAGTCCCTCGTTCCCCAACTAGGCGCATCAAGATCAGCATGTGATGGTGAAGGCAGCGAGGCCGGTGGAGCGGCTGTGCGAGCCGAGTGGTTCGTCGGTATTATGTATTATGCTTTTTAAATAGAAGGTTCGCTATTACACAGTAGAAATCTCTGACTTGCGGCCCTCGCGGCCCAATGGCGGGACCCCGCGCTGGGATCCCATGAAGTGTTTGCTCGAGGGCTCAACAAGCGGGCTCGCGAGGCCCTTCTTCACCATAAGCTCGCTGCTGCGCGTCTTTGTGGGGTCCGACACAAAGAACTCGTCCTTTATGGGCCTCATGAGCACGCTCGAGTTGTTGCGTATGCTGAGGATCGTGTTTGTAGGGATGGCGATCCAGTCTGAGCGCTCGAACGTCAGCGGCTCGGAGGCTACCATCACAATGCTGTTTAGTCTGTGGCAGCGCTCCATCTTGTACTGCCCGGATTCGTATTCGTAGAACCTCGTTCCCGTGCTGTAGTAGAGCGAAGCTGCCTCTTCTTTCTTCGAGTTCACATAGCGGCTCACGACGACAGACTCGCCGTCGCTCACTGCGAAGTTCAGCAACGAGGGCTCCGGATCAGCAATGTTCAGTTCGCGTGCAGCCTCTAAAGACCACTTTACAAGCAGCTCAATCGTCGTCAGCATGGCCTTTTCGAGAAGCTCGTAGGGGAACTGGCCATTTCTGTCCGCAGGGTCCACACCAAGCTTTTCCAACGAGTCGAGAAACAGGGCGAAGCATGCTTCGGAGTCGGTGGACCCCTGAATAAATAGAAAGTAGCGCTCCTTGATGTGTTCGCACAGCTTACGCTTGATCTTCGGGAAGTACGAAACGCCGCCATTGTGCATAAACATGAGCGTATGGTACACAAACGGGTGGCAGTTTGTTTCTGACAGCACGCCTGCCGTGGACGCACGCACATGCGCAAACACCATGCGGCTACGCGTCTTTGCGGCCAGTCGCTCGAGGTTGAGATTGTTCCAGGCCGGCGTTGTAGCGCAGTACACACAGGGGCCGCGCTCCTCGTCCGCCTCGATGTCGTCGGGGTAGTATCCCACGCCGAACCCGTCGCCATTGATGGGTCGGCGCATATCAATGCGCAGCCGGCTGTCATAGGATTGGTTGATAATGGAATGCGCGGGCCGCGTTAGCAGGTGCTCGAGCCGGATCGTGTCGCGGCCTTTGTAGATCATAAACCTGCACATCTGAAACTGTTTGGTCTATTGACACTGTTTGGGCCGTGGTCTCGCTAAAGTTGGTTGTGTCTTCTGTTTTTGCGGGCTCGTGTTGTCCCGATGACGAAATGGCCGCTGCTGCATTCGTATTTGTGGCACACGCCTTTATATGTCAGCATCGATCCGGCAGGTCTTCAGGCATGGAGATGGCACGACACGGTTACCGGGCGGCCGATGAGCAAATTGAGAGCGGACTTGAAAATGGATCTGCGTTATTGCGCCGGCTATGGGCGCAAACACAGTCAGGCAATTGGTTGCATATTAAGACTAGTTTATACTCGTAGCTAGCTCGACGTGTGGGCCGTGTAGTGTATCATTTTAAAGACCCTTAGCGTAGTTGCCGGACGTGAGGAACTGCTCAATTATGTTGACGATCTTCGCCAAAGCAGCAAGCCATGCGCCGAGCTGCTCCTGGACCTTCTCCAATGGCGAGCCAAGCTTCGCGTAGAAGTCTTTTTTATAAGGGCATGCGTTCATAGCGAGCTTGAAGATCGGCCGCACAAACATGCTGTGGTACTTCGAAAGCGTCTCGCTGTATGCCTTTGTGAATGAGACCGACAGCTCCTCGTCCTTATTTTTCAGGTTGCGTTCCATAGCCTCCAACGTGAACCGCAGGCCGCGAGTCAACCACAGCAGGCCCTGCGTCGCATCCTTGTTTTTCTGCGCCGCCTCGCTGAGCACTATCTGCTGCAAACTCTTGCCAGTCTCAGGGCCCAGCGTCTCGTAGCGCGTCCGGATCTTCGTGATGTTGCCGCTCATGTCGCTCTGCACGGGCGAGAACGCGGCGCTGTTGAACAGCGTAAACATGTCCTTGAGGCCCTCTGCAGCGCTCAAAAACTCGGTCGTGCCGATCTCATCCGTCGCAGACACTGGCACATCGGTGAAGTTGCATTTCAGGTCGTCAAAGTACGTCATTGGAAAGAGGCCACGGTGTTATGGGTACTCCAAACACAGACTGTATACAAGACGTGCTCGTGGTTGTGATAGAGGTAGGGGGAGGCTGCGTAGTGTGGAGAGTACAAGCTTAGAGAGAGCCAGGGGAAGTGGGCCTTTACATCATCAACCGCGTGTTTCGGGGCGTTAGCAGAGCGTTGATCCCAGGGCCAATTTATGTTATACTAATCCAGCATCGAGGCGATTCTGGACCTGCGTTGCGACATTTAAAGGGCCAGTTTTCTGGCTGCGCCTGTTCTCCATGGCGTGCGCTGCACACGCCCGCCTGCTCAGCTTGCCACGGTTAGACGATCGATCCCAATGTCACATGCGAGGTGAAATTTCTCGTTAGCGTGAACTGATCCACGAATGGCCAGGCCGTGTGCCACATTCATGCACAGGTTCGGCTCAAGACTCTTTTCGCATTCTTGCCCGAGCCTGAAACTGGTCCGCGGCCGGGGATCCAGCGTGCGGCCCGACCTCTCGCTGCGCAGAGCACATGAAGCCCCATATGAAGCCGCGCGCGAGGACATTCGCGAAGACACACCCAGTATCAGGCCATTGGACCTGAAGTTCCCGGCCAGACACTACCCGTTGGCTCGGCGGATTAAACGAAGAGTACATTTGCATATAGGCCCGACGAATTCGGGCAAGAGCTACACGGCCCTGGGTGCCTTCAAGGCGGCCTCGAGCGGCTACTACGCGGGGCCGCTTCGAATGCTGGCGAGGGAGATCTACGACCGCATGGAGATGGAGAATATCCCCTGCAACTTGGTGACCGGCGACGAGGTGCTCGAGAAGGAAGGTGCCAAGCTCAATAGCGGAACCGTGGAGATGGTGGATCTCGCACACGACATGGACGTTGCAGTGATCGACGAAATCCAGATGATCGAGGACCCCGAGCGAGGATGGGCCTGGACAAGAGCCCTTCTTGGCGTGCGTGCGCAAACCGTGCATCTCTGCGGAGATCCGAGCAGCGAGCACATCGTGCGGTCCATAATCAAGGAGACGGGCGATGAGCTGCAAGTCCATAGGTACGAGCGATTGTCTCCCCTGGAGGTTGCCACGAAACCGCTGATCGACGCGACGGACCGCAAAAGCTCGCTGCCGAAATCGCTCTATAAAGCGATCCAGCCTGGCGACTGTGTTGTGTGCTTTTCGAAGCGACAAGTCCAGACCGTGCGCGACCGGATAATCCAAGCGCACGGAAACAACGTATGCTGCGCAATTATATACGGGTCGCTTCCACCCGAAATCCGGGCCGAGCAGGCGCGGCTGTTCAACAACTACAGTGAAACTAAGGTCGACTACATGGTGGCCAGCGACGCGATTGGCATGGGCCTGAACCTGCGAATCAAGCGCATCATTTTCACAGGCCTCAAGAAGTTCGACGGCAAAAGCATGCGCACCCTTGCCGTGAGTGAAATCAAACAGATCGCGGGCCGTGCGGGCCGCTTCAGGACGTCGGATGGCAACAAGGGCGAGTCCGGCGTCGTGACCTGTCTCAAGAGAGAAGACATAGCTGTGGTCAAAAAGGCGTTGGAGTCGCCGACTCCAACCATCCATAAAGCTGTTCTAATGCCACCAGCTCAAGTCATCAGATCTGCGCTCATGGGCAACAAAGACTCTCGGGGCCAGCAAGTCACATTCAGCACGGCAATGAAGGCCGTGTTTAGCCAGAGCAGCACGGGCCATAACTACCGCCGACCGCGGCAGAGCAACGCGACAGAGATCGCGGCTCTGTTCGACCGGATCCGCAACCTGACCTTCGACGATCGCATGGTCTTGGCAAATGCCCCGGTGCCCACAGGAAGTCCAATCGTCGAGACGGCCTTCACGAAAATGTGCAGCGTCATTGCGCAGGGCAGATCGGTGAACGCTTTGGAGCTGTTTCCTGAGCTGTTGACCTGGCTCGAGACAGGCAACGCCGTCGGCCAAACTCTGGAGGTGATCCATAAAACATTGACGCTCTTTCTGTGGGTGAGCTATCGCTTTCCCTGCAACTTCGCGGACCGCGTGGGTGCGCTGGATCTGAAAAGGCTCTGCGAGTCGCAGTTCGACGCGCTCCTCAATAATTCGCGGCGGTCACTAGCTTCCCCGGGCCGCGCGCTCGCCACGCAGTCGAGAGCCATGGCAGAAGTCCTGCCGAGATCCAAAGGCCGGTCACGAAGGTCGTTCGGCAGAAATTAATGCTGCCATGAGCATGAGCCCGAGGTGCTCGATGCGAACTTGCATGTACATATATATATAAGCCATAATCATCGTTACCTCTGCGCGTTGCCAAGATCTGTCTTTATTCACGTTGGCCCACGAATCGAGCATGTGTAAAGTTGCATGCGGAGAAAGGTGCACGCGATGGAGTGCATGCAAAGTGGGGATGCAGACGGCGGCAGCTACGTCGACTTTTTCGATTTCTCCAGAATCTGGTTGCACTTTGCGACGCAGTCGTCAACGTCCACCGAGTTCCAGTACACAAGGCTGTTCGGCTCGTCGTCCTTCGGTACCTCCATGATATCGAGCTGGCTCTGGACCATGTCCGCCTTCATGAAGTGGTTCTTCCGCTTCGACACTCTATTGAACAATTCGTCGCGCTCCACGGCAAGGAATACGAACACAACAACCTCGCCGTCGGCCTCCTTGCGAATGTAGTCTCGGTAGATCTTCTTCAAGCTCGAGCATGCTGCGACGCAGATCCCGCGCTTCGACTGCCTCGCCTCTGCCGCACCAGACTCGGCAACCGACTCCAGCCAGCCCCACCGATCCTCGTCGGTTAGTGGGATGCCATGCGACATCTTGTCGATATTCGCTTGCGGGTGGAGCGAGTCGCCTTCGATGAATGGCGCGTTCAGGGCCTCTGCGATAAGGTTACCGGCAGTCGACTTCCCGCTGCCAGCAGGGCCACCAACAATAATCAACATTTGGATTTTTTTGTTTTCAGTTGGTCTTCGCCTGTGCTCCTATGTGTTTATTCAAACGCTGGCGTCTACTTCCACGGAGCCGTCTGGAGCGTGGGACTTGGATCCTGGGGAAGGTCAGGGGTTTCGACCCGGCGTCCATGGGTTAGCGTTTAGACGCCCTGCAAGTTGAGATGCGCCGCCTCGCCGAACAAAAAGATCTGGCGGGGAAAACGGACGACAAACTCATGTTGGGCCAGGCTACTTAGCGGTAAACACAGTTCAAATAAACCAGCTGAACCAGGTGCTCGCTCGAGGCCACTAGCGCTGCCAGAGGTTCGCTTGTTTCGCATTGGAGACGTCCAGTCCAACTGCTGCTTGGACTGCCGCTTGGCCGCTTACGCTGCCTTCGTATGCACTGCCTTGCTTTTACTACACTTAAAACGGCGGCCCGGAATCAACCCCGGGCGTTGCCCTAGCCCTCGACAGCGCTGTTATTTTGTGTTGGTTCTGAACGCAATTTCGCTCGTTGGCATCACTGAGCTCCCACACTTTCATTGTGTCTTACATACTGTGCGCCTGCGTTGCACTCATACCATGTACATAAATTAAGAAAATTGGACGTATCACTGTTTGTGGGCTGCTGTGTTCAACCCTTCTTCGAAGCGTTCAGCAGATCGCGGCTGCTGATGTAGTGCACACCGTTGGGCAGCTTCTCGATGTAGCTTAAAGCACCCGTGGCCACTTCATCGGCATAGATCGGGCACCCAAGCAGACTTTGCGCGAACGATCGGTGAAGTAACGCGCCAACACTGGTCAAAGAGCTGCCGAACCCATCGCTCTGCTTGCCGCGATCGCCAAGAAGCATACCCGGGCGGAGGATAATTGTCCTTTCGAAGCCAAGCTTAACAAACGCTTCCTCTGTCTCTCCCTTCATCTTCATATATCCGAGGAAGGAGGATGTGCTTGCGCCTCCAGAGCTGATCAGCACGGCAGTCTTAATGCCCTTCTCCTTCGCAGCGGTGGCAAGCTTGACCTGGAGATCATGGTCAATGAGCTTCTGCTTCTCGAGACTCCCAGCAGCAGCGCGTGTAGTTGCAACACCAGAGAAGAACACATCGGCTGAATTCGAGAACTTCGACGTCCAAACGTCTGTGCTCGGCGAAATAATTTTCTCGAGCTTGTCTGAATCCTTGAGATTTGGTTCAGACCGTGAAAATGACCACAGCTTAGAGACGTGGCTGTCTTCCAGGGCTTTACGTGCAAATGCGGAACCGCAAAGGCCCGTTGATCCTACTACGATGATTTCAAGAGCACTCATGTCAAGTTGTGTGAATGTGGCGACGAACACAGATGCACCATGCGGGGGGAGGGATGGGTTCCCTAATCAGGACGCACACCCGTTGATGGTTAATCAGCCGGGTCCCACATTGGATCGGCCCGTTGCAGCAAAGTGTTATTTGGTTGCAGAATTTAAAAGGAGCCTTCAGATAGTATCTAGCTTGTGAAACGACTGAGCTACACATATCGCACGTACTGGTGGCTCGTGGGCCTTGAAACGACGACCTACGTAATCTGCGCCAATTAAACTATCCGGGTGTATTTTCGTCTTATGCTCATACTGTATTAAGATGGGACATACATAAGAGCAGATTCTCGTGGTGGCTCTGGGGTCACGAATCACGACATATGGCGAGGTGGCCGAGTGGTCTAAGGCGCAGGATTAAGGCTCCTGTCTCTTCGGGGGCGAGGGTTCGAATCCCTCCCTCGTCACCATCTTTTTTTTCGTCTTATAGCTTTTTTTTTGAGCCAATGCGGAGTTCATATACATGAAATCTTATTCGCGCAGATCTACCATCTCATTTTACAAACCCACGAGCGACTGGTGCCCCTAGTCTCTTGGCTTATCGCCCGTGCCCTTGAGATTTGCTGAACCCCACACATTTATACCCACATATATATTATAATCGCCATATATGAGTAATCAAATAGGTGCAGACCTTACCAGACTGGAAGTCTCGAGGTAGAGGCGATGCCAGATGACGGGGTGATCCAGCTGCGACGAAATCATAGCAAACAGGCGATTACCGCACCACATCTCGCACGACATGCCAAGGGCAACAAGAGTTCGGCGAGGATGCCCAAGTACAGTGGAGCAAGCTCGCGCAAGGTTGCGGAGCTGCAACGAACGCCAAGCACCTCGTCAATAAATCAAGGCAGTAGAGCAGAAGGAGACACGGGCGATTCGGCGCACCAGGCGCATGCAAGGAATCAGGCCTCGCACCACCGGCTGAACAAGAGTCAAAAGCCGAACGTAGCAGTTGGCACCGGGGTGGGAGCTGCGTTTGGCTCGCATCGGTACCGAGGGCTAAGTGGGCTTGGAAATTTAGCTCAATCGCACCGTAAACCGGTGATCCAACTGGAAAAAGAGGAGGACGACGAGCCTGACGGTGTGGACACACGAGACGACTCCGGCAGTGAAGACTTCGAAGATTACGACGATGACGAGGCCGAGGAAACGAAGCGCAAGAACTCAGGCCCGACTAAACAAAGCCCGCATCTAAGCATAGGCATACAGCCCGTGGAGCCATCGCCACCAAAGCTCTCTGAGGAAACAGTTATCTCAGTGAGTAGCCTTGCCGATATGGCATCTGCATTGGAAGGGGCGCGCAATAAATCCGCGTTCGTTGGTGAGGATGATTTGATTTCGACAGCCGTGAATAGATCCAAGAATCTGGGAAACATGGCCCGCATGGTGCGCGGATGGAACTCGACCGCGCAGCTCGGAGCAAGTTCCAGTGGTGGCCGGCAGCCGACCCGCCCTAGCAGTGGAGGCAAAGCTCTCGGAAGCTCAGTGCCTGGCGAGGAGGACCCGCGCGAATTTGAGAAGGTATTTCGTGAATATACGAATGCGAGGGCTATAACAAACCCCGTTATAAACTCGCTTTACAGAATATCTGCCTCTCAGGACCCAGCCGGGGCGTCCTTGCGCGGCAGCTCGACGTCCGCCGGCTCATCAATCAATGGAGACAATACAAACAGTAACAACAGCATTTCTGGACTACAGCTTCCGGCCATCAAAAAGGTTAACTCACTTGTAGCGACGACAGCGAACCAAATGTCGAACTACTCGGACGGCGGAGCGACTGCGTTGCTACCCAAGGAATATTCCAGTGTCCAAAGCCATGGGGCTATAGAGAGTGTCTCAACTTACACCTTGAATAAAATCTGGCAGATGGGCTGGGCCGATCCAGAGTATTCGCAACCGTCCAGCGCAACGAAGGCCCGTCTTCCTAATGGGATTCAGGGACAAGCCATGCGGGTCCAGCAGCAGCTCGCGAGCGCGAGAGAAAGGCAAACTGACAGTCCCCAGTCTTCAACACAGTCTTGAAGAGGACAATTGCCTCTGCGGCGCTGACGTTTTGTCAGATATACTAACGAATAATTTATTGTTATGGGGCGGCGGCGAACAACGAGTAAAAGGCTCAGACCTCGACAGAAACTTGCCATCGGCTTCGACCACCCCACCATCGTATTTAAAATTACATTTGAGGCATGCAATCGTCGTCTTGCGATCGCCAGCTCCGTGCGGGCTATGCTTTCTGATTTTCTATTGGCGTGGGTAGTTTATGTACCTCGTGTCACTAGGGCGACCGAACTGGTTATTTCTCCGGATGACGTAATACAAAATGCATGCTATGTGACGCATACCCCTAAAACCCTACAAGCCGCACCGCCAGCAATCAATAATTTTTCCATGAACCGCGCCTTGTGAACCCTTATAACTCTACCGGCAGCCTCGGTATCGTGCCGTCACCGGGATTTCTTAAGAATCCCAGGATACAGCCCAGAGTATCGCCCATGGTATAATATGCGTATTGTGGAGAACAGCTGTAAATTTGAACCCTGGAACTAGGTCTTGTATTACATACACCGAGTGTTTGTTTGCTGCGGCGACGCTTGCAGCATCGGTCTTACGTAATTAGCAAGCACTTTAGAGTCCTGGTAAAAACCTTCATGGAAATGCTCCTGACCCGGCTACTTCGAATAAACAGCGCTGGAAAAACATTTTTAGTGCTTTCGTTTTTATTTGGGCTTCCGTTACTTGCTCGTTGTGGCGAATATCCCGGCAGTGGCCCTTAAGGGCAGAGTGTGCATAACCCTGCCCTAAACAGAGGTGCATGCATTCGCGGTGCCGTTTTGTCAATGAATAATTGGCCACCGGGGCGAGATTCGGCTGAGGGTTTTTGTGACATCCAACGGCCCCGCATCTTTGTAAAATTTTAGATTTACGAAATTTGCTTGTCTAGTGCGGCAATTTTCACTTGATGTCAAAATAATGACGTACTTTTTCTTTTTTTCCCTCGGATTAATTCTCTGACTAAGATGACGAACACGCGCAAATGACGAGTAAATGTTACGAACTCGGAGTAATCCGACCTCAACCTAACCCAAATAGATTTTTGTGAATATAGATAGTAAAACTCTTTTCAATCGGACCTTATCACTACGGTTGACTATCAACAATGAAGTTAGGTGCCTCAGCAGATCTCGACTGGTCGCATTTGGACAATCCTCAAGGTCGAGTATGCGGTGGTAAATACCTAGAGTCTGTGACGGAAGTCTCGACCGAAGAGGAAGAGCAACGTCCACTGCAAAAAGTAGAGATAGATCTGCCGATGACACTGACTGATTCGGTTATTAGAGATGAGAAGGAGTGGGTTGTGCTTGAGTTTGCAGCAAATGACCCCGAGGATCCTTACAATTGGAGTAAGGCTCGTAAGTGGTTCATCACTGTCATTCTCTGTTCAATGACTTTGTTCATTGGCCTTGCCACGACCGCATACAGTTCGGGAATTGGTAGAATGGTGAAGGACTTACACAGTGTGACAGAGATCGGTCAGCTTGGTCTTTTCGGTTTCAACGAAGCCTGTGCCGTGGCTCCCTTGTTCTTGGCTCCGTTCTGTGAACTTGTTGGGAGGCGTATTATCTACGTCGGTGGATACCTCTGCTTCGGTTTGTGCTTCATTGGCCTTGCACTTGGCAAGAACATGGGCACTATCGTCGCTCTGCGAAGCTGCCTTGGCCTGTTTGGCTGCATTGGTACCATCCTGGTCGGCGGCACCTTCGATGACATCTTCAAGCCGGAGGATCGATCGTACCCCATGGCCATGTTCACTTTCGCTGCCATTTTCAGTACGGTGGGTGCCCCTATCTATGCTGGTTTTATTGACATGAAGATCGGCTGGAGATGGATCGAGGGTATTCAGGGACTCTCCAACGTTCCGTTGCTCATCATTGCCGTTTTCGGTCTCAGCGAGACCCGTGGCTCCGTGGCCCTGCAGAAGCGTGCCAAGAAATTGCGTAAGGAAACTGGCGACGAGCGCTGGGTTGCGAAGGAGGAACTCGAGTCCCCGGGTCTTAAGGAGATGTTGTACAACTCCTCGGTTAAGTCCGGATACATGCTTGCCACGGAGCCCGTTGTGTTCTTCTTTGGACTTTGGATTGCCTTTGCTTGGTTCATTACTTTCATGTTCCTTTCGGTGATTCCGATCACTTTCGGCACGAAGAAGCACTGGAACGAGGGTATGCAGGGCCTGCCGTACATCGCTCTTGGTATCGGTGTCATGATCGGCTATGCTGGACAGTTCTTGCAAATTGCATACTACAACAAGAAGCGCTCTGAGGCTGGAGGCAAGGCCGTGGCCCCTGAAGTGCGTCTTGTTGGTGCCCTCTTTGGAGCGCCTTTCCTTCCCATTGGTCTGTTCATTTACAGTTTCACGCAGTATGAATACCTTACATGGGTTGCGCCATGCATTGGTCTGGCCTGCATTTCGCTTGGAATCTGGTTCGTTTTCGAATCCACCTACTCGTACACCTCTGACTGCTACGGTACGAGTTCATCATCGGCCATAGCTGGCCAGGGATTCATGAGAAACACGTTGGGTGCTGTCTCCCCGCTGTTTGCTCACCAATTCTTCATGAACGTCGGCAGCCAGTATGCCGGCTTGATTCTCGCGCTTATCGCGACGGCTCTCACGTTCATTCCATACATCTTGTTCAAGTTTGGTCCTCTGATTCGTTCGAAGTCCAAGCGTGCCATCGTCTACGAGGTCGATAACATCGATCCCGCGAAGAAGGAGAAAAAGGAGAAGCAGATGGAGGAGAAGAACCAGAAGGGCTTCCTGGACGACAAGGCTCAGCCCAGCGACTCCCAGGTGGAGGATGGACCGAGCCGCGACGAGTCCAGCGTTGGTGACGATACCAGTAAAAAGAACGTTGAGATCTTCTAAAGAGGGTCGAAGTCTTTAATCAGATTCCACAAATGCAGGAAATACTTAAGACACTATTCTCGGATCAACATTCGTTTTAGCATCTACTTATGATGAGCATTTACATATCATTCTATAATCTATAATCAATATGCTAAATCATGAGATGCGGTTGCATTCGCAAAGCGTTTTGCAACGTTGTGTGTGCCGCTCTTGGTTGCAAGTTTTGTTGCGCTTGCTATCGAGGCGCGGAGACTTTTGCAGTGGGCTTCCACGTGGGTAGCGAAGCGCAATGTGAGCCAACATCAATTGTTAGAAGGTTGGCTAACACAAGCGCCGACATGACCGCGACCGCGATTAAAACATCGGGCGGACCGTTGTGAAACCCTATTGATGGCGCGCATGCTACGGATTAGTCGGCGTTGACCCTGACTCGTACTTGCCCGGAGATCGGCATATGATTGGCATGTATGTTACCCCACATTCTATGGACGGGCCTGGGACTCCGGCCTCCACTGGGCGAGGGTTTAATGAGCCGAATAAGCACGGCTCCACAGTATATAAAGGCTCCACTGGACTCAAAGTTCGTTTTAACGAGAATATTGACACATAAAAAACCGAGAAATGTCGCCAAGTTACGAAGTAGAGACTGATATCGTGACCCTAACGAGGTTCATCATCCAGAGCCAGCGCACGCACGCTGTGGACGCCACGGGTGACCTCACGCTCTTGCTGAACTCGCTTCAATTCGCATTCAAGCACATCGCCTACAACATCCGCCGCTCGACTTTGGTGAATTTGATTGGGCTGTCTGGTACATCGAACAGCACGGGCGACGACCAGAAGAAGCTTGATGTCATCGGTGACGACATCTTTATCAACGCGATGAAGGCCTCCCAAAAGGTGAAGGTCGTTGTGTCTGAAGAGCAAGAAGAGCTTATTGTCATTGACGGTCCAGGCCGCTACGCTGTGGTGTGCGATCCAATCGACGGTTCGTCGAACCTCGACGCTGGCGTGTCCGTCGGTACGATCTTCGGCATTTATCGGCTTCGCCCAGGATCCACAGGCACGAAAGAAGATGTGCTTCGCCCTGGAAACGAGCTCGTTGTCGCTGGTTATACGATGTATGGTGCCTCCGCCAACCTTGTGTTGACAGTTGGTGGCGAGGTTAACGGCTTCACCCTCGATGACTCCTTGGGTGAGTTCATCTTGACTCACCCGAAACTGCGCGTACCAGAGAAGCGTGCGATCTACTCGGTCAATGAGGGAAACTCAAAATACTGGAGCAAGGAGGCCCAGGAGTATTTCCACTCGCTGAAGTTCCCGGCCGAGGGCAAGCCATACTCGGCGCGCTACATCGGATCCATGGTCGCCGACATGCACCGCACGATCCTGTATGGTGGCCTCTTCGCGTACCCAGCCGACGAGAAGTCGAAGCAGGGTAAGCTGCGTCTGCTCTACGAGGGCTTCCCCATGGCTATGATTATAGAGAGGGCTGGTGGGCTGGCCATCAACGACGAGGGCAAGCGCATCCTTGATCTACAGCCGACCTACATCCACGAAAGGTCCGGAATCTGGCTCGGCAGCAAGGGTGAAGTTGAAAAGGCTCTTGGCTATCTCAAACCGAAATAAGACCCGTGCCGAGGATTTTGCAGCAGCCACGTTTTATGTATCCGCACCATCCTGATCGTCAGGAGGTCAATTAGCTTTATACTGTTATAAAGCCCCTCGATTTCGCAAGAAATTAGAAACATATAGTACAATTGCGCCTTCGCGCACGGAAGTCTACAGCAGCTTACGTGCTGTCTGGGAACCGCAATGTGTGTATTGATTTTTTGTTGTCACTAGGCTATGGCCTCCGCCCGCCATTAGCTGCCTCCTGCCATTTTAGCTGTGCATCTGCCATGAGCTGCTCAATAGCTTGGGATTGGTTTGTGATTAGTCATATACACCATGAAGGCCATTTCGGTACCTGATCTACCTAATTGAGCTGAAAACATACACCATCAATCACCATGACGGCCCCTGAAGCGTTGACGCTATACAGGAACATGCTGCGACAGGCAGCCAAGTTCAACGCCTATAACTTCCGCAACTTTGCCTTCAGGAAAGTGCGGGACGAGTTTGTGAAGAACCGACACGAGACCGATCCCTCAGCCGTTCGCCACCTGCTTAGCGAGGGCCAGAAGTCGTTAGAGCTCTTGACGAGGCAAGGCACGATCAGCCAAATGTATGCGATGCCTGAACTGGTTGTGGAAAAATAAACAAGGATTCTGCGTCAAGTTCGGCTCGATAGAAGGAGATTTTGGTCGACTTCGCATGAACATATGAGACCCCCCAATACAACAAGGCCAAGTCACGAAGATTTTTAAAATTGCTGTTTTATATACATATATGCCTAGGCATCTAGAAATTCAGATATGTGCTCGTAACATCAACAACGCGCTTGCCGCGGTTCGCTGCAATCTCGTCAATGAGCACCTGGCGGCCAGTCAATGCTTCGATCGTGGCCTTGGCCACATTCATCGGGTTACGGGATCCGTAGACGTTACCGACGAGGTCCTTGATTCCCGCGATCTTGCAGATCTCGTAGATAACATGGTTGACTCGCAGACCTGATCCAGGACGTGCGGCCCGGAGCTGGATGCTGACGGCACCTTTCTTGATGTCGATGTTACCGTAGATGGTCCTGTCCTTGAATCGCGGGATGTACATGATGTTCTTTGCTGCCTCCCAGTGCGCCATCTTGATCGCGCCCGAGTAGTCCTGGCTCTTGCCCTGGCCTATGCCGATGTGACCGTTGCCATCCCCGACCACGGCCAGCGCATACATCCTGCGCTTCTTACCCGTGGGCTCCATATTTACGACGCGCTTCGAAACGAGCGGCTTCACGCGGAGCTTGGCCAAGAACTCCTTGCGCAGCCCCGTGCTCTTCTCAAGGTTGCTGAGGTTGATTGCGAGGTGCGATCTCGAAGACATCGTATCATCTTTCTCACGCAGATCGCGCGGAGCGCGCTGCGGGATCGGCTGTCGTGGCCGTGATTTGTCCACCCACTCGCCCTGCGCATGGTCGAACAGGGGATCGTATTCGGCATAGTCATCGGCGTAGACCGCGGCAAAGGTTCCATTTGTGGGCCGCGCTCGTTGCAAGAGCTGCGGAGACGTCACGGACTCTGCTGCCAGAATCGACGAGATTAGATGCTCTGGGTAGTACTTTGACAAGTTCGCGATGTGCTGATCACGCTCCTGGCGAAGACTGTCACTGCCCGACGAGGCCGAGTCTTGGCTATAGCTGCGCATGGCGCCCAGTCTCGCGAACGGAAACGCCCGCTTCAAAAGCAGCCCCGTTTGCACCCCTGGAGCCCTCAAGGCCTGCATGTTACCACTCACAGGTTCGTTACGGTGACGAGAGGTGAAATTTCATTTCCTGTGTGGGCCAAGCCGTGATGAGTAACCCAGCGTTAAGCAGGCACCAGAAAAATACTGAGATCATATTTTCTCCAAGGCACGTCAAATTGCCTGGACAAATAAATTGAGTGGACGAAATTGACTGGCCGCACGGAAATGGCGCCTTCAAATTTTGAAAAGGTCGACGTTCCTGCCGACGTGGATCTGGAGAACAAGCAGGTATACCTTGCTCAAGTGCCTGCGGACTTCGATTACCGCAAGGCCGAGTTCAAATCAGAGACGGAAATCAGCTGCCGAGGTACCACATATTTTGTCAACAGCAGCGCAGCACTGAGCGACTGTGACATTTTGTACAAGTCCAAAGATGGTAACCTAGCGCCAAGCTCGACAAAGCTCGCTGGGCTGCTCGCGTTCACGAAGAAGGTAACGCTGCCGAAGATTGACTATGATAATGTGATTGAGTCCAAGCCTAAAGTTCCACAGAAGGAAAACCTGCGTATGAGACATTTCCCCACCGGCTACGGACCCAAATCTCTAGGCATTGATGTGCACGAAGACTCTTCGCAGTCAAGCAAAAAGCACGCGAGCGACGCTGCCAACGATGACAAGCCCCATAAGAAGAGAAAGAAGGAAAAGTCAGAAGACGAGAAGAAGAAAAAGAAAACGCATAAGCACAAGTCCAGTAAAAAGGACTAATTCCAACACAGGCGACCTCCGGTTGCTCAGGCAGAACAGGGTGTGCTCCTCGTACGCCAACGCTTGTGAGCTCTAGTGAATCAGCGAACATACATTACATATATATTAAAATTGCCCTCTTACACCTGACGGATCACGCTTGATCTAGCTTATCATGCTGAGTTCAGTGCTAACTCCGGTGCTGGCGATACATGAGGCAACAGCCCCCCAGTGGGTGACAATTATTTACAAATACAGAATTCCTCGGTTTTTATGTTGCCAGTTTTCACATCCACCTCAGTGTAGTACAGATAGCCCCGGCGATCGACAACTATCGCTGTTTGAGTGCGCGTGCCATAGGTCTGTTTGTCGCTGTACGGAATTGTAGGGATGAAGATGTGTTTTCGCAGATCGAGCCGGCTTTTCGGGGGTTCTGCATTACATGTGGACATCAAACGAATGCCCTTTTCCGTGAGCTCCATGGGATCTTTAACATCCCTCAGCTCCTCGAACAGACCGACTGCCTTCTCGGTCTTTGTCCACGAAAGATCATCAACGGCTCCATTAGACAGGGCCAAGGTTGTTTTTAAAGATGTTTCGGGTAGCAGCGTGTGCCTATTTGACAGGAATGCAATCTCCGTGCGTGGCTGTGCACCATATGGTTCGATACCATCTGGTTCGGCGCCATGAGGTGTGCTGTCGGGCGGACTGACCGTCGCAACGAGCAGCGTGAAACCACCGCAATTGCTGAGCTCACCCATATGCTTCTTTTCGATATCCTCGACCCATTCGGAAGGGGATAAATCCGACTCCAGGAACTGTTTGGGCAGCGCGCCTCTGGAGATCTCGCACCTCCGGAGCTTCTCCTCAAAGAAGTTCACAAGCACGCATATTCTGCCATTCCTCGAAACACCAATCCAAGTCCCTCTTTCCTCGCGCTCGAGGTCTTGAGGAGAGTAAATGTTGCTATTTTCCCTCCACCAATGTGCCTCCGCAGTGGGGCGTTCAAATACCTCGTCTCGGTTGTCGAGGAGCACTAAAGGGCTGGTTGGAGTTAGTTTATGTTCCTGAACATTTGATGCGGCAGCCAATTGCACACTCAAGGCTACTTCAAGCAGTTAATACTTACAATTCATTGTGTTTCGTGGTCACGACAAAGATGCACATAGTGTTGGGGTGATCACGTCAGGCACCTATTTTAGCAGGCGGGTTAGCCATAACGTACGGGGACTGCCCAGGCTCCATTGAGTCGGGCAGAGCCTGCAGCTTAGCCCATTCAATCGGGCCCTGAAATAATACCGAGCCAGTGTCAAGTAGCAAGCGATTGAGCCGTACTGAGCCACGAGTGCCGAGCCATGGATCAGTACCATTACATGCGGAGGTGAGCATATGCGGATCGGTTTACAAATATGTGGATAAATATGGAAAGCGCCCAGTAAGATGCTACGAAAAGTCTTTGAGAAGGCCCTTCATGTGTGTATTAGTGATCTTGCTTCTCGGGGCCCGGCGCCTCTTCTTCTTTTCCTGCGCGGGCTTCGCGTCGCGCTTCATCTTGCTTGGATCAACACTAGAGGGTTTGAGCCCGACTCTCTCCAGGTTTCCGGGCAGATCGTTCGCAGATGGCACTCGCGCGGACTGCCAGAGGCTCGCGAATTTCGGATCGATTTTACCAATTGGGCCGCCCTTGTTCGGCCAGATCAGTCTTGGCGAGTTATCCTTGCGATTTCTCAGCACGATGATTTTCTGCTCGTTCTCGAGGTTCTGCACAGTTGGAATCGCGCCGCTCCATCCGTCCTTTAGGTCCCTTACGGGCAATCCCTGGAAGGTCGTCATGTTGTGCAGGTACCTCAGCAGATCGTCCCCTGAATAGATCCCCAGCTTCGACACATACGTTACAGTATCATTTCGAACCCTGAGGTGTGGGTGATTCTCCAGCATGGGCATGAGCGGCTCTACAGGGAACGACAGGTAGCCCTGCAGCTCTTCGAAGCTCACGGGCCGCTCCATTTTCTTCAGGTACTCCATCGCATGCACGAACTGCGTGCTCCTATGGGTTCCTGAGGGGTTGGAAATAGACTGCGCGAACTGCATCTTCGGCCTCTTGCTGTCGTGGCCAGGCTCGGGCTCGGGTGCTGGCCGCGGCGCCTCCTGGGCCTGCGATACAGTGCGCTTGCCCAGGACAGGCGCGTTGCGCATCCGCGCCTTAAAAGAGTTCAGCTGATCGTTCAGAGATGGCATGTGAGCTCCTCGGATTGCTAGATAAACTCGGGCCCTGGACTGCAAGTGAAGCGACTGGTCGCTTGGCCGGAACAGCAGATGGCGTCGCCTACTTGAGTCAGCTTCGCCTGGGAGTCGGGCCACGCCATAGCACTTATTACACATGTCAGCCAAAATTCTCTTCTTCACGTCTTAAGCCGCGCGCTCCAAGGAGCCGCGGTTGGATGTACTGACTGAGCCCAAATATATATTGTTATCGGGAAACGCGGGTTCTACGCGCTTTTCATGCTGGGCCAGTCGCAGATCGAACTTCATGCTTAAAACCATCGCCGCTCAGGCTGTCGCTTAGGCTGACTACCCATGACGTGGTGATGACCTGGTTTAAGAGACATTTCTAATATTTCCGTATTTGAAAGCTACACTTCTGCTTTCAAAGTGCAATCTAAACTAGCATATATATCTGAAAGTGATGGGTCAACGCTTACCCCACGAACGCCGATTTCGCGGATTTAGCCGAACTCCGGAGTTTATAAGGTGCCCCTAAACCCCCTGCCTCATCTAACCGACTTGACAGGACCTCAACGGGAATACATTGGGTAGTTGAAAATGAAGGAGGAAACAGCAATTGACCCCGAAAACCTTGCATCCTGTGACATTGCTGATGGGATGCTGATACATGGTGTGGCTGATGGCGGCGAGCTGCCGTATTTGAACCAGCAGTCCGGGCCGGCAAACACAGTGTCGGGGCCAGCATACACAGTAGAATTTGCGCCGAAGAGCGACCCCAGACCTGTTGTTAGCGGGCATTATATCGACAGCGTTCCAAAGGGGGCCGTGGTGGTAATTGCCACGTCCCCCGACTGCCACACGGAGTGGGCGCCTTATACGAAAGTCAGCCAATCGCTGTATGGCGGCCTGATGTCCACGAGGGCCTACTTCCTCGGCGCTAAGGGCACCGTTGTGCTGGGACTCGTTCGCGATCTGGAAGAGCACACGTCACTGCAGTACCCAGTATATTCTTACGGGCTCGGCGCGTGTGCTGCGAACAAGACGATGAAGGTTGTTGCCGTGAACCAGCCGCTCATGGTTGGCCCGAACAAGGTTGTTAAGCCCGGAGACATTATTTATGCAGATGCCAATGGTGTTGTAGCTGTCCCCAAAGACACACACAAAGTCGTGGTAGAAGCGGCTGCCCTTCGATGGAAGGCCAATCAATTGACGTCTGAGGACATCAAAGCCGGGCACGACTGCCAAAGTGCCCAAAAGGCTAGGAGAGGGCAGTTCCGTTAATTGTTACGCGGACTGATCCGTTGAAGCGCATATCCACTCAAGTGCAGACTGATCCGCACATTTAATCATTGTCACAAAATGACACCTGAGTTCTCAAAGACTAGCCACTGAATGTAGACGCAATTTGGCTGCCTAGATAGCCTGCTTCTCATCCGCCTCTTGACGCGCTTGCTGGGCCTGTGCGGCGGCCGTGGCACCTGCAGTGAAGTCCTTTCGTAGCTTCTTGGCCTTCTTAGTATTGGCTTCTGTCACAAGAGACTCGAAGAACTGCATCTCCTCTGCTTCCTGCTTCGTGCGTTCCGTGCTCTTGAAAATGTTGCCCATGATCTTCAATGCATGCGCGCGTTCAACTCGTTTAGACAAATGCACGGACCTGTCATGCAGCACACGGTCGCAAACCAGCCTCAAAATGCCCTGGATCTCGAATCGCGAACCAACCCACAGCGCTCCAAGGACTTTACCCAGGATCATCTGCTCGAGCTCGGCCTGCTTTTCGGGTGAAACGCTACTTTCCAGCTCAGTCGCTGTAGTTATGTAGCTCTGTGCCTCCATAGTTGCCGACACGGCGTCGTATACATCCCTCATCATCGTTCCGGCTTCCTTGATCTTGCCAAACATGCCGCCGAAGCCGAGCATTTTCTGCGACTTCAGGAACAACGATGCGCGCGTATAGTACACGGATCCGATCGCATGCAGCAGCTGCTCGCCAAATGACTCCATTTTCAAATTCGCGGCCTCGGTCTCTAGCTTTTGGACGAAGTTGTCTGTGAACTCCTTCGACTTCGGGGCCTCAGTATATACGCTCAGCTTCTCGATCAGGGCCTTGGTCAACTGCTCCACGCGCTCATCTCTATGCTGTTTATTCTCCTTATCCAGCTTCTCGAGCTTTTCCTTGCGCTTCTGCTTTGCCGCGAGCTTTGCCTCCCTTTCGGAGGCCGCTGATGGCGCCGACGTCGCTCCTAAAGTCGGCGAGTCCACGCCGGACTTCGACCGGTGGTGGTGTAGCAGCGGTATGTGGCCCTGCGAGCGTCCCTTATTAGCTCGCGCGCCCGAGACATCCGTACCAGCGCCGGCGTCGACCTTGGCCTCCTCCTGCTCTTCCTCCTGGTCAATTTCTCCGAGCTGGGTCATCTCCTTAATGAGCGAAATCTCGCCAATGAAACTGTCAAACGCGCCACCGCCGAAGATATTTGTGGCGAACGCCACGGGGTCCTCCATGGCTTCATCGGGCTTCGCCTCCTCCTTACCAAACTGGTCATATCGTTGGCGCAATGACGCGTCGCTCAGCACCTGGTACGCCTCAGACACAGCCTGGAACTTTTGCTGTGCCTGAGGGTCTCCGGGATTCTTGTCCGGGTGCGTGCGGATGGCCATTTTGCGGTACGCACGCTTGATTTGGTCCGGCGTCGCCGTGGGCTCGATCTCGAGAATATCATAGAACTCTGTTTCTTTAACCATTTTCTCTAGTCAAATAAGAATCCCCTACCAAGCGATCGCCTTAAGCCTTCAACAGCCTTCTCGAATCGCACAAAGTTTGGAGCTGGTGGGTGTCTTTACTAGGGGGTGCACTAACAAAAATAAAGCATTGGGCCCGCTATACCGCTAGCCCCGTCATACTACCGGGCCAACGGCCGTTAGCTGGCTGCGGGTGTCGCCCTGGGTCCCCTGCTGCCCTGGGTTCCCTGCCGGTTATATAAGCGAGGGTAGTTCCCCTATTCTATAGGCATCGGTATCTCTTTATCTCAACTCGTATTAAACTCATTCGCCAGTACAAAGATGGTGACACCGGTCGACATTATTGGAGGAATAGCCGGCTATAGTGCCGGCGCCACATATCAATTTCTTAGCTCCGTACTAGCTGCGGTGACCTCAGGAGATCTCGCCGAAATCAAGCGCCTGGCCGTTACCGTTGCTCTGCTGTGGGTAGGCGTCATTATTTTCCTCAGATCGCTGAGTATGATATGGGGCGTAATTAAGCTAGCCATTAAACTGCTGGTTCTTGTTGGGTGCCTTGTTCTGGCTTTGTCGATCTATCACGATGGCTTAGAAGAAACCGTAGCGAATGCTTCGGCGTATGGCTCGCAGCTACTCGATCAGCTCGGCGCAGCGGCGAAGGTACACGGCGAATCCGCACTGAAGCTACTGCATTCCGAATACGGGCATGTACTTGGTGCTGTCGATCAATTGAAGGAAAAATACCTGTGAGTTCTCTTTTCTAAGGACCTGTCTCGATATAAGCTGCGCCCGCCGCCTGCCTGCCTCTCTGCACTCTTTATAATAGATGGTACCATACCCACTCAGCGTGCAGTCTATTTCATTTCTAAATATTTACGTTCAACTTTTTAACTTTGTCGCGGTCCATTTAGGCTTACTTATTTTGAGTCGCTTAAGTTAAGCCCGCTGTTTTTTGTATCCACGGCGGCGGTAGCCGACGTTTGTCTCCACAGCTGCTGACGTTGCCTCTGCTGACATTGCCTCCACGGGTGTTGCCTCCACAGGTTGCCTCCACAGTCGTTGCTGACGTTGCCTGCACAGGCGTTGCTGACGTTGCCTCCACAGGCGTTGCCACCGCTGAGCGCAAGGCTGACACATATGGCTGTTGCCCCGCGGGGCAGGACCACCTAGCACGGACAATGGCGTGGCCGGTGGCCGGCTGACCGTTTAACACGTGGTTTGCATGCATAGGGTCGCCGGCAACGAAGCATCGAGAACTTGGGCCTAGCACACCGCTTAATAACGTTCAAACGTCATGTTGACATATACCCGTACCCACGGCCTAGACCTGCCGCTGAGCACTCGGCGCTCGATTATTCTATCATCCCATGCTAAAGCATATAAGTACTGGGTTGCGCACCAATCTTCTCAAACAGTCGCGAACGTTTAATCTTCAGAATTTGAAAATGGTCCACACTATCACCTCTGCCAAAGAATTCAAGGACTCTACTGCCTCGGGCACCGTCGTCGTCGACTTCTTCGCGACGTGGTGCGGCCCGTGCAAGATGGTCTCGCCACTCCTCGACAAGCTCGAGCCGCAGTTCGAGCACATCAAGTTCCTCAAGATCGACATCGAGGAGGTCCCTGAGATCGCCAGCGAATACCAGGTTTCCGCCGTGCCGACCTTCCTCTACTTCAAGGACGGCAAGGTTGTGAACGTGGTTCGCGGCGCCGCCCCTGCCAAGATCAAGCAGGGTCTTGACGAGCTCAACTAAGCTGAGTTGGCAAAATATACATTATTATATTTTAAGGTAACGACAACGATTCATTAACCAAAATTGGCGTGTTTTTAACAGCATTAACAACAGTAGCAACGGTACCAGCAACGGTACCAGCAACGGTATACGCGGCACGCGCGATTAAGCCCTTTTTCTCCATTCATTGAAATCTGACATTCTTTTCGGAAAGGTTTCCGTAATAAGCCTATATAACGAATATATTTAGGGGTAATTAAAATACAAAAATAAACGTGAATTCATGGGGTGCTGCGTGGAATGCAAAGATGAGCCGAAGAAGGGGATCAAATTAATATGACTTTGGGGGTTTCACTCGGCTTCTCCTGATCTGGATCGTCGCCAGGGTCTTCCTTTCTACCTTTTGTCTTTTTAGCCCGTACTCTCTCTTTCCGATCTGCGCGCCGCTGCTTCGCCAGCTCCTTCCTGGATACAT
This sequence comes from Starmerella powellii, assembly GCA_030568915.1. Taxonomy (NCBI): domain Eukaryota; kingdom Fungi; phylum Ascomycota; class Dipodascomycetes; order Dipodascales; family Trichomonascaceae; genus Starmerella; species Starmerella powellii. Next base: position 351,594 of record JAJMJE010000006.1, on the reverse strand, counting down.
TTTTGGTCTCTGCAGGTGTAGCCGAGTCGGTGTTGCTGGAGTTTGCTGATGCGTTATTTTGTTTCGAGTTTTTGTTCAGGCGCTGCTTCGTCTTTGCGTTAGCTTCCTGTTTATCGTCTTGCGTCTCGTCGCCTTTCTCACCCTTGTTCTCGTCTTCCTGTGCATTTTGTGCATCCTGTGCTTCCTGCGGATCCTGTACGTCCTGCGGATCCTCAAACTCCTTCATTATAAGTTCCTCAATGACCTGGTCGTAGTCTTTGTCTCGCAACATCTCTGTTACGGTGCTTTCGTTCGCATCCGGAACGCTCTTCATCACGATATCGATCTTCCATGATGGAACCTCGGCCGCAGAAGTCTCAGAGCCCGCGCTTTGCGCTGGCAGGTCTCCGATCTGCGGAATGTCAATCTCCGATGGTCCGTCTTGAGGTCCGCCAATCTTTCTTACGCTCGAGTAGTGTTCCCAGGTGTGGTATGCAATGTGCGCAGATTGTTTCCATTCAGATCGCGGGGTGTTCTGCGGCTCGACCACATACAGTGTTGTTGCTTGATAAATAACTACAGGCATGCTAAACTCTTCCGCAAAGCCCACGATCTCGATGTGGCCTCCGTAAACACCATCCTGGGCCAGCCTTGAGACGTACTGCTCGAAACTCTCCCCGTACTCGCCCACAAATGCAGCAAAGTGACCGGAATTCTGCCGAACATAGCTCACTATTTTGTCGCGTAGCTCGCCGTGGTGGGTCTCGTCTCCGTACACTTGGTCACTCAGGGCCCTGAACAAGCAGTTGCCGTCGCCTTTTGTCGGCGCTGGAAACAAGCCGAGATCTTCCAATATGGGGAACTCACTCGACCTGGATTTTGTCGCCTTCCTAGTCATCCCTCATGCCCAATGCCGATGAACCGTTCGAAAATATGCTGCAGGCCGTAGAAAAAATCCTACGGAGCTTGCTGAGAACAGGGTCACATGCGCAACTGGAGACAGACCCACAGTGAGGTTGTCTGGTGATATCGCAGAACAACTGTAGCACCGAATATGAGATTCGTTCAAATACTTTACGTGTGAGGCTCGAGCAAAATTACCGAGCCAGGCTGGTTTGCGAAGCATTGAGAGACGCAGCGTGTTGGGGAGGCCACAGCTATTCGTATCCTATTATGGTCAATGAAGTAAGAGACAGTGTTAAATCGTCATAGTAGCAAATAGATAGCAAAATAATTTGTGATAACAAACTAGAAAACAAAATAGATAATAATTGCTTATACGCCCATCGAGGAAATGTCGAAGACCCGCTTTATGTCATTGATATGGCCTGAGTCCATGAGTTGATCAACTGCGTCTTAGCACTACTGATTACACATCTTAGCAGAGGTGGCTGCTGATCAAGGCCGATTTGCACTACTCGCTTCAACTCTATCGGCTCGGCATCAGCAGCCGTCTAAATCCGTCGGCGGAAGGGCGGCCGACAGTGTTTAGCCTGCTGCTGCATGTACCTCTGGGGGTGCCCGAACCCATGCCGTAGGGGCTGATCGCTAAGAGGAAACTGTAGAAGCTTAAGTAGAACTTCAATTAAAGAACTTTTTGCTCCTGAAACTAACTATCGCTCTCAGTAGGCAATGAACTGACCTATATTGATACCCAGAGCATGGCGTTATGGGCCGCCTGTAACTTGGGCAGACCCGAATGTGCGCTGCTAGGCTTCACGCCGTGCGACCAGTTTGAGTTTAAGTTGATGAAATTGTTTCGAATACGATTAACGAGAACACGAACGAGGCTGGACAAGATTCGGGAGAGTCCTATAAGGAGTCAAAGCTAAAGAGATCATTGTTGCTGGCAACTAGTTGAATAACTCGCTCATTCTCTTGGTACAGGCAAGGAAGTCTCGGCATGAAAGCCCTGCAAACTCTTCTGGTATCGCTGGTCGCCCTCACAATCGCTACTGCTCAAAAAGTGGGCCTGAAGAACGAGCTTGGGTTTGCATGTTTCAATTGCGCACTTAACTGGAACTTCAGCTGCCCGGACGTGGTGTTGCCATACGACTGCCGGTGCTCGCGCAAAGATTTCCTAACAACAGCGTTAAACTGCGTAGCGTCGCGTGCCTCGGACATCAATGAAGTCGTGAAGGGATGGGACTACATTCGCGCACAATGCCACTACTGGGGCAGCACAACCATGTCGATAGGCGAACTGGAAAGTATCTACCTTCAGAACAAAGATAGGCTCGTGAACCCACTCTCCTTTGATGGCGCAGCAAGTGTAGCACCCGGACCGGTGGAGGTGCCTGATACTATGGTTGCTCGACAGCTCGTATCCGCGCGGGACACAAAGCATCACTACGATGTAGGTGATGATTTTGCTTGGGCCGTCATTGGCTACTGGGGACTCATCATGGTAATCGCGGTTATCACCAATGCCATCCGCGTGATTTGCCCGGACGTTTACAACATTTTTGGGACCGGTAAGGTCGTGCGTCTCCGCAAATTTCTAACGCTCCCTGCACTCGCAGGCCAGAGCCACCACAGTCCTTATAGATTTTTGCGCTACTTCAGCATTCATTTTCCGACAAGAGGTCAGTTTCTCATAATCCTGGGATTTGCGGCGCTGAATATCTCGTCAATTGTGGCCTTCCTCGAAGTTAAGGGTGAGCGGCCCTTGGCCTTTACCAGCCAGTCCGACCGAAAGCTTCACTATCTTGCCAACCGTTGTGGAATTATCGCCTTTGGACATATCCCGGTAGTAGTTCTTTTCGCTTGTCGGAACAACCCACTGATATACCTTACAGGCTGGCCATATGATACGTTCATGCTGTACCACAGGTGGTGCGCCAGATTCATGGGGACCCATGCGATCATACATGCGGTGGCTATTTATTGGAGCTCCTTGAATGAGAAAGTTGTTATTTTCAAGTGGGAAAACGTGCACAATTGGAGAGGCGGTAATCTTGCTGTGTACATGGTGATAATCATGCTCACCATGGGACTGCGGCCCATCAGATCCCGGATTTACGAAGTTTTCAAGGCAACACATATCCTCATGTTTCTGATATTCATTATCTGCCTGATTGTGCACTGCAGCGACTATGGCTGGCTTGGCTGGCTCTGGGCGTCCCTCATATTTTATGGTGGTGAATATATCTGTCGAATTGCAGCTGTTATAATGTCCGGCGGCATTCAGACAGCACAGTTTACGCTGGAGGAAGGCGGGATGTACCGGGTAAAGGTGCCTGGCGCTCGTAGAAAGTGGTCGGTGAAACCGGGATCTTATGTCTACATTCGCATACTAGATAAAGACCTGTTCTGGCAGTCGCATCCATTTTCGATTTTCCAAGGTGCCGACAGTGCCATGGAGAACTCTCTGGACCTGTGCTGCAAGGCTCAACTAGGGGCCACACGTATAACTCTTCAAAAACTGATCTCTACGCCAGAAAAACGATTCTCTAGGGAAGTGCTTATTGAGGGACCTTACGGCAACGAGAACTATATTTGTGATTATGAGTCTATACTGCTTTTTGCGGGCGGTGTTGGCTTTACTGCAATGTACAACTTTGCATCTCACATTATAAGAAGATTGAAGCCCGAGCAGCACCTGTCTCTCATCTGGGTTGTTAGAGACTGCCAGAGTTTGAGATCATTTGAGTATGAGCTTGCCTTCCTGAATCGCAACAGTAGTGATATGTGCTCGTTCAAGATCTATGTCACTAGGCCTGACAAGATTAACTTAGGCACTGTTGCGCACACAGGCCATGCTACCGGCTCCCTCTCACTCAGCGATGAGAGTACATCTGGTAGCGCCGATGCCCTTGGGCAGCCCCAAAATATCCCTCTTGGGAAGGTTGTCCTTGTGGACAGCGCGCAGAACGAACCAGAGGAGGATAGTTTGGGGTACGCCAACAGTAAACAGAATTCTGGCCAAGACCCAGAAGACGCATGTCAAATTTTGGTAGACGGTGACGTTATACTGAACATCGATTTCGGAAGACCCGATATAAGTGCCTCAGTCGCCGACTTCATTAGAGTATCGAGCGGTACGAAGGCGATCTGCTCATGCGGGCCACCAATGTTTGTGGATGCGATTAGGCAGGGCATTGTTGAAAGCATAGTAGAATCGGATTCGCGAGTGGACTATTTCGAGGATGCGTTTTCCTGGTGACCGGCCGGGGTTTGTCTTCCCAGTAACTAAATGTTGACAGAATTACAGACTTCTGTAGAAACTAAACTTTGCTTATTCGGTTATATCAACTTCTATGCAATTCTATCAACGCAATTAGCAAAAATCAATATCCTTTGATTCAGCGCTTTGTTCTCTGCTCGGTTGCCCGTAAGAGAACCATAAAAAAGACATCGAACCGTAGAAGCATATTGAGCATGCGTATATAAGGTCATCACCATGACTAAATGAAATTTTGGTGCATGGCTCAGTCAATAAGGCGAGTCACGACTTATCGCTGGCGGATTGGCGGAGTGGTCTAACGCGGTGGACTTAAGCTCTTTTGAGAAATCCACTGATCTCAGGATCGCAAGGGTTCGAATCCCTTATCCGTCATTTTTGTTCGTCTTGAAGCTACTTTGCGTAGAACTAAGAAATTAGAGGCTGCAGAACTTGGTCTCTGATTTTTTTCTCTCTCACCTAATAATCAATGCATACATAATTTTCACGTCGGGCGCGTCCGCAATTACGCCTTTGGTCTTCTTCCTGTTGTACAGAGAACCTGAAGGGAAACCCTAGCACTATCATAACAACTTCTTGACGAGCCTAGGTAGCATGTTTGGAGCCCCTAAAACGCCTGCTACTGGCGGTCTCTTCGGCCAGAATCAAAATAATACCCAGCAGCAGCCTGCGGGTGGTCTGTTTGGTGCAAAGCCTGCGAGCTCGGGCCTCGGAGGTGGGCTCTTCGGTTCGTCTAACGCGTCCTCACAACAGCCCGGACAGCAGGGCCAGCAGGGCCAGCAGCAAGGTTCTCTTTTTGGACAATCAGCACAGGCACCTCAAGCAGGAACTAGTGGAGGCCTAGGCACCGGATTTGGCTCGGGCCTGGGCACTTCCAACACACAAGGAAGCCAACCTGCCTTTGGCTCGACCACCACAAACACACTCTCGTCAGGAGCCAACACAGCACAAGCCCCGTCCATTCTTGGCCAACCGCAGCAACAACAGCAACAACAACAGCAGCAGCAACAACAACAGCAGCAGCCTGTAATTACACCATTTACAAGACCCAGCGATCTTCCAGAATCATTCCAGAAGGAGCTTGAGAACATGGATACTTATATCCGGCAGCAAGCACAGTTGAGCGAGGACCTCTCTCATGCAATGACAGATCACAAGTCTCTCGTTACAAGCACTCCACGCGACGTTCAGCTGCTCAGATTCAAGCTGACATCGGCGAAAGAGACCCTGAAGTTCGATGACGGCCAATTGGCCAAGCTCAAGAAACTGGTGGACTCTGATTATAGCGACTCGGAACTTCTTGCTGAGGTTACGAATCAGCCACGCAAATACGATCGCCTTCTTCCCTACTTCCGGCGACGCGTGTCGTGCGATAACCAGCTTGATCAGCTGGCCCTGGCCATGCGTGACATCCAGCACGCGGTCACTGCTGAAGAGTTCGGCAAGCGCATAACTTATAATGATCAGGGGCTTCGCGCTCTTCCAAAGGCACTTCGCGAGGAGTACATGTACTTTATGAGTCTCAGCGACAGGGTGGCCGAGCTTCATCGCCATATAAAGGATAGCGGCGAGGGCGAGGCACTGGAAGGCATTCAGCTGTAGCTCATGCGAGACGTGTAATCTTATTTAGCAACATAATTATCCCATGCAATAATGAACGAGGCGTTCGACCAGCCGAAGCCAGTCTCACTGCTCCCCTGATTGCCGTACTCCGCGCGAACTTGGTGCGGGTTCTCAACACCGGTGATGTCGTACTTTTCGAACACAGCTCCACCGCTCTGTTTAGCGCCTTGCAAAATGGTCTGGACCCATTTATTGGCTAGCCTCGATGCATCTTCTTCGAAACCGTACTGCCTAAGCCCGTGCCAGGCCAAGATCTGGTGGGGAGCCCATCCTGCAGGGAAGTCCCACTGTCTTCCATTGTCAGGCACTTCCGATGTGCTGGAAATCCCACCTGCAAACTCTAGAAGTGGCAGCGATCCAGAGATAAAGCTTTTGGCTTGCTCAGCGGACGCCATGCCGGACCAAAGCGGCCATATGCTTGTAGCGCTCAGGGCACCCCACTTGTGAGGTGACGCAGTTGAGACATTATAGTCTCGATAGCAGCCATCTTTCGCATCCCAAAGATACTTGTCGACAGCAGTCACCCGATTTTGAGCTAGTGTGGACCACTTAGAGCTGTCTTCACCGGGGAACTCCTGGGGGTACGCCTCGACAGCACGGGCAATATCGACCTCGTACTTGTACAACAGGCTATTCAGATCAACCGTAGCAAGATCGGCACAGACGCCAACAAACCTCGAGGTGACGTCATGGCCTGACTCCCTCAAGGCTCGATCATGTAATAGGAATGTGTCTAGTTCGGGCTCTTTGAGCTGCTGCGCGTTGTACTTAGCCACGAACTCCTCGGGGCTGAGATGATGCTTCTCAGCAAATGGCCTGATGACAGAATCAAAGTGACCATGCTCGACTTCAGGCGGAATTCCACGGCCCTGCGCCAAGTATTTGGAAAGGCCCGTTCCAGGGTCGTATCTTGGCGGAGCCCGCCAGACTGTGCGGTACTCCAGGATTGCTGCCTTAATCCATGCAACGAACTGCTGGTGCTCAACAGTCTGCTCGCCATGAAGTCTCCATGCAAGATCAGTTAAAAATGGGGGCTGCGTCCTTCCCAAGTAGTACGGCCGGTTAGCATTCAAGACCTTACCATAGTTCTCGATTTCAAACGCAAATTGCGAAGCCACATTTGCCGCCAAGTCCACATAGCCATCCTCCAGCAGACCAAGCGCAACGAAATATGAGTCCCAGCCGTAAAACTCGTTGAAGCGGCCGCCAGGCACGACGTAGTGCATGGGCTTTTCATCGTTTTCGAACGCCAGGCCCAGGATACCCGCTTCTCTGCTGGCACCAAAAATGAAATCGTCTGTGAATTGCGATGGGCTGGGAAGCTGCTTTATCACAATTCTAGGATCTCGTGCATAATAGTCATGCTGTACCTTGCTTTCGGAGTCTGGAAGGAAGATCACCGGCCGAGCATTGGGGGCCGACTTCGAGTCTTGCGCAGCCTCCCCGGCCTTTTCTTGAGTCAATTCCCGGGAGAGTTTTGGCCAGAACTGCTTAGAGATTATCGTTCGCAATTTAAGGCCCTCGTCCAAAGACATTATTTCAATATGGCAGTTCGATCACGGTCGCGGCGGGCAAGCAAGGTGCGCTGCTGGCCTTATCGTGTGCCTTGCGCGCTCGGCCTATATGTCGGTGTCTATTTGCCCTAACCACAATGTGTCCATAAACGTGAAAATGCATGTGTACGTTTCCGCGTGTACACACCACAGAAATCGCGTTCGTACCGCCCGTTGATCTCTATGTCGGACGCTAACGGTCCGAACGATCCGCCAAAGGATCCGACGAATCAAGCGCGACTGGCGCGGCGCTCTTCGAAGATGCGGTACTCCCGCGTGATCCCTATCAACTTGCGCCCTGTTTCCACGCAAAGTAACGTTTCCAGCGACGCGAGTGTTTCAAGATCACCAACAAAGTCACCATCAAGGCAATCGTCGGAGATTTCGTCCATGTCGCCGCCGGCGTCACCCACAAGGGGTGCTAGCAGCTCGAATGGACAGGCTGTGAAGAATGACTCGATCGATGACGCTGTTCTCTCGGCAACGCGCTCATCTTCGCTGCGAAGAACTCGTTCTATATCCTCAAGCGAACGCATTTTAGAACTACGTGGACCCGGTAAGCATAGCTGGAGCCCACCAGTGAACCAAGCGGATGCACAGCCCGGTACGAATCTTATAGTCAGAAGGCTGCAAAAAACGAAGGAACGGTTGTCAGCTGAGGCGCAGGAGCAAAGCCAGAATGGATTGAGGGAACTACAACAGACTTTTGTGGCTCGTCAGCCAGTCTTGGATATCGAAAACTGGGAGTTTTGGGCGAGCGTTGTCGGAGACTACGATACAGTTGCTCGCGAACAGCCCGAGAGGCTGCGGAAGGCCGTTCAGGACGGATTCCCCAGCGAGCTTCGGGGTCTGTTATGGCAGGTCATCGCATCCAGCAAATCTTCGGCGTTGGAGCAACTCTACTCCTCCCTTGTGGACGCCGAGAATGCGCCGTGTGATGCTGCTATCGCCAAAGATCTCGACCGCACACCCATGGCAAAACGCGTTGATCGCGACCACCTTGCTAGGCTGCTGCGTGCGTACTCGTTGTTCGATCCTGAGGTCGGCTACACTCAGGGAATGGCATTTATAGCCGTCCCGCTTTTGCTTGAGCTCAACGAAGCAGAAGCATTTTGTCTTTTTGTTCAGCTTATGAAGACCTATGATTTCCGATCTATGTTCTTGAGCGACATGCCGGGCCTGCATCTAAAACTCTACCAATTCGAACGTTTGGTTGAAGACTACCTTGAACCAGTGCACACGCATTTGAGGCGCCAGGGCGTACAATCAAGCATGTACGCATCGCAGTGGTTCCTCACAATATTCGCCTACCGGTTTCCGCCCAGTCTTGTCACGCGCATTTTTGATATTGCCATTGCAGAAGGCCTCGAGGCACTTCTGAGGTTTGCAACAGCACTCATGGAGGCTGCTTCGGCAGCGATTTTGGAACGTGACGGACTTGATCACCTGCTGCCGTTCTTGAAGGAACAGATTTTCGACCAGTTCGACGGCCGTGAGAACGAACTTGTGCGTCTCGCTAGCCAAGTAGAGCTCCTGCCCCAGGTTCTATCGAAATTCGAGCTTGAGCACCAGGAACTCAACAGACTGGAGAAAGAGCGCATGAATCAACTGGATACTCTGAGAACGGCGAACGCAAGACTCGCTCTTCAAAATAAGAACCTCGAGTCCACCCTCGAAACATTGAATGGCGAGCACGTCCAAGTCGTGAACAAGATGATAACAAAAAGATGGGACCTCGTTCACCTGCAGGATGAAAATCAAGAGCTGCGGCAGCAGCTCGCGAAGTACCATGATGACCATTCCACCTACACTGAAGTCGAGTCAAAGCTGGGTCGATTAACAAGTGAGCTGGCGAACATTAAACACGATAAAGAAGCTTTGCAGCAAGAGCTGGATCTTTTGCGCGAAAGCCAAGCGCTTGTTTCGACTGCAGAACTTGTGGCGGAGGTCAAAGAGCTGCGGGAGGTAAACAAGCGATATGCATCCCAGCTTGGCTCCCTACAGGAGTCACTGGCAAGCGCATTGGAGAACAGGTGATATTGATATAGAGCAAGATTACTTTTGATGTTTTGCTATTCAAATACTAAGATTTTTCGATTGTAAACTTTCAATGAGAAGGCGGCTTTTACAACTTCTCCCTGCCGTGAGGCGCAGTCCAGTCGACATCGGGTCCGATCGACACAATACCGTGCGGGTTGATAGTCGGATGCGACCTGAAGTAGTGAGACCGAATGTGCAGGAGGTTGACCGTAGAAGCAACATCCTTAGTCTGGTAGATATCCTTCAAGTATCCGAACAGGTTCGGGTAGCCACTGTACAGCGACTTCTTGTCGCACTTGAAGTGCGTAACGTAGACGTGGTCGAACCGGATGAGCGTGGTCCACAGTTTGACGTCGCTCAAAGTGAACACATTACCGTGCAAGTAGCGGCTCTTCGAAAGGCGCTCCTCAAGCATGTCTAACGATTCGAACAGAGGGTGAACGTTCTCGTCGTATGCCTCCTGGCTTGTTGCGAATCCGCTCTTGTAGACACCGTTGTTAACGGTGTTGTAGATGATGTCGTCGAGCGACTTCACGTCCTCGCAGTTGATGCTCGTAGGCAAGAGATCAAGCTTCTTGACGCCAGGTAAATCATCGAACGCGGAGTTGAAGATCTCACAGATCTCCTGAGACTCGTTGTTAACAATGGTCTTCTCCTTCGTGTCCCACAGAATCGGGACGGTCACACGGCCGCTGTACTCAGGATCCGCCTCAGTGTACAACTGGTAGGCGAAGTCCTTGTTGTAGACGGGGTCGCCCGTGGCATTGGGGAAGCTCGAGTCGAAAGTCCAGCCATTTTCGAGCATGATCGGGCTAACAACGTGCACGGGTATGATCGCGTTGCCAGGAGAGGTCTTCGGAGACATGTTGTTCGTCTCCAAATTACCGAACAGGCCCTTCAAGGTACCGACCACAAGCGTGCGGTGGGCCCAGGGGCAGGCAAGCGAGACGTAGAGGTGGTACCTCCCCGACTCAGCGGTGAACTTCTGGTTCGGCCCAATTCGGTTACGGAAAGATGTCGTGGTGCGCATGAAGCGCCCACCCGTACTTTTGGTGTCGTACCACACATTTTGCCAAATACCGTTCACTAACTGTCCCATTTCGTCAATTTAATCTGCTGATACTCAAAATGCCGAGACCTGCGCATTTATATAGTTTCCCCGGGCGCCCGAACGGTGGGGCACGGTTTGTAAGGGGCAAGGTTTGGTGGCTGCGTCCTACTGCAATATCTCGGAAGCCCGTCGATCTGGACTGCGATAAATCAAATGTGGGCACCTGAGTTTAGATCGTATATTTTCACCGCTTAGACTGTATTCACTAATATTTGGCTTCTCAAAGCCCATTAACTCCGTCAAGTTCATCTACTCATTTCGCATAAGCAAGTGCCTCCCTAGTGACGTTGAGCGGTTATCCATTATCAGCTTTACCGGTATCATGTGGTAATTCTTGACGTAATCAAGGCATGGGCGACCAAAGAATTCACCGTCTTCAGGTTCCGGTAGCGGCCATGTTTGGGCATCTAAGATCGATGGCGTGGCTCCAGCGCAGCTGCGAGCTTGCTCAGCATCGAGGCTTCTCGAGCTCGGCTCTGTCGGGCCGCGAATTTGCCCACGTTGTACGGCGCAAGGTGAAGCAAGCGCGGCCGTTGCAGATTAATGACCCGGACACTTTGTTGCCGTCGAAACCCCCAGCATATCCGCCGTATCCGTATGGTCCATCTTTAATCTACAAGCAATCGAACCGGGGGCTTTATGGTGGCAAGTATCTCCAGTTTGGCAACAAGGTCAGTGAAACATTCAACCAGAAGAGCGGTCGTGTTTTCTACCCCAATGTGCAGACTACAACATTGTGGAGCGACGCTTTGAAGAAAAAGCTGCGGATCAGGCTAGTCACTTCGGTTCTAAGAACTATTACGCGCGAGGGCGGACTCGACAACTACTTGTTGAAGGATACGCCGTCTCGCATCAAGGAGCTGGGCCCGTTTGGTTGGAATCTCCGCTATGATGTGCTCAAGCATCTGAAGGAGGTGGAGCGCACTCAGCCGAAGCCTCTGGATGGGCTTACTGTGGGCAAAGCGAAACTCATTAAGGATCTGTACAGCAACGGCGGAAACACTAACGAGTCCACGTTCAAAGAGTTCAGGTTGAAGTATCGGGACTCGAGTGCCGACGAGCTATTGAACCAGCTCTCTACACTTGGCGTCGACGTAACGAAATATAGAACGGCTCACTGAGTCCGTGTGTGTACATAAGAAATACGGCCAAAAATGCATTAACGCATCCTTCACGAAGCTATGACGCTACTATAACGTGCCTAAAAGTCATTGGTCTATTATAAGTTCCAGCATCACAAAGCATATCCGCTGAATTTTCATATGAAGTTATTTACTGCTTAATTGTCCACGCACAGCTATCGAGCGCCTGTACGCCAACCGAATCCGCACGATGTTCTGAGCTTAGGGTTACGAGGGGTGTCGGAGTTACTCGCGTTGAGCCCCAGCTCGATTACCGTCACGTGCAATGCGTCGACCCACTCACCAAAATTTTTCACAGATCACATACAACTTACCTGTTTTTAGTCCACAACTATCATCATATCATACCAAAAAATGGCACCCGCCCCGAAGTCTGGAATCGCTGTTGGTCACAACAAGGGCCACAAGGTCACTCCTAAGGCCGTCAAGCCCAGGCTTGCTACGCGTAAGGCCAATGTTTCGAAGCGCACTGCCTTCGTTCGTTCGCTTGTTGGTGAGGTGACTGGTCTCGCCCCGTACGAGCGCCGTATCATCGAGTTGATCCGTAACTCGCAGGAGAAGCGTGCCAAGAAGTTGAGCAAGAAGAAGCTCGGCACCCACGTCCGTGCTATGCGCAAGTTCGAGAACATGAACAACGTCATTGCTGAGCTCAGGCGCCAGGGCCACTAAACAGCATTCATAGCTTGTTATTTAATATTCAACTAAAATACGCTAGTTTCAGCATCCATCCAAGCGGATAACAGATCGCCGAAGAAGTCTCGAGACGTCTTTAGGCGGGGAAGGAGCAAAGTATGGGCATTGTTCATCTCTCCAGTTAAATCAGTGAACGCCGAAGCGTTGGGCTCAATAACTTGCTATGCACACTGTGTGAGCGCGGTGTTTGAATAAAGGCAGTGCTAGTCAACATTTCAGCGCCTAGGCTTGATGGATCGCTCATGGACCTAGAGATGAAATGAGCCGGACTGTCCTGGACAATCTCGACCGAATTGAGCTCGAACGTGAAAATCCTTATCAGCCGCCGATAGACCAGGGCGTCGCTTTTTTGTAGGGCGTCGCTACAATGGTTTCTTTGGTAGATATTTACTACCAGCCTGCCGCAGCCGACGAAAGGGAGTCCAATACTGCCATGTACAGCTAGGCGTTATTTGCAGTTTTTAATCATGCTATGTATTACTCCTATTTTAGGCAACTGATATTTCCCTGTTGTACTCGGTCGCGCGCCATACTAGACCAGTATTAGACTAGCTAGATCAGCAGCCAGCCAGCCGCCACGCGCAACCCAACCATGTGAAGCGCGGCTCGTCCGCGGTACAGGCTGCGGCTGCTGATCACGATCATGTAAGCGCTTCTTAAAAATAACGTAAGTGTGCAATCTACTGATCGGTTTTCGTGGGAGGCAGGGATTTATCAGCCAGTCCTGTGCCATCTGAGTTCAATCTAACCACCCATTTTACCTAAAGACGAACTAACGATCAGCAAAATCACTGGTTTCACCACGATGAATTCTGGCATTGACGGACTCAAGGTGAAAAAGGACGCCGTAAGTATTCCATGTCAGCACTAGCTGGCTGCATCCAGTATATTATGATGAAGGCATTCAGGCATTCGCTGTTAGAGCATTCGATACTAACATTTGCAGGCTGTGAGCGCATTGTTTTCGCTGTATAAGGCTGCGGGAGACGCGTCTTCCGCAGTGCTTGATCTAATCAATCACTTAGAGTCAACCGGTCTAGACGTCAGTGACCTTCGATCCGCGTTCGCTGGGGTAAACGCGTTGAGTACCCCGGAACCGGCCCAGAAACTGGTGAAGGCCACTGAAGACGCGTCGAAGCCGACCACCTCTGCAGTGAACCCACCTGCGGACGTCCCGACTACGACTGAAGAGCCAGGCTCGGACGCAGCCGACGGTGCCGCGGGCAAGAAGAGAGCGAAGCGCACTCCCAAGGACCCGAACGCGCCGAAGCGTCCCCTGAATGCGTTCCTCAAGTTCCGCAACCAAGAGTCCAAGAAGATCTCCGAAGAGCGCAAGAAGAAGGGCGAGCCTGACTTGTCGCGCGCCGACTTGTCTGCAGCTGTCAAGGAGCGGTGGGACAACCTTCCTGAGTCTGTGCGCGAGGCCATGAGCCAGGAAAGCCGCGCGGAATTGGAGCGCTATCACGTCGTTGCTGCGGAATACAAGGAGGCCGCGGCCGGCTCTGGAGAGCCATTGACCCAGGTGGAGCTGAGCCAGCCCGACTCGAGTCAGCCCTTGGCCAGCCAGCAAGCGCAGCCTCCCTCTTCTCAGGAAGAGGAGCTAACCGGCTCGCCTTCCAAAAAGAAGCAGAAGAAGAAGGACGACTCCAAAAAGGACGACAAGGAGAAGAAGAAGAAGAAGAAGCAGCAGGCTGAGCAGTCCGAGTAATGACAACGAGCGGCCATGACGCCGAGGCCGTGCGTCGGCCTGTGTCGGCCTGCGTTGGCAGTTCAACTCGGCATGCACACTTTCTTCTGTACTTCTAGCCAACTTTCGCCGATCTGCCTCGAGCACGCTTATTTGTCACCAGAATATCGTAAGTGAAATATTGTAACTTTATTGAATCTCTCTTTTACTTCGCCGTTCATCACATATGATCTCTCCATGCGGTAACTCGCCCATGCAAGGTGCCGAGTGCGGTGCACGTGATGTGTTTGGAGTCTGTATCCAGTTAGCTCGAAAGACTGAAAAATGCCCACGCAACACATCTCCGCCATGAGTGAGTTGCAGATCAGGGTGAAGTCACCTATCAAAGCAGCGGTGCACTCTTTGGATGCAGGCCGAGAAGACTCGGTCGGCTTGGTCAAACAGTATTTGCAGTCGCTAGATGTGCTCAGCCAGCCAATGTCCGCGTTTTCTCTGAAGTACAAGGGTGAGGTCGTGTCGCCTGATCTCACGCTTGGCGAGCTTGAGCCCGAGGCAACGACTCTCGATTTTGAAATGCAGCCCACGAAATTGCGTTTTACGGATGTAGCATTTCAGATCGAGCAGCTGCGCGACGCCCTCGGGCTGAACCCTCTTGGCTCCACATCCGTGAACGGTGGAGCAACGAGGCTTCACGAGATCAAAAAGGGAAGCAAAAAGGGCAAAAAGCTCAGCGAGGACGACATTGTGGAACTCGCTGCGCTGCCTGATGCAGCGGACAGTACCCAAACCGGAGTGCCTGAGGACAAGCGTGCGTTCGTGTCTCGCCCTAACCCCTTCACTCCGAAACCGTCGGCGGTTCAGCTCAAGCTGTCCAGCTTGCAGCCGTTGTGTCGTAGTCCGCAAGTGAAACTCCTGGGAATCATCGCTTTCGTCTCTTTCGTGAGCAATGACGGGAAGGAGTGGGGGTTCACAGCCTCCTCTGCGGGATTTGTTCATGTTCCGGGCTTGACAGAACGGAAGCTTGTGCTGCCTGCGTCAACTGTCCGCCCGGTTCCCACACTGTTGCAGGCCATTGAGCAGGTGAGTCCGTCAACAATCACTTCCTCGCACAAGAGCAGCGAAAAGTTCAAGGCCGATCCGCTGGCAAGCGTCTCGATTCCTCAGGTCTCGAGCGTGGCTCCGTGGATGGTAGGTGACGTCACTCCGGTCACGAACTTGAGCGCCAACAAGCTCGAACTCGCAGTTGACGCTAATTCGCGCGATTGGAACGAGGACTACCAGTCTACGCGCGAGATCGTTGCGGAATCTTTCTCGGACCGTGTAGCACGCGACAGCTCTCTTTGTCTTACCGCCAGGGAATTTGCTACTGCTGCGACTGAGGGCGCTGTAAAGGTTGTGGAAGGTGCTATTACGCCTCTGAATCCCAATGAAGAGGACGAAACTGCGGAGCTTTATCTCCATCAGGGAATTTTCTATACTCACGGCGCAGACTTCCAGGAGGCCTATGCCGGGGTGAACTCAAGAAGGGATGCGAGGAAGGCTGTTAAAAAGGGTATCAATGGTGTGGAGCAGCTGATGGTTCTAAACGACCCCGAGCTTTGCCCGGTTCTCACTACCATTGTCGATTACTGTGGCCGCCGCATCGTTGCCCAGGCACCCGTGCCTGGTATTTTCCGTGAGATTCCCTTGATTGAGTATGGCCAGTCTGAAGATCCTAATGTCGTGCATTTCAGCGAAACTATCGATAAAAGCATGCATCAGTACGCTAGTCATCTGCATCTCAAGGCGCACCCGGTCAACCCGGAGGGGCTGGAGTTGCAGACCAGTGTCGAGGTTCATGCCGCACGTAGTACCGACGGCCGTGTGTACGCTATCGACCTTCACCGTATGCAGGTCCCAGACCCCTTGTTCGAGGGCTCAAAAGAACTCGACCTGCTGCGCTACGAAGCGGTCGTCGACTTCTACGCCAAGAACCCCGAAGCGGCTAAGCTCAATCCGGATATCTGGATGTCTGCAGAGCGTTTCCCCGCAGAGTACGCAAAGTCCGAACTTCCCAAAGACATAGAGGCCGCGAAGGCTGTTGGATCCTATGTCAGAGAATCTCTGGTCAGCTCGCTGGTCGTGGGTGTGGCTGATGGAACTGGCGTTGATCCGATCGATGGTATCCACCTCACCGCCCTCATGCACCGCAGAGGCATCAACATGCGTCATTTGGGAAGAGTCTTCAAGCTGGCGCAAGATCATAAACTGAGAAACCTTTCAGCTGTGGCATTCGAAGAAGCCCTAGCTAGGTGCTTGAAAGTTTTGTTGAACGAAAAACTCAGCGCCGTCGCAAACATCACGGACACGGCAGATGTTGTCACGTCATTTGTGGCCGAGTTCCGTGAGAAACGGGATGCTTCTATTATTGCCGCTGTGGTGGAGCGCCTGCAATCTCATTTTGGCTTCTCAGAGTTCCCTGAGAACTGGGAAACGGTATTTTTGCCCCGCCTGACTCTTTTGCGCTTGCTTTCTTTGAAAACAGGGCTTCAGTGGAATGAAAAACTCGAACTGGTGGCAATCAACCCGATTGTCCACTACTCATTCCCGCGCAGCGTTACTGCATCTGAGGCTATCGAAGCCGGAAGTTTGTCTCTTGAAGCTGTTTTCAACAGCCCTTCACCCGAGGGCTCTGCTGAGGAGGGCACTCCAGAGGCGACCTCGGAGACTACCGAAGAAACTGCCAAGGAGAGTACTAAGGAGCTCTCCGAGGGTACTTCCACGGAAGCTGCGAAGGGAGCCACTGAGAATGATGAGAACAAGACCTCAGAATCGAGCCCAGAGCCCTCCCCAGAGCTGCTTGAGCAAACTTTGACTATCCTATCACAAACGGTTGGCATTTACACCCAAATCTACGGGCCGGCCCATGCAGAAGTCGCGCACGTTTTCAATCAGGTCGCGACCTTATACTACGAGCACGTCAATGACACGAAAAAGGCAATCGAGTATTCAAGGAAAGCGATAACGATCTCCGAGCGTGTCAACGGAATCGACAGCCATGACGCGATCACGATGTATAATAACTTGGCACACTTTGAACGCTCTGCTGGCCACTTCGAGGCTACTTTGGAGCTTGCGAAGCGGATCATTTCTACTATCGACCAGATAGCGTGGCCCGGATTCACTGATAGGGGCGCCATATACACCACGGTGGCGGTAATGTTGCTGCAGAGCAAGAAGGAGAAGCTTCAGGCTGCCTCTCTTGGGTGGTTCAGCCGCGCTATCGAGCTTGCTAAGGAGAGTCCCACTGGCCCCTCTGGTATTCTATGGTTCCATTACGCGCAGGCCCAAATTCTTCAGCAAGATTACAAGAATGCGGCACGGAGCATGGATGCCTCTTATCACGTTTTCAAAAACCGAAACGGTGCTGACGATCCAAGTGCCAAGGAGGTAAAGGGATACCTCGAACAGCTGTTGAAGTTGACAGTTAGCAGTGCGAAGAATCTCAAAAAAGCACCCGCTCTGGCTGCTGTGCAGCAGCACCAGCTGAAGGCATCGCAAAAGACTTCAGCAAAGAGTAAGAAAAATCATAACCGGAAGAAGGCTGCGACATCTTCGTAGTGGGTGTCACCAGCCATTTTGCTCCTTTGCACATATTATGTACATGTATATATGCTTATTTTCAAAAAAAACTTAGACCCATGGCATCCAGCCTTTAAATAATTGGCATAGGTTTTCAGGAGAAACAGCGACCTGAATGAGTTCGTCGACCAAACCTCCCACGCTCAGCGGTACCGAATTGGGCTCCCTTATGCCCCTGATCTTTGCACTGAGCCGTTCCATGGTCTGGCGAGGCTGCATGATGTTAATTCGGTCTTGTACCACAGGATCGTGGATAAATGCCTCCAAGACTACCATCAACAAATCTTCATTTGATCGCACAATCTTCAAAGTCAGCTCGCTAACCTTTCTGAAGGGGCCCTCATAGTCATTCACGATTCCAAGCGCGTCTCTAAACTGTTGCGTGAGCCGGAAAGGAACAAGCTCAGGTACTGCAAGGTGGCGGCCTTTGTCAAACAAGCAGTCGAAGTCCACATGAAGAACAGCACCCGAACTCTGGAGAAGAAGAATGTTTTCTAGATGGCGATCACCAAGTCCGAGAAGATACCCAATCATAGACATAACAGCCAAGGTCCGAGCATACCTGGTTCGTGCTTCCAGCCAAGCTTCCGGATCGGGGAATGTGTCTACAAACCACTCCCAAAGAACAGGAGGCACCGCCCTCTCCAACGCATGGAAAGCACTTAGCCTCTCCCCAATACGAGCCGCTGTGTTCGTCATTTTCTTGACTTCTGGGCTACCAAAGCCGAGCTTCGGGTTCCGGCTGAGCGAGTACATGATGGATCTCACGGGAACAGCGCCATTAACCCACTCTATAATGCCGGCACTGGCACCTAATGGGGTCACTCGATAGGTCAGAATATCTAGGTGTCGAGACGCCGCCGCTGCATCAGACCTCAAGAGCTGGTTGACTGCTGTCGTGAACTCAATAAGTCTGGAGTCTTTCCGTACGTCATCGTTTCCTTTCAATAATAGCTGGTATTGTCTTCCATCTGTGCCCCAGACGACAATCCGCTTAGGCCGCTGCAGACTCTGTTGGACCACCACACGTTCCTCGATCTGGTAGATGAGGATTGGCTCGAGCCCGTCCATAGCCGACTGAACAGGGACTGCAAGTGAAGGTTGCATTAGTGATGCAGTGAAATCTTCCCCAAGTTCCGCAAGTTTTGTTTCTTTCGGCTTCGGCTTGAGGGCGCAAATGCGCTTCAATTTCTCAACGATTTGGCTGCCAGTGCTGATCAGATTGGCGAACTCGGCTTGCTCGGTCTTTACCATTTTATTCGTAGCTTCTCCAATCAGGCCACGCACATTCTCTCCCTTCTCGAGAACCGGCCATAGAGTATGGTGGGGATAGCGCTGAAGAACAAGAATGATAAGCTGTTCTACCAAGCCTCTGATAGTTTTGTTCGTATGGTTGTGTCGTGACAGCAGCTGAGGAATCGCGGTATATATCAGTCTCTTGTCGATAATTTTGCCCCAACTTTGAACCTCTTTATTGGATTGGGACAAGCAGTGCTTCCTCGAGCTTGCTTCCTGTGGGGTCAAGTCATCGGGCATAATGCCTAGATCGAACCAAGTCGTGAGCATTTTGGGCAACGCCTCATTTGCTCTTGTTGTGCCCAGCTCCAGGGCCCTGCAAAAGTGGTGCACTATGAGCTTGCTCAGTGTGCCGTCGTTACGGACTGACAGCGGTGACTGGTGGTATATTTTGACGTAGTGCTTGGCGAGACGGTACTGCGCCTCTGCGGATTCTGGCATTGCTTTAATCACAGCATTGTAATTGTCAACGATCGCCTTCGTATCTGCCTGTGCAGCGTTATCACGCCAGGTAGTCCAGTCAAGAGCATGCGGTGCAAATTCCGGATAGCTTCTAGGCTTCTGGAAAAACGCTGTCGGTAATTTGGATTGAAGCATACGAATTGCTGACCTAGATTCACCTTGCGCCCACAGCAGATGCGCATGCTCGATATCGGCCTTGCTATTGTTAAGCTGCTTAGCGGCAGCGATCTCCATCAGCGCTATGGACGGCTGTCCATGATGTCGAGCAGCGGCGCTGACCGCAAGGTGTGCTTCCGCGATCAAACCAGTGGCCTGAGGGAACTGCGCCTCAATGCAGCTCAGAGTTGCTGCTCTCAGTGTCAACAAGAACCTTCTTGCGTGGAACTCGGGGCCCTCACTGAGAGGGCTCAAAACGGCTAGTCTCGCGTCGAGCTGCTCCTTCACAAGTTGCGCAGTCGAACTATCCAGCAGAAAGTCACTGTCTATCTGGTCAGGCATAACAATTGCGCCGAGGCTTTCTATATCGGCCAATCCATGCAGGTACACCATCAACTCACGTATCTGTCTTAACGATGTGATATGATGTGTGGAAACCACGTCTCCTAACTTGTAACCGACATATTTCCGCCCCACATCGAGAGCATTTTTAAAGCCTTCCCAATCTTTATCATGCAGAGAGAGTAGCGCGTGTCCCAGAGCTTGTATAGAGCCTGGCGGTAGTTGACTGCTGGCTCCTCCCACCTGCTCGGCGTCAATAAGGGCCGTCCATTTATCCAACGCCCTCCAGTCACGAACTACCCATGCGCATTCAGCGCCTAGAGGTGCCAAGTCTAACGGGATACTTTCTGTTGCAAGTTCCGCGAGCACTTCGTGTTCCCGTCCGCTCCGTTGCAGGCACTCCAAGCTAGCCACGAACGTTGCCTCGTTCACAGGCAAGGCGTTGTAGCAGGCGAGAGCGGCATCCCACTGTGAAGTTGCGCGGTATTCTAACACTTGCTGCTCCACAGACAAAGTAGGCATTCTCGCGCTAATTCCTTCCAGAGAGTCAACATCTTGCATTGAGGCGTACATGTGGCGCAATTTCTCCAATATATCGGAATCTGACGTCCCCTCCTCACGAATTTGTTGCTCATAGTATCTGATAGCACGCGGGTACGCACCTGAGTCCAGTGCACGCTGTGCCATAAGACGGGCCGGGATTCTCGCGAGCAAAGTGTCCATCCCCAGAAGAGGCTGCTTGAGTTGTCTCCTGGATCGCATCCACTGATTGAAGTAATCGAAAACAGCAAATATTCGCTCGTGAAATGGTTGCACATGCTCCCCTGGCACCTCCAGAACCAACAAGACTTCTGAAAGAAAGGCCTCCCTGTTTGCCTCGCCATCATGGTAGTCCACGACAGAAGCTAGGGCGGCATACGGAAATAGATAGGCCCACATCTCAGGGCCGGCACTGGATCCGTACAGGACTTTTCTACACCAGGTGAAAATTCGGGTGGCATATTCTGGATCTGAGGTGCGGTCCATCATATCAGAGCAAAATATGATCAGCCAGTCCGAATACGAGATCGTCGTGCTGTAAATAGGATACATCGGAGAGTTCCAATGTTTCATGTCGGTTGTGTACTTCGTCTTAACAAGAGGAAGTAGAGTACTCACCAAGCTATCGTCCTTAAAAAGAGTTTTAAGCTTGTTTTCTTCCTCGACGCCCATGAATTTCAACAACTCCTGGATACCATACGCGACATATCGCTGCACGGTGGGGTCAATGGCAGCCTCAAAAGCCGGCAGAAACCAGTCTTGGACCAAAACTCGACTAAAGTTGATAACCTCGGCTGCGTTCTGGAAATTGTGCACGATTATGAGAGTAGACTCCTGGGAGCTAATTCCTGTGGTATGAGGATCGAGAGCGCCCAGTAATCCAAGCGCGCGGGCACTCATTTTTCTCAAGTCCATGTCGTTTTTGGAGCAAAGGTTCAGTAGAACGCGAACGGCTTGACCTAAAAGTGCATGCCCCGGGCCATCCGTTTGAGCCCAAGCAAGGATCACACTTTGATACTCAAGGCTAAATGCGCAAATGTCACGAGCGGTTTGCTGAGCCAGATATGTATTCTCAGTATCCCTCTCGATTAGGCTGAGTAAAATATCGTAGCATGCGTGTCCAGTGTATCCTTGTGATGTGTGCTCTAGGGCCTGCTCTGAAGGCGAACTGTTTCCAGAAGCATCTTCTGCCTCGCTCAACTTTCTGTCAAATATACTTTGCGGGTGTATTTTGACGTCCTTGAATGGCAGCTCTCTGAGTCTCCGTCTGATCTGCTTCACAATATCTTCGGCGCACTTCACGGCGTCTCTGTCCCACATGTCGATGCGCTCATTGATGATGGAGTACGTGAGGTCAACGATGAGCTCCATTTTATTCACGCTCAGCTTTTGTACAACTGCGAGCCACGTTTGCAGCGCGGTGTACGACAATTGACTGTTTTCAAGAGCGGCCTGGAGAAACGCCGTGAGTTGTCGCAGGACAGATGCCACGAGCGCTGGCGAAAGAAAGCGCTCAATCAAGAACTTGAGGCCCGTAAGAGCTGATAGCTTGGTCGTTTGGGACTGACGACCCATTAAGTTCCTCATTGTGTCGCTGAATTTAACGACCAACTTGAACAGAGTTTGTTGAAGCAGCTCTTTATGCTCCCCAGCGTGTCGATCGTACGACTTCTCCATAATTTTGTTGACCATTCCAATTGCGAGCGAAGCCTTTTCATTAGTGCTGTGCATCAGAACTTCATAGATGAGCTCTACGCGCCAGGTGGACACGATTTTGTTGAATTCTAGGGCTCTGAAGCTACGATCCAATGCCATGAACTTGACCTCAGCATACTCCCAGGCCTCCTCGGGGTCTTCGAAGGGCGACCCCATCAGAAGCAGTGCTATGATCGCCGCGGTGTTGTCGATATACAACCTTCGGACTGAGCAGCCTCTGAAGCTGGCTATTTCGTCACAGGCCTTCGTCTGAGGTTTACCAACGAGGCACAGATGCGGTATGGTGAAAGATGCGGTGCGCAGCAAGAAGTCCTCACGCGAAACCTGTAAGGCATTGGAGCAAACCCAGTCTACAAATGCTTGGTCGTAGGGAAGAACAATTTTAGGAGCCAGCCACGGCCAGTATGGCTGGCATAGCTGCCACGGTGTACGGTCTAATGATTCAGAAATGACCTGAAAATGGTGGGCCGCCATTAAAGCCACGGGCTCTTCTTCCCTGAGGGCCTCAACAAGGGCTGAATATAGTACAAATAGGCCGTTGAAGTTATTGAGGTAGGACCACACCCCGTTATCGACTGAATTTCCGCTTGCAGCGGGCTGTGATGGAAGTTGTGGCTGCCGCTGCTGCTGCGTGAGTCTCAGCACGATATCTGATCGCTGTGTAAAAGACTCCTCCGGAAACTTAGCTGGCTGTTCGGTGCTTTTCCGCGACAGCGCAATACACGCAGAGGATATGGCTCTTAGGTACGTTTCCCAAGCAACATGTTTTCTTGCCGTGCCCATTAACATCTTGATAGTGGCATACTGACGGCGGCCGCTAGCGACGTAAATGCCGACAAGCTCCGCTGCGGCACTTCTGATGTTGTAGTCTTCATTGACTAGCATCTTCAGCCATTCATCAGGCTCAATAGGGGGCAACGGAACCAGTTTTCCGATGCTTTGAATCATGCTTGGAGTGTGCTTGTCCCAGTCGTGGCCCTTTGTTTGCAAGGCCTGCAAGTCAAGGGATGAGTCGAGGTGCGCATCATTGGGAGCTGAGCGTAGGGCCACTTTATGCTTGAACTCTGGCTCCATAGTTCCTTGTGAATCGTTCTGGGCTGCTGATCTACAGAGCTCCGCCCACTTGCTGTGAACGAGGCCCTGTTCAGACCAAGACCCAGGAATGATGTTCCGGAGTGTCGCCATATGTACAATTTTGGACACTTCAGGATCCGAAAGGTGGAGCTTAAACAATCCTGCGATCGCTGCAGTGTTTACGATATTTGACAGCAGATACGCCTTCAAGATCGGCGTCATTCGCGCCAATTCACGACATTTCAAAAACGCTTGGGCAAGTATTTCCATTGACCTTACTTCATTGAACTCTGAGCAATGCCTGGCCACGGATATGAACAGCGGCTCACCATTGAGTCTCCGCGTCAGCGCCGCACTGTTTTCGGAGAGGGCGGATGCAAGAGCTTCTTCCAGCACATCCCCCACGCTTTGCCGATTCAAAAGACTCTTGATGGCCTCGACTGTCTCGACGCTGTCTGCTCTATAATTGCCAGCCGACTTCATGCTATGTTCAAACTGACTGACGCCAGCTACGCGCTGGACACTTCCTCGAGACATGCGCGGACGCGATGCTTAATGGCTCTGTGCCCTAACCGCACGGGTTCACGCTTCACACTGAGCCTTTTCAGAAAAGAGCACACTTCGCTTAGAACAGTTCGTTTGAGCACCTCGTGAGGAGTAGCCAGTGGCCTGAATTTGTTTTAGAGCAATGAGTCTCGAGCAGCTGAATGCTGCTAGGCAGCTCGTCAAGTCGAATCCGGAACAGTATCCGTCGCTGGTTAGAGGCGTGTTACCGGTAGGAGACCGCCCCGAGAGCCAGATCCGCCTGTGGTGCAGTGGCTTTGTTGCCGACTTTTTCGGAGCAGGGGAGATTGACTCTGCTACGAAGGATGAGATTGCTGTAGAGGTTCTGGATATACTAAAGGTGTGGGTTGATGATCAAGACGCAAGCGTGGCTAAGCTTGGCGTGTGTATTGTCAGTGAAATCTACCCGCGCGTGTACAGGTTGGCATGGTACAAAGGCGTGGAATTCAAGGATAAGTGGGACACCGTCAGATACCTGAAATCCAGGGCACTAGAGCGGTGGAATGACACCTCCGGCGAGGGACTGCAGGTCGCGTGCATCAAGCTGGCACAGATCGTCGTGCTCACACACCAGCAGGTTGCTCATCAGCACGCCGTTCTTGACAACGTTCTTCTCACTGCGGAGGCAGCTGGTTTACTTGATGGATTGTTAGCCATATTCCCCAATGACACGAATGTGACCTTCGGCGTGTTGTCGGCCACGCTCAATGCCACGGTCTCGCTAGCTCTTGCTCAACCGCAGCTGGCGCCGCGTATTGTTTCTTATATTTTGACGTTTGATCTAAGTAAACGGTCACTGGGAACCTCTCATCAGCAACCTTTGATTCTGAGATGGACGGGCAAGCTCTTCAAGCTAGGACTGCATCCACTTTCTCGCAACTTCCCGCAAATCCAGAAGTACCTCGGTGGCCTCAGCAACTACTGTGCGAACGAAAGCCTGAAAAGAAGAGCTGAGGATGAGAGCGAGTCTCCTAAAAAGCGCCAGAAGATAGCAGGGAGCGACCTGGCACCGGGACCGCAGCCCTACAAGGCCCTGTACACTTTGGTGAATGACCTCATGACTGGGTTCTATGCACGAGACCTGCAGTTCGACTTAGCTGTGAGCATGGCGGCTGCGGGCCTGTCCAGGATCAAGACCGAGGACTTGGATGAGCGCGTGGCAACCATCAGAAAACGATTGGGTAACACAACAGTTCCTGACGTCGTTCCGTCTAGCGAGGCTTCTTCTGCTGTTGCCTCCGAAACAATGTCGAAGGCGGAGTCAACAGCTGATGCTGTCAAGGCTGAAGAACCTAAGGAATCTCCAGCAGCGCAGCCTACCGAAAAAGGCGAAGAGTCAGCTGCAGAGGCTAAAAAGGGCCCCTCAAGAGCAGCACTAGAAGTAAAAGTTCCTGAGGAGTTCAAAAAATATAACGAGGTTCTTAACCGGCTGCTGGGCGAGGCCCCAATAAGAGTTGTCGCTAGACTTTCAGCTCGAGGCCTCGGCTCCGGTACACCCATCAAGGCATTCACACAACGCAAGTTGTATGCGCAGCTTGTTCCCGACTTCCGAGATTCATTGGAGCCGCTCGTACTCTGGTTAAGCGAAGAGTATTATGCAGAGGACGCTAGACAAACATACTTCGAACTCGTGTCAAGGATTGTCGATGAGATCATCCCCAAGCTCGAGATATCGGACTCCCGCATCTTCGTGCGCCTTCTCAGTGAGCTCCCAGAACTGAACAGAGACATCATCTTCAAGATCCGTAGCACCTGCTTGGATCCAGAGCGGTCCATCGTTGGAGCCCGCGCTCTTAAGTTCCTCATAATATTCAAGAAGCCCTGCCGAGAAGACTGCTTGGATTTGGTGGAGGAGCTGGTGAAAGAGGGCGTGCAGAGTGTCAAAGGAATTCTCGAAAAGTATAGACCCAATGCCACTGGTACCGAACGAGCAAACTGAGAAAGAACGGCGCTAGAAAGTTGTTGTTAACAAGCCCTTGGATATAAAATGCTTCGGCTTGAAGCTCTTTCTGCCTTTGTATCGTTGATTAAAAACGAGAAATGTATTAATAAATATTTTATTTGCTTTGCGATGATATGAAACGGCCTTTCCGCATTCAGTGTGCCATCAACTCTTCGAATACGGGCTTCTTCATGCTGGTATCAGCTCGGAATGGTTGAACCAATCCGAATGCACCCGTACCTATCCGCATACTCTGCCCAAGAATGATGCATTCACTGACACCCTCAACCTTATCCGTCTTCATGAAAAAGGCAGCATCGAAAAGATGGTCTGTAGTCTTCTCGAAACTTGCCAATTGCAGAACCGAGTCACGCATCTTGGCGAGACCAAATCGAGTGATTCCGAGTACTTCTCCCTTGAAGGTCATGACGTCTCCCAACAGCTGAATATGACGCGGGTCGACAGACATACCATGCGAGCTCATTGTGGTACTGATCTCATTGATGATTGAAGACCGAGCTGCCTCTATACCCAACACCTGCCGCATTTCGAGAATGTGGTTCGTGACAGTCTTGGTTCCGATGACACCGTCAGTGGTCATGACATTCTGCAACCCGTATCCTTCCACAAGAAGCTCCTTGCTATTATCATTCAGAATGTTGATAACAGCTCGTGAGATTTCAGGGAACCCGCAGACCACGACCCCAACAAGAGACCGCAGCAGTTGGCTGCTGTACACCTTGGAAAGCTTCCCTCCGTCATCGGGAGAGTCAGTAGCACCGAACTTGATATGGATGAGGTGTTTTGTCGTATCAATGGCAATATCAGCAGGGCTGATCTTGAGCTTCGGGTGTCTCGTGATAGAGTCAGCGATTTGGCGCAAAGTCAGATGCAGTTGCAGTTTCTCTACAACGTCGAAGTCGATTTTAACCGCAATGAAAGCACCTTCGGCAGTATAAACGTCTTCCATGTATTCGCTGATATCACACAGAAGGGTCTTCTCCACGCGGCCCTTCACAATACGGGCTGCCCGTTCATCCTTATCATTAGCTAGCGAGGCCTTAATGATCGGAGTTGAGATTGTCTTTGATGCGTTGATGATCTCCTTGATACGAGGAACACCGAGCGTTACATTCATTGAGGCAACTCCTGCAAAGTGGAATGTCTTGAGCGTCATCTGAGTACCAGGTTCACCAATAGACTGAGCGCCAATCGCACCTACCGCAGTGCCGGGCTCAACCTTAGCACGATCATATTTCCTAAGTGCAGTAGAGATGAACATGTCGAGCTGGTTGCGGCCGATCTTGAAGACCCTGTTAGTGACTGCGTCTGGATGTGTCTTTGAGAACTCGTCTAAGGTCTTGGCTTTCTTGAGGATAAAGGACGTCAGAGAATCCAAGAATAGGAGGGAGCGCGTTTTGACCGAAGAGGACAAATCCGCCCGGTCGGCATCTGGCGCTCTCAAAGAGTCGAACGATGGACAAGTATCGAGTACCTGGTTGATCTCGCCGACAGTCAAAGGCCTCTCGTTGTTATCGAAGCACTGATTACCGCAGTGTGCCCAAAGGCGTTCGAGATCCACCGGCTGAGCATCGCCCTCCATCTCCATCGGATCGAGACCATCGCCACCATACTGGAACTGGACGACTTGGTTAGCCGAGGTTCGTACAGTATTGTCGTATAAAGAGCTCAGATCTTCTAGAGATTTCATCAGTCTTCGGCTCATATAACCAGTTTCGGCGGTTTTTACGGCAGTGTCCACAAGACCCTCACGTCCAGAAATTGCATGGAACAGGAACTCCGGAGGATTCAGCCCAGAAAAGAAAGAGTTTCGAACAAATCCCTTCGAGGCTGGTGTTCGGGAGTACTTCAAGAAGTGGGGAAGCGTTCGGTCTTGGAAGCCGTTGGCCACTCGCTTTCCGCTAATGATCTGCTGCCCGACGCACGCAATCATCTGAGAGACGTTCACTGGAGAACCCTTCGAGCCGCACAGCGACATAATCAACGGAGAGTTGTGTGGCTCCAAATTACGAATACAGTTATCACCGGCAGTCTCACGAACTTGAGACAACACTCCGCTAATCTTGGCCTCAAGTGTCTGTTCCATGTTGCACCCTGGTTGGCACTCGAGCTGGCCCTTGTTATATGTGTCGATCAAGGTATCCGATTCTGTGTACGCCTTTGTGACCAAATCTTGCTTCAAACTCTCAAGCTCTGTGCTAGGAGTGACATCGGAGATGCCAATTGAGAAGCCGCGGTTTCCCAAAAAGCGAGCACACAGCTTGGCCATTCGGTTCATCGCTGCTGCCGCCTCATCTGGCCCGTAGTCGCGCAATATTGTGTAGAAGATCGAGTTCTTGTTGCCATCACCGAGTAGCTTTTTCTCCATAGTACCGCAGAGGATTTCGGACTTGTAGATGATAACATATCCATCATTGGGGCTCATCTCAGGAGGATCGTCCGGGTTATATGGCTTCTGGAAACTCTTGTTCTTGGCCTCCAAATTGATCTCTATCTTTGAGTCCTTATTCGGCTTTATCAACAGCGAAAAGGCTTGTTTCCCCGTCCATAGAGCCCGCGGCTTCAAAATCGCTGGCTCAGGAAGGTCATAGTGTATGTTTGCGTCACTCATCATACAGAGCAAGTCGCATAGCTGTCTCCTATCGAAAAACGAGTTTTTGTGCGTCACAAGGTACGAGGCACTTATGAAATCTTGCGTAGCAGCGATGATCGGAGCACCACTCCTAGGCGAAACAATGTTGTGTTTAACGCCCATGAGTTGCATCGCCTCTGTTCTGGCTTCCTCAGTTTGAGGAACGTGCAGATTCATCTCATCGCCATCGAAGTCTGCACCGTATGGTGTACACACACATTCGTTCAAGCGAAGAGTACGCCAAGGTCGTACCTTAACACGATGGCAAAGAATGGAAACTCGGTGTAGCGACGGCTGGCGGTTGAAAAGAACATAATCGCCGTCCTCGAGATGACGCTCAACTGTATCTCCAATTTCCAAACTCTCCGCAAGGCGCGCACGGTTTCCGAACCTTAAATTACGCCTCGCTGCTTCCCCACGTTTCATTAAGTAGTTGGCACCGGGGTAGGTATCAGCGCCATTAGCAACCAAAGTCTTCATTTTTGTCAAGTTGTACCTTGTGACCTTTTCCGGATAGGTGAGCGTCTTAGCAATGCGGTCCGGCACGGCAACTTCATCGATCGACAAATTCGGGTCAGGCGAAATTACGGTACGGCCACTGAAATCGACGCGTTTACCGCTCAGATTGCCTCTGAACCGGCCCTGTTTGCCCTTCAGACGTTGGCAGAGTGCTCTGATCGGGGCATTCATGGTGCCGGTAGGCGTGTCCGCGTTAATATAAAGCGCCAAGCTAAGCTGCATGAAGTCCCACTGGTTCATTAGTTCATTGAGCGCCATACCATTTTCGAATCCAGCTCGAATCTGAGAACTCGCCTTCACAATTTCTGTAAGTTTTACTGTCAAATCATCCTCGTTCGAGGCCGTGTCTTGCGTGATGGATGGGCGAATACAAACCGGAGGCGCCGGTACTTCCTGCCACAGGTAGTTCTCGGGGGATGTGGACAGGCCCATAAGCTCGTAGTCGGTTGGATCGACTTGCTTGAAAAGATTCAAGACCCTCAGCGGGTTCAAATCGTCGAGCGCTTTTTTCACGAGTCTCTCGGCTTCAGGGGTTTGTTCAACCACAGCCTTAAAACTCGTCTCAAAATCGATTCTTTCCTCGGGGTTCTTCTTGCTTAGGTACCTGAACTGGTCGTGCACGATCTTCAGGGGACCATTCTTCTTAACAACTCCGTTCGGAGCGTCGCATTTCAGGCACCTGCGCGTCTTTTTGCACTGGTCGTTGACATTCTTCAAAATCTGCATTCGCCGCAGGTTATCCATTGGCAAGCGGAGGTCCCTCAAGAACTTCTTTTTCTCGTCGTGGTTCAACAGCAGAGCACTGCACTGCTTGCAAATGCACTGCAGCACGGTGATTGTGTGTTTGAAGTAGCCGACATGGAATACAGGCAATGCTAATCGGATTCTGCCGAAATGACCCTGGCATGTGGCCAGCCGTCCGCCGCAGGTCTCGCACTCCGAGAAGTTGTCGCTGACACCCATTTTCCGATCGATAGACCCGCCAGTTTGGGGCCGGCGGCCATTCTCCAGATTATAGAGCTCGACATGATCGATATCTACTTCACTTATCTTACGAACTTCCTCTGGGCTTAGCACGCCAAATGAAAGACCACTGATGTGCAGTGAAGGATTGTCCTGTATAAGCTCTTTCATCTGAGCCTAGCTCTCCCCGAACACGCAGATTTCAAGAAAATAATTTAAGGCTGGAATTTGAGTTTGAATCTCGCAGGGTTTTGAGGTGGTCTAGGGTATGCCACAACGAGGTCCCGCTTTGCCACAGGGGACAGGCTGAACTGAGGTGCTCAGCTTCTCTTGTGGACGAGAATTACCCGACTCGGAACCACTGTGTTACTGGTTTTTATCTGAACATAGTGGCCCTCTTGTCCGTATGTGAATATGGCCTTCAAGTATAACTCAACTATGATATATAAATGATCGAGGCCCCGGACGCGTCCCGGGGAATGTCTGGCATGTTCCTGTCGGCGCTTGTTTGCAGCCAGATACAGCATCGTCCGATATCCTCTCGCCTCTGACTCCTAAACTCTACACACCGATTAGCTTCGACGCTCAGTAATTTCCTGGCCAAGCCACGGGGGGGTATAGAGCGAGTCACGTGCTGTTTAGGGTGTCCGCGATTTGGGATCCTAGGTAAACATCATAGCTATTCGTTAACCCGGGAAGTTGGCCGGCCATGTATCAGTATCCTGATATGAATCAGGGTCAAAGGACACCGGTTCGTTCCCAGAGTCCCCAGGGAGGCGGCGTTCCTTTTTCACAGCAGCAGCAGTACTACCCGCAGATGAATACGATGTACCACGAACAGACGGGTCTCCAATCCCCACTCCGCACGAACTACAGCGGCCAGTCGCCACAGGGCTCCCCTATTGCAGCCTCTACAGCTTCAAACGGCTATGTGTCCCCGCAGATGCCTCCTGCGGCCTCTCCGATGCATCAACAGCCGCAGCTCCAGCAGTACCAGATTCCGAATCTGCAGCCCCACTCGAGCCTACCAATGCACTCTGGCATGAACCAGCAGATGAACTCGCAGATGAACCAACAGATGCAGATGGACTGGCGGACGGGACTCCCTATCGGCGGCCAGAAGGGTCCGCCGAGTCCCCAGATGCCGCAGGCTCCTCAACAGGCGTACACCGCCTACTCATCATACTCGCCCCAGTTTGCTGCGAGTCAAAACAGTCTTGTCTCTAACGGAAGCCTTGGCCTCGGCCAGGTCCCTGCATACCCGCGTTCTGCGTCGCCGGCGCGTAGCCTAAACTCGCCCTTGCAGTTCCGCGACGCGTCGCCGCAGCGTGGAGACTTCTCGGGCTCTCCGCAACGCGGCAACGGGATTCTGGGTGGCTCGAGCCTTGGCTACCATTCGAACCCGTCCCAAACTAGCGTTGTTTCCGCCTCTGCGTCGCCGCAAGTTGCTATGCAGCAGCAGGCTGCTCCATCCGAGATCGAGCGGCACCCGGAGAGGCTCACGCAAACAACGCAGGAAAAAGCTGCGGTTACAAAACTGAAAATCGAGCACTTCTTCAAGCTCAGTGTCAACCACGCCATCGAGCGCAACCAACGACGCGTGAAGACCGAGCAGTCGCTAACGACCGAGCGCGGCTCTGAAGAGCGCCGCACCCGTCAACTCATGAGCTTGGGTCGGAAAGAAAGTTCCTTTTTGCGGCTGCGGCGCACAAAACTTGGACTCGATGACTTCGTCACTGTCAAGGTCATTGGCAAGGGTGCATTCGGTGAAGTCCGGCTCGTGCAAAAGAGGGATAGCGGCCAGGTTTACGCCATGAAGACACTTTACAAGAGCGAGATGTTCAAGAAAGACCAGCTTGCGCATGTTAAGGCTGAGCGCGATGTGCTCGCTGGCTCGGACTCGCCCTGGGTCGTCTCGTTGTATTACAGTTTCCAAGACGAGGACTATCTATATCTGATCATGGAGTTTTTGCCCGGCGGTGACCTGATGACGATGCTCATCAAGTACGACGTTTTCTCCGAAGACATTACAAGGTTTTATATCGCTGAGTGTGTACTGGCCATCGAGGCCATCCACCAACTAGGCTTCATCCACCGTGACATCAAGCCGGACAATATACTGATCGACAAGTCTGGCCACATAAAGCTGAGTGATTTCGGCTTGTCGACCGGGTTCCACAAAACACACGACTCGTCGTACTACAAGCAGCTTTTAGACAAGGAGCCGGCCAAGCAGGATGCGATTCATCTGACGATTTCTAATCGCCAGCAGCTGCTCACTTGGCGCAAGTCGAGGCGTCTCATGGCGTACTCTACCGTTGGAACGCCGGACTATATAGCCCCCGAGATCTTCGTGAGAAAGGGGTACTCGCAGGAGTGTGACTGGTGGTCGCTTGGCGCCATCATGTTCGAATGTCTTATAGGTTGGCCGCCATTTTGCTCGGAGACGCCCCAAGAGACTTATCGAAAGATCCTCAACTGGCAGGAAACATTGATGTTCCCCGATGATATACATCTGAGCCCCGAGTCTGAGGACCTGATTCGGCGGCTGCTAACGAGCCAGGAGCAACGACTTGGTCGGGGTGGTGCTAGCGAAATCAAACAGCACCCATTCTTCAGAGGTGTAGACTGGTCCCAGATCCGGCAATACTCTGCACCATTCATCCCAAGACTCAAGTCAGTCCTGGATACCTCCTACTTCCCGACAGAGGATCTGCAGCAGGTTCCTGATGCACCGAAGTCGAGCAGCGCGGGAAGCAAGAATGCACGCGAAGACTTGCCGTTCATCGGTTACACCTTCTCACGGTTCGACTACCTCACACGTAAGAACGCAATCTGACCATGGAGTAGCAGAAATTCAGCACCTGGGTCCAGCACGCATGAACACTCACTCACTCATTACCTACATAAAAAGCGGCTTAACTGCTGTGTATATTTCTTCGGCTACTTGCTCAATGGAGCCATCGGCTAGGATCCATGCCCAGCCAGGTTCTCTGAGCTTTCTGAACTGCGTGCGGGCTTTCTGCTGCATGTCCTTGGTTTCGTACCGCTCGTTGCCATATCCTCCACGTTGGGCTGCCGTCTGCTCGTCTACGTCGAGAAATATCACAAGATCTGGTACGGGGAGCCCGCGATCTGGCGCAGCGCACCAATCGAAATCAAGTCCCTTGGCTGCGGTGAAGGCAACGCCCGAGTACGAATACCTATCGACTATGAGCGTCTTGCCCTCGTCCAACATCTGACGAATTTTGGGCACAAGCTCCCATCTGTTCGCGCTGAACATCAGATGAATGGCTTCGTCAGTGATCTCATGTGCATTATCTGTCAAGAACGTATTAATTAGTTTGCCAATTCCGGTAGTGCGATCGGGAAACTTCATTTCCACAACGTCTTTTCCATGCTGCCGAAGTACCTTTGCCAAAAGAGCGCATTGGGTTGACTTGCCCGCACGATCGAGCCCTTCCACAACGATGAGTTTCCCTGCCATATACTAAATCCACAATGTCTTTCTTGGTGCGGTGTCTCTGTGCGGGCCGCGACGCGAAGCTCGTGTGCACAGCGTTGGCGCTGTGTGCCTTACGCGTTGCTGATAGCAGTATCACGGGTCCTGCCGCATGTATAAATACGTCTGACTTTGCAAGTTCTTTCGTTACAGTCGTTCTCTTTCATGATGCGCCGATACGGCAGACGAAGCTCTCCTTCTGGAGCTTGGTTCATTTGAAAGAGTAGAATAATAGCCATCGCTGGGCACCCATGATTGAAAAAGTGAGATCCCGGGAATCAGCACGCGCTACATGTAGTTGAACTACGAATACAATGCAGGACTATACAGACGTATGATACTAGGTATAACGATATTTATGAAACTGAAGACAACGAGTAATGCGTGTCTATAGTGGCACGGGCTGGTTTAACTGCGTCCGACGTGTGCCGAGGTCAGTGCAGGCTATTTACATATATGAGCATGAACGTACGATGAAAAATGAGTATGATGATGTTTATGACAGTATGAATATGAAAAAAATGATTATAGGCAACGGAACTTCTATTAATGGGTCCAATTCCGTTTCTCGATTACTATGTTTGAGCCTCAGCTTCTACGATGATGATTTTTCTGTTCTGAACGAGCGCCCACTGGCCCTCGTATATGATGCTTTTTCCCTCCCAGGTTGTATCAACAGTGAGATGCGGGAAATCCTTCTCGCTGAATCGGCTCTGATGCCTCCGCGGCTGCCACTTGCAGCTTTCGTTCTTGCGGCTTCCTCTTTTGGACTCGTCCGAGCTTCGCGTGCGCTGGAGCTGCAGGTCCTCGTTCGAGTCCTTTTGCCGCAGTTCCGCGCGGGCCTCCACTCGTCTGGTCTCCTGTATCTCCTCCGAAATCTGCTCTTCTTCCTCCACGTCCTGCCTGCGACGTTCCTCCTCTTCCCGCTGGCGTTCGCGAGATGCGCGCTGCCACTCGCGATTCCGGCGCCGCTCTCGCTCGCGGTGGATGTTGCGTCGTCGCTTCACCTCCTCGGGCAATTGCCTCAGCTCGAGGGGTAGTGCTAGGCTGATGGCCATTTGCAAACCGACCATCCACGCCAGCATCTGCTGTCGGTTGTAACAAGCGAAGACAAACTGCTTCGACTCGACGCGCAGCCGAAACACATGCTGCCGCTTGCTGTAGTCTGAGGCGAGGCCGACTTCAGCGAATTGTAGCGAGTAGGACTCGGTTTTTGTCACGGTGCCGTAGAAGGTCGACTGTCTGAGGCTCAGCATGGTGTTGTTTACCTCAAGCTGGACAGTGCGCCAGTTGCGGCGCGTAGCCCTGCAGAATGGCGTCACAAGCTCGGGTTTCATCTGCAGCACGTCCGTTTTTTGGAACGCTGAGGTGTACGAAGGCAGCGCTTCGTTCTGGTCGTCTCCGATCTCGGATTCTGAGGCGGAGTAGCGGTCTAGCGAAATCTCGTCTGAACTCGAGTAAGAGGAACGGCTCAAGGTCGATTCGCTGCCCGCAGTTGATCCTTTCAAGGACGAGGCCCTTGAGACCTCGACTTCATATCCCGGGGGAGGCAGGGTGAAGTATGCTGTTGGCTCGGCCATCGTTGGCTGTGCCTGCGGATTGCTCTATTGGTTTGAGAGTTTGTGTCCACGTTTTATGTCAATAAGAAAATCTCCCCTAATGCGGGCCACGTCCCGCGAGTATCTCTTAAGTTTAAGGTGTCAATTTCGAAGCACGATGCGCAATCAATGATAGGCGCCCGTAATTGCTGGCCGTTTATCGGATGTACATGCATAAGGGTATGGTTTAATTAACCGGCTCAGTTACAGTCAGCGTCTACGGCTGACTGACAGGTCTAGATTTTGATAAGGTAAGGGGTGAGTTTATTCGCCTCTTTTTCAAATCAATTTCACAGCATGTGCCAAAAACCGCGGCCCAACTCAAAATAAATATATATACCTAAGGCGCCGAGAAACGGCCGTGAGCAACGAATCGAGGCTGGGATCAGCTTGCTTCGATTATTTTTGTTCCCATCGGACAGATTAGTTGACTCAAGATAACTTGGATGCAGTAAATGTTTTTAATCGTATAGGCGCCGACATCTACCGATGCCACATTGAGATTTACAATCTGAGTATGTATGTTACCCTTGACCTCTGCTAACGGCGTATCGGGCTGACGCGATTCACCCAGCCAATGGCTGCGGACGAGATCCCCGGGCGCACCCAAATTGCGACTGGGCTGGTTTCGAACCTCGTGGGCATCATTGCACGCAACGATATATCTCCTTAAATCTAAGTATATGAGGATAAGTGCCCGGCTTGATGCTCGCGGCCTGTACTTAGGACGTTAGATCAGGCCGCGGCCTGCAGCTTGGCAACGTGCTCATCGAGCCATTCCCGTACCCTTCGCAGGTGCTCCAATCGGTCTTTGTCAACGCATTGCATGAGCTCGTGAGGCAGGCCAGGATACATGTCCAACGTCTTATCGGATAGCTTGACCTTGGCAAAGAATTCCTCGCTAGCGGCCGGGTCGCAAATCTGATCCGATGCGCCATGGCTGAGCAATAGTGGCTTATTCACGATGTTCGCAATGAAAGTCGGATCCAGCAGCCGCTGGCCACGGTTGATCGCATCGTTCATAAACTCGGCTGTCGCCCGCGTGTGGCGCAGCGGCTGCTTCCGGTACAGCTCCCAATTCTCGGGGTTGTTGTTTGAAATTTCCGGCGACAGGCTCGCGCTATCCGTGTAGGTAGGGAATATCTTCACAACGTACGGCAGCGCCCAGATCTTGACTGCATTGAGCCCGCTCCGCAGCGAGTCGTGCGTGCGGATGTAAGGGCCAACGCTGATGTACAGATCGAACTTCTCCTTCTGCTTGCCGATCACCATGTAGTTAAGGCAGGTGCCACCGCCCATAGAGAACCCCCACAGCACCAATGGCAGCTTACCTGTGCGCTCGTCCTTCAGCATGTAGTCAACCATAGTCTCCACGTCACCCATCACGCCTGCCTCATTCGACTTGCCGCGGTCGCTGTGGGTCACCGCCGTGTTGCCAAACCCGCGCTGGTCATAGCTCGTCACCTCGTAGCCCGCCTCAGTAACAAGCGGGAACCAGTTCGCATACGCGTCCAAGAACTCGCTGAAGCCGTGTAGGAACAGAACGCGCGCTTTCACGGGTACCCCCGGGGCGGGCGACCATGTACGGCAGTGCAGCTTCAATCCGTCAAAGGATGTAATCTGGAAGTCTTTCGTGCTCATCGTGAAGCTCTTCGGTCTCAGGTCTCGTCTCGTCGGAATTGTGGTTATCGGCACGTACAGGGTTAGCACAGACC
Organism: Starmerella powellii; assembly: GCA_030568915.1. Classification (NCBI taxonomy): domain Eukaryota; kingdom Fungi; phylum Ascomycota; class Dipodascomycetes; order Dipodascales; family Trichomonascaceae; genus Starmerella; species Starmerella powellii. The sequence goes on along the minus strand of JAJMJE010000006.1, from coordinate 314,920 downwards.
CCGCATACCTACGGGGCTTAAATAGCAGTCCCACCTCAACCCTGAGCCGCGTCGGAGCTTCGACCTCCAACTAACGTCAGTGCCTCGGTACCCGATTCCAGCAAGATGTGAGTATGAGTGCGTTATATATATATGAAATGAGACGAGGAGCGATTCATGCAATTGGATCGCTTGATGTGGTTATTCTTGATAATACACGACTGCACGACTCAAAAGCGAGCGCTGCAGCTGTGCACCACGCCGCTGAAATTCGCGTTGATGCAGGATACTATCAGACGTAGAATTTCAATATATAATAGCTCGATAATAGTGATAATATTAACTCTTTAGAATACTTCGCTCTGAGGAAGCTGTGCCTCTAGAACAGCTGCGGTCGGATCATGCTGACCTGGCTCCTCGGTACCTTCTGGGTGCCCAAGGACCGGAACTGGTTCTTTGGGCACGACATCCAGCTGAGGTGCGTCAGAGCGGTCAATTGCCGTACCGTCGACGTTTGGAGTTCCAACAGCCTGCTCGGAATGAGCGAGATGGCCGTCAGAGTCAGCATGCTCAGTGCGCACGATCTGGTCGGCGCTCTCGGCGGTATCCGATGCACCCATCTCTGCTTCATCGACGGAAAGCTCCTTTTCTTGCAGAAACTGCACCGCCTTCTTGCGCTCGGCAACAATATCGTCGTACACTTTGTCGACTCCCGCAAACTTTCGCGTGAGACGAGCCAATGGCACAGGAATCGTCCGCATAAACGGAAGGTAGCGCACATAGCTCGGCGCGTACAAGGTCGAGGTGTTTGCCTTGATGACGCGCTTCACAATCTTCTTGGCCAGCTTCGTGGGCGGAACGACGGGCGCCAACAAACTCGAGGGGGTTTTGACGTCCGAGAACATTGCAGTGTCAAGCTGTCCAGGGCACACGAGCAGCGCATGAACTCCTTTGTAGTCCTCCAGTTCTTGCTCAAGAGCCTCGTGGATTCCCATGACCCCGGACTTAGAAGCGCCATAAGCGCCTAGGCCCTTCGGCACAACGAGCCCGAGTGCGGATGCTACGGAAACAACGAATCCTCTTTGATTTTGAACCATGTCCGGCAAAAACGTGCGCAGACATTTTATGAATCCTCCTAGATTCACGTCAAGAGTATCTTGCAGATCCGCGAAATCAGACTCAACGATGGAGTGCAGCGGCCTCCGGATCGCCGCGTTGAGAACGATGATACTGGGATAGCGATTGAATCTCTTGAAGATAATGTTGCGAGCTTCCTGCAGCTGGCTCTCGCTGCGTACATCACACGAAACGTACAGCGTCGGAGTCAGATCTTCGGGAGCTTCATTCTCAGCTACACAACTCTCGGCGGAAACGTTGCCGGTGTCCTCATGTGCGGAGGAAGAGTCTCTGGCAGTGCTGTTTCCGAGCTCCGTGGAGGTAACATCCTTGGCAACTCCAGTCTCGGAGACCCCAGTACTGGCGACTTCAGCACTGGCATCCTCTGTACTAAAGTCCGCAAACACAATGTCATTCACAGGTTGGCTGCTGTGCAGAGTGATCGCATCTTCGTGTACGCTGATGGCGTCGTGCGCACTAGCATGCGCAATGGCGGCACCGTGCGCAGTAGTGGGCACATTTGCGGTCTCATCGGTCTCATTGCTTGGTGCCGGCGGCTCAACAGGATCAGAGCTGCTTGTATCCGCACATACCTTCTCTCCAGAGCTCCGAGGAGGGGGCTTGATATCTAGCGAAACAGTCTGACAGCCTTGCTTAGCGAACTCTTCAAGGATTGCCAAGCCTAGGCCACTGTTGCCTCCAGTGACGACGCAGATATCAGTGGGGAACAACCACTTCATCGGTAGATACTTTCGTGTCTGAAATGTCCCGAATTTTAGTTGCATAGCTATTTATATAGGGCTCACTGGCGGCCGCATGGTCTCATGCTAGGCCCTTCCCAAAACGGAAGTGCTGCACAGACCGTATACTTCCAAGACTGATAACAACGCGGCAGCAGCCATCGGTGAGTTTAACGGCTGCCGCCTAAATTCGAACACTGGCCCGTGAAAGCCCAGACTACATCGTCCATGATGCGACGGCTGCTTTCAGATAGCACCACTTTCAGGTAGCACCACTGGTCAACACACCACCGGCCTACCATAGCGTGCCGGAACCAGCTCTGCCAACCTGAAAGAGTCTACATGTGATACTTAAAGGCTATCGGAGGTCTGGCCATCGTGCTACACTACGTGCCGCCTGCCACCGGGCCCCTGCATTATGCGGCGCACTGTTTATATTTACGAGAGCAGGGCAAGGTTTACAGCCTCGTAAAGGATATCCTGATCTCGAGTTCCTGGGCGACTTGCCATCTTCAAAGAACAGGCCGACCGCTCGTATTGAATTCTTCAAGTTTGCACCTCACTCTGGCCAGCAGACTGATGTCCAATGGTGTACTCTGTGCAGGTGAAAAGACTTAAGAATGAGGATCCGCTGGAGGCACTTGTTCTTAGAGGATCGAAGCGCAAGCGACGTCAAGAGGAGGACGAGCTTGCCGGGTCGGATTTTGTATTTCGGCTGGCACACACCCTGAATGCACAGCAACCGGGGGGTAATGTTATCTTAGAGAGCTCTAGAAGCTCGGCGCAGGACACCGAGCGCGAATTCCATATCGCCGGCTCAAAACGCGTGAAAAAGCAGGCCGCGGCAGAAGAGCCCGAGGCCAATTCTCAAAGTGATGCTCCAAATGACCTTGTTCCTCCAGAATTGCAGAGTATGCTCGCGGATTACATCAAGCCGCAACAGGAAGAGCTGAAGACCGATGATCTCGACAAGGAGACGGAAGATTATGTTTATGACGTATATTTTAGCGAGAAAGCTGGCCTCCCCGCTGAAACACAAGTTGGCTACATGTAAGTACACAGTATCACTCATTGGCTTTGTATACGGACTCCTACTAACACATCAATGCAGCGTTGTCCATGAATCAGAAGAGAGGTTGCTATTTGGAGACTCAGATTCAGACTCAGACTTGCTTCTCGAGGACGAGGATGACTCAAATGCCGAAGACTATTATAGAAATGACTATCCCGAGGAGGAGGATGTTTTGAACAGCGGTTCGGATGCTTCGTCTTTTCTTGGGCAGCCAAGCGAGCCAGCCGAGGCAGACGAGTGGAGCGAAGACGAGACCGAGGCCGCGCACGCAAATTACAGGCGATATGGCTGGAGCTAGACCACATCAAATTTACGAGGTAGAGCATGTCTATATATCTGTGCAGCTAATCATAGAAGTTCGTCATCAGGGTCCTCATTACTGTGCTGGGGCTCCGACGACTTGGTTTCCTTGGGTTCCTTGGGTTCATTGTCATCGAGAATCTTGCGGGTGCTCTTGCGCGCGGGTAATGGCGGGCCCTTAGCGCCCTCGCTCTCGTCGGCGTGGTGGGGGATGCTGCCTTCAACTGAGTTATCTACTGGCGCAGACGACACAGGCTCGCTCGCTCCTAGTGCTCCAACGCTCGATAATGCGTCTTTGGGACTGCGGGGCTCTGCTGGCACTTGGCCGCCAAGGCCTGTCTGTTCAGCTAAGGTGCTGGGTGCCTCCTTCTCTGCTTGTGCTGCCTTTGCTTCGTCGCCTGTTGAGACCTCTGCCGTCTTGGTGATCTCAGGGGCTGCGCTATACTCTGCAGCGCTGGGCTGCTCAGCGGCGGGTTCTGTAACGCGAGGCTCTGCAGCACCTGATTCAGAAACGCCTGGTTGTGCAGCCCCTGGCTCATTCGCCGTACCCGCAGGTTGTATGGGGTCCTTGGCTTCAGAGGCCAAACTTGTCGGCAATTCATCAGGGCTTTCGGTGAGTGGAACGCGAGGGCTTCCGGTTGAACCAAGGTTCTCAGCATCGTTGCCTGTTTCGCCATGAGCTCCAGTAGCGCCCGGAACCTCCGAACTTACCTCGGCACGACCCATGGGGCCTAATGGATCTGAAGTCGAGGCGGGTGTGGGACTGAGGGGATTCGCAAGACCCGTAGGGCTCCTGGGGCTCGTTGGATCAGCGGGGCTTTCGAGGTCAGTCGGGTTCTTAGGACTTTCAGTGCTGATGTGGCTTGTGGTAACAGGACTTGTGGGGCTCTTGAGACCAGACGGAACTTCACGGTCCGCGTGGCTTGAGTGTTCTGCAGCACTGGCAGCGCCCGCAGCACTGGCAGCACTGGCAGCACCCTCGGCACCCACTACGCCTGCAAGGACCGCAGGATTCGTAGACTCTGTTGGGCTCGCAGGACCCGTGGGACTTGCGAGATCTGAGAGGCCCGCATCACCAGCTTGGGCGGGGTCCGCGACAATACCAAGACCCGCAGGACCCGAAGTGCCTGAAGGCCCTGAGAGGTTCGGACTTGCGGGCCCTGTAGGACTGGCCGGACCTGAGGGACTGGTGGGACTTGTGAGGCCGCTGGTAGGACTAGCGGGGTTCGACTTGGATGGTCGGGGAGGACGTGCTGGCGGATGCTCCTCTTCGTCTGCCCCCGGCTTTCCGGAGGGCTCATTTGCATCCTTCGGACTCTTCTCGCCCTTGTCAGCGGTCGGCTCCTTCTTCTCATCACTCTTCTCGTCACTCTTCTCATCACCCTTCTCGTTAGGCGCCAATTCTCTTGGCACATACTCATCAGGATGCAGCTCCTTGTGCGCTGCTTCTTCGGAGGACACTTCTTCGACATAATTGCGGGGGAAGAGCCCGCGCTCTCCATTGAACTCGCCGCACCACCAATTCGGATCGTCCTCCGTTCCCTTATCGACAATAGTTATGATGTCTCCCTTCTTGAACTTCAGGTCAGACTCCGTCTCCCCATTGAAGTCAAACACGGCTCGAACGACCTCGCTCTCAGACTTAGGAGGATGCGTGGGCTTGTTGAAGAAACCGCGCCTCGGGTCACTGAACCTGAAATCCTTCAAGTCCCGCGTGAACTTGGAGTGGATCCACTTCACAGGTGTGAGCAGCACGGAGTCGACCTTCTCCGGTTGGTGCCTCGCACCCGCGGCCTCTGGGGCACTCAGGCCGGCGCGCCTCGCATGGTCGGGTTGGGGCCGCACAGACTTGAGGGCCTCCACAGCCGGCATGATCTGCTCGTATTCAGTGACCCAGCTCTGAACAACTGACTTCACGGGCTCGGGTCTACCCGCGTGCGTAAAGGCGTCGCCAAGCTGCTTGTAGAAGTCTGCTTGCTGCCACCTGATTTCGAGCGTGAATCTGGCCAAGAAGGCGTCAAACAAATTGAGAAATTCAGGAACCTGGTGACCCAATTTCTCCGCTGCTTCCGCGTACTGCGGGCCCTTTAGCGAATGCAGCTTGCCAAGCGTGTGGTACATGAAGTTGACTTGCGTGCGCGAGGAGTCGAGCTGCCCGTTTGCGCGCGCAGCGAACTTCGTTGTCGTCATATGCATGTTGCTTCCAATCCGCTCAAAAATCCGTACCTGTTCGGCAAGTTTCTCCTTCTGTTTAGGCGAAGCGCCATCGCCAATGAATTCGCCATACTTCTCAAACAGACTCTTGAGCTTCACGACGACCTCAGACTGAGCTTGAGTCAATGCAGTCACGAGAACCTCAAGGTTGTGGATGGCAATTTTCGCTTGCGAAAAATCTACAATCCATTCATTTATCTGCTCCTCAGACATTATACCTAACTGGCTAGGCAAGGGCTGCGTGGTCCGCCGCCCATACGCACGCTAGGTTAATACGGTGAGTAAACGGCCGCACGACATACTGCCAGAGAGCTGGCGAGCCGGCCACCTAAGGCCCAGGACGAACCGCCCCTTTTCCAGCTTTTCGCGTGGGCCGTTAGGGTAATGTGAAACGTAGCAAGTTTACAGGGTTTGAAGGCGGCGCTGGTCACCCGTAGGGTAGGGGGTGTATTAGGGTAATATTAGGTAACAACCGGCCGTGCTCTTTTTAGACCGGTCAAAAAAAGAAGTATGGCGGCGGGCTGAATCTTCAGGGTGCGCGTGCGCACGGCTCCAATTACCCGGTTTTATGCAAACAGAAATTTTAGCCGGGAGCTGTCACAGGTGCCGCACCCGTAGGGCAGCCTCACCACGCGTACCTACCTAGGGAAGCGCCGCCAACTGTCCCCAGAGCTGTCTCACAGTTTCGTGCTGGGTACGGAGGTTATATTGACTCAAGCGGCTTGGGCAATTGCAGATCGTGAATGTATTCTGCTGGCGATGTCTTGAAGGTGCTATGTATTTAATGTAGGTTTTTTTAATGTATCAATGATGGGGACTCTATTAATTAGACTGCGTCAAAAGGGAGCATTGTCTTTTCCCAATGTGGTCGTTTATCCATTCACTCACGGTAGCAAATGGCTCACCGCACTGGCACTTACCGGACAACATGAGCTTGGAGCTTAGATTTGCAGCCTTTTTGGCAGATGCTGGGTCATCGAGTTTGAAATGGTAGTTCATTAGATGCTTTTTGTACTCGTACGGCCGGTTAAACTGGCCATGCTTGTGAGCGCATTTTTTGCGAGGGAACGGGCATGCGAAGTCTGCAACCGCCTCATGAATGCGCATATGACGCGTGAGATCGCGCCGGAGCTTTTTCGCGCATACAGGGCACCGCTTTTCTTGGTTGCCCTTACTGGAACCCTCGGAGCTGCGCCCCCCGCCAGTGGTTATGCGGGGGCTTTTTGGTTTTACGGCAGCCGCCGGCCTTTTTTGGACAGCTCCAGGAGCTGTTGCGACATTGGTTCCGAAACTGGCGGCCTGATCGAACAATGCTGGCGCGGCGTTACTCAATGTTTGATCCCTGGCGCTTGTGGCAGTGCCAAACAGATCGCGATCTTGCAAATCGGTGAATTGGCCAGATCGGGCACTGGAAGCCGCACCGGAAGACTCAAAGCCCCCTTCGCTGTTAACCGATCCGAATGTCGGGCCTGTAAATGGCTCCGAATTGAGCCCCGTTGGTAAAGAAGGACCCGACAATGACGAAGTCAAAGATGAGCCTGACAACGACGGAGCAGGTTCAGCGGATGTATGCAGCGTCGGAGGAAATGAGGCAATATCATCGTATGGCTGAGAATTGACGCCGAGGGCTTCAGAGCTGCTAGCGGAAGCCGCGGCCAAAGGCGGTATTGGCCAGCGGGTCCGGCTATTCACGTCAACGTATGCCAAAGTTGTCGGGGTCGTTGACGCGCTATAGGAAACAAATTCGTTCACAGGCTCGCTTATGTCGGATGGAAGGGATTGACTTGGTAAGTTTTCGCTGTTAATGTTTCTGACCTCTTCTTTACGGGTCTTGTTGAAGTGGCGGGAGCGCGTCGTTGCTGATGGATCCACCTCGTACATCCACCCGAAGCCAGGGAGGTCATGACACATTGCATTGAAATTATTATCAGGCTCGTGGTTATCCATCGTCCTTCGAAGGACGAACATGCAATTTACAGATGCAGAATATAGTAGGTTAGAAACGCGATCTTTTCAATTATACTGGTATACGGCTGACTTCGTAACCCTACTTACTCACATGCGACGGGATACATGAGCACTTGCCCATCCGCGGAACCTGCACAGTCTAGCTAGTACAGTAATCGCCGTCGCTGGCATCAGCCGCCGCCGGCTTACCAGACTACTGTAGGGTATAAAAATATGGGCGAGGGTATTCTGCTACGTGACGTTATAGTTTCAAACCTCAGAAGAAGAAATAGGGCACTGCTGGATCTAGTGTTGGGGAGGCGTGACTTTCCAGGGTTCTGTCGGTATAGGTGAGGCTATCTTCAAACAATCGGAACCGAACTGTTTTCTTGAGGACTCTCTCACGCGTCTCCAGGTATTTGCAAGTCTTCTATTGCTTTCCCGATAGACCCCCTTCCCCCCGGCAAAAGCCCAGCATCACGTGGGGGAGCGAGCTGCGTACCCTGATGCGGGATGTGTGACCTTTCTACGTTCCTGATTATTCTCGATATCTGAAACTTTCGAACACTGATGGCCAGCTCAGCTCAATCGCTCACGCCCTGCTGATGCCACACACGGCTTCTAGTTTATTATTACCTTAAATATAACACAAGTATTCCTGAAGAATGAGTCGCACGTGCGCAAATCACGAAATATTAAGTCAGATAAGAAAGGCGAGCGGTGTATGATTTGGCGCAACTGCAGCCCTCTCGATACGCACCATGCATAGGCCGTCGCCGTCATGGGGACATGGAGGGCCGTTCAGCAGGGTGCTGACAACTACATTTAGCACGACCCTAACAGACGCAATGGATCGGAGGGTTCTGGTAGATGCTAGTAACATAGCGCCTGCACACGCGCGCTTCGCTTGGCATTAGAGCCAGATATTATAATCAGAAATTTGCTGCCAAAAAAATCCGGATTTGGTGGTCATTATAATCTAAAAACCGCGCACATCTGCTACAAGAATAACCTACCCTCGATAGGCCCAGGTTATATCGAGCGTATTGACGTAACAACCCGTACCACACTTTCGGGGCGGGTCGGCATCGCATGCGTTGCCACGAATACGGGCAGTAGATTACAGAGGCCCAATGAAAGTAAAAACAAAGCATTCCTGCGCGCCCAAGCTATTTATCCGAGTCGGGGAACTAATAATTGGGGCTTCGGGTTGCAATCGTTGATCACTTCACTTTAAACCCGCATGATAGCCCGCATATGTCCACATGGATCGATCACGTAATTTTCGGAAACGGTCTAAACCTGCAGTAGTATCCGGTCGTAATGGCTGCGGTCACACGGTACCGGCGCGCCGCTGGCGGTGGAATGAGCGATAATTGGAAACCGTCCAGCTTGCCATGCAAGGCCTCGTGCATTAGGTTCACAGATATCAGCAGGGTTTAGCTAGGATGTAATGTATAAGCTATTAGATAAGCTAACGCGGCCAAGATACAGCTGATAGAATTAAGCACATGACAAAGATCTGGATTTATGATGAAGGTCCTGGACGGTCCAGGGTCTCTGACTCAGCAACACCGTATCAAGTGACCATGATTAGAAAGCAAACTGACCGGAAATTATTGTTGCGGTTTACGTCATAGGCGAGTCATGTGATTTAAACCTAGCTGCGGCATCCGCACAGCGTGGCTGCAGCTAGGGTGCATAACGAGCTCAGCTAGGTCGGTCAGGGTATAAGGCACGCGTGTGCATTTGTTCGCAGAAGCAAGCGGTGCTTAAAAGAAGGGCAATAGTTTGGTCTCGATCTGCTCGTATGCGCAAACGATTGCTTTGAAAATCCACCTCTGCCGACATGTGTGTAGCTCGATGTCATCTCTAGTAGGTACAGTCTAGACTCGCAGTTCAAAGGTGATGCCTTGAGCTGCTGCTAGCCTAGGATTATAGCGTTTGCGTGTGTGTGGGGCGATGGAGCAACGGCTCACACATGTTGACCTCGTATTTGTGGATCATAGATCAGATAATCGCAGCATATGTAAACATTCATATTTTCATAATTACTTCCCTTTTCCCGACCAAATCCAAGAGTTCGTGTCAACGGCGCTAACTGTTGTTGCTCTACATTGCTCTTAGTGTTTTTACCGAACTATTTACTGCGCTACCCTTACCCAATTGCTGCCAACACCTTCCCCATGTTGAGTTAACTGTGAGAATGGTGGGCAAGTGACCTGCTCGCAAGCTTGCATATAGGTAAGGGCGCGTGCTAGTAACGGGTCTAAGCCGAGATTTCGAAAACTAAAGAAACGACTACTGGCTCTTTTTGCCTGCGAAAAGCACTCTGGCTATTTTGCGGTTACGCAAAACAACGCAGCTACCGAAATTCCGGGCGTGTGAAGAGCAAAGCGATCTGTCTCTAGGTGGGGGAGGGGCAGCTATTTCTGAATGCGGTTCGGCATGCTGCTGCAGCATCGCTTACATACGCGACACAAACATTCAATGCAGGCAACCTAATAAAAATCGCAAATAACCGCAGCTGTATTAAAATTGGGATTAACTTCTTTTTGTGTGTTGCATAGTTGATTGTGGACTTTCCCAGTAGTGCTGTTTGGAGATGAAAGCTGGTATCAAGATTTTGATTCAATTTATTGCGACACTGTTCTTCGCAGGCAGCGCCCTGCTCCTGTTTTTCATCGTGCTTGCTGGTACTAAGAAGGACGGCAACGTTCTCAACAAATGGTACTTTTTGGCTGCTGATACCAGCAACCTCGAGGGTGCCAAATACCCCATTTCTCGCTGGTCCATGTATGGTATCTGCGGCTATGAGAAGGGAGACTCAGTTAAACACCCAGGTGATTTCATCGAGTGCACCTCGCACAAGGCCGACTTCCCCTTCGACCCGAAGCGAAACTTCGGTGTTTCTGAGGACAAGTTGTGGGACGAGTTCCAGACCAACAAGTTCTACTACGAGACCCGTTTCCAGTTCCCGTTCTACTTGATTGCCCTGTTCTTTGATGTCGTTGCCTTGTTCCTCTCCGTCTTCGCGGGCCTCAAGCGCTGGATTGCCGTTTCCACTTCGGCTCTCTCGCTCGTCACCTTCGTGTTCGTCACTATTGCTGCTTCGCTCAGCACGGCGGCCTACGTTCAGGCTCGTAATGTGTTCCACCACCACAACGCGGACGCTGCCATTGGACCTGCCCTTTACGGTTTCGCCTGGGCCGTCGTTTTCATGTCTTTCTTGAACATCATTCTGCCTTGTATTCTTGGCGTTGGTCAGAAGAAGAGCACTAAGACGTCCTCCTCTGGCAAGTTCAGCTTCAAGAAGAACCGCAACCAGTCTTCAGCTAACCAGCGTGGCGGCTACCGCTTCGGCCTCGGCAAGAAGAAGACCACGGAGGTCAAGGCTGATACTAAGGATGCCAGTTCGTTTGTCAGGGCTTAGATCGCATTACCTTCTTCAATGAGTTCCTAATTTACAGACGACAGCTGCGTTGGCTGTCGCTCTGGCTTTACCCCTTTCATTGGGTGCGCTCTTGTATACCTCAGGTGCGAACCAAGCAAACTCACTCTGCTTAGTTTATGGCAGTAATTCCTAGCTAGCTATTTTTTGTATACCTGCTATCCATTAGTCTGTACTCCCGGTCTTATGCAAAGTTGTAATACAACCACCCGATCTGCTGCTAGATCAGCAGTATCATTTCTTCAACGAGATGACAGCTACAAAGTATCAAACATGTAATTACACTGCACGATATGATGCCTTTCGATGGGCGTTTATAGCGAAAGCTTCTAGAGCAAGATGTGGGCGCACTCTCTTCATATGCCATTAAATACCCGGGACGCACATTTTAATTAATCGAGCTTGCTAGCGTATATGTATATACATGTGTATATGTCTTTTCCCATACAAGACCAACACCGAGGAAAGTCTCGCACACACTTACACACTTAGTCGTTAATGGAGAATGCTGTCGGAACCTGGACTACAGAAAAAGGAGAGAGAGGGGCTCCAGTCTGCGGGTTCTAAAGCCAAATTAAAAAATAAACCATTAATACCAAAAAAATACTTCTTAAAACTTCCAAAAACCTTCAATGGTCTATCTTCGTGCAGGCCTCGACCTCACGCCCAGCGGGTTCTTCGAGTAAGACAACCTAATTCCACCTTTTACAGAGTTCGACAAGACGTATCCATAGAGCTCGGCAAGTGCCTTGCCTGCAAGCCCCTCATCTTCGAACTCTACAAAACACATCGGTCCGTTCTGCTTTGTGCGGAAGCACAAACGGCGGTACCCTGGCTGTTGACTGAACAGCTCCTTGAGTTCGGACTCGCTTGTGTCCGGCGGTAAATTGCCGACGTACAATGTGTTGCAAGGTGGATTCTGGTCCGCGGGATTAGGCGGAGGGTTCTTCTGCACATCTGAGTAGTGATGAGACTGAGAATGTGAATTATTTGCAGGGTGTTCTGACGAAACCTGATGGTTCTGTGCACCGTTTTGAGTTGCGCCTACCGGTTGAGATTGCGGAGCAGTGCTAGAAACCGGCATGGACCCCAACGACCCGAGTGAGGGGCGATGAGAGGTCGGCGTATTAGGTGCAGTCGATGAACATGAAGATACGGGCCCCGTTGATGATGAAGGCGCCCCTGTTCCGATTGCGGAAGTAGTGCCGGTATGCGTGGGAGACAGAATGGACGAAGAAAGTGGACTTCCTGTCGAGGAATCACCCATCGACATTGTGGATGTTGTCGCCACATTGGCGGTACCAGGATTGGTACCGCCAACCGGAGTACTAGCCGAATCAAGATGCGAAGAATGCGAGGGAGACGATGCCCCAAGATTAATTTGTGCCATGGAAGCGGATGGGACAACTTGTTCGGTGGGGGAGATAAGCGACTGACGGCGAGAGTTCGAGAAGAACTCTGGTCCCAGCGACGGACTCAGAGGCGTCGCGGGCTGTTGACCCCAGTGCGGTTCCGCCATGAGTGGCCGGGACGGGTAAAACGATCTTTGACTGGCCTGCGGAACAAAAGACGAGTACGATTGCAAGGTTGTCTTCAGATCGGGTCCGAACAGGTCCGTGCGGCGCTCAAGGAGCTGGCTTGCGCTTTGCGCGCCATGCACCGAGTTGAACTTTGCAGTCAAAGAGAAGTCACCAGAAACGGCATTTCTATTAATTTCGACCGATACAAAGTCAGCAGCAAGCGTGAAAATGAGGTGGCACTCGCGGAAAGTAAGATCGCGGGGCAGCCCTGTAATGACCAGCGAGATCGGCTGTCCGAACGAACTGCCAGAGGATCCCATGATCGAGCCAACCGACGATCCCTTCGAAGACGCCGCTAATGAGCCGGAGGGGTCATCATTGTTGTGCCACATGCTTGCGGACGGGTCCAGCCCGCCACCCCCTAGGGATGGGTCTCCAGAGCTGAACGAGCCCACAGAGGCCAAGGAGGCGCGTGAGCTTATGGTGCCGATCGATCCGATCGACCCCAGCGAAGACAAAGAGCCCCGGGAGTGGACCATCGTGCTGCTCCCGTTGCTTATGGAACTTCGCGAACCGGGGCTCATCGTCAAGTCCCGGAATGCAGATTGAGGTACTATCTTGGGCTGCGGTACCCCGGCGATAGACTGTCCCGACGAGCTCGCCGAGACCTGCGCAGCGTTGCCATTAAGGGATGTGGTGGGGGACGTCCCTGGGGGCTGCCGGAAAGGATAGCTATCCCACGGTGATGCCTGAGTCGAAACCAAGGGCATGATTTTATTAGTTCAAAAACGGCCTTCCTGTCCTGAAACGATTACTACTGGGCCTCTAACAACTCTCCTAAAACCCGAGCCTGGAGTAGAACGAGCAATGCAAAAATGTGGGAGGGAACTTTAAGTTAAGCCTCGCTGGGGGGAAAAAACCAGGACAGCTTAAATGCCTATGCCTATACTACCTCGACGCGCTTCTACTGGCTTCCAAACAACAGAGACCGGGATCTCTCAAACCTATGTTCTACCAACGAGTTGTTGTTGTGAGAATCGAAATGCCTAGGAAGTAATCTTTAGTGGATTGCAGGATCTTTAGGACATCATGCACGTGTTATGTAACACAGCTCGGGGTAGTGACTGAGATATTGATGACAAACATTACCCTAGACCTCAAAGTTGCACCGAGCGCCTAGAGTCTGTAGCGCTTTCGATAGTGAAGCAAGGCATCAGCGGGGCCGTGTGCGATTAGTTACATCTTGCGGAAAATTCCAGCGACCTCTAATTGACTATCCTACGAGCCTGGGGCACGAATTAGAAGCTATCAGGTGGTTAGGGGTATTCCCTATTGGGATACCATGCAGCGCAGATCCATACGTGGTGGTACCGGGGCAAGGGGGAATTCAGCGAAAATTGCCGCGATAAATTCCACATTGTAGGCTCCCACCTGAAGCCTAGACCCTCAAGCGCGCGTAGCGCCGGTAGGCAAATCCGCCGTGCAAGGGGCTGGTGTGGAGTCGGATATTTTGTGCGGGTGCCACTTACCTATGAGGACTTGGTGGGATAAAGCATTTTCGTGTAGTTAGTATATATTAACGCGGGCGGACCACGGCCCGTGCAGATTGCGGCAGATCGGGTCCCCGTCAAAGACTACAGAAGCCATCCATAGTCATCACGCGTAACCGTTGTCGATAGGCCAGTTCTAGAATTGTGATGTGGTGGTTGCGAAAGGGCTAATCTTTGGATGCGGGCCGCATAAAAGCCGTTCCGAATTTCGCTCGGCTTTCCTCGCTGCGATCACCTCCGAGGGCGTAATCCAGACGCAGAAGCCCTCGCCCCCCGCCATGGGTGTACTGCAGACGGGAACCACCCTTCACCTATTTAGCCGTCATACACCACATGACAACCGAGCATCGCATAGTATACTCCTCCCAGATAGCTCCTGCCAACGGATCAGAGTTCTTTCACAAAGAAGACGCACGAAGGTGCCCCGCAGCGCAAATTGAACTATATAGGCTATATATTGATACAGTACTTAGAACAAGCAAGCGGCAGTGGCACAAAGTAAGCGGCACACGGCAAGTGGCAACAAGCGCCCCCCGATGGCAGCCTAGCAGCTGCAGCGGCAGGAGAGAAGCGGCAGGAGACTGGGTGTGTATGTCACACGCCGCCGAGGGCAAGGCCGCGCGACCTGGAAAACGAGAGCAAGGAAATGTGGGACAACTGGGGATTGACTAGGTCAAGATAAGACGAGCTGCAGCGCCAGAATGATGCGTGGGGGGCATGCGACGCACGAGCAGCCAATTGCTGCAATCAGGCAACTCGCTACGCACGGCTCTTGCAGCGACCCTATTTTTCCAATATCTTAGTTAATCCATGGCGCACTGATTATCTAATCTTTTTTCACCTAGATCGACATCAAAATATCACACAGCATATTGCAGGCTTCGCCATCTGCACAATGGGTCAAACGCGGAGTCGTAGAAGGGACAAGAAGAACAAGGAAAAACCGCAGGAACAGGAAACTGACTTCAATGCGGATTTCATCCCCTTGGAGCCGTTGGACACACCGAACCAGCCCCAAGACTCAGGAGACGCCCTTGGCCCTGGCGCTTCCGGCACTGAACACCCGAGCCTCTCGCGGGACAACAGGTCGTCTTTCTTTGGTTTGCTGGATAGGGCCGAGCTCGACTATTTCAAAAACGCTGAGAGCATGCTGGCGACCAATGCGCTGACGCACGACGAGCAGCAGGCCTTCATCGAAAATGTGTTTGTAGAGGCCGAGGGCAAAGAACTGAAGCTTGCTACCAATCAGGTCTGCTCCAAGTTGCTGGAGAGGCTCACTGGCTTGGCCAATGAGGACCAGTTGCATCAATTGGTCCGTGCTTTCGAGCCTTTTGTCGTTGACTTGGCCTTCCAGAAATTCAGCTCGCATTGTCTTGAGGCCATAATTTCAAAGGCCGTGCCCGTCAAAAGCTGTGAAGATCTTGTTGAATCTGCGGCCCGCAAACTCGAGGCCGTGGCGGCGGATTTGACGTACGATCAATATGCGTCGCATGTGCTCACAACAACTGTCTTGAGCTTGGGCGGGCTCAACGGCAGCATGCGCAGCAAGAAATCGCAGCTGGCTCGAAAACATGTGGAGATTGGCCATGGCGATGACCTTTCTCTTGACGTCGAACCCACGGTGGAGGTCGCCGCGCCGCTTCGCAGCGTTGCCATCAGCATCGTCAGGAAATTCATTGAGACGCTTGATGAAGTCGAGGCACGTAAGCTAGCCGTGGATCCGATCGCGTCTCCTGTCATGCAGGCTATGATCGTGGCGGAGGCCGCCTTGATGTCGAGCTACAAGCTTGTGGAACGAATTGTTTTGGCGGAGGACTCCAAGGGACTCGTTAGCCATTGTTTGAGCGACTCCGTGGGCTCGCATTTCCTGGACACAGTGGTGCGTGTGTTGCCCGCGAAAAAGGCCAACAAGTTCATTTCTCAGCTTCCGCTTGCGCAGCTGAGTGTTAGCGAAAACAAGGCCTCGCAGTATCTCGTTCAGTCGATTCTCTCCGAGTCGCGTTTATCCAAGCAACGCAAGACCGAGATTCTTCGCAACGAGGTTAAGGCGGCGCTCGGCAAAAGCGTGGGGATCTCCACAGTGGCTTTGGACATCGACTACGAAACGACCGCAGAACAAATCATATCCAACCTCGACTTGAGCCTGCTTGATATTCGGGACAACAACAAGAGTGCTCTCATTGAGCGGCTTGCGAACTACGCGCCGTTCGCTGAAAAGGCCGTGGACAGCATAGTGGCCATGGACGACGACGCCGTGATGAAGATGGGCGTGGATCCAACACACAGCTATGTTCTTCAAAGCTTGCTGAACGTTTCTGCGCCGTTGATCGCGCGTCGGAAACTTGTGAACAAGCTGATTCCCCAGATTCCTGTCTTCGTAGTGAACGCGTTTGGCAGCCACATTGTCGATTCGCTGTGGTCGGCCTGCTATAAATTGAAGTTCAATCGCGAACGGATTGCGAACGAGCTTGCGAAGATGGCAGAACAAGTCAAGCACTCCCCGTATGGTCGCAAGGTCTGGAAGAACTGGAAAATGGAGAAGTATATACACAAGCGACATGAATGGTGGCAGGCCGCGAAGGCCGAGGAGGACAAGATCCGTGAGCAGGTGGACCCTCAGGATGCGAAGGCAAAAGAGACCAAGCCGGATGCGAAGCTCCCTGTGAAAAAGCGAAAGGTCCATGCATGATCTTATGTACTATTTATTAATACTCTCAGACTCATTGAGTCTTCAACAGCTGGCAGCTGTTGGGTCGTGTGCTGCTTCGCTGAATACTGTGGTGGGTAATAGTGTTATGGGTACTGTGTATGGCAGGAGCTACTATACCGTGTATTCATAAGTAATATATATGTATATATATATACTATGGCGGCAGCTACGGCGGATATTATGGCGAGTGGTGCTATGCCGTATACTGCTACAGTGGGTTGGTGGGTGTGACTATGTGGTATTCCGCTGCACTGGGCACCTCTACGATGTGCACTATACTGATTACAGCTGTGGTCTATATCATGCAGCGTTGGGACACATACCTACATACATTTAAACAGTCTACAATCGGTCATATTCATATTCAGCCCATGTCTATATACACCCCATACGTATCTAAAAGGCCATCCCACCTTTGCACGCAGCCACCATAGATGTCAGATGCGATCACTGACCGAACCTGCAACAAAGCTCGATTATTCATTCCAATTTTTCAAATAAATCGTTTTTTATAGAACTGAGTCAGGCTGGACAAAGCACATGCTCATCGTCTTTATCGCTTGGGCGGCGATCTTCGGTTATTAAGCTTACATAGGTGCTTTAGGGAACCATATTCTCTTCACACTTCGGCACGGCCGCCAAAGAAAGCTCACACTGACCTGAGCCTTTTCTTACAGCAAGACGTTTTTTTCAAAGAGGAACGTGTAAAGAGGCTTGATCCATGGCAGAGGATGCGCACAACATACACATTGACTTGACCCGTGCTCTTCAGGAGCTTGGCTACGGCGCGAGCGACTCTGACGAGTCTGACTATGAGGACGCAGCCACTGAGTGGGAAAGCATTGGCCTCCTTCCGAGTTGGCAAAAGCTACAAATAACCTTACGCAATGCCTCGTATCATTTCATGACCGGGCTCAGTAAAGAGCCCCTGAAAGGTGGGCAAGTTGTCGAGCTGGGGCCCGACACCGAGCGCTTGGAAGGCAGCGGGCTAGAAGCTGGCCGCGAGGCGCGCGCAGACAGAGGCATTTCGGAGCACGACAGTGCTAAAGACGAGGATCAGGTTGAAGAGCAAATTGAAGAGCGTGACGAAGAAGACGAAGAGGACGAGGAGGAGGATCAGGACGATGAGTGGGAGGAGATTGGCCGGTTCCCGTCGTTCAACCAGCTCCAACTAACACTCAAAAACGCATCTGAGCTGTTCTCGCTCTACCCCAGCATATTTGGCCAGAACGACACACGGTCACCATTGAAGCGAACGCCCTCGGATCTGCTTGCGAAATGGGGCGGGCCCAAGCAAGAAAGCCTCGGCTGGCACAATTTCATGCAGAATTTCCAGTTTCCGCAGTTGCCCGCATTTCTGACCGAGGAAGACAGCGATGATGAGGAGCCCCTCGATCTTGACGACGAGGAGGTGCGCGGCATGTGCTCGGACCACGGATTGACGCCGGCGGACCGGGCGATCGGCTACAATGAGGAAGGCATTACGGGGTGCGCCCACTATCTCAGAAATTGCAAGAGTGAGTGCTCGAAGTGCCAAAAGTTCTACATGTGCCAGCTGTGCCACGACGAGGCCGAGCCGTCGCACACCATGAACCGAAGGCAGACCCGCCGGATGCTGTGCCTGAATTGCCAGAGTGTTCAGCCTGCCAGGAGGAAGTGCCATTTCTGCAAGGAAGTCATGGGCGACTACTATTGCAACGAGTGTAAGCTGTGGAACGACGATCCCGACAAGCCCATCTACCACTGCAGCAAGTGCGGGATCTGCCGCGTTGGCCGCGGTATAGGCATCGATGTGTTCCATTGCGACACATGCGGCATATGCATGAACCTGTCTGTTGAAAACAACCACAAATGCATCGAGCAGGCAGCAAGGTCGAACTGTCCCATATGCCTCGACGATCTTTTTTCGAGCCCGGGACCTACGGTTTTTATGCCGTGCGGCCACCCAATACACAAGACGTGCTTCACAGAGTACTCAAAACGCTACTACCGGTGCCCCATTTGTGCGAAGTCGATCTTGAACACGAGCGCACTGTTCCGAATGATTGACGAAGAGGTGCAGTGTGAGGTGCTGCCTCCCGAGCTTGCAAACAAGCTCGTCGACATTCGATGTCAGGACTGTCGGCTGAAGTCGCGCACAAAGTATCACTTGGCAGGCCTAAAGTGTGAGACCTGTGGTAGCTACAATACGGCCCAGATTTAGAAGCTCTCCAACAGACTGAGAGCTCCTCAGCAGGCCGAACAGCTTAAGCGGCCTATTTGATCTATTTATTTATTATTCATGAAATACATATTTAACGCCTTCGTTCTATTTAATGCCCCCTCTTTATTTGAACAGAATGACGACTATTCTCGAGAAATCCGGAACCAGCAGGACCCAACCACGAGAATCGACGAATCAGGCGCTGGTTTTCCAGTTCGAGCCGGTAAAAATACAGAACTTCGCGGCATTAAGCAGCGCTTCGGCCACAGGATTTGTTCCAGCCGCGAGATTCGAGCCAGCTGTTTCATCTATAGCCGGCAGTTTCTTATAGGATACAAACAAGCCCTCAGCAGAAACTCTCGTGTCCAGGGTCAACAGAGGCAGCAAGGTCATCGAGCACTGTCTCCATGGTCGGCCGCTCTTAGAAGTCGCCGTGGACGGTGGCTGTTGGAGCGAGCCTGCTTCAAAAACGTCGCTGATGCTGTCGCCGAGCACGGAAAACTCATCATGGCGCTGGCCCAGATAAAGCGAAACGACAAGCTTATCCATTATGGTCTCGGGGCGCACTTTTTGGAGAACTAGGGCTATCGATTTCCTCATGTTTTCTTCTATACGTGAGCGCTCGGACTCTTTTTTGTACCATTGAAGCCGCTCGTAGTCGAACAACTCCGAGCAAAATACCGCTTCAAGAGCGACCTGTAAATCGCCTAGAGGCAGACTATCTTGCACCGTAAGGGGCGGTGGCGGCGGAGAGTTTCCGGCAGGCAGATCCTTCATCAGCGAGACGAGCCACGAGGCGGGGGCTGCAGCATCGACTCTGCGAGGAACCGGCGAATCGCCCGACAGAGGGAAAACAGCCAGATTCACAGACTCCCACGACAATATCGGGTACTTCCAGTCCTCGAGCGCGGTGCCGTTCACGGCGATCACGGCCATGGGCAGCGTCGGGTGCATGCAGGCACCAACCACGTCTCCCTGGATGCGGGGCGCTCCAGACTCATGGGACCCGGAGATGTGTCCATTATTATGAATCACCGAGATGCCTGCAGCGTGAGCAAGGATTTGGCCCGGCCGCAGCGAGTCCATGCTCAGCGTCTGCGAGGGCCGCGTGCCGTCGCTGAGTATCAAGGTACCATGCTGCAGCACAACGAATTCTTTTTCGCTGAATGCGATGGTGTCGACGTGCGTTTTACCGGGCCCGACAATTGAAGCCCAGCGCCCGTCCTCAATGAGCCAGCACTGCTGGTCGAGAGTGACGGTGCCGATCCGGCCTTTGCGGCCCGCCAGCGCTATGATTCTGCTTCGTACAGGGGCCTGTGACTCCCAGACCTGCGTGTAGTTTCGGTAGCCCCGAAGGACGCCGTGCGCGTCTCCAAGAACCAGCACATCGCCTATCCAGCAGGCTGCCGAGTACTGTCCCAAAAACTCGTGCACGAGAGTGGTCGTTTCGTCTGCGACGTCGACAATCGCGACGCTACCGGAATCAAAGACACACGCGAGCAAACAGCCGCCGTCCGAGGCCATCAACGTCCGGCTCCACTGCATGTCGACGATCCGGCCAGCCGGGAGCGACGAGGGCAGCCGCCTCCATCTGAGC
The DNA here is from genome assembly GCA_030568915.1 of Starmerella powellii. Taxonomy (NCBI): domain Eukaryota; kingdom Fungi; phylum Ascomycota; class Dipodascomycetes; order Dipodascales; family Trichomonascaceae; genus Starmerella; species Starmerella powellii. Next base: position 294,521 of record JAJMJE010000006.1, on the reverse strand, counting down.
CGCGCTGCCAGCAGCTCGTCGCTCTCAATAAATAGAAATTGCACGCCAGCAGACTCCGTGGCCAGAGCCACGACTCCGTCGGCCGACCAGCGCAGCAGATACGGATCGACCCTCTTGATCTCCATGAACACTAATCATCAGGGAAAGGCCCAAGGATGAGGGAGGCCGCCGGCCCAGCACGGCCAATGCCTCGACGGACGACGTATGGGGTATCTTAAAAGGGGTATATATGCAAGAGCTTATGATCTATTTCGCGTCAGCCGTGGCGGGCTCGGCCTCTGTCTTTAGCGCGGCCTCTGCCTTCAGTTCGGCCTCCTTCTTGAGCGCGGCCTCCTTCTCCGGCTCGGCGGCCTTCGCGGCCTTCGGGGCGGCCTTCCGGGGCAATTCCTCGGGGTCCACGCCGATATACTGGACGAAGGACTCGTAGATCTCGAGCATCATTTTGTCGTTGCTGCGCTTGGCCGCGTCGCTGGCCTCGGTCTCGAGCAGGTCGTCGAGCGTCTCGCCGTTGGGCAGCATCTCGAAGTGGTTCCATTGCTCGAACAGTTCCTCGTCCGTTAGTGTTTGCAGAGCCTCGAGCGTGGGCGGGAACTTCGGGTGGTGCTCGCCGTCCGCATTGGGCAGCGGCAGCAGCCGTTCCTTGGACCGCGAGTTCAGAATGCGACGGATGCCGCGTTGATCCAGGATCGTCAGCTGGCCCTGCAGCTCCATGACCATGTCGCCGAGGTCGCTCTCGGTCACGAAGTCGGACTGGCGAGCCTGGCCCTTGGCGTCTGGCACCATGCTCTGCAGATCCTGGGTTTTAGTGCCGATGTTCGCGATCTCCTGCTTGTGCTGGTGCATCTGCAACTGCATGACCTGCTGGCCCGTGTTGGCGAGCATGACCTGCAGCTTCTTGACCTGCTCCTTGAGATGCTGAACCTCGTTCTCTAAATCCGTCATACTCGAAATTGAAGCGCAAGTTTGAAGAAATGCCAATCACCTTCACGAATGCCTGTGAGTCGCGAGCGCCGCGCGTGGCCTTGACAATTGTCCCCTTGCCCTGGAGCCCACGAGACCGTCCCGTCTCTCAGCCACACGGCCTGGGCAGTCGTCGAATTCTACTGCGACCGTATTCGACCTGTATTAAAGGTGGAGCACGCACCCGCACGACCCGCCTATTCCACGCACGCACTTCATCGGCCCCGTCTGTGGCAGTAGTCAGCTGTCTACGGGACGCGCACCCGAACCCACCGCCGGTCAGTCGTTATCTTGCATCAGCTATCTTGCGTCGGTGGATAAAACATTGAAGGGCATGCGAAGCACGCAATGAGCGAAAGCGGAGATGAAAATGTCACGGAGGTGGACCTGGACACCCAGAAGGAGACTCTTGTTGCCGGCGATCCCGAAGGCTCCGGGGACCGGCCGAAGCTCAGCTTTCTGCAGGGCCTCGGGCTCGTGATTGGTCTGCAGATCGGATCGGGGATCTTCTCGAGCCCAAACGAGGTCCACAAGTACGCCGGATCTGCAGGCATGTCGTTGTTGGCCTGGGTTGTGAGCGGCCTGCTTGCGTGGTCCGGAGCCTCCTGCTATGCCGAGCTCGGCAGTGCGATTCCGGCCAGCGGCGGGACGCAGGCCTACCTCGGTCGTATCTACAACGAGTACGTCTCGTTTCTGTTTTCGTGGAGTGCTATAACCGTGCTGAAACCGGGGTCCATGGCCATCATCGCCATAGTCCTTGCCGAGTACGTGACCGCGCACGCGATCCTCAAACGCGCCGTGGCCATTTCCGCGGTCGTGGCCACGTCCATTGTGTGCGCCATGGGGAAGGGTGCCTCGGCAGGATCCTTATTTTTGGTTTTGAAGGCCGTGCTGCTGGTGGGAATTTGTGTGCTTGGGATCGTGGTTGCGTCGCACCGCAGCCAGTCGACCGCAATCTGGGCGGGAACCCACTCTTTCGGCGACATTCTCGCCGCTTTGTATGGCGGCATCTGGGCCTACGATGGCTGGGATAACCTGAATTTCTTAACGGGCGACATGAAGAACCCGAAGCGCGACCTGCCGCTGGTCATCTCCACGTCCATGCCAACAGTAATCGCCGTCTACTGCATCCTGAACATTATATACTTGTGCGCACTGGGCGGCCAGGGCCTGGACGCCTCAAACTCAGTGGCATTGACGCTCGCAAGCGCCACTTCTCTCAAAGCCGTGGAGGTGGTTGTGTCCGGAGGCATCGTGATTTCTTGCGCAGGCGCATTGAACGCATCTCTGGTCAGTTCCGCAAGGCTCGTGCAAGTCGTCGGCAAATCCAAGGCGCTGCCGGATCTTTTCCAGGACCATAAATGGGCTATACTCCTGCAGGCGCTGATCACCATAGGCTACTGCTGCATCGGAGAGTTCTCCGAGTTGGTCACATTCTACGGTACTGTCGGATACATATTCTATCTCGTGACGGTTGTGGGCATGGTCTTGCTGAGATTTCACGAGCCAAAATTGCCAAGACCCTACAGAAGCTGGTGGATCGCTCCAATTGCATTCATGCTGCTGTCAACCGCGATCAGCATCCGGACAGCGTTGGCACACCCGTTGCTCATGGCCATTGTGCTGTGCTTTATTTTCGCTGGGTCCCCCTGGTACTACTATGCTTCCAGAAATAATTGAATAGATAATTTAGAACTTTATTTGCGCACAGGTCAGCCCAGCACTTGCTCTCGCTGAAGAGCGCATGAAATTTCAGTGCACACACGTTACTAACCCAAGCCGGATCACATTTACTTCAATGGCTCGCGGATGTCAATCAGGAAATACTGGCCCATCACTGAGAATGACGTTTATGTGAGAGTATTTGATGAAATTCTGGATGAGTTGGACCACTCTTTGTTTGACACAGGTCTCATTGCCAGCTACAAGGCGCTCTCGGTCGAGGCACGGTACCTTGTGACGCGCATGTACATCCGCACGGCCAAGTGGGTCCGGAAGGAGGACCTGGAAAAATACATGGCACCGGAAACGGTGCAGAAAGCTACTGGTGAGCTTGTGGAATCCCAGTGGCTGCTTAGTTCTCCTCCGTTGGAGGGACTGATAGCGGATGTGGCCTCGCAGAAGGAGCTTCAGCTCGTAGCCAAAAACCTCGGACTGCAGAAGGCAGTGAACATGCCACGACCGAAGCTGGTTGAGCAATTGATTCAGATGGAGAAGCAGCAAGCATTTTTCAATAGCGGAAAGGTGGCCACGAAGATCAGGGCGAATCTACAGATCGAATGCTACTTCCTCGAGCCCACAAGACGGAATTTCCTGTTCAAACTCGAGCAGATGTTCTTGTATCCAGTTGGCCCGGATGCCAGCTTGGAAGTGATCTTTCTCACGCACATGAAGAAGCAGTCCTACTACAAGTACAACTACGTGAACCAAAGGGAAGTGCCCATATTTGCAAGTAAAGAGGCCTTTGAGTCTTACGCCCGTGCTCGCGAGCTCTGCCAGCCCATTGAGGAGGCGCTGGCGCTCACTCAGGGCAAAATTCCCGACCATCTATCGGCGCCCGCATACCTCGAGGCGCTGGAATCAGGACTGGAACAGGCCGTCGATCGCGGGCATCGCGAGGCGGCGTACTGCTATGGCCGGGGAATCTTCAACGCGAGCCAGGTGTTGATGAAACTGCACAGGTTTGTGGACGAGTACGCTTGGGTTCGCAAGTACCTGGAACAAAGTGTGCATAAAAGCAAGAGGGGAGTCGCGCTGATACGAAAGCTACTGTTGGAGCTGCGGTTCTTGAGCGAGTCTCGCACGGTTGGAGAGAGCAGCTGGCTTGTTAGTGCGGTTAACACATACTACGATGCCACGGCAGAGGTCTCTGACATCGAAATGCTCGACTTGCAGCGGAAAACCGTGAAATTGATCTCGAGCATCCGCAATACCGGCCTGAAATCAGCGCTGTCTTTTGTTGCGCCCCCAGCGATCAGGGACAAGGCAACCATTCCGGTTTTCGAGATCATTGCGCGCCCAGTAGCGGTGGAGGGCAAATCTGAGCCTGGACCTGGAACGAGGCTTGTTTATGAAAATGGACTCGGTGTCGAGCAGCTTGCACTGGCCCACTACGAGGGATACAAAGGTGGCCACTTCGAAAACTCTATGATGCTCACTATTCTCTGGCTTTTATGTTATGATCTACTGTTTGGAGATCCTTCGCAGTTCCATTGCGCATACCAAGGAAGCCCTCGCGACGTGCAGCGTGCGATCAACACAGCCAAAACGCAGATTTCAGAGCGCCTAACTAGCGGGAAAATCCACGATACTGTGCTTCTGCATAGATCAAAGCTTATAGAAGAGCTTGGTGATCCCAAGCCTTATATGGGCGGGATCAACTGGCTGATACCTGAGGCCAGTCTGTCTTCGGTAATGAAAGGGATGACCGAGCCCAAATTGAAACTCGTGCTGGAGCGTATAGTCGGCAACTACCACAAATACTCGTCTGGGTTCCCAGACTTGACCATATGGAACCAGTCGCATGCAAAGTTTGTCGAAGTGAAGTCAGAAAACGATACAATCAGTGACAACCAGCTCATATGGATGGAGTATCTTATAGAATGCGGCTTGGATGTCGAAGTTTGTAAAGTGATCCCCGAGAAGAAGTCCCTGAAGCGCAAACGTTAAAGCAATTCACTCGCTTAGCGCTGAACGGTCAAGGCATGCGGCTCATCCTCTCAAGACAGGCCACACTATAATTTTAATGAAGTGAACGAACACCAATAATCATATTCGGGTATAATAATAACTTATTCTAAAATAAAAATCACGAGGGAGTGGAACAAGCCTCCGACAAATCTTAAACCTGCTCACTCATAGGCTCTTCATAGGCACCCTCGTCCAGCAAGACTTCATCCTCATTGATGTACTCAGCCTCATCATCCATGCTACCGGTCTGGTGCTGCAAATAGTCGCTGATTAGGTCGTGAATGTTGGCCTCGGCCTCGGTGAACTCGTTGTAGTCCATGCCCTCGTTTGTGTACCAGTGCAAGAAGGCCTTGCGCTGGAACATTTTTGCGAACTGCACGTGGACGCGGTCGAAAAGCTGGTTGATTGACGTCGAGTTCGCGACGAATGTCGCGGCCATGTCGACGTTCTTCGGAGCAACCGAGCACAGCGAAGTCTGGACGTTGTCCGGAATGAAGTCAACGAAGAGGTCCTCGTTGCGCTTGCGGTATTTGCTCATCTCGTCCTCGATCTCCTTGACGCTGGCCTTACCGCGGAAGAAGGCACCGCATGTCAGGTACTTGCCCTCGCGAGGGTTCACACCGGCCATGATGCTTCGGCCGTCCAGGATCTGTTGCGTGAGCTCCGGCACGCTGAGGCTGGAGAACTTGCGCGTGCTTTGAGCAATCAGGGGAGCATAGCCCACGGTGAAGAAATGCAGCCGGCTGAACGGAACAAGATTGACGGCGAGCTTGCGAAGGTCGCTATTAAGCTGGCCCGGGTAACGCAGCGACGTTGTGACGCCAGACATGACCTGAGCGACAAGGGAGTTCAGGTCCGAGTGCGATGGGTGCGGCACCTTCAAAGTATTCTGGAAGATTGAATAAAGCGCGTGGTTGTCCAGGCAGAAGGTTTCATTCGACGTCTCCAGAAGCTGGCTAAGTGCGAGCACAGAGTTGTACGGCTCGACAACCGTGTCGGAGTCCGTCGAGGGGAACACCGAGTACGAAGCGATCATGCGGTCGGCATACTCGTCGCGCAGGTTGTTCATTAGCAAGGTTCCGAGGCCAGATCCGGTTCCACCGCCGAGCGAGTGCGTGAGCTGGAAGCCCTGGAAGCTATCCGTCAATTCAACCTCGCGGCGCACGCAATCCATGACCTGGTTGATTATTTCCGCGCCCTCCGTATAGTAGCCCTTGGCCCAGTTGTTTCCTGCGCTCGAGAGCGAGTTCACGAAGTTGTCGGGCCGGAAAAGGTCACCAAGCGAGCCGCTCTTGATGTTGTCCAAAGTGCCCGGCTCAAGATCGACCATGACAGCGCGTGGAACGTAGCGCTTCCCCGATTCCGAGTAGTACACATCGAGCTTCTCGTTCGAGACATTGCTCGAGGCCGACGCGCTGCTCGACGACACGGTTTGGTTCGCCGTGTTCTCGGAGTGGAGTCTGCCCGACCCGTCGATGCCGTGTTCCTGGCTGATAGCCTCCCAGAACGACGTGCCGATTTGATTACCACACTGGCCAGTGGATATGTGGATGATCTCGCGCATCTAGCTCAACTTTCAATAGTCCTAGGAGAATATTTACTGTGTGTGGTGGATGATGGTTTCCGTTGTTGTTCGTGATTGTTTACGCGAGCCTTTCTGACTAAGCCGAAACAAGCGTGTCACGACGCTGATGCGCGATGTGTGATGCGGACGGGCTACGAAGCGCTGAACACCGCGCAATGCTCGCTTTTTTTGAGGGTCGTGCAACGGAACTGAGATAATAGGTATGCTTTGTGCCCAGAACTGCAGGCTGCGCCGTTCTGTGTAGTTATCTAGGCCCATTCCGCTTAGATTTGCACCCAGCGGCTTTATTTGTTTCGCTACTGGCCTCAGTGCATACCATTGGTCAAATGTGCGCGGCTAGCTGGCGCGTGCGAGATCTCTACGATATGTTCACGTCGACCGGCGGGCTCCATCCATGTGTTCCGCCGATTCGGCCCTTGTCTAAAGTGGGCTGCACGTGGGCTAGGGTGTCACCAGCCGTAAGACGTCCTCGGTAACTAATGTCCCATTAATAGCAGCTCATATGCGCACAGGGCATAGTACATAACCGGTGATCCGAGGCCGCCGCAATTAGCCAACTCATACACTTGTTTGCGGGTTTGAATCAAGGCTAAATGATAGCATACAGGGATCCACCGAAAGCAGGGTTCTGGGGTGCTCCCACGTCGACGATTGACTGGTGCGAGGAAAATTACGTCGTGACGTACTATATTGCGGAGGCGGTGAACACGGTGACGAATGCTGCGTTCATTGCGCTCGCGGCCTACGCTCTGCGCAACTGCATCCGATACAAGATGGAGCGCCGGTTCGTTTACAGCTGCTATGGCTTCATGCTGGTGGGCATTGGAAGCTGGCTGTTCCACATGACTCTGAAGTACCATTTCCAGCTGCTCGACGAGCTGCCGATGATCTACGCCACTTGCATTCCTCTGTGGTCGACGTTTTCATGGGCCAAAAGCAAGAAAACGTCACAGGTTCTGGGCGCAGCGATCTTTGCCGGCGCCTCGCTTCTCACAGCCATCTACCTGCGCTACAAGAACCCCACGATCCACCAAACGGCGTACGGTGCGTTGAACGTGATCATCATTCTCAAAAGCATTCGGCAAGCACACACGTATGTCAATGACGAGAAGGCCTTGTCCAACCTGAACTGGACTCTAGCGATTGGCGTCAGCGAGTTTTTGTTTGGCTGGTTCTTGTGGAACCTAGACATCCACTTCTGCGAGCTGTGGATCAGCATCCGTAGGTCAATTGGCCTGCCTTTTGGCCTTCTTATCGAGGGTCATGGCTGGTGGCACCTGCTCACTGGTCTGGGGGTCTACTCGTACCTCGTCTACTTGGAATACCTCAGGGCTTTCCAATTAAAGATCTCTGACGAGTACGAGTATGTGTGGAAGTACAAGATCATGCCTGTTGTCCAATTCTCAAACAAGAAGAAGCTGCATTAGTCCAAGCAGTCCATGCCTGCACATTCTATTCGCGCAGTCTCCCTTAAGTGGGGATCCCGAAAATGGGATAGTTGAAGGTGCGTGCACCGTGGACATCGGCACAAAGTTCTAAGTCTGAGGTATTTATATGTATAGATACAGTCTTTGGAGAATCCCTGAATCTAAGTAGTACGCACCGTTTCAACTTTCGTTTCCTAAATCTCAATGCTGTGTGCTCCATTATGGCCTCCGGTGATTGTTTCAATCATCGCTGAGTAGTGAGCACATACATGACGAAGCACACAGGGCGTCCCAAAGCAGACCACGACCTCACTTATCGCTCTCTATATTGGGCAGGGTCACGCCAAAACCCGAAGAGGAGAAACCTTACTGTCGGACAGAAGGCATGTGACCTTAGCACTTTAGATCCGGGATGACTTAGGCCCAGTACCACACGTATGACGCGGTGCCCCTGGGAACACGAAATCAGGCAGGACCAGCTTACAAGAGAGCAGGTAGAGTAAAACCAAGTTGATATGTAACAATGTAGAACTGATTATATGGACGCAGATGACTCATGGATACCACGCGATCAATGGTTTTGATGTCTCGGCATGTCTTACTCTGTGACTATCTCGGGAGGGGATTTCGAGTCTAGCTTCCCAGCACGCAAGAGAAGGAACTAAAAAAACGCTTAAAATCATCGCTGACTAGAGCGATAACTTGCTTTTCACGAACGGTGACCGGTTTTGACAAGGTTATGGGTACAAGCTAATAAGCCATCAGGCGGAATGGCTTGTGTGGTAAGGGAGCTGTCCGGACAGGATTGGCATGAGCCTGACAGCAGGCGTTATAAGTCGACGCTGAAATCAAGTTTTGGCCGAGCTTGCTAAAAATGAAATTAGAATAAGAAATTGAAGTTGGATTGAAGTTGGATTGCTTGGGATATTTGTGTCAATAGATGCTGATGACTTGTCGCGTCCTCTCCAACACAGCTTGAACTCAGGGTATGGTGTGTTCCATATCGAGTAATGTCGGCAGCATTCATCGGTGCTACCCTTTTTCTCACTTTATATATATTCCATAGACATTCATTTTCAAAGTAGGTCTTTTACTATGTTGACCCGTAATGCTGATTATAAACAGCAGCTTATACGCCTGAGCGGTTACATGAGTATTGAGCTTTATGGCCAAGCGACCGTTGCAAAAGTCGATTTTAACAGCCCGGTCACGCACATTCCATACCGAGCTCTCCCTGGACTTCCCCACACTTTCGAAGGACATTCTAAAGGTTTCTCTGGAGATGTTGTGGGGTACGAAAATGTGATACTCAGAGCCAGCATTTTCGCGACTGTGAAGATGCGTGTGCCAATCATCGATGTCCCGGGGGATTTACCTGTCGTTGCTAAGGATTTTCTGGTTGAAGCAAATGTAACACACGTCTTGGCCCCTGACGCTTTGCAATTTGGCAAACTTGTGTTCAAGCTATCGAGGCTTTTCATGTGGATTCCTGTGTTTTACAACCGAGAGATACTAGAAGAAGATATGCGTGATACAGTGCATAGCGTTTCTCTGAATTCATCTTGTGAAACCCGAGAATTGACGGCTACGGAGGTTTTGCAGACTGAGAACCTTACCTTGAATCCCGGAGCAAGCGATAGCGCAACATTGACGATGCTAGAGGGACACTGTGGGCTTGAGCTGAGCTTTGTTTGGCCCATGGACTCGGGGTCCAATAATTCTGCTGCTAAGAATTCAGCCTATCACGACGATTTTCGGGCCAATGCAATGGCACATAATCAATATCCTGACCCTCTTCGAGAGAACTTTCGAGAGCGCACTTCTCAGCGAACCACCAGGAACCCACGTAGCGCCGGTAAGCCTGAGGACAATTTCAATGTTGAAGACACTGAAGACCCGGCGGTGACCGTGAAGAAGGGAACTATGAATACTTTGTGGCGTGTATTTACTGGTGAAATAAAACCGGTGGCGCAAAGAAATGTAGCTTTTTTCGTGCTTCTGGTGGTAGTTATGGCTTTCGTTTTCAGAGAATGTTACCCAACTTGCCCTGCCAAGGACAGTGCTTGAAAATTTCTAAGATTGTCAAGCTAATTGAAGGTGGGACGGGGGACATAAAATTCCTCGGTATCTCTCAACGTGAGTGTTTATAGGTGTCTCAGGAATAAATGGAAGCTAGGCGGAATAAGGACAGCAGTAATAAGATGGTGTGCTCGCATGCTGTGCTAGTTAAGGAAGATATTGGAAAGCATGATACATTATGGTTCGACGCATGTATGTTGAGTCAGTGATGGATAAATGTGAGTGACAGATCGAGAAGACTTATGCTGTTAGACAAAATCAGTAAATAGACAATGCATCCGCAGAGACTACCCGCACCCGTTGTGAGCTAGCTGGTGACAAGCCCCGGTGAAATGGATCTTTTAGGCGTCAAGTACGCTGTTCGTCGATGATGACTTCATGGTTACAGCTAGGGTGTCTGCATCAAGCAGGGGCGCGTCTGTCGGACGGTAGGCATGTGATCTGAGCACTTTGGATTAGGGATGGCTTATGCCGCGATGCGCCTGGGTGTTGGACGATGAATCATCACATTTTGTATAAGGTTAGCCGTATTCTTACTTAACCAATAAGTGGTATACTTAAGTTTCTTGTAAGCTGGCCTTGGGCTTGGTGCCGGAGCTCGCTATGCTGTCCTCAGCTCACAGATCACATGCACTACGACACTGGGAACGAGTAATGAGGCAGGACCAACTTGCAACAGAACAGATAGAGTAAAATCAAATTAGTGTTGTCTAATAATATTGAATCTATAGATGCAGATGACTCAGCATCGTCTCAAACACCTACCTACTTAGAGGTCCGCCGTGCGTCAGGGCTGAAGTCGGTCCCCGCGTGCATCGAGAGTTGTGTTTGAACGCGTATCGTTTCATCGACGGGGAATCAGCCGCTCAGATGCTTAATCCTCTAGTCACCCCGCGAGATAAATTTTCTTGTTTATTATTTTGTGTAGAGTGTTTATTCCTGCTATTCGCAAACAAATCATCGGGCCGGGACCCGTAAACGCGTGCTATTATTTGGGGCCCATGCGAGTCCCCAAGAAATAGTGGCAACATCATTGGACAAGTGTCAGCAGCCTCTGCAGCATGCGGGCCAGATCACGCCGCTGGCTTCCGGACCCAGGGCCTTGGCCACTAATATAGAAGCTAATTCGAAGCCCGGTTAGGGCTATGCAGTCCAGGGGCCACAAGCTCTTGTGCAACAATCAACTTAAAGCGCAAGCGATCGTTCCCTATAACATCAAGATTTAGATTGAGATTAACGATTCTCATTTTAAATTCATTACTACGGCTATTACCGGCTGATCATACACAGAACCCTGGCAATTTCGTGAAAGGGTATCTTATAAGCGTACACAAAGCACAAGATGGTTCTCGTTTTTCTTAAAAACATGTTGACCGGCGGCCCGCAGAAGCCCCTGCTGCCAACAGACTCGTCGAACGCGAACTACGCAAGCGTGGATGACAACAGTCAAAAGAGCAGCGTGAGCTACGAGGGCATTTCGAACCCGCGCGTTGTCAGTGATGTCATTATCGGCCTGTCTGATGGACTCACTGTTCCATTTGCGCTTACGGCCGGTCTGAGTTCGCTCGGAGACTCGAAGCTCGTTATCACCGGTGGCATGGCCGAGCTTGTTTCCGGCGCCATTTCGATGGGCCTTGGCGGGTTCCTTGCTGCGAAGTCGGAGAAGGAGTACTTCCACACGCAGATCGAGAAAGAAAAATCTAACTACCACGTCAGTGGAGACACACAGGCTTGCATTGCTGAGGCCCTGAGCGAGTTCAAGCTCAGCGGTGAGACCCTGGCTGCGATCTCGCATGATATTGAGAAGGAGCAGGACACATACGCGAGCTTCATGGTGAAGGTCGTGCGCGGCGTCGAGGAGCCTGCGGAGGACCGCGAGCTCACGTCTGCTTTGACCATTGGTCTCTCATATTTCCTTGGTGGATTCATCCCTCTGATTCCTTACTTCTTTGCGTCGGTTGTAGAGACCGGCCTCATCTGGTCGGTGATCATCATGATTGTCACCCTGTTTGTATTCGGCTACACGAAGACCGTGCTGTCGCTCGGCACTGATGTCCCGACCCACAGCTGCATGTGGAATGGACTCAGCATGCTGCTCACAGGAGGCTTTGCGGCCTCGGCTGCATGGGGTCTCGTTCGCCTCATTGAATGAAAACTGCATATGGCGCGGCCTTTCTCCTAATTTATTGGAACCTTTTTATTTATCTTTAGACACCCACCCTCGTATACGATAGAATAATCGACTCACTGAAACTCTTATGCGATCTCTATTCTAAATGGCTTCTTACGGAATGAGCGATCAAGCTGGTTATCAATGGCAAGACAAAACGATTCAAAAGAGCCAATATTCAAGAGAGAGGACGTATGCGCGAGAACGAATGCGCCCAAAACTCACAGCGGAGCTTGCACTTCATTTTGAATAGCCAAATCCAGGACCGACTTGGATTGCTATATCAGTCGGCATATAGCCTTAGCGCTCACGTGCCGATAACTAAGTGGCCGTTGAGCCGTTGAGCATGGATCTCCACTTTGCCAATGTCGTTCGATCTGAAAACTATCCAAGAAGACCTTATTGCGATTGCGCAGGACGCGGGGCAGACTATTCGCGTGAGGAGTGGTACCGTGCAGTTCGATGACAAGAAGAATGCCGTCGATCTGGTTACCGAAGTCGACAAGCACGTCGAGACCCTCGTGAGTAAAGCGCTGCGCGAGAAGTATCCTGACTTTGAATTCATGGGCGAGGAGACCTACGTGCCGGGGAAGTCAGTTTTGACGGACGCCCCGACGTTTATTGTGGATCCGATCGACGGCACGACGAACTTCGTGCACTTCTTCCCGAACGCCTGCATTTCGTTGGGCCTCGCCATTGACAAGGTGCCTGTTGTTGGTGTTATCTATAACCCGTTTTTGGACCAGCTCTACACTGGAGCCAAGGGCCTTGGCTCTTACCTGAATGGTCAGAAGCTGCCATTGCGCCCGTCCTCGCGGCCGCTGACGCTGCAGAGCTCGCTGTGTGCCATTGAGTGGGGGTCGGACCGCGACGGCGACAACTACAAACACAAGCTTGCCACATTCGACAGCCTTGCGCGCAAGGATGGCGGGTTTGTGCACGGTTTCCGCAGCCTTGGCTCTGCTGCTCTGAACCTAGGCGCTGTGGCCGCCGGCTGGGTCGACAGCTACTGGGAGGGCGGCTGCTACGCCTGGGATGTTTGTGCTGGCTGGGTGATTCTGCAGGAGGCTGGCGGCACGATGGTGTCCGGCATTCCTGGAGACTGGGAGCCGCCAGTCACGAACCGCGTGTACTTGGCCGTCCGCGGAGCGAGCGAGTCGCAGCAGCGAGAGTACATTGAGGCTTACTGGAGCAACGTCAAGGGCAAGCTTGAGTACCAGCATTGAGCCGGATCTGTCCGCTGGCGGATCGCACAAGGTATTGAAAACATGAGCACATGTTGCTTCACGCCTGGCTCATCGGCACTAAGATATAAAAAGATATTGAACTAACAATCACAAGCATCCGAATATGAGATAAAAATCCCAAATCTAAAGAGCACAATGCCGGATCGTGTATCAAAGCGTACTAGCACCTCCTTAAGCACAACGCACAGTGACATTATAAGCGAGTATATATGACAATGCTGAATATAAACCCAAGATCTGAAATCGCACTAATTTTTTCAAGTGAACATTGCACGATTCGGCGCGCTATTCTTCTGCAGGCTCGCAGCAGGCCGGTAGCAGGCCGGTGGAAGCCCTTGCCCCGAGCAGCTTGTGACTGGAGCAAGCCGTTAGCGTAGACATTACTGCGCGAATTCATTCTCATGACCGAAAGTTTGCCCGGAGAGATCATTGGGCTGTTTGCTGGCATCGCGATTTGCGCGCCAGCTTTATACCAGCTGCGGTCGCAGATCAGCACGCCGACAAAGTCCCCGCTGCCCGCACATTGCTGGTTGCTGTGGGCCGGCGGCCTGCTGGGCCTTGCTCTGCTGTTTATGCTTGTTCCTCGGGCACCAAGCGAGACCTCGCTTGACTCTCCTGAAAGCCCGCGGACTCTCGGCTACTCGTCGCTCGTGGCGTGCGTTTTGTACGAGGCATGCTGGTCCCTGGACAGCGTGTCGCCCGCCGCCTCTGCGTCCCGGAAAACGAAGGCTGTGGTCCAGCACCTGTTCCCGGCCATCGTTGTGACAGGCATTGTGTGTCTGAGTATCGGCTTGATCCACGGTCCTGTGATTAAGTCGCGGCCGTTTTACCGCGACTTTCTCACGATCGTCGCATCGGTATTCGCCGTGGGCCATATCGTGGCATCGTTCCTGGCTCCGCGCACGCTGAGCACGGCCCACATTGCTCGTGGCGGACCCGAGGTCGCGGGACTGTACTGGATGCCAATCGTCATGCAGATGCTCGGGCTGTTCACGGGCATTTTCAGCTGCACGCTCATCTACACAAACCCCGAATGGCACGGAATCATACTGCTGAGCGTCATTTTTGCCTCGGATGCGTTCTACATTCTGTGCGGCCGTCTCAAGGTGCGCAAGGAGCAGACGCACTACGGTCCTGTCCAGTCCTAGCTGCGCCCAGTGCTAGGCGCAGTGTACAGGCATACGGCTATATGTGCACAGCCTGTGCACAGCGATCTGCGCACACGTAAATTGGTGTGTACTTTCGCACTGACTACATAAATAGCGCGGTGTCGCGCGTTACTTGGATCCTGATCCACAGCACATACTTACATAGCGTCGTCCGAAACACTTATCTTATAAGCATATATTCACGGACAGTCTCTAATCCGCATTCATTGCACATCATCCCTTGCACACCATTTATTGCACACCATTTATTGCACACCATTTACATATTTCACTCAATTCCACGCTCAGCTTGGATCCCACTATACAGGCTCGCTTTATACACGTCGCTTTCCTCGAGCACGTGAGCACGTCGATGTTCTCGCGTTCGCGCTGCCCCTCCTCGGTACACGTTCGGCCTTCGCACTTTCCAGGTTCGAGACTTCTGGGCCGTTTGTTTTTTGTTTTTGGATGTCCACTAAAGACGAGAAGCGCGATGGCGCAGTGATTCTGCGCATCAATGGACTTTGGGTTTCGTACGCCCACACGGCGTGTGCCGGCGGTGCGTTTCTTGCCGCGCTGGTTGTGGGGTGCCTTCTGCACTTCGAGAAGATCGTGCAGAACGAGCATTTCGGGTACCCGCAAGAATGGTTTCCCAGCGTGAGCGCGACGATCGGTGACAGGTACCCTGAGCGCAGTGTCTACCAGCTGTTTATTGCCCTGACCAGTGGGCCGCGCTTCCTGCTCGTGATCTTGACGTATCTGCTCACTGCCAAGCCGGGATCGTCGATTCCCGTCGTGCTCTTCGTTTGCGGCATTCTCAGGACTTTCACTTGTGGTGGCTGGACGTACGTCACCTCGACTGACGACCACGACTGGCATGACGTTTTTATGATCAGCTATATCGTGCTTACTCTGCCGTGGACGGCCCTGCGCACGATTGCGACGCCGAAATCGAACCCCAAGGCCAGGAAGTACCGCCTGGTGGTCGCCTCGACTTTCTTCGGGCTGCTCGTGCCCCTGATCTACTTCTTTATCCAGCACAAGGTCCACAAGATTCCTGGCGCGTACACCATCTACGCCTTCTTTGAGTGGTCGCTCGTGGGCCTCGACATCGCATTTGATGCGGGAACGGCGTACGATTTCCCGCAGCTCGAGATCGCCTTCGTGAACACCGAATCCGGCTCAGCCAAGGTCAGCGAAATCGAGGTCCTCAGGGATCCGTCGCAGCTGCGCCGCGGACCGCCAGTTATTGGGTTCGTGGTTTCCGTGGTTAACTGGTTCGTGTGGTGGTCCGTCATCACCTCGGTTGGTGCTATGATCTGGTACTTCCCGCTCTGGTACATGGGCATCAGCGGTTACGAGGCCTTCGCGCTTACCATCGTGTCTCCGGTGCTGTTGGCTATTCCGCCACTCCGCAAACTGTTCACCAGGTTCCCGCAGCTCGCATTTGCCGGCCAGACCATTGGCGTGGCTTCCTACTGGGTGGCCAGCCCCCCTGACAGAATGATGTGGGTCGGCATTGGTGCTGGCTTCGCCAGCATTGCTTTCGCATCCACGTTCCACGCAGCCGCCTCTAGCTCGCGACCGGGTGTGTTGTCCGGCCAGGCCGTCGCCTTCATGGTGGGGCTGATTCTCACTGCCGTGGCCCGCATCCCTGGCTACACGAAGAATCCCATCTGGCCCATTGTAAAGCCCTCTATTGGCGGTATCAATCACTGGGGCGTGGCATTCTCTCTCGTGGGTGCAGCCTGTGCAAGCACGATGGTTCCTGACCGCACGGCAGGGCCGATTGCCCAAAATGCCGCCTCCAAGAAGGAGGAGAAAAAGTCGACGAAGGTTCCGTCGGCCACCGCAGTCGCGCTTGGATTCGGCGCCTGGATCTTCGTTATCACGACCTATCTCACCGAGGTCTCGACTCTGCCGTTGTGGGTCTGGGACGGTTTCCCCCTGCGTGGCCCGGCTCCTATGCCCCACGGCATCCTTGTTCTATTTGCCACGGCCGCGGGCCTTTACTACGGCCTCAAGTCGAAATGGGCATTTAGCCGGACAGGTCTGCTGGCGTTCAACGCTGCGATGGTTGGGCTGTCTCAGCTGAACCACTGGCCCGGATTTATCTGCGGGTTGGTTGTTGCCTTTTACACCTCGGCTATCGCTCCCTCGTTCTTGGAGGCTGCAGCCGCTCACCACCCGGTGAAGACGTTTGGTGCGGGTCTGTTTGTTTATGTTGGGTTCATGTTTGCAGAGACGTGGACTGTTGCGTATGCGTTCGTGCCTGGAGGAGAGCTGCTGCGGGAACGTACCTGGGTAGTTATGCTTCTCGAGCAGCTGCTCATCAGCGTTGGCGTGACCAGCATTGCGCCGTCGTTCAAGGTGAGCTCTGCCGTGCGCAAGCTAAGGAAGCTGACGTCGTGGGCGCTTGTCCTGTCCCTGGGCTTTGCTACTCTGTTCACCTTCAACCGCTTGCAGCGCGTTGTTCCAGAGCCCGTGCACCCGGAGAGCCACGCACTTACTGCCGGCATCTGGACCATCCACTTCGGCCTCGACAATGGCCTGTGGGCAAGCGAGAACCGGATGGCCGATCTTATCAGAGATGCGGAGCTGGACATCGTTGGATTGCTCGAGTCAGACACGCAGCGCATCATTGGTGGTCACCGTGACCTCACGCAAGAAATTGCCGAGACTCTTGGATTCTATGCGGATTACGGCCCCAGTGCAGACAAGCACACATGGGGTGCGGCGCTCCTCTCTCGATTCCCGATCCTGCGTAGCGAGCACCACCTCACGCCGAGCCCCGTGGGCGAGTTGGCTCCCGCCATCCACGCTACTTTGGACGTTTACGGAGAAGAGGTAGATGTTGTTGTGTTCCACTCGGGACAGGAGGAGGACCCTCATGACCGCGAGCTGCAGACAAAGTACGTTTCTGGGCTCCTGCGCTCCTCTGGGGACCGACCTACGATTCTGCTGTCGTACCTTGTCACAAAGCCGCTGCAGGGCAACTATAATACGTGGGTATCTGACTACTCGGGGATGCACGACATCGACCCCACCGACGATGACAGATGGTGCGAGTACATTCTGTACAAGAACCTGCGACGCACCGGATATGCGCGCATCTCGCGAGACTCCATCACCGACACCGAGCTACAGGTTGGCCGGTTCCAGGTGTTTGAGCAGCCCGACTACTCGAACAAACGGATCGACGAGCAGGAGGTTGAAGAAGGACTGCAATTCCCCTCGGTGTTCCGTGGAGCTGGAATTAGGGGTCACCGTTACCATGTGTTCGACGAGCCTCGATACTTTGAGTGAGGAACGATATGATACCTTTAGTATGTATGTTGCTGTAATAACGAGTGCGAATGATGATTTCATGTGCACACACTTGATATGCACAGGTAATGCGTATGGTGAATGTGCGATTTATGTAACTAGAGATTTGGTTCGCTTTCAATTGGGGTGTTTAGTTGTCCGAGACGAGACTATTACTATCACATGTAGTTGGGCAAGTGAGCGGCATTGGATATGCATCATGATTCAGCTACGCAAGAGTCCAGCCACGTTGCTCCCAAGCTTTTTTACGGATTCGTACCCAGAGCATGTTTACATCCAATATTACATAGCAATTTGATACGGAGGTTATGAACCGGTGAGCAGAAATGCGGAGGCTGGAACGAGGACTGTGCCTGAGACCATGTTCGATTGGATCTCACAATTAATAACGTTCATCGGCAGCCCAGACCTAACCCCCGCGTCCGCCTTCCTATGGTTTCTAGACGCTTGTTTGCAGACAGTGCGCTAGGATCGGGACCGCGGAGAAAATTGCTTGACATTACATTTCGGTTTGCGTAGTACTGGGTCCACCAACTTTCAAACTCTTATCGACCCACGCAGTCCACGCATGAATGGGAAATTGATCTTGGATGATGCACGGCGCGGAAGGTCGCGTAGCCCCTGCCCTGGCCAATTTACATGAGAGAGCGTCGGGCGATTATATATGAGGGGCGAGTCCCGGCGGTATTGCCGGAGGGGAAATTAAAACCTTCTTCAATTTGGTAGGCTTTTTGCAATAGAGCTCGTGCCTTGAGACGCCTTCTATACTTACGGAACTAAAATGAAGCTCTTGCTTTCGTTGCCACTGCTTTTCCTCCAACTCGTCTCGATGGCGTGGGCGATCCCCATACCTGCAGACTCAACTGCGAGCACGCCACGGCTTGAGACGCGCGGCACCCCAGAGACATACATTGTGATTTTCCAGAGCGGAACAAACACCCCCGACAACGTCGTGAAGTCGCTCGAGGCGGGCATGAAGGGTCTTGGCGCCAAGATCATTTACGAGTACCAAGCGATAATCAAGGGATTCTCGATCTCCCTTGACTCGGATCTGCTGCCGAAATTGCAGGCGATGAACGACCTGAACTACCCATTTATTATCGAAATTGATAAGGCTGTGCACACCCTCGCTTGAACTTGCGCACGCGGCCCTTGGGCGTCCTGGACCCGGATTCGCAGGCGCTGAATTCGAACTCGTGGGAGCGCGCTCTTGAATATGACTGAAAATGACCCTGGAAATGACCAACACGACTTTTAAACATGACCTTCTCTTTGCATTGTACCATGACTATATAACCGATGAAAAATATGACATTAGACGAAGAGCACTTGCGCGCCGCTCGGCACACGCAGCTGGTGCTCGCAGAGCTCTAGCTGCATCTATTAATCGCGCTCCAAATTGATGTTGTCCCGTCCAAACCTCGCGTACAGCGCGGTCTTGAGCCCATCCATCTCCGAAAGCAGTCCGTCCTTTTCGGACACCTTCGTGTCCAAAAGACGCTGGACCTCGTCTTTGCGCTCCTCGATCCGCCGCATGATCTCGCTCTGAGGCATGTAAACGAACGCATCGCCGAGCCGGTACATGAGCTTCTCGTCCTCGTCTACAAGCTCGATCTCCATCTCGAGGTCGTCGAGATCTTCCTTCTGCTGCTTGAAGGTCGTTACCTGTGACTCGCAGTCTTCGAGCCGGCTGTTCAGCTTCGAAAACTGGTTAATTTTCTGCTGGTCGGCCCATTCTACCTCCATCGTGTTGCAGTGAATGGTGGTCACGATTACTCAATACATTGGCGAGGCCTTCCGAAGGCTCACCCGGCGCCGTTCCAGGAACAGCTGAACGAGCATTCGTTGACACGAGCCACTCGAGGCTGAGCGAGGGGCACAGAAAAATATGAACTGAGGGCAAAAACAAAAAAAAGACGTGGATCAAAGCTTTGTGTCGAATGAGACTGCCGCATGTCTTTGCCCAGTCGATGCAGCGCGTCTTTACAGAACCACCAAGGAAACTCGGACTTGCGGTTTCCGGAGGCGTGGATTCAATGGCACTGGCCAGCCTTGCGTCGCAGTGGGCCACCTCGACCGAGCTCCATGCGTATATTGTGGATCACAAGCTGCGCCGTGAGAGCACAGACGAAGCCCACGAAGTAGCCCAAAGCCTGAGCGCGCTCGGGCTGTACCCCCACATTCTCACACTGAAAAGCTTGCGCGGTGACGCAAGCAAATCGAGAATGGAAGAGTATGCGCGGCATGCAAGGAGAGCCGTGTTCACCGAGGCGTGTGCTGCAGAACACATTTCGCACCTTGTGCTCGCGCACCACCAGAACGACCAGATCGAACTGTTTATCCAGAGACTTCTCGCGGGGAGCTCGTGGTTCGGCTTGGCAGGGATGAGCTTCACGTCGCCTATGTCGCTCGTGAGTCCTGTGGGCCAACGGCCGCTCACGCTGGTGAGACCGTTTCTACAAGTCCCAAAAAGTGAACTCCGCAATTGGTGTTCTGAAACTGGTGTTCCGTGGTGGGAGGACCCTACTAACGACGATATTTCGCTCACCCAGCGCAACCTTGTACGGAGGCTGTACCGCGATGGGTTGGAGCCTGCGGCTGTCAAGCCCGAGAACCTCGTGCCGCTGCTGAACTTCTTAGAGACCCAGCGTCTTCATGTAGGGCGCACTGCTGATGTTTATGTGGAGCGGTTTCGCGAGAAGGGGCTGCTCATGCATAATATACAGGACGGTACTGCCAGACTGAAGATCACAGACGACTTCGTACAGCTGCCTCTGATGATAATCAGCGAAGTTCTTGTGAGGATTGCAGCCGTCGTATCGCCATACGATGAGGACAAAATCGTCACACGGCGTCGCAAGCTGGACCGTGTGGCACGATTCTTCCACGAAACCCGCGGCCAGAATCGCCAGACCCGCCGCCAGAGGCTGAGTATCAACGTTATGGGCGTGCACTTTCAATTCACAAAAAACTCGGTCCTGGAAATGACTCCCGAGCCGTTGCGCCGCAATCAAAGCCCTGTGATTGGCGTCTACAAGGTGACAAAATCATGGAGTAACTGGATACTCGTGGACAATAGGTGGTTCATGCGATGGAAGCTGCCGAACTCGTGCCACGATGACGCAAGAGAAGTTCGTGTAGACATACTGAACGATGAAATTCTGCAACGATTGTCTCAAGTATCGCAAAAAGGTGTTCGTGGTGTCTGTAGACGACTGCCTGTGCTCGCATGGAACGACACTGACATGAGCGTGATTGGCCTTCCAACTCTCGAGCCGATGAACTGCCTTGACGTTGAATTCCAACCAAAAGTGTGTTCCTTTTAATTTATAAAACTACCACCTAATAGCTGCACATACTTGAACATATCTAGCTAGCGTCAGAAAACTGGACTGTTATACGCTACAAGCTACACCTTACAAGCTACGACTTTCCGTCTGCCAGCATGATTGGGCTACCTTATAGCAGCAAGTTACAGCGGAAGCTCGAAAGCAGTGCCGAATCAAACTATCTCTATCATTACCGTTGTTCGTGTTTACACTATAATCCGCTCATCGCTCATATGGAGATGAGTCACGTGCCAGCCTCAAACTACACTCTATTTTTCAGTTGTTGAGTCATCTGTGGAAGCACATCTACGTTCCACAAAGTCTGCGTATTTCTACACACGGATGAATTTCGCCGGCGAGGAAGAAAAAGTCCTGAAATACTGGGAGGAGATTAACGCTTTCCACCGCAGCTTGGAGCTGAGCGAGGGAAAGCCGAACTTCACCTTCTACGATGGTCCCCCGTTCGCTACGGGTACGCCACATTACGGCCACATGCTGGCATCCACAATCAAGGACATTGTTCCGCGGTATGCCACGATGAAGGGGTTCCATGTGTCCCGAAGATTCGGGTGGGATACCCACGGTCTTCCGATCGAGCACGAGATCGACAAGACCCTTGGCGTCCGTACGAAGGAGGATGTCATGGCTATGGGCATTGACAAGTACAACGATGAGTGCCGCAAGATTGTTATGCGCTTTGCTGATGTCTGGCGTCATGATATCGGCCGCTTGGGCCGTTGGATTGACTTCGACAACGATTACAAGACCATGTACCCATCGTTCATGGAGTCCGAGTGGTGGGCGTTCAAGAAGATGTTCGACAAGGGCGCTGTTTACCGCGGGTACCGCGTGATGCCGTACTCCACGGGCTGCACCACCCCGCTCTCTAACTTTGAGGCCCAGCAGAACTATAAGGAGGTCTCCGACCCTGCAGTCTCGGTGGCCTTCCCTCTTGTCGAGGACCCAGAGGTGTCATTGGTTGCATGGACCACGACGCCATGGACTTTGCCCTCGAACTTGTCGTTGGCCGTCAACCCGAAGTTTGAATACGTCGAGATCAAGAACGAAACCACGGGCAAGCGCTTCATCCTGTTGGAGAAGCTGCTTACGACCCTCTGGAAGAACCCCAAAAAGGAAAAGCTCACGACCGTGCGCAAGGTGAAGGGCTCGGAACTTGTCGGCAAGCAGTACAAGCCTCTGTTCGACTTCTTCTACGAGGAGTACAAGCACTCTGCATTCCGTGTCATTGGCGCCGAGTACGTCACTGATGACAGCGGTACTGGTGTGGTTCACCAAGCCCCCTCGTTTGGTGAGGCTGATTTCGAGGCATGCAAGGCTGCCGGCATCATCAGCGAGGAGCACCCCGGACCGAACCCCGTGGACGCAAACGGCAACTTCACGAATGAGGTTGGTCCCTTCTCTGGCATGTATGTCAAGGACGCTGACAGACCCATCATCCGCGACATCAAGTCGCGCGACAGACTCGTTAATGACAGCCAGATCCGACACAGCTACCCGTTCTGCTGGCGTTCGGACACGCCCCTGCTGTACAAGGCCGTCCCGGCTTGGTTTATCCGCGTGACTGACCACGTTGACCAGATCCTGGGCAACCTCGAGAAGACACATTGGGTCCCCTCGAACTTGCGCGACGGCAGATTCGGAAACTGGATCAAGGGTGCGCGCGATTGGAACGTCTCGCGTAACCGTTACTGGGGCACGCCGCTACCGATCTGGACATCGGAGGATCTTAGTGAGATGATCTGTGTTGGTAGCATTGCTGAACTCAAGGAGCTGAGTGGTGAGACGGTCACTGATCTGCACCGTGAGCATGTCGACCATATCGTCATCAAGTCACCGAAGACTGGTAAGGAGCTTCGTCGCGTTGAGGAGGTCTTCGACTGTTGGTTTGAGAGTGGCAGTATGCCCTTCGCCTCGCAGCACTACCCCTTCGAGAACAACAAGGAGGGTGAGCTGCGCTTCCCGGCCGATTTCATCAGCGAGGGTCTTGATCAGACTCGTGGCTGGTTCTACACGCTCACGGTGTTGGGTAACCACCTATTTGACCAGTCGCCGTTCAGGAACGTCTCTGTCACTGGTATTATTCTTGCATCGGACGGTAAGAAGATGTCCAAACGTTTGAAGAACTACCCGGACCCGAACGAGATGTTCGACAAGTACGGCGCCGATGCGATTCGTCTCTACCTCATCGACTCGCCTGTGCTTAGGGCCGAGTCCTTGCGATTCAAGGAGGAAGGCGTTCGTGAGGTTGTTGGCAAGGTGTTCATCCCGTGGTGGAACAGCTACAAGTTCTGGGACCACCAGGTGAGCTTGCTCAAGAAGCAGCACAACATCGACTTCGTGTACAACCCGAAGCGCATCAGCAATAATGTCATGGACCGCTGGATGCTGTCGACGCTGCAGAACCTGCTGAGCCACATCGAAAAAGAGATGACTGTGTACCGCCTGTATGGTGTTGTTCCTGGCCTTCTTGAGTTCTTGGACGACTTGACGAACTGGTACATTCGTCTCGACCGTTCCAGATTGAAGGGTGAGAATGGCGTTGAGGACACACTCGATGCATTGAACACGCTTTTCGAGGCCGAGTTCGTTTTCAGCCGCGCCATGGCTCCTTTCGTCCCCTTCCTATCAGAGAACATCTACCAAAAGCTGCGCCATGCGATCCCCGAGTCTGCCTTCGAGCATCTTGGTGTGAAGGACAACCGCTCGGTTCACTTCTTGCCGTACCCCGAGGTGCGACAGGAGCTTGTTGACGAGCCGACGCGACGCGCTGTTGACCGCATGCGGAAGGTCATTGAGTTTGGCCGCTACATGCGCGAGAAGCACTCGGTCAGCTTGAAGACCCCGCTGCGCGAGCTCATTGTTGTGCACACAGACAAGCAGTACTTAGAAGATCTCGAGAAGCTGAAGGGCTTTGTTCTTGATGAGCTTAACGTTCGTGACTTCGTGCTGAGCAGCGATGAGCAGAAGTACGGCGTGCAGTGCCGTGCGCAGGCCGACTGGCCCGTGCTTGGCAAGAAGCTGAAGCGCGACGTCATGCGTGTGAAGAAGGCTCTGCCCAGCGTCCCGTCGGAGGACATCGTAGCCTACATGTCGACTGGTG
Organism: Starmerella powellii; assembly: GCA_030568915.1. NCBI lineage: Eukaryota > Fungi > Ascomycota > Dipodascomycetes > Dipodascales > Trichomonascaceae > Starmerella > Starmerella powellii. The sequence goes on along the minus strand of JAJMJE010000006.1, from coordinate 270,438 downwards.
AGATCACCGTTGACGGCATCCCGCTCGTCAAGGGCGACCTGCAAGTCTTCCGCGCCATTGACGAGTCGAAGCTCGAGAAGAACTTCGTGTCTGCGGGCGACAACGAGGTGCAGCTCATTCTGGACACGACCGTTGATGAGACGCTGAAGTCCGAGGGCATTGCGCGCGAGTTCATGAACCGTGTGCAGCGCTACCGAAAGAAGATCGGGCTGCAGACGACCGACGACGTCCAGGTCGAGTACTCTCCCCTGCAGGACGAGGCTGGCTCGCTCGTGGGTTGCTTGACTGCGAACAAGGAAATGGTCACGAAGTCGCTGCGCGTTCCCGCGCGTGCGTACACGGAGTCTGCCGAGGAGGTGATTGGCGAAGAGGAGCAGCAGATCGGCGACATTACCTTCAAATTGCGGCTGCTCAAGCTGTAATGTAAATTTTTATATACAAGTGGTATATACAAGTGGTACTTTAGATTTTACACTCGCTGCGCAATTCCTACAGGCACAAGCGAACGACTATTCCATGAGGACGTCCGAACCCCGGCACCGAAATGGCCCGAAGCCTAGGAACACCTGAGCTGTATCACGTGATCAGGTAGAAACCCCACCCGTTTAAGCCTACCACATGCGTTGTATTCCTACCCTTCTAATTTTATAGAGCGTTTAGAACCAGAAGCAAGATGAGGTTCTTACTTTCCAAAGCGACGCCAGTACCACGGATTTTGTTCGGCTCGACGGCGTACCGGGCAGCCGCGAGGCCCGCTGCTAGCCGTGCAGCCCTTTTCAGCACGGCGCGGCCCAGCTTGCAGCAAAAGCAACCAATGGCGGCTGCGCCACAGAAGATGAAGTCTACGCTCGGCCCCGATGCGGCGAACCCAACGACAATTGCGCAGCCTGCATTCACGAAGTCTGGACAGTTGCTCCGAGTGAGCATAAGCGAAACGGCAGCGAACAAGCTGCGGCAGGTGAAGGAGGAGGACAAGCGCCCCGACATGGTTCTGAGAATCCTTGTTGAGTCCGGCGGGTGCCACGGCTTCCAATACATATTCAAGCTGCCCGATGCCTCAGACATCAAGGCGGACGACAGCATATTCGAGAGAAACGGGTCGCGAGTCGTGATCGACCACCGCTCGCTGCGCATCTTGCGGGACTCCACGGTCGACTACACAACCGAGCTCATCGGCTCCCAATTCAAAATCACATCGCCACATACCTCGTCTTCCTGCGGATGCGGGTCATCGTTCTCTCTGGACATGGAAGATTAGTGACATGATATTTACCCGGCATGTCAGCGGCAAGGCGCAGCGCGATCTGCCACAGCATGGCGGGATGATGAACTATTTAAACATATTTAAGCATTACCCCAAGATATAAATGAAAACCTGATGATCGTCGGTGAATCTTGCGTCTTGTCGTGCACGCCCACCAATCACGCCGTAACGTCATGGCCATGCGGTGGTGGTGAGTCAGGATGGGTAGTGGATCTAATCATTTTGAGGACTGTATCAATTGCTCATGGAGTCGACGGATCTCAAAGGGAAGCTGCCTCTTGTTGCCAAGGGCAAAGTGCGCGAGCTGTATGCTCTGCCCAACGACCGGCTTCTGTTTGTAGCCACCGACCGTATCAGTGCGTACGACGTTATTATGGAGAATGGGATTCCAGGAAAGGGCGAGCTTTTGACGAGCATGTCGAGGTTCTGGCTAAAATATCTGGAAGAAGTGATGCCGAACCATCTCGCGGACCGCGGCGATCCGCTCACTGACGGCTCGCTGCCGGCCGAGATCACCTCGGATGCAGATATCAAGAAGCAGCTTGAGAATCGGTCAATGGTCGTGAACAAATACAAGCTCGTGCCTCTCGAGGTGATTGTCCGTGGCTATATCACGGGAAGCGCCTGGTCCGAGTACCAGAAGCACGGCACGGTCCATGGCGTCAAGCAAAAGCCTGGCCTGCAGGAGAGCGAGCAGTTCCCCGAGCCGATCTTCACGCCGTCGACAAAGGCCGAGGCCGGCCAGCACGACGAAAACATCTCCAAGGAGCAGGCGGTAGAAATCTTGGGAGGTAACCAGCAGCTGCTCGACCAGGTCGAGAAGGCAGCGATCACGCTGTACAAGAAGGCGCGCGACTACGCCCTCACAAGGGGCATAATCATTGCCGACACGAAGTTCGAGTTCGGCGTTGATGAGAAGGGCGACCTAGTGCTTGTTGACGAGGTGCTGACCCCGGACTCGTCGCGCTTCTGGCCGAAGGATGGCTACACCCTGGGAAAGACGCAGGACAGCTTCGACAAGCAGTACCTGCGGAACTGGCTCGTTGCAAATGGACTCAAGGCAAAGGACGGCGTAAAGATGCCGGAGGACGTTGTTCTCAACACAGCCAAGAAGTACCGCGAGGTCTACGAGAAGCTGGATCCTTCCACGTCTCACGCGTAACCAGCAAGTGAAGTTACAGAATAGGAATCTCTCAATGAATTTGCTAATGCTTCTCGGAAGTTGACCCGCTTCGAAGGACAACAAAAACAATTAACATGTAAAAGAGTTATAATCCTACGCTTGTACTGTGAACGTATCGCGCAAGTGTCGCACACGAATTGCATTTTTTATGACATGCTAAATAAATGGTATTCTAGCAGCTATCGTGACAAGGTGAGTCGTGACAAGGTGGGTCGTGACAAGGTAAGCCGTGACAATGCGAGTCGTGACAATGCCGTGACATTGCAAGTCAAATTCATGCATGTAAATTTCATGTGGCGCAGCCTCGTATGCTCTAGTGGGGTGGTGCACTGGCGAGGCTGGCGGAGTGCAATGCTAAACGAGATCTCGCTCGCGCACAATCGAGTCTGTGAACTGCTCTGCATAAATCTCGAATTTATTATGATCGATGATCGTAACACAGCAGTTGCCGAGCTTGACGTTTCGGCGGGCTCGGCTTGAAACATCGCGGTTTGCAAAGCCAACCTTGCCAGGGCCTCTCAGGTACTCAAACAAGTGATAGAGCGCCGATCCGTGCGAAACGATCACAACTGTTTTGTAGCCGTTCTCTTCGGCGTCAGACAATACTTGGTTGTAGCCATTCTTCACTCGTTCAGTCAGAGCCTTGCTGTCCTCGCCATACGATAGCAGGCTCGGCAGATGGTCCGCATTACGCTTGCGAATTGCTTCCGAGTGGAGCATGCCTTCGATGACGCCCATATGCCGCTCTTTTAGGCCCTCGATGGGCGTGACGTCGATCTCGTCACCGCCGATGATTTCTGCAGTCCTGTAAGCTCGGGAAAGAGGGCTCGAGTAGATCGCGTCGATCTTCTCTCTTGCTCTCAGCACTTTGGCTACTTCCTCGGCCTGCGCCTCTCCACGCGCATTGAGCTTCGTGTCTAGATGGCCCTGCACACGCTTCTCCGCATTCGACGTCGTTTCGCCGTGTCTCAAAATAATCACCCTCATTATCGCGCGCAAACCGAGAATTTCAAGCGCTGCGGTCTGGATAAAACGGTGCCGCGAGCCTCAACTCGTATTTGATTCACGCTTAGTGACGCCTTACTGCCAGCCGTTATGCAACCAAGTGACGTGCCCAGTTCCTAAGCCACCACAAATTAGGTCAATCGTATACTGCGTTTGATGCAACAATATCACATCCGTCACACGTCACATGTATGCTCTCACATACAGCCTAGTACCCTCCTGCACATTCACATTACTGCTCCCCACATAATCAGACGCTCAACATTATAGGTGGCCTGCCTCGAGACGTGACGTTTAATTAGTTTGCTTTAGTTCTTTACGCATTGAACACACTAGCTACTGTGACTGAGCACATCACACATTGTGCACACTCAACATTTTTTTCATCGATATTCTGCTCTGTATGGTACTTTAATAAGATAAACCACCAAGCGCCTTACGAACTAGGCAGGGACTATATTGGCGGCCGACTACCATTAGTAAGCACATCCGATTTGTTTACACTCGCGAGCCACAAACACAGCAGCGAAGCATAGTAGGAACGACGCAGGGCGGATGGACTTCAAGCGCCTGGAAGCCTTCTGTCGCGAGGTGCAAGGTGATATCCAGAGCCTGGGTGCGGAGATAGATGCGTCAACCATCGCCTCCTGCGAGGAGGATATGCTTGCGATGCTGCAATCCACGGTAACGCGGTACGCCGTCGAGAAACGCCAGCTTCGCGACCAACTAAAAGGCCAATGCGAAGCGCTGAGAGAAGAAATTAGCCGCAAGCGACAGCTTATCGGGGAAGTGCCCTTCACAAGGTCAATCGCTGCGGGCAGCAACACGATGAACTTTGAATCTGATACCGTCGACGGAATTGTCGTCCCCCCTTACAAGCCCCTGCTTGACCAATTCATGGTCGAGCTAGAGCAATTGAATTCCAAGGTAAGCGAGAGAAGCCAGCGGCGTAACAGGCTGTGGTCCAGCATTTGCACCATGTCAAAGGAGCTCTCTGTGACGTCACCATCGATGCCTGATTCCTTATCTGATGCGGACATTGCAGTCTATGCGTCTCAGGAAGCCGAGCTTTCTAACATAAAGAGCCAACGATTGCAGCGAGTGAAGACTCTGGCAGCGAATATCGATTCTATGCAGCAGTATCTCGGCGATATGGATGGCATCGCACTCTCCGACCAGTACGTGCGACGCCTCGATGTACAAGCCATTGAGGAGCTCGAGCTCAAGTTCGAAGACACAAACTCGATTTATGTTCAACGCAAGGCCGAGGTCGAGAACCTAGAATCCCACATCACATCGCTTACAAGCGCGCTAGAAGTGCCATTGAAGCTGCCAGAATCGTCAGCAGGGGGGTCGAATGACCGAGTCGCTGCATTGAAGCATTACCTAGACGAGCTGAATCAATTGAAGTTGCAGAAACTCGACCTGTTTGTAAACAACTCTCGAGCGCGAATGGAGCGTTTATGGGATGAGTTGTTTCTGGACCCAGCTCAAAGAAAAGCATTTGAGACTGAAGGAGCGAGTGAGCAGCTCCTGGATGAAATGGAGGCGGAGACGCGGCGGCTCGAGCTTCTTGCAAAGTCTGACGAGCGCCAGCACGCTATCTCATTGTTGAAAAAGTACCAACAAATCATGGCTAACGAGGCGAAGTTAGACGAAATGTCCCATGACCCAGGAAGGCTCGCCAGGAGAGGATTTGCTGCGAGTTTGAAGCAGGAAGAACAATTGAGAAGGTTCAACGGAAAGCATAAACCAGAGGTGCTTTTAGCTCTTTCCAAGCTAGAGAAGGACTGGTCGGCCTCCCATAACGGTGAAACGTTTTTCGTGAACGGCAAGACTTTGAGTGCGATGCTTTCGGAGGAAAAGTCGAAGGAGACACTGACTGGCAAGAGGAGAATCTCAGCCGGACGCAAACGCCCCATGAGCTCGGAGCAGGCAAAAGCGGCCAAGTTGCCATCAAAGGTGAGATCCACACTGTCGATGCCTTCGTTAAACCCACCGCGGAGGCTTAATGCGCCGAGCTCCGCCCGGGACCATCGCGAAGCTGCTCATAGGAGGGTCGCTAACCTTGCGGCTAGACCAACAATGGCAGCAAGTGCAGCAGCAAGAGCAATGGCTAACCGAGCTCGACCAGCTGGCCCACCTGCGGTACCAGCTACGAGACAGAAACCAGGTGTGTCAATACAACAACCCCGGCCTAATAATATTCCAAGACGCCCGGTAAGTCGACCGCTTGTACCAATAAAACCCTCGCGGATCAACCTTCCATCACACACACCAGGGAGGCCGACCATGAACAGAAAATATGATAATGCACGACCAAAGACACCAGAGTGTGGATCAACGAACCGGCCACAAGATGTCGTAAAGACCAGACCCGTTCAGAACCAATCCGTTCAGAACCAAACCGCTCAGAACCAAACCGCTCAGAGCCAGTCAGCTCCATCATCCCAATGGGAGAGCGAGCAGCTGCAGAAGATGCAGAACCTTGAGATGTCATACTTTTTCGAAACATCCATTAACGACACAGCCTCTTCTGTCCGCCAGTCATTCGACTACGACCGTGACGCATTCTAAGAGTACAAGTTGGATGCAATTTTTATGTATTTAAAGCATGTAGGTGCTGAGCCTCTCTGCTATAGGCGGTACAAGGTCTTATTACAAGAACTCTTTCATCAAACGGTCGGTCTCTGAGTCCTTCAAATCCAGCAAAGTGGTCAGGACCGGCATTAGGTTGCGCCGTTGCCCTTTGTGCTCTATGAAGCCCAAAAGTACATTCTTGAGATATGCTTTCTGTTGTTCAGCACTCTCTTCGTCGGCTTCCGAGGACCCATTGGTACTGCTTATGCTGCCGCTGCGGCCTCGCTTTTTCAGCAACAGGTTTTCGTGCTTGAGCTTTTCGAAGTCCGCAGACAGCGCGCGTTGCGTCTTCTGCAGCTTCTCAATTCGCAGCGCATTGTCGCTGTTGACCTGCTTAAGGAGCTCATTCGCCTTTGCAGCGCCGGCTGCGGCCTCGCGTGCGTCTGCAAGCTCGGCTAACACGGATTCGAGTTCCGGAGTCTGTAGATCCACGCTCAGACCCGCACTTGAGGTACGTCGCGCTTGCGCACGTAGATCTGCTGAAGACGAGGCCTTAGACGGAGATCGCGCTTCGCTGATTGCAGCCTGGCTTTGGATGAGCTGGCGTCTGAGCTCTTCTTCGTGCGCTTCGGAGTCACGAAGCTGAGTACGCAGCGACTTTATTTGCAAGTTTAGCTGATCAGACTCACGGATGATCCTTTTGTTGAGGAACTCGACCTCTGCCTCGAGCTGTTCCTTCTCCGTGACTGCATTTGACAACTGGTTCACAGTCTCATCAGCCGACCGTCGTCGTCCCTTTTCCTTGATGAGCAGCTGGCCCTTTATAGCCGAGAGTTCTTGCAGCCTTTCCTGGGCTAACCGCTCCGATTCCTGCAGCTCGTCGCGTAAAATGTCTATTTCTGCCAACGTTTCCCGCAAACGCGTGTTTAGTTCGTCGAGCTGCGATCTGCTGATCGACTGCGACTTCGCGGCAGAGTCGCGGGCTTGCTCCGTCGTGCGGAGTTGCGACTCTAGCGAGCTCACTCGAGCCTTGAGTTCGTTTTCTAGCTTCGCATCGTGTTTGATTTGTGTGGCCTCGTGTTCCTTTTGTGCTTGTTGCTGCTTGACGCTTTCCAATTCGGCACGGGCTTTGCTCAAGTCGGCCTTCGCCGCTGAAGATGATGCTTGAAGCTCGTCGACTCGGCTCTGAGTTTCCCTCAGTTGTGTACTTAGCCTCTCGATCTCTTTTTGCTGTATCGTGGTCTTGGAGTTCAAGTCTTGCAAGTAGTCAACTAGCACCTGCGGCTCTGCAATGGAATTGCAAGGTGTGTGCTCACTCAGGACTTTTTCGTAGAGCCGTACAAGATCACTGCGCTTCTTTTCTAGCTTATAGGCCCGTAAAAGCTGTGGGTACTTTTCCTCGTACTTTGCAAACTTCGACAGTTTCGCTTGTAGCTCGGGGTCATTTTGTGAATTGTTGGCGTGGTTCCCACTCGTGGGCGCAGCAGGTGCGCTTGATGGAGCACTGCGAGCACTCGGCGGAGCAAGAGCGCTTGGCTGCCTGATTGATGAAGGTCTCGACGGCGAAGATTGGGACGTGCTGTTCCGCGACGCAGATTTTGCGCTGTCCGTCGACGCAGCCAGCTTATCGGACTCCGGTATCTCAGTGGTACGCGGTGTATTTGGCTGCTGCGGATCGGAGCTTTCCTGATTATCCGTGGTCTCCTTAGCGGCGGCCTCCTTGTCTTCAGTCTCCTGATCTTTGGGCTGGCCTTCTTCAGAATCCTTGAGCTCCTCTTTAGGTTCTTCTTTGGGTTCTTCTTTAGGATCCTCTTTAGACTCTGCTTTGGATTCCTCAGTGCCGCGTTCCGTAGGCTGTTGCGAGGGCTCGCGCTCCTCCGATCCGTTGGCATCAGAGCCGTCGGTTTTCTGGGACTCGCTCGACCCGTTTTCCTGAGTGACAGTGGGCTTCTGAACTTCACCAGCCTCGTTATCAGTTGGCTCTTGACCGTCCTCCAGATCCATTATGATGCTTTCTACGTTCGGACCGTCAGAACTCAGCAGCTTCGCGTTCCGCTCAATAGTGGAGATTGGATCATTGGCCGGCTTCTGTTGGGAACTCTGCTGGAATTCCTCGCTCAAGGTCTGCTTGAGCTGCGAGAAGCGAGAGATCATCCGCCGAACTCTGCGCGGTCTTGGCTGTAGACGATCAACGGACTCCGGGCGCTGGAGATGCCAGTTAGCTGGAGAGCGTTCAAGGCCTAGGACGTGCTGTCCACGTGACCGCGAGCGAGGAGCCCTCATATGCGGGACCATATATGGGACCGTCTATGCGGGACGTGAATCTCGCGTCGTAGGCAGAACCAGAAGCATTCGACATGTGTTATATGCTGATGGAGTATGTACGTAAATCTATAAGTAGTGACGCGCGTGCCTGCAGGCATGCGGGCTGCGGTGTCCTGAGAACTCGTAATTGTGAGTGGATCTGCGGCCCGGGCTAGAATTCCGGTGCTGTAATACGCTGCATTGTTAAGCGACTACCAGGTACTCTGCTTGAGTGTTAGTCTATCTAAATACCAGTCATTTTGCGGTGTTTTCAAACACCGACCACGGCAGCGGTTCTCCGGTCCTTTATGTAAATGGCATCACGTGCCATTACCGCTTATTCCCAGCTCGACATCGGAACGGTAACGCCATGCATACATATATATAGAAGTTAGGATACTCTGGGACTTGCGAAGTCTGCAACACAAGATGAGTTTCTCTATTCGATACGCAGTTCCCATGCACGGCCCCGGCTGCCAGCGCAGCGTGACCACAAAGATCGAAAGCCTGGAGAACGTCGACAAAGTCGACGTCGATCTGGCCAAGCAGGAAGTGGTCATTGAGGGGTCGGTTGCGCCATCGGCCGTCGTCGAGGCCATGCAGACTATTGGCCGCGACGCATTTGTGAGGGGCTCGGGGCAGCCGAACAGCGCAGCTGTTGCGATTCTCGAGACAAACGAGGGCAAAGTCGAAGGGCTGGCTCGCCTTATTGAGGTCGCGAAGGGCACAACGCTGTTCGACATCAGTGTGGACAAGGCGCACGCAGGAACGAACGCAGCGGTTTACTCGTTCGGCGACATCAGCAACCCACCACAGACGCTCGGTGCGAAACTCTTCAGCATCATCGGGCTGCCCGTGCCCGCGAAGAAGGAGCCCTTGACGATCAGCGCATGGTCGACCCACACAAATACGCCGCTGGCAAACCTGATCGGCCGCTCAATACATACCGAGTCTGGGCTCACAGGTATCATCGCACGCAGCGCAGGCCTGTTTGAGAATGACAAGAGTGTGTGCACATGCAGTGGTAAGACATCTTGGCAGGAGCGTGCCGACTTCCGCGCGAACACGAACGGGCATCTCTGAATCTCCTCACAAACAACTGTTGGACGATCTGTTGTTGATCGAGCGAGATAACCCGCTCAGGCCGAGTCCTCTTAAGTGACGATGAATGACACTATATAATTAGCAATACTCGTAGCATATCTAGTGTCAATTGACTATGTATCAAGGGCCGTAAATGCGTCAGTGCCAAAGCGCGGGGCGCAGCTTTCATGGACGCGGCTCTCAAGGACGCAAGCGTCTCGGGTCGCGAGGGAACAACGACGCGCGGCGGATGTTACCGAGACCAAGGTAGAACATGACAACACGCTCGAGACCAATGCCTCCGCCCGCGTGGGGCGGCGCACCGAGAGCGAACGCCTCGAAATACTCCTTGAGGCCCTCTCCGGTCGGCTCGACGCCGAACTCCTTCATGCGCTTGGCCAGCAGCGCGGGGTCATGGATACGCTGCGCACCACTGAGGATCTCCTCGCCACGCATGAAGAAGTCGTACGAGTTCGACAGCTTAGGGTTCTCGGCGTCCGGCATCGTGTAGAAGGGACGCACCTCAAGCGGGAACTTGTCCAAAATGTAGAAGTCGGTGTGGTACTTGGCGCGCACAAGCTTGCCGAGCGCCTTTTCTTGCTCGGTGCTCAGATCCTCGTAGTCGTTGATGTCCGGGTAGCCGTTCTCTCTCAGAAGCTTGATACCCTCGTGGTAGTGCAGCTTGACCATCTCGCCGTTGGGCGGGAGCTTGAACTCCTCCACGGGGTACTGCTTGCGCACGGTGGCCACGTCGGCGGCGTAGCGCGTCTTCAGCTCGGTGAAGATGAACACAAACATCTCGGCAATGAAGTTCACGACCTCGTCGTAGTGCTCCTCGAAGGCCATCTCGAGATCGAGACCGATGAACTCCGTCATGTGGCGGTGCGAGTTCGAGTTCTCGGCCCGGAACACCGGCGCGATCTCGTACACGCGCTCGTAGTCCGAGGCGATGAGCATCTGCTTGTAGAGCTGCGGCGACTGCGCCAAGTATGCCTCGCGCTTGAAGTAGCCGACCTTGAACACGCTGGAGCCGCTTTCACTCGCAGTACCAATGAGCTTCGGCGTGTGGATCTCGGTGAACCCGCGCTTCGAAAGGAACTCACGGAACAGAGAGGACACCGCCGCCTGGATGCGGAAAATGGCCTGGTTCGTGGGCGTGCGCAGATCAATGACACGCGAGTCGAGTCGCGTGTCGAGGTTCGTCACGGGCAAGCCCAGCGCCTCGGCCTCGGCCTCCGAGCGCATGCAGTCCTCGAGCTGGATCGGCAGCTGCTCGGGCGCAGCGCTGATGACGCGCAGCTCAGACACCTGGACCTCGGCGTTCTTCACAGTCGCAGACTTGATGGGTTCAGGCGCCGCATTCACAACACCCCTGACGAGCACAATCGACTCCTGCTTCAGGCTGCCGGCCCACTTCACCATCTGCTTGCTGATTTTCACGTTGTCAGCAACCACAAGTGCCTGGATGATCGTGGCCTTCGGGGCCTGGCGGAGCTCAAGGAAGCACATCTTGCTGCCTTGCATGCGTGCGTTGTGCACACGCGCGCGGAACAGGATCTCCCGGCCAGCCCACGTCTCGTCGATCTGCGAAATGTCCTTGATGCGCTCCTCTCCGGTCCGCTCGCTGTCCTTGCTGCGGATAAGGGGCAGGTCGCCGTAGCGGCCCTCGCTCACGTCGGGCTCACCGGCCTTTCGCTTCTCCTCCTCAGCAGCCACACGTGCGGCAATAGCGGCCTTCTTCTCGGCCTTCTCCTTCTCCTTCTGCAGCTTTTTCAAAGCGCTCTTGGTCAGCGGCTTTCCCTCGGCATCGAGGTGCAGCTGTTCAGTCTTTTCAGGCAGGTCAGACATCGTATAGTTAGGTTGTGAAAAACAACCCTGAGTCATGGGTCCACATCTCATGGCTCATACCTAATGGCTCATAATATTTCACATAGTATCAAATAGTACCGCTCATAATATGACCCATAACATGACTCACAAAATCGTTAAGATCCTACTTAGATCCTGTACTCGCAAAAGCTACGGCTCATGCCCCGACATTGTGACGGATCAACACGCATTGCCTGCTAGTGGTGCCTGGCCATGGGTAACATCGCGAGCATAATTTAGATACATATTCATACAATCCACGCCGTCTTGGCCATGAGCAAGTCACCCTTAGCCAGTCTTTTTGCGCGTGCGGCCACGGCTTTATTAACTTGCAGGTTGTCGAAATAAGGCTGGAACACCTCGGTGATTTCAGCAAAGGCGCTGTTCACTTCTCCGAGCATGGAGAGCGCCGGCGTGAGATCCGGCGTCTTGTCGGCCTCGTCCTTGCTGTCGGCAGCCCCGGAAGCAGCCGCGGCCTTCGACTCGGCAACGGTTTTTTCCAGGGCAAGCGAGAAGCTGTCGAGGCTCGCCAGGGTCGCTGCGATCGTGCTTTGGACGTACCCGAACTCATCTTCGCTGATCGACCTCGTGGTCATTCGGGCGACGCCTCGAATGGCAAACGCTGTGGTCTGCGGGTGGTGCAGCTTCGCCGCGAGCACTCGGTTTACGGGCTTTCGGAAAAGCGCGCCAAGGCTCGTGGCGAGCGTTGCGGCCTGCCAGCGCCGAGCCACGACCCCAACATGTCTTGCAACTTGTAAGAGGTAGGCTCGCGCCGCTTGCGCACGGGTCGTGGATTTTCTTTCCAAGGAATGGATGAAGCCGGCCATTTTCTTCTCAAAGGCAGACTCCGACTTGTACAAATTCGGCTTCTGCATGCGGATCTCAACATGATGAATGGTTCCTCTTCGAAGCGGATCGTCGTTGCCCGTGTTGCTGAGCAGCTCGGATGTGCTCGTGCGAGTCGTGCTGAAGCTGGGCTCGTGCGTGTCCTTGTGGGTCTTGCTTGCTGCTTCCCCCTGGCTCTTCGCGGCCTTCTTCCTTGGAGCCAGTCCGAGAACTTGCCCGCTGACGAGGTTCTGGAATTGAGCGGCAATTTTCTCCCAGAGTATGCGATCACCATCAACATCACTATAGATGCTCTTTCTTCGGCTCTCGTCATGCTCCGCTATCAGCAAGAGCTCATGCCAGGCGGTGAATGCAGATAGGGATGCTGGGTTTTGAGAAATCCCATTGACCAACGACTCATTCTTGTCGGTTCGAGCTGCATCGCTTATCGGTTTGCCCCGATACGTCGGGCCAAGGCTCAAGTAGGCCATGAGAATCTCGTACGCAAGGCTCCAGAATATACACAGCGGCAGGGCCAACACGGGAAGCAAAACGTAATACCAGTGGAACCCAGAGAGCGTTATGACAGGGGCGTTTACCGATGCAGGCTTCGTGGCACGCACCCGTATGATTAGGAAATAGGCGACGGGCCAGACCAGGGACACGGACGCCCACAGGACCACGGGCAGCTTAAGCTGTGTGGACAGCCGTCGCTTGATCCGTTGCAAAGGTTTCATCCCGTTCTCAGCGGGAACCAACCTGAGGATGTGAGCCTCGTTGTACGTGGCACACGCCGCAAAAATCAGCCCCAAGAAATATACAAAAGTAGAGGCGTACAGATACTGTTCGTTCAGCACGTACCAATGGTCAGTTTTGTGCAAGGCAAGCGACGACGGAATCCCTTCGGGCAATTTCGTGGGTTCCGCGTGCTCGACTGCGTACGCCGGCATGCTCGGGGCAAGCAAACCGCGACAGTAGAGCGTGGCGCCGACCGAGTAGCCGCATACAAGGATGTAAGTGGACAAGTGCGTGAGCTTCCCAACGATCGCTGCTGCTTTGCTGGTGTAACCGTGCGGCTCAGGAGAAAGCGCAGCCTTGAACGTCAAGAGCGTGGCCAACACTATCAGCGTCAAGCTCACAAACGCACGCGTCAGAGACAAGGGAGACGTAGCTGCCAACAAAACGGCTCCCAGTACCACGAAGTAGAGCGTAGTTTGGAAAGCTTGGCGAAGCCGCTTCGACAACACAGTACTCAGCAGAGTTCTGTAAGGCACAACATGCTTCTCAACCTTCTTACGGGGCAGCAAGCGTATGACCGAGGCCATATTTGCCTCTGCTATTGTGTTGTTACAGGCTGAGAATTAGAATACTGAAGCCGTCGCCCGTATCACGTGTGTTTACCGTCGCGAACAGAGGTGGTCCACAACAGTCACCAAGGCTGTCTATGGCATATGCCTGGATGTGCTTGCCAGGTGTGGCCAATTCTAGCGCTCGAGTACCTGTGTCGTCTGTAAGGGCGATTTTAGGGGTCCCCGAAGGTTGTCCTGCGTTCAACGTATTATCACTATCTCTCGTGATAAATTATATGCACACGAGTTTTCTTCACTATTTTCTTTTTCGATTCTGTAAAGCTGTTCTACGTATTAAATGGGTGGCTCGAAACGCGCGCCGCCTCGCTGCCGTGCACGCGCCTCCCACACGCCGCTGTGCTGGCCCGTGCGTTGAGGTCAGCGTTGAGGACAGTTATCAGTGTGGCCAGCGGTGTGGTTAATTAGCTAAGCATCTATGCCTGGCGAAAAATTGCTAGAGATATAACCAAATTTTTCATCAACCCTATTTTCTTTCTCTACCTCACTTTTTTTTTTCGTTAAAATGTCTGCCGAAGAAGCACAGCCAAGCACCCCCCAGGTTGAGAACGGAGCGATCCGCTCTAACTACGACGAGAGCGTCGACACTTTCGATGCCCTGGGTCTGAAGGAGAACCTTCTCCGTGGCGTCTACGGTCACGGTTTCGACTACCCGTCGACGATCCAGCAGCGTGCGATCCTGCCCATCATGAAGGGCCACGACGTTCTTGCCCAGTCGCAGTCTGGTACTGGTAAGACCGCCACCTTCACTATTGGTGCCCTCCAGCGCATCGACGAGACGAAGCGCACCACGCAGGCCCTCATTCTGGCCCCGACCCGTGAGTTGGCTCTGCAGATCCAGAGCGTTGTTCACAACCTCGGCGAGTTCATGCAGATCACCTGCCACGCCTGCATTGGTGGTACGAGCCTTGAGACCGACCTGGAGGCTCTCCGCGGCGGTGCCCAGATCGTTGTCGGTACCCCCGGCCGTGTCCACGACGTTATCCAGCGCCGTATCCTCGACACGCGCGATATCCGCATGTTCGTCCTTGATGAGGCCGATGAGATGTTGAGCCGTGGTTTCAAGGAGCAGATCTACCACATCTACAAGGTTCTCCCCGCCGAGTTCCAGATCGTGCTCATGAGCGCCACGATGCCCCCCGAGGTGCTCGGCGTGACGAAGCAGTTCATGAAGAACCCCGTCACGATTCTCGTCAAGAAGGACGAGTTGACGCTCGAGGGTATCAAGCAGTTCTACATCAACGTCAACGAGGAACAATACAAGATCGACACGCTCTGTGATATTTACGAAACCATCACCGTTTCGCAGGCGGTTATCTTCTGCAACACCCGCCAGTCGTGCGAGAACGTCCGCGATGCTTTGCAGGCGAATAATTTCGTTGTCTCCATGATCCACGGTGATATGGAGCAGAAGGAGCGTGACGTCATCATGAACGAGTTCCGCACGGGTTCGTCGCGTATTCTTATTGCCACCGATCTTTTGGCCCGTGGTATTGACGTCCAGCAGGTCTCGGTCGTCATCAACTTCGACTTGCCCAAGGACCTCTCGTCGTACTTGCACCGTGTCGGTCGTGGTGGTCGTTTCGGTCGTCGTGGTGTTGCCATCAACTTGGTCACCGAGGAGACCCAGAACCAGATCCGCCAGATCGAGCAGTACTACTCGACCGTCATCGAGGAGATGCCTTCCGATGTCGCCAAGTACATGTAAAAGAGTTTTACCTCTCACTTCTTCCTAACAGAGCGGTGATCGCTATGTAAGGCTATTATTATTATATACATTGACTGTTCTCACCACTCCGCACATTACTTGCTGACGATCTACGCAATGGGCAAACAGGGCGCTGCGTCGCGCTGCATATAGTTGTCGAGTTCTTCGCTAGAATTCCACGGTGATGCCACACTCGAAGGTCACACTAGAACACGCTGGAACACGGCTCCTGCTTTGCGGTATGAATTTTTAGATGAGCGTCGCACGCATGAGAGGCTTAGAGCCGAATGTATTAAAAGTCCTTCACATGGAAATGCTTGGATCCTCCTGCTCCCACGTAGTCGCCGGCGACCTGCCCGTGGCCCTTCATAATGTACTGGTAGGACATGAGCCCGTCGAGGCCCACCGGCCCACGCGCATGCAGCTTGTTTGTCGAAACTCCCACCTCGGCTCCGAACCCGTAGCGGTACCCATCAGCGAACCGCGTGGATGCATTCCAGTAAACACCAGCCGAGTCCACGGCACGCAAGAACTTGGATGCAGTTTTCTCGTCCTCGGTCACGATCGCATCGGTATGGTGCGAGCCGTGAGCATTGATATGGTCGATCGCCTCTTGGACGCTCTCGACTTGCTTCATACCAATTGTGAGGGCCAAGAACTCGGTGGAGAAGTCGCTGGGGTCGCAGGACTTGCGCAGCTGCGGGTTCTCTCCGAGCTCCGCGACCAAGGTCTCGTAGAGCGCAGGGTCCGTCAACACGGTCACGCCGTTCTCAATGAGCGCACGCACGCTGGACTTCGTAGCCTCGAGCGCGTCTTTGTGCACAAGCAGCGTTTCAGCGGCATTGCAGCCTGCCGGGTAGTTCGTTTTCGAGTCCACCACAATCCGCGCAGCCATCGCCGGCTCGGCAGAGCTGTCGAGATACACAGAGCACTTGCCGTCTGCGTGTCCAAGCACGGGAATCGTCGTGCTCTGCTTGATGCTGCGCACAAGCTCGTTCGATCCGCGCGGGATCACCATGTCGACGTACTGGTCGCAGTGAAGTAGATCGCTCACGGCTTCGCGCGTGGTGATAAGCTGCAAAGCATCCACGGGAACTGGCGTGCGGCGCAGCGCATCCTGAACGAGCGTCTGAATGAGCTTGAACGTGTTGCTCGACTCCTTCCCGCCCTTCAGGATAGCTGCGTTCCCGCTTTTGATGGCGAGAGATCCGACCTGCGCAATGACCTCGGGGCGCGCTTCGAAAATCACAAGCAGCACGCCGATGGGGCAGCTCACGCGGTACATTCTGAGGCCCTCATCGAGCTCGCGGTCCAGGCTGATCTTGTTCATGGGGTCCTCGAGGGCAGCCACATCAAGCACTCCTTGGAGCATCGTGTCATACTTCGACGGCGTGAGCTCTAGGCGCTTAACTAGGGCCGGACTCAGGTCCTGCGTCTTGGCCGCCTCAATGTCGAGTTTGTTCGCAGCAATCACCTCGTCTTTGTGGTCGCGCAGCCGGTCGTGAATGGCCTTCAAAGCAGCCGTCCGGCTGTCATTCGATGCAACCTTCAGCGCGTTCGCCGCCTGCCGTGCTCTTTGGGCAATCTCCATTTCGGGCTCGGCTTTGTTGTGTAGTGCTAAAGACAGGCCAAAGTGCTGTTTCAGCTCGCGAAACCTTGATGCAAGAGTATGACGACCCTAAAGGCCCATGCAGCTGACTCTTTCGCGTGGTGACAAATCAAGTGTATCGGCAGCCTGATTCCACTGAGGGCGTTAGGTCGAGGCTGCAGGGCCTGCAGCATTGTGGAGCCCCTAGAGTCTATAGCTGCGCCATAGCCTGGTTAGGTGCGTTGCATATCTACGCTGTAAAGCTCGTGCGGTAACCATTGAGCCTCATATTGGGTCTCATATTGAGCTTGCACATTAAGCTTGAACACTAAGCCTGCATCGTGAGCCTGCATTGCCATGGAATGGGGCTCTAATCTGGCGCAATATCGAGCCCGCGTGCCGACTTGCAGCGTGGACGGGCTCGTTCAGCTATATAAAGAGCTCAAGGAAGTCCTGCGATCCGCAAGCTGGGCTGAACTGAGCAGTGCCAGCGACGAGCTCGCGTCGCTACTCAATGATCTCGTGGAGTCGTGTCCGGAAACACTCGGGAGCCAGCTTCTTGGCCTGCTGGAGCTGCTTGCGTCGAACTATTCTGCCGAAGTGAGCCAAGCTGAACTCACATTCGTCCATGTCGCACTCGCAGTGCACTGCTGGAAACACAAGTTTGTTGAGTGCGAGCACCTGAAGCTGTTCAGTGCAGAAAGCAGGACTTTGGATCCACTGGATTCCGAGGACGTGGCCCTATATTTTGAAAACTGCTACCATTTATGCGCACACAGTCGCGCGTGGACGGATGCCGCAACGCACGCGGCCTTGGCCTTCAGCTTAGGCGCCTCGGTGCCAAGGTTCCGATACTGGTACCTTGCTGAACTTATCGCGAACGGCCGCGTCGTGGCGCTTCCTCGCGCAGTGGCGCCGAACGTGTCTTGCCCAGTGATAGCCGAGCTGGCTCGGCGGTTCGAACTTACACGCACTGACGAATGGCATGACCTCGTGGAGTTCTGCAGACACAAAGAACCTGTTTTCGAGAAATGGGGCGTTGCCCAGCTGGCCCGACGCGCCCTCACGACGTACTGCTTGCTCCGGATCAAGCGCGTCCTGGCCCATGTCGTGAAGTGCCGGGCAAACACGCTGCTTGACGTATACACGCAGGAGGGAATCACGCTGAACGAGCTTTTGGGCGCGGGCCTGATTGATTTCTGCGAAATTGACAACGGCAATATCGTCTCGCGAGCCGCCCAGAGGGAGGACCCCGAGCAGGCAGGCCTGTGGCTCCGAACGTCAGCAGAGCTGTCTGAACAGCTCCAAAATGAGGTTTACCACGTTTAGGGGTGGTTAAGCGGTGGTTCTTCGACGCTGTGCCCGTTCTTGGTGTCACATTTTGTTGGATATATCACACAATACATAGTTGTTACACTGACATGAACCACTGAGTCCTGTACCAGCAGCACAACCAAACGCCTTGAAGAACAAAGGGCAGCTATTTTTTGAGGTTGTGGCTTTCCTGAAATTCACATGTGTGAATCCGAGTCGTGGTTCTCCGGCTCACTGGCCGCGCCAGACGGCCCATGTGCAAAATGACTGGGGTACTGATACGATAACGACGCGTCCTGAGACTGTCCTCTCCGGCGCCGGCGGGCTTCTCTGGCTTGCCGGAGCGAGCGTGAGTAGCTCTCAAGATTCAGCTGAGAGCTCGTTGAAGGCTCGTTGAGTCCCGAATGCGCATGTCGCAGGTTCTGCCTGCGCCTAGCCTCGTGTCCTCGCGGCTCCTGGACCTCGCGAGGCGGGAAGCGGTAGGTCTGCGAGGGGCTCGAGGGCTCGGCGTACTGCGACGAGGGAGCGTACTGGTGCTGGGATACTGGCCGCTGGGAGCCCGGAGGCCCCTGAACATAGACACCCACATCGCTCGGCTGCACGCGAGGAATTCCCTTGTACCACTCGAGAAACCGTGGATTCCGTCTCGATCCCTTTGCGAGCAGCTGGTGGAGGCGGCTTATGTTCGACCTGTTATACAAAATTTCGTGCAAGTCAGCTACAAACAACGGATACAAAAGATCCAGTACGTTCTCCCTGCGCGCCATTTCCAGGGCCCTTTCGAATGGGATCCACACTCCTTTGAAATCCATGCCGCCTATCTTTACAACGTTCCTCACGCGCTCTCCCTTCAGAACGCCGTCACGGCGCCCGCGGGTGATGTTCGCCGAGTTCAGGAGCTTCGTGCCGTTTATCATGTTATTGTCACAGCGGCGAGTCACGGCCATTCCGCGAAGAACAACGACGAGGCATATGGTTCCTTCTTCTTCCCATAGAGCGGTCGATGTTCTGCTGAAGCTGTTGGCGGCGCCGGGCGGCGGAGTCTGTCCCGCATTGTCCACGAGTCGGATCCGGCCAACAAGCGAGGGAAACTGGCTAACTATTTCGTGGCTATACAGCCGAGAGCTGGACGACCCCGAGGCGCGGTGAACGAGGGGCTCGAGAGTGGGCGCCCCAGGTATTATGACGGACTCGCTTCTTCCTCGCGTGCGGTGAAAACCCGAGGCGTCGGTGCTGTCCCTGTCACTTTGGCCCTGCGCTGCGGCATCGAATCCAGCTCGGTTGCTGCCATACTGTTGTTGCTGTTGTTGCTGTTGCTGTTGTTGTTGGTGCTGCTGCTGCTGCTGTTGATGCTGCTGGCCTAGATCGTAGTCACCGAACCGCTCGTACGGCTCATGCGCCTCGCGTGGCTGCTGGTACCAGTGACCCGACTCGCTTCGGCCATGGTACCAGCCTCTGTCTGCACTGCCGTACTCGGGGCTTCTATACAAATTCCCCGCCGGGGTCTGAGGAAGGAAAGGCGAAGGCAGACCTCGCTGCTGCTGGGCCATTGCCGGGTTGTATACATAGTAATTTTCAGACATTCCCTGGGACGGGTTTGTCTGCGCGGATCTTTGGTGCGGCCAGCTCCATTGCTGCTGCTGAAACGGAGGTAATTGAGGCTGCTGCTCAAACCAGTTAGAACTCGAAAGCGAGCCTGAATGCGTGCTCGAGTGCGAGCCCGAGTGCATGCCCGCGTGTGCGCCCGAGTAGGTGCCCGAGTGGGCGCTTGATCTTTGGTAGGCCTGGTACGGTGTAAAATGAGACCCAGAAACGGGCAATTGCGGGCTTCGAGCTGCCGCGGCCTGCAGCATGGGTGGGACCGGTCTGTCGCGGCCGCTTGACTGGATGTTCTCATATCCTTCGTGCGCGGCCGGCCGTTGGCGCCGTCTGCGCTGGGAGTCAGAGGTCGGGGCCTCTGGCTCCGACTCTGTGTATGTGGAGTCCGAGTCCGAGTCTGAGTCCTCGGTGTAATTTTCGCCCGCTGGTCCACTCTCCGTTCTTTTATCCTGTACATCGGGTGAGCTGGTGGAAGAGGGAGATTGTTCCCGCATAACGGAGATGCCCTGGGCCCTTGCTGTTCTACGTCTTGGCCTCGCGTTTTATTCTAATAATAAAAGCCCAGTCAAGCGGTCCAAAATGGAAGATGTGGTTGAGGCTAATGCGTCTGATCGGATGGCACTTGCTTTGCAGAGGGTACACAGGAAACGCGCTGATAATAAGTTGTGCTCATCAATTCCTTGTAATCAGTCTGCTACATCAAGTCCAGTCCTCTAAACCAAAAGGCTATCTTCAAACCAAGTTATATTGGTAAACATGCATCTCATCTGCGGGCCCTCCAGTCCTGTCATTTGCAGGGGGTCCGCAGCTGTGCCAGAATGCCCAAGCCCAGACCATAATCTGAAACGCAGCCTGAGCGTGCGCAAGTCTGTCGCAGTTCGCGCAAGCGATCCTCGAAATACGCCGTGTGCTTGGGCCGCGGATGACTCGGCATGCAGCCCATAATTAGGAGGCCTCGAGCGCTGGGCCGCCCAATAGCACGAGCAGCCCCCGACGGCCAATTATTGTCCTTTCAATTTTCCATGGCCCTGATTTGCAAGGGCTCGAGTCAATTAGCGTTATAGCAAATACTGAGTTAAGCCATCATTCCCGAAACCGCATTCCAAACCTTAAATCGCTGGCCTGCGTGCGCGACTCGTGGGATTATAATTCCACATGAAGCAGGCGACGCGTCGAGATGAAATAAAGGGAGCGATCTGAGAGCTAGCGAGGCCCGAAGACCGGTTTTCGGCTGCAATTGCAGGACAGCTGGGGCATTGCCTGTTGTTTTGTTTAATATAAGTGCCGCGCGCAATATGGACGCCGGATCACTGTGTGCCGCCGCGGGTGGCCGCGGGTTGGCGCGTATCGTGCGTCGCCGTATGTTCGCCTAGCGTTGCCGTATGTTCGCCGAGCGTTGCCGTGCGTTGCCACCTGTCGCCGGCTGCGCGGCCAATGCGCAGCACGGCGTTAAGCGTGCTTCACTGCTGGCACCGCCGCGGCACCCCTGCGACCCTGCGATCGCAACCCGGTTTTGCCATGGGCCAAAACCATTTTTGCGGAGATCCTGGGTGCCGGTCTCTAGGCCCGTCCGCGGCTAATTTGCGCGCCTAAATTAAACCTGAACTGTTTGCATAGAATCCGAATCCATAGAGGCTTACCCAGACCCAGCCTGCCGCACACCCCACAGTGACAGCTGTTAACAAGAACCGCTGCTGCTAACAAGAACCGCGCAGGCGCCCACGATGTTCAGCCCGATTCCGCTCCTTCTATTGGCGACTGCCTATGCTGTCGACGTGGCCGGGGTCGCGCCGCAGGACCTGCATCTGTACGAGCCCGACCACGAGCACATGTTCGCGTGTTTGAGCGATCCGTCGATCCGCATCCCGTTCTCGCAGGTCAATGACGACTACTGCGACTGCCCCGACGGCAGCGACGAGCCCGGCACGGCCGCGTGCGCGAACGGCAGGTTCTGGTGCGCGGGCAGCGAGCAGTACATCCCGAGCCGGCTCGTGCGCGACGGCGCGTGCGACTACGACGTTTGCTGCGACGGCAGCGACGAGGCGCCGGGTCTGTGCCCCGACCGCTGCGCCGAGGTCAAGGCGAAGCAGGCCGCATTGAGAGCCGCCGAGCTCGAGTTTTTGCGCGAGGGTGCGCGGCTCAGGCAGGAGATGGTCGACCAGGCGCAGAACCGGAAAGAAGAGCTGGCTCGTTCCGTGAAGCACCTGGAGGCAAGAATAAAGGACGGAGAGTCTGAGCTCGAGCGCAAGCAGCAGGAGCTCGTCGAGGCCGAGCAGCAGGACAGCGCGCTGAACCTCGATCCCGAGTCCGTCAAGGCCGCTACAGAGCTCCGACACGGCATCCAGGAGACTCACGAGCAGCTCGAGGTTTTGCACGATCACTTCATGCAGCTTCGCGACGCCTACGGGCTTCTGAACTCCGCGCTGGAGACGATGTCCGAGGAGTACAATCCGAACTTCAACGACCCGGCCGTGAAGGAGGCGATCAAGGCCTGGAAGGCGCACGCATCTCCGCCGCTGTACGCCCCGGCCACGCGCAATCTGCTCGACGACATCGAGCTGTTGGACTCGATCAAGCTCGCGAGCGACACAGAGGCTGCGCAGCAGGCCGATGAGGGCAAGTGGGGCGCCCTGTGGTCCGAGCTCCTGCCGCCTCTCATCTCGAGGCGGTTCAGCTCGATGTCCGGCCACGGTCCCGCAGGTCCCAAGGTGCAGATCGTGCAGGAGAGAATCGATGAGCTGAAGCAGCGCATTGAGCAGGACGAGAAGCAGCTCAAGCTGGACGCGAAACTGCTGAGCCTCGACGAGTTCTGGGGCCCGGACGAAATCGGCCGCAGCGCGGAAAACCTATGCGTGTCTACGCAACGAGGTGACTTCAAGTACGAGGCATGTCTGTTCGGCACCGCTGTCCAACTCGACGGAAGACACAAGGTCGAGCTTGGCCGGTCGACGGGGCTCAAGGAGAACGGCCAGATCGACTTCGTTGGTGGAAACAGGTGTCCTAACAACAAAGAGAGGTCGGTTACCATGCACCTCGAGTGTGGACACACGACCGAGGCATACTCCGTGGAGGAAACCGAGGTCTGCCACTACGTCATTCTCGCGAAGAGCCCCATAGCGTGCACCCTGGCCGAACCGAAAAAAATCACGCACGACGAGCTCTAGGCGGCAATTAATATCTCCTAGTGTTTGCGATCTACATAGTCATATATATATTGATTTCTGCGATGCTGCCAGCGACCGCGCAATTACTCCACGGCGGATCGAGCCGGCCTTCGCCGTGGCTCTAGGTTTACGTGAGAATCTACCGAATATTTTCCAAATGGACGTGTTCGCATTGTGCACTTTCCAGACTCCTTTGGAAGGTGCCGCCGATGGTTTGGAGACGATTCTGAGAGCCGGTATGCCGGTTAATATAAAAGTTGGCGACTTGCGCGAGGACTCGGACTTGGATGCGCAAGCTGGCTTGCTCCACTTGATCTGCACATACGCGACCTCCCCCGAGCAATTGGAAGTCGCCGAGTCCATGATAGATACGTTGTTCGAGTACGGAGCTAGTTGGATGCTTTTGGATGGCCACAACAAGACCCCGGGTGACATCGCTTATGAACTGGGCAAAAAGACCTTATACGGCAAGTTCGTGCATGCCGGAGCCCGTTCAGAGATCGTGCTACAGAAATTGCTCGAGGATGACGACGATGAGGCCGATGACGAGCCTGTGAACTCCGACGGGGCTGCAGAAGGTGCCGCAGAAGGTGCTGCTGGAGGTGCTGCTGAAGGTACAACCGCGGGCTCTGCGGAAGGCACAGCTAGTGCTTCACCTGAACAGGCAGTGGAAGGTAACAACACCAAATTCTTGGCCAACAAGCTGCAGTACAATGACCATACTCTGGAGACGGATGAGCAGGATGGAGTCATGATGGACTGGGAGACGCCGATCATGAAGCGAAGTGCCGAGATCATAACGAAACCTCAGGGCTCGGTGCTGAACATTGGCTTTGGAATGGGCATTATCGACGGCTTCATCCAAGAACTAGGACCCAAAACTCATTATATTGTTGAGGCTCATCCCGTAGTTCTCGCGCAGATGAGGAAAACCGGCTGGTTTGACAAGCCGAATGTCCGCGTGCTGGAAGGCACCTGGAAAACTGTGCTCCCAGACCTGATTGAGCAGGGCGTTTTGTTGGACGGGATCTACTACGATACCTTCAGCGAGCACTACAAGGACATGTTGCAGCTTTTCGATATGGTTGTTGGACTGTTGAACTTCGACGGCAAGTTCTCCTACTTCAACGGACTCGGCGCGGATCGGCAGGTCTGCTACGACGTTTACAAGCAGGTAGCGACCTATAACCTGAAGGACTACGGGCTACAGCTCGAGTTCGAGAACATGCCTGTGTCGATTCCTGAATCGGCGTGGTCCAGCATCAAGCGCGAGTATTTCAAGCTGAGTGAGTACGCCTTGCCCATCGTCACCTTCACTGGCAACCTCGAGGAGGAGGAGGGCGATCTCGTCCAGATGTGAGCACCAATGCGAATGACGCGATCCACACGGACGGTCCGTGAACGTCTTTTCCTCTTTGGAAGCCCAGATATCGTACATACACGCTAAGTAGAGGCCGCATTCACTGAAATTCCGGATCCGGCCTGTCTATCTATTTTCTTCACGATCCGAGTCCTCTGCCGAGCCCGATCTGCCCAAACTCGCCACAAGGCGGACCAAGGAAATCGTGAACAAATCGTATATTTCGCTTACATCCAATGACGCGCACTCGAATGTCGTATACGCACTGTTTATGCAGGAATCCCCAGCTCCCCCACGCCTATACCCTAATCTGCTCAACGTCAAATGCGGCTGGAATCAGGTGAACGGATACGGCTTCAGGATATATTAAGCCTCGCTGGGGCATCTGTTTCAGCCCACACCGTAACTCAAAGCGCGTTTCAGTGGGTCTGCTCGCGCGTTTCAGAAGATAGATTTTGCCCAGCCCCGTAATTACAGTAGACGTCGCCCCACCTCGAATCCCGCGCTCGTACCTGAGCTCGTGCGCGAAAAATCCCAATTCAGTAGTACCTTGAGCGTCGCTTATTCATCGCCTCCTGTTGTCACTACACGATAATCTCAGCGATATTTCAGCCCAAAGTGAGGAGTTGACTGTTCTTTTGTCAAGACATATGTTCGAGGCGGCAAAATACTGGCCTTTCACTGATTTGCCTTGGGCAGCCTCGGCTCTCCTGGCAACGGCTGCCTTCTTGGCTGCTGTTATCGCGCTGAACCTGCTTTCGCAGTTCATTTACCGGATCGTCTTCCCGTACCGAGCCCCGATTGTTCCGTACGTGGTTCCCTGGCTTGGATCGGCCGTGACCTACGGCGCGTCGCCTTACGAGTTCTTCGAAAACAACCGCAAAAAATACGGCGATGTATTCGCGTTTGTTATGTGCGGACGCGTCATGACCGTGTGCCTTGGCCCGCGTGGCCACGACTTCGTGTTCAACGCCAAGCTCGCCGACGTGAGCGCCGAGGAAGCCTACAAGCACTTGACGACCCCTGTGTTCGGCAAGGGCGTTATTTACGACTGTCCGAATGCGCTTCTCATGGAGCAGAAGAAGTTTGCTAAGGCGGCCCTGACGAGGGATGCTTTCCGACAGTATGTCCCGAAAATCATCAAGGAGGTCCATGACTACATCCACAACCCCATGAAGTTCGCCGATCCTGGTGAGCCGCTGAACGTCATTAGCATTACGCCGGAGATCACGATCTACACGGCCTCGCGCACGCTTATGGGTGACGAGATGCGCGCGAAGTTCTCGCGGCGCACCGCGAAACTGTACTCAGACCTTGACAAGGGGTTCCAGCCGCTGAACTTCGTTTTCCCGAACCTGCCGCTGCCTTACTACAAGCGCCGCGACATGGCGCATGACGAGATCCAGGGACAGTACCTCGATGTGATCAAGCGCCGCCGGAAGACCGATGCTCCTGGTGAACACAGCCGCGACCTTTTGGATGCGATCATGAACAATGCCACCTACAAGAATGGTGTGAAGATGACCGACGAAGAGATTGCGAACTTGTGCATTGGTGTGCTCATGGGCGGCCAGCACACGTCGGCGGCCACCTCTGCATGGATTCTGCTGCACCTTGCACAGGCTCCTGAGTACCAGGAAATGCTTTACGAGGAGCAGAAGCGTGTGCTTCAGGGCCATGAGCTCACGTTCGAGGACCTGCAAGACATGCCGCTGCTCAACGCTGTGATCCGCGAGACTCTTCGCCTGCATTCGCCCCTGCATTCGATCTTCCGCCAGGTTATGCGCCCGTTGGCTGTTCCGGGAACCTCCTACACTGTCCCCCGTGGTCACTACGTCATGGTCAGTCCGGGACACACGCACACGCACGACGACTGGTTCAAGGAGTCTGCCAAGTTCTACCCCGAACGATGGCTCGATGAGGACGAAGTCGAGAAGCTGACTGAGAGGTCCAAATCTGAGACCATCGACTACGGTTTCGGTGCAGTCACGAAGGGCGCGAGCTCTCCTTTCCTGCCATTCGGAGCCGGACGTCACCGCTGCATTGGCGAGCAGTTCGCCATGATGCAGCTGGGAACCATAATTACAACGTTTATCGGGGAGCTCAAGTGGTCTTTGCCCGAGGGTGTTCTGTCGGTTCCTGACATCGATTTCGAGAGCATGGTCACCCTCCCGAAATCGCCTGCAAACATCATCTACACGCGTAGAAAGTAATATTGTACAATCAAAGTTTGCAAAAACAATGTGCTATATTGTAATTGTTAATTTTTGTAAATAAGAAGATAAAAATAAATAAACAAAATAAATAAAAAATAGTGGACTTCGTCTTACAAAACCCTATGCGGCGCGCTCTTGCAGTACGTGTTGGACCCGAGTATCCACAAGCCGGCAAAGCTCCGTCCAATCTTGGTGCCTTGCGTGAGTTTTTACCATGGTCTGTAGCCAGTCGCTTATGTCCAAAACTCGGGTCCACGAGCTGTCATCCTGAGCAGCCCCACAGATGAAGTTGTAGAAGGTTTGTGCATCTTCCGCATTAGGCATTTCGGCAGTTTGAACCCACTCTTTTATCACGCGCCTGATATCCTTTGGCGTGTGCAAGTCTAAGAATCTAGACTGCTTGAACATTGGTGCGCCCAGGCCAATTTTACTTCGAGCGGGCAGGTTATAGTCATCCTCATTCAGAAACACCTCTTTTCTTATTTGACTGGGCAGCTCCGCCAACACGTCCATATCTATTTCTCCCTGCAACGCCTCGTTCACCAGGTTGTTTTCGTGGGGCGTATCCAGTTGGGGAGCAGACACCATTTGCGTAAGAGTCGATCCAGCTTTTGGGCGCTTCCGAGGAGGCACAGCTACCATGGAGGATCTGTTGGACTTGGGTGTCTTGCACACGTCTGTTATCCGGGACTGCTGCGGGTTCACATTCCCGAGCGCGAAGCTGGATTCATCATTGACCTTGACGTGTATACCCAGTCCTCGAAAGAGTAGCGGAGGGCATACTATAGACTGGACGAGGGAGGTGACTGTCTGCTTCAGTTCGTCTAACGACAGGCGAGGCAGCACCCGCTTGCTTTTACTCGACACATCGCAAAGCCCACAGCCCATGTACTTTGGCGGAACGAACGTGGCACTTGCAGATTTGGCATACACCTTTATTGTGATCGTCTCCATAGTTGCTCCAGACTTGGAAAGTCGTTTGTGCAGCTCTTCCACGCAGTTTCTGATGAATGTTGTCTTCTCGGCCTCCGATATTAGCCGCACGCCCCAGCCAATGTCGAGGCCAATGGTTTTGATGGGCACGTCGAGACTAGTGACATCATTAGAGTCCATACCCCTTGAATATCCGTACAGCTTTTGGCCTAATGCATTGCCAATGCTAGTCTGCAAGTCGGACAAAGGTATTTGTTGAAGCTGCCGGAGAGTCTGAACGTTGAAAATACTGCTTAGCTGAGAGTCGACATGTCGCCCGACGCCGGGAAGGTCTCTAACACTGAAGTCGGCGATTTCCGTGGGCTCAGAGATTATGCAAACTCCTGCGGGCTTCGCTCTTCTTAAAGCAACTTTCGCAAGAAGGATATTACTGCCCACGCCAATACTGACCTCAATCCCAGATAGCTGTTTTACCTTGCTTCTGATGTGCCCACAAATATCTGCCACCGAGCGTTCACCCACGAGATTCGATACATCGATCATCGCCTCATCTACCGAGATCGCGGTTATGTGCAAAGGGTCGAGTTCCAACAAAGTTTCATAAAGGACGTCTGAACAGCGAGTATACTCCTCAAAATCGTAAGGGAGGCATATGAGCTCCGGGCACGTTATTTTGGCCCTGCCGACCCACATACCGTTTTTGACGCCACGGTCTCGAGCAATGTAGTTGCACGACGCAATGTCGGAAGCATTGCTGCCGTTGCTCACACACACGGGCTTGGATACCAAATGAGGGTGCTTCTTCTGGGCCACAGCCACGAAAAATGAATCGAAGTCTATGTGCAGCAACGTCCGGCGAACCGGTATTGGTTTTTGAAGAGGTTTCTGCATAACGAAGCCTCGGCACCGCTTGCGTAGCTCCAGCTTTCTCATGCTAAGAAAGTGGAGCCGGGATTTCGAGAAGTATTCAGTTAGAAAGTTTGCGTTCATGCAATTGACCCTGTGCCTATTAGAAAGGATCCATTCAATGCGAGCTGCGTCTCCCTCTTGTCCCTCTGCGTCCAGCAAGTTCCCCAGATCACCGTATTCACCGTCTTCATCAGCCTCGCCGGTCTCTTCCGCATTCAGTTCTTCACCGATTTCAGCATCAGCTTCTGCGGCAGCTTCCTCAGTGGCTTCAGTTGCTTCAGTTGATCCTGTTTGCTCAGTGAAGGTGTGGTTTCCCACTGTGTTGATAGTCCTGTATCGTGTCCAGTCAAGCATTTTGCCCATCTTCACGCTCTCAGTGATCCACGCGGGCTTCACAACTTTCAGATTTGAGTACAATTCCATTTTGCGGCTCGTCAAAGAGGCTGCCACAACATGCGTAGCATAGCTTTTCCCTCCTAAAAAGGCACAGATCTGGCCGCCATTCTCCACAACAAGCCGCTTCAATTCAGTGAAGGATGGGGTGGTGTATCCAGTTATGTAAATGACGCACTCAGCAAAGATGCGCGAAGACTGCGCGTGCTGCACCTTGGCCTGCGTATCGAGTTTCACCTGCTTGTTGTGGAAATATGCCGCGAAGCTGCCATTGTGGGTCTTGTACTCTGCGTTCGTGGATTCATTGCCCTCCACAACATGGTCCTTCAATTCCCTCGTGAATGGGTGCAGAGGCATTGCCTCACAATACTGAGCGGTCCTGCAGCAGTTTGCGGGCCTGCAGCGGTTTGTGGTGCGGCAAATGTATTGGCGCGAGCAGCGTCTTTGAGTATCAATATATCATGCTAGTGTTGCCCTTGCCCTGGCGTACCCGGCCCATATAGCCATGTACTCTACGCATATAAGTAAGCCAGCTTCCTTCTCCATGACGGTTGAGGAAGACCTGGCGCTGATAAGGCTCAGGGACAAGCTCTTGGCAGAGGCCAGTCAGCCCGGTGCGGCTTCCAATCTTCGATTCCGTGCGAACTTGATGCAACGCATCGACGCGAGGCCGTCGGCCAACGGAAAGAAGGCGGAGCCGCGCCCGGCCGGGCAGCCCGACACCATAGATAGAGTGGAGTTTAAGAAAACGATGCAGTACTGGGACGACCTCTATAAGGCGACAGAACCAAATGCAAAGTGGAGGCAGCAGGAGGATACGTATAATGTAACTAAAGATAGCCGTGCGAGACCTCCGCCGCCCAAACAGGCCACGCTTTGGTACTAGCGGCGCTTAATGGTGAGCCCCGAGTCAGTGTTTCTATAGTTATTTATTTACCGTATTTATTTCAGCCCGTCTGGACGCCCAGCAGTAGCGTGGCACTACAGCATGGCACTACAGCATGGCACTACAGCATGGCACTAAAGCATGGCTCACAGCCGCAGGGTCAAAGGGGAAGGAGCCAGTTGTGGGCGGCGCACGGCCCGATCCACGGCTAGCGGAAGCGGTGGGCGCTAAACAAACCGCATAATCAAGAAATACGCAGAAACTCCGAAGATGATCATCATGATGACGATCCCGTAGAACCAAGACAGGGAATCGTCGTTTCCCTGACCAGGCACGAGAACGTTCATTCCCCAAAGACCGGTGACGATGTTCATGGGCAGCACGATCGTACCGAGCACCGAGATCTTCGAGAGTACATCATTCATTTCGTTATTCGTGCGGGTCATGTCGATATTAATTTGGGCAAGATAGTTCGAGTGCGACCTCGCAAGCTGCTTTTCGTGGTGGGTCAAGCTCTGCGTCATGGTGACCAAATGGTCTTGGATATCGCTGAGATACATGGCGATCTCGGACCGCGGCGCGCCACTCCAGTGGTCTCCGACGCGTTTCGAGAAGCCCTTGATCACGTCGGCCTTGTTGCTCAGCAGCGAGAGCAGCGACATCACGCGCTTCCGGGACTCGCCTATCCACCGCAGCATGTTACCCTTTTGTCGCCACTCGCGGTAGCCCGTCGAGGACGTGTGGCCCGTGGTGGCCGAAATCACCGATCGGTTGTTGTCGTCGTCGCTGTCGTCGTCGCTGTCTGAATGGGAACTGTGCATGCGCATGATCGCGTCATCAATGCCTTGTACATCTTCGTCAACGGCGTTGATCAGCGGGCCGTAGCCATCGGTGATGTCGTCGATCAGTGCGTACGAAATCCAGTCACTGCTGACGTTGAGGTAGTCGCGCAGCAGCCGAATACGCCGGCGCACGTTGATCGTGTGCGGGGTTGGGTGGTAGTGCACAGTTATGATGCCGGTTTTGAATACTATAGAGAAGACCGCCAAAGGCTTGAGGCGCTCAATTCTTCTCCGCCTCCGATGCTTTGAGGGCTTGCTGCTGTTCAAGCTCCGTTGGCCCCCCGAGCCGCGTCGACGGCGGTCATCGGATGCGCCGTTCGGCATATTGGACTCGTCGTTGTTCCCCGAGTCCCAGTTTCCTCCAGTCTCGTGGGCCGCAACATCGAACGAGGTGAAGCACACGAAGTAGTAGTTGTGGAACAGCTCTACCTTCTCGCGGGTTTCATGCAAAATTATATCTTCAGATGTGAGAGGATGGATGCCGAACGCCCGCGATATGACGCGCATCTCTTCTTCTGTTGGCGAATTGATATCCAGCCACCACGGTCCGGTATCTTCGTCCGCATTCGACGTGCTGTGGTGCACCGAGGGCGGCTTCAGCTTGGCCATCGTCGCAGGGTCCGGCTGGATATCTGGGAACGGGTCCTTCTGCCCCGGATCAACCGACGGAGCCGGCGAGTCCGGTCGAGGGTGCTCGAGCGCAGGATTGGGGCTGTGAGGTCTGTGGCTGCTTGTGGGCGCCTCGGTGGATCTCGGCGACGCCGTTGTGAGAGGATCAGCAGCAGCCTGTGACTCGGCGCGCGAGTCTGGGCGCGACTGTACGCGCGAGACGGGGGGTCCCGTGCTGGTCCCCGTGTGCGAGGGAGTGATCACCGGCATGGGAGGCGGGACAGTGGGCTCGCCTGGTGTGCTCTGGGCCGCACTCAATGCACCCTGGACTGCACCCTGGGCCGCGCCCTGGGCCATGCCTTGCATGAACGAGTCCGTCATGGACATCGGCGGTGCGCGCGTCGGCGTGGGGAAGAGGTCTGCAAACGTCTGATCCGCCTGCAGCAAGCCAGCAATCGATGGCGAGTGCACCGTGGAGTGCAGATCATCACGGAAATAGGTGAAGCGCATCTGGGATTGGTTGCGCAGCCCGCTGCTCTTGTCCCACGGCACAAACCGCCGAGGCCGCAGCCGTCCATCCTTAACGGCCTCTGCTGCCTCATTCACGGACTCCCGCACGAGCGCAGCAGCCTCGGCGCTTGCCTGTTCTTTCAGCTCCTTGGCCGCGAACTCGTCGAGCACCGCGACGTCGGGCCAAAGGCCAATGTGGATGCCCGTGTCTTTCTCCTCGTCGTCAAGCGGCATGCACACATCGTCAATACTAGAGTCCATTGAGGACCGCCGCGTGGAAGGTTTGGACTTAAGCGATGCAGAATCCGAGTGCGTCGAGTCGTTGCGCGTGGGGAAGCTATCAATGGGGATCCCCACGCCGATGTCCTCGTCGTCCTCGGGCAGCAAGGGATGATGGCCGTCCAGGTTCCTTGGCAGGTGCCCGTCTGGCTGGCTCATCGCGCTGCGGTGAATCCACCGCTCAACAAAGGAGCTTGGCCCATACTGCGAGCCGCGTCGCTGCGTGAGTCTTCCGGACATCAATCCGTCGTGACTCGTGTCCGAGTCTTCCCCGCTGGAGCGCTGGAAGTCGGGGCTGAATGGCTGGTTCCCTCCTGAGAAGGTGGGTCGTCTCTTTCTCGGCCGTGTCATGGCTTCAAATTGAGCTTATAACGCCGCTGCTCACGGTTGGGTGCTTCGGTTTAAAGCTGTGTAGGTTTGATTTGCGTTTGTCACATCGAGGGTAGGGCTGGGTGAAACCTATGGGCGGTTAGGCGATCCGAGACGTACGGTCACAGCAATAGTCATAGTGCTACATAGATGAATTAATGTTGGAGGGTTTTCCAGCCAGCAAGTTATTTTGGATATTTCGCATTAGCAATTGAGGGATTGCGGCGCAAAACCTGGACACACTGCGCTTGGAATCGTTTTCTTGCGCTGTACGATCTGCCCATTACCAAATCTGGAATTTTCGGTGTTCAAATCGAGGAATGAGCACAATGGGATTGTGCGCAGCTTGAAGT
The DNA here is from genome assembly GCA_030568915.1 of Starmerella powellii. Lineage (NCBI taxonomy): Eukaryota > Fungi > Ascomycota > Dipodascomycetes > Dipodascales > Trichomonascaceae > Starmerella > Starmerella powellii. Next base: position 237,926 of record JAJMJE010000006.1, on the reverse strand, counting down.
GCGTGTTTACGGCCAGTGGTGCATGGACGTGGTCTCAGTCGCGTGGGTGCCACCTCGAAGAGGTATTTCAGGGCGCTGCCTGCAATGAGTGCTGTAATGTCTGCAATGAGTACTGAAATGAACGCAGAAGTGGTACGCATCCGATCAGCTATAACGCCCTGTCGATCCCAGATTTGCTCAGGAGCATGCCGTAATTGCGAGTTGGGGATTCGTTGCCTAGGTATGTACACTTAGGATAGGTATTATATAGAGCTTCCGGGCCTTGCTGCATGGCGTGCGGAGCTATCGAGCTGGCGTCTAGGCTGGTTTCGAGTCCTGTCGAGCCTGTCGAGCCTGTCGAGCCTATTGAGCCGAGTCTGTTCAATTTTGTCGAGCCTGCCTACCCATTTCATACTGTCAAGCCTGGCCTGCGAACGGCCCATCTAGTGTCGAGGCCTGTCGAAGCTGAGTCGCGGGCGGTCAATAGTCGAGTCCTGCAGAAGACTGTGCCGAGTCCGACTATTCGAACGGACGCTGGAGGAGCTCGATCTTCGGTGCCGGCGAGCCGCTTCTGGGTCCAGGGTCTGACCGCCCGCCTCGCGGGCAACGAAGTTCAGGACATCTGTGAGGCTCACAACACCCACGAGCTTCCCGCTCAGCGCCGGATCGGGACTATGTTCACAGATCCATAACCTGTGAGCGCGCGTGGCCACGAGCGTGGCAATGACCTTCGCCAGGCGCGTGTTCTTGTAAACGTAGAATACAGGCACGGACTCGTTCCCACCGTCGGCAATGCCGCGGTGGTCAAGAATTACCGTGAGGAAGTGCTTGCAGGACTCACGCAACAAGCCTGCCTGCCACGCGCGTGTCAGCAGAGACACGTCCACAACGGAAATATTGCCGAGAAGGTTGCGGGCCGAATCCACGACAGCGATGCTCGACACAGCGTGCATGTGCATGACGTCCAGCGCATCGAGCACGGGCGCGTCGCCATTGATGGTAATCACATCGCCATACGTCCCGATGCGCTGGTCCTCGAGCGTGGTTTCGAGCGAGGCCTCGACCGAGGGGAACTTCCGCAAGTTGTTCCACACATACTGCACGAGTCGTCGCTGCGACAAGATTCCGATGACCTCGTCCGTGGCACTGGACGTGACGGCGATCCGGTGCACACCCGAGGCGAACTTCTCGAACGCCTGGACGAGCGAACTGTGGGACGACATGCGCACAAACGGATCGCGGCCGTTGCCGAACTGCGCGGCAAAGCCCACGGGTGCAGGAATGCCCCGCCGCGCCTGTGTGAGCAACTTGTTGAACTCGGGGCGGTGCTCGCCCTTCACGGTGATGTGGCCGAGCACAAGCAGAAGGTAGCCCGTGAGGTCCGCGTAGTCGAAGGTATCAAAAATCGTGCGGTCCTTAGAGAGTGGCAGACACGTAAGGTCGTATTTGGACAGCAAGTCGAACGCCTTTTCCACACTGATGCTCTGGTCGGCGCTGACCAGTTTATCTGCGGTCACAAGATCGCCGACCGTTGTATGGACCCATGACAGAGGCATTGCCGGGGTGGACATTGTCGAGTGCAGACTGACGGCATCGCTGTCGCTGTCCTGGTTCTGTTGCGATTTATAGAGGTGCTTATCGAGCGAACGTTCGCTCGACCGGTCGCTCGACCGGTCGAGGCTCTGCCGTTCACTGCTTGATCTATCTCCGTACTCGGGCTTCTCGCCTGCACTCTCCGTGATGATCTGGAGCACCGGCGGTACCGTGCTCGACGACGAGCTCGACCGCGCGTTCCGTGTCGACGTCAGCGGAATCGCCGGCGCTAAACGGTCCTGGGCATGGCGGTCCGGCGTGCGGTCCCTCGCATGGCTGCTTGGCGGCGTCGTGGGTATTCCCATTTGAGACTTCGAAGCATTGCGGCCGCGCGGACTAGGATTGCTGCGACTATCCATCGACATACGGGCTCCTGGATGATGATTGCTTCCAAACGTTATCTAGCCGTTATAGCTTAGAGATTACTATGCACTTTGACAGTTCGCTGGGACGGCCAGCGATTACTCAGAACACATGTTCTATGTATGAAACCGCAAAAACGCTCCCCACCTAGGGTAAGGCCATGCTCCGGCATGTGGCTGGGGCTTCAGCGCTGGCGTTCGGTAGCAAAACGCCCCTTTCGCTGCTGGAAAAGGTGCAGCGGCCCTCGCCCACGTCCGCGACGCTTGAACTAGATTACGGTCCGTTAAAGTACGCTTTTATGCCTGTATCGCATGTTCGCGAATGGCCCGCGTGATCTTGCGTGTGTTCCAGTGCGGGATCCTGCGCCGAGCCACGAGCGTAATACGGCGCGTATCCCATCGGCCCTGCATCCCGATTGAGCTGTCAATTTGCCGAATGCACAATTCTGCCCAGGGCGCATTGTCATTCCACCAGGATGCATTGCGCGACGCTCTAGTGGTGGCTTTTGCTGTGCAATGGGTATATCCATCGTCGGGCGCAAGCACCCTTACCTGTGCACTGCCTTCTGCATGAACAGGTGGGGGCGCTGCAGGGAACCGGCGCCGTCAGGCTCGTTGTAATACAAATCCTGGGCACGAGTTACCCGGGACCCTCGATCAACAGGGTCCTCGGCTAGCGGCTAATTCACCACATGATACGCCCAGCGCACAGTGGCGGACCCGGGCTGGACCCACTCGTGGGCCTGACTAAACCGGTCTTTATCTACCTGGGACTTTCGCAAACTCGGTGCCAAGACTCTGGCAAACGATGATGAAGCGTGCCAGAGAAGAGGACGATGATGTACGAAATACAGGCATGGCCCAGAGCAAGCAGAGCAGGCCAGTACTCTCAGAGGGCCTGAGTCTCTCGCCAAGCCCTCCGACCACGTCCGTGAGCCCCTCCGAGTCCGGCATGCGCTCGTCTGTCGCCAAGACCAGTACGAATTCGCCTTTGGACTCGCCCGCGGGCTCGCCAACCACGCTCACGAACTCGGGCACGCCGTCAGCCACGAAGCCGGCCACGGATTTGTCGGGAGGTTTCACAGGCTCTAGCGATCTAAACGATGAAAGCTCGTTGGTAAATAGATCTATCACCAGCGACAAGGAGGTGTGGTCTCTGCTGCAAAAGGAGGCCCAGCGCCAGAGCAATTGGCTGAACCTCGTTGCCTCGGAAAACTACGCACCGAAGGCTGTGTTGCAGGCAGAGGGCTCAATCATGATGAACAAGTATTCTGAGGGATACCCGGGAATGCGTCACTATGGTGGCAATGAGATCATTGACCAGATGGAACTACTTTGCCAGGAGCGTGCTTTGCAGCTCTACGATCTGGATCCGGCCAAATGGGGGGTCAACGTCCAGAGTGTTGCCGGCACACAAGCAAACTCGCAGGTCTACCACGCCTTAATGAAGCCGCACGAACGCCTAATGGGTCTTTCCTTGACGCACGGCGGACACATGAGTTTCGGGTATCAAACTGACAAACTCAAAGTCAGCTGCGTGAGCGCCTATTACGACACGCTCCCCTACGAAGTCGATTTGGCCAGCGGCCGCATCGATTACGACGACCTTGAGAAGCTCGCACAAAGGTTCCGTCCGAAGGTCATCGTTGCTGGTGCCTCGAGCTACTGCCGGCTCATCAACTACCAGCGTCTGAAGTCCATCTGCAACAAGGTTGGCTCGTACTTGGTCGTTGATATGGCCCACATCGCCGGCCAGATCGCGGCGAAGCTCGTGCCCACGCCGTTTGAGTACGCCGATGTGGTCACAACCGCGGCGCAGAAGACGTTGCGCGGGCCTCGTGGTGCTATGATTTTCTTCCGCAAGGAGCTCGAGGGGCCCATCAATTTCTCTGTGTTCCCAGCTTCGCAAGGTGGCCCGCACAACCACACGATTGCCGCTCTTGCCGTGGCCCTGGGCCAGGCGAGCACGCGTGAGTTCCGTGAATACCAGCGCCAGCTAATGGCGAATGCGAAGAGCCTGGAGCAGACCTTGATTCACCATGGGTTCTCGCTTGTGAGCGGAGGAACGGATATCCACATGGTGGTTGTGTCGCTTGTTGATAAAGGCATTGACGGCGCGCGTGTGAATGCTGCGTGCGAAAGAGCCCACATCTCACTGAGCGCGACCGCCGTGCCCGGAGACAAATGGGCCCTGCCGCGAGCTGTGCGCATTGGCACGACGCCCATGACGACAAGGGGGTTCAAGGAGCACGACTTCGAACGAGTTGTGGGGCTGCTTGTCAAGATCGTGGACATTTCGGTGAAGGTTCAGGCTGCGCTCCCGGAAAGCGCCAACAAGTTGCGCGACTTCAAGGCCGCCCTAAGTGCGCGGCCGGAGTTCGATGAGATCGTCAAAGAGGTCAGCAACTGGGTCAGTGGACTGCCGCTGCCGAAAATAGAGCCGTGATGCTCGCTATGAAGCCCCGCAAAGCTCCGTGAATCTCAGTTCACTTATTTATTCGCTATGCATGTTTTCTATAAGATAATACATAATGCACCTTGTGCCATTCCACACACGTAATTCGTATCTGCCTCTGTGCGGTGTTCGCGACTCGCACAATAAAAGCAGACGCGCAGCTCTTTGAAACTCGCCTTCTTCAGCGATACGTTTAAGTAAGTTGGGGCTTGAATGCGGTTGTTAGCTAAACGCTGATCGGATTGCAGTCAACGTTGGGGTAGTGTTAGCAGGTAGCATTGATTGATTAGCCAAAAATTCCAAATAAACATAGGCCATTCCTACTGGCTGTAGATAATAATTAAACGAATAATTCGAGTTGCACAATGGCCAAGCTTGCATCAACGGCGGCACGCCTTTCTAGAAATTCCTCGTCGCGCTTGGATATCACGTGTCAGGCCTAAACGTTGTCTCTCTCAAGCTTACAGCTCATCACCGAGCCCACGGAAGCTATCCAGGTAGATGTTTCTCGTGTTACCTTTACTGCTGATAGGTCAGTGTTTAGCAGCTTCACAGCTCGGCTCCATTGGGTTCTTCAAACGGGCCTCCGAGCAGCTCGCGCAGGGCCATGACATCCAGGCATTGAGTGATTTCAAGAAGTCTGTGGCCGCGGACCCAGACTTCAAGCCTGCTCAATACAACCTTGCGAACACGTACCTCAGGCTCGGGCTCATTGACCAGGCCATTAATGCCTCGGGCGCCTCGGTGTGTGCTGACGACCGGTGTGCGTCGGTTGCCGCGAAGGCCAAAGAGTTTGTGGATCTGGCCACGGAGCAGCAGCTCGAAGAGGACAATGACTGCAATCTGTACGGTGCGATGCTCGAACTTGCACCAAAGTCCGTGAGCACCTTGAAGGCCGAGGCGCAGTGTTTTTTCGCAAAGCAGCGGCCGGTTGATGCGATCAGAGACCTGACGCTTGTGGTCCAAATAGACAGAAGCGATAGCGAATCAGCAGCGCGGGCCGCTGTTGGTAGCTTTGTGCTTCTGAACCAGCGTCAGCAGGCACTGCAAATCCTTCGCCAGTGCGTCTCGTTCAACGACGAGGCCACGGCATGCAAGGCTGCGACAAAGCAGCTGCGCCAACTTCAAAAGGCCGTGGAGGGCCAGCCGATCTTGAAAGTTAAGGTGAACGAGATCGTAAAAGAAACGCGACGGCTGCTGAAGCAGTACAACATTCCGCATGGCAGCTCTGGGTCGGGCAGCGTTGATGATGGACTGCTCGTCGACAACATCAGGCGCGGGCGCTGCGAAGCATTTGCTGAGCGGCAGATGTTCGATCAAGCCGGTAAAGTCTGTGCGCAGACCCGAGACCTGGACCCGGAGTTCCCGCCCGCACAGCTTGTTCAGGCGCACCTCGAGCGTGAGCAGGGCAACAATAACCAAGCGCTGGAGATCGTGTCGAAAATGATCAAGGAGGCCGAGAAGTCTCCCGACCGGGTCAAGCAGTCAATTCTCAGGCTTGCCCACGAACTGCATGACGAGATCATCATGGAGCGCAGGCAGCCGAGACAGCCGCAGCAGCAGCCCGACAAGGACCTGTATGCCGTGCTTGGCGTAGAGTCGACTGCGGACAAGAGAGAGATCCGCCGTGCGTACCGCCAGCTCAGCAAGACGTACCACCCGGATAAGTACAAGGGCAAAGACATGAGCGAGGAGGAGATCATGGCGAAGATGCAGGAGATCAACGAGGCGTATGAGATATTGGTGGACGACGACAAGAGACGGGATTACGACGACCAGCGCAGCGGCAACGGCGGCTTTGCTAATGGCGGGTTCGCTAATGGCGGCTTCAACGGCGCTGGAGCAGGCTTCGGTGGATTTAACAATTTCGACAACATATTCCAGAACATGCAGTTCAACTTCAGGCCCGGCTGACGAGTATATAGATCAATAATGTCAATAATGAGGCCCAGAAGACCTAAAAATACTTACTTTACACCATAGCAGCGCCCGTACATGCTAGTGCAGGGCCTGCAATGAACCGAGGTCGACAGCGGTGGGCTCTGACAGCCCGGGGTAATTAGCTCATACAGTAATGTGATGCCCGGTTACGGTGTCGATCTGATGCATCGCTGCGACTACATGCAACGTGACACATGTGAGACACGAGATTTGAGACACCGTCTGGAAATGCCGGTTGCAAGCGGAACCACGAGCGGGACCACGAGCAGGGCCGGATGGCCAGATGGCCATAATGTCCAAGATATATAATCTACGAAAATTTACACCCTGCCACGGATCCGATAGGTCCGCGCTATGCGGCATTTCATTTTGTCTGACTAGCTTATTTTATGTGCCTATTTTGTCCGTGCTTCAGCCCGGACGCATGCGAGCTCGGACGGCTTCGCTATGCCGTGCATCCGCCAAACGTGGGTTATGGTGCGTCGTGGGATACAGTGGCAGGTCAACCCTGCGTGGGCGGCTGAGTGTTCGGCACTGTTGCCTCGAGACTAGATTCGTGCTCACGACGCGCTGGCTGAGCTGGCTCGCTATGCTGCGGCATTTAATGCGGTGCCGGCTCGCGTCGGCGATGCGGCTGAGCTCAGGGAGGCGTCTCGGAAATGTGCGATAGCCGAGCAAATCAGAGCCGGCAGGGATTGAGCGTCGCCCTAGCCCTGAGTGGCCCTGTCTTATGCAAGGCCAGATCCACGTAACCGATAATTGGCCGTCTGAGCACGAACAGCGGTACGTATTAGGGCGAACCGTGGACGTCAGGGTTCCCAGCTGCATTTCTAAGGTGCTGCATTTCTAAGGATTTCGATCAGCGCCTCCTGAATAGAGTCCGCCAGACACTTGGGGAAAGCCATTGACTGCTGTGGCAATTACGATTCCACCTTGAGCGGCTGAATGTCTACACAATCGCGCGACGGGTCTCAATCGCCGCGCTCGCGCGCCATGAGCTCGAGCACCTCGAATTCGAACCACCTTAGCGGTTCTTCAGGCTCACCCACGGAAGACCAGACGTCTTCGTCGACAAACAGCGACAGCACCGCTGGCGAGGGGAGCACGCAGCTCGATTTCGCCAAACGCGAGATCTCAGACAACCTCGGCCGCAGCTCGTACTCGCAGCTGTCGTCCATGACGGCGAAGTCCCCGGATCGGCCGAAGGCGCCATCCTCGAAGCGCCGCAAGCACAAGCATAAAAAGAAGGACGAAGCAAAACCAGAAGAAGACGACGAGGAACTGCCTAATGAGGACGAGGAGGACGAGGATGCGCCCGTTGGCGAGGCCGACGACGAGGAGCGGATCAGGAACCCGGCGAGCGCCGTGCTGCGCCGCAACGACCACCGCGAGCGCATTGGCTTCAGACAGCCGTTTGGCGACGCGGAAAACGACTCGGAATCGAGCCAGGGCGCCACGCCTACCGAGTCGGGGACGGCGGACGTGGCGCACTCGCCCACGGATCTCGCCTCGAACTTGGGCCCGCAAGTGCACCGCAGGAGAAAGCACTACGAGCCGGCTCGGGTCGTGCTTCATAAGTCGGATCTGGGGCCGGACTGGTCGAACGGCGGTACCACAAACAGCTCGAGCGAGATGCCCTCACGCAGCTCGTCCGTCGTGCCTCTCTCCGTTACGAACTCGCCCGAAATGGGACCCAGAACGAGCGTTTCTCACTCCCTCATATCTCTGCTTTCAGGATCTCCCGACGAGTACGGCAACGTGCCATTGAAGCAGCTCAGAGAGCCGAAGCAGCCCATATACGTGCCTGCCGTGCTGCGGCCAACGGATTTCGAGTCGTACAACCCGCAGGTCGCACCCACAGTCTTCTCTTCGACTTCGCAGCGCAAGCCCATCACGCAGCACTGGGTCAGAGACGCGAACGCGACGAAATGCAGAGCATGCAGCCGCCAGTTCACCTGGTTCCGACGGCGGCACCACTGCAGGAAATGCGGCGGTGTATTCTGTGCTGCGGACTCGAGTCACAAGATCGGTCTTGACCGCGTGCTCAACTTCAACATCCTAGGCATGCCATGTCGGGCGTGTGACGCCTGCTCGAGCGAGTTCTCCGGATTCTGTCTAGACTCTCCAAGACTGCGCGATGGGCCTGTGGCCTCGCAGCAGCCCATCCAGGGACCAGAGCAGGAAGAAGTCGAGATCGGAGGCGGCGGAGACTGGTCCACTTTCTGAACTCACGGCGGCGACTTTGCAATTCGGGGCTTTGCAACGGTAGTTTCGCGTGAAACAAGCTGCTAGGTCTGCGAAACGCTTTGACGAACTATTTATTTTTTTGACTCTAATGCACGCTAATTCCGATTCCGGAAAGGCTTTGTTAACTCAGGAAAGACTATGTTAACATGGCTTTTATGTACCCATTTATGTATTCATTTATCTATTACTTTGTACGTTTTACACCGCTACCGAAAGTGTCTTGTGCCTCTATTACATGCCTTGAATGCAAAGTGTCTATATCGTTATCTATATCAGGTGCATCGCAGTTGCCGCGGGCTCGAGCTCAACTGCTGCGATCTTAACGCCGCGATCTCAACGGCCACGATCTCAACGCCGCGATCTCAATGACCGCAATCTCAACGGCCGCAATCTCAATGGCCGCGAGCTCAATTGCGATCTCAATTCACGCTGGTTCCGTGGACCGTGGGCCGAGCTTAGGCGCTATATTCTCGAGCATAGCGCGCATGGCCGTCGTTTGCGGCATCCATATGCCTTGGGACTCAGCATCCCTGGAGGGCCGAACAAAAGTCTCGCCGTCCCCGACGTAAAGGTAGCTACAATGCTTCACGAACTCGGGCCACACAAGCTCATCAAAATAATTCGGCGGATCGGTCCAGAAGCCCTCGCTTGTTGAATAGCCGCTGCGCTCCTCTCTTCTCTGCTTGAGCTCAGTCCGCGTGAACGGGAATATGACCTTCAAGTCAAAGAGATCCGCAACCTCGCTCCCCAAGTGGAACAGAAGAATGCCGTCTACAATGAGCACCGGCTCATCGCAGCCAGCGTAGGCTGCTCGCAGCTCTGAAATCTCGTCCTCGGAGATCAGGTACTCGCCAGAGTTATTGTTATGCTCTTCCCTGGTCTCCTGCCCAATGGACTCTTTGGTTCGCTTGATCTCCTGGATGCGCGATCGCATCGCGACGAGATCAAACGACTCGGGACAGTCCCAATTCGGCCGGCCTGCGGCGTCCAGCGGGAGCTCAGATTCGGGCAGGTAGAAGTCGTCCTCGTACAGAATCTTGGCATTGGGCAGCACCAGCCGCAGGTGCCGCGCCAACGTGGACTTGCCGGAGCAGCTCGGGCCACTGATCCCGATGATTTTCATGGTCGAAGGGTTCGTCAGCCTTATCGGCCCGAGTCTTTGTCGTTGATCTGGCCTTGGCGTGCCGCGGTTTTTCTTGATCAATTTCACGTAGCTCACTAGTTATCTATTGATGTCTAGATTATTAGGCCGGCTTTTAGTAGGTCAGCTTCGTACAGCTTGGCACCTCAGAGCTGGGTCAGAGCTGGGTCGTTGTCCAGCAGTTCGTAGCGCTTCGTATAAATTATCGCATGTTTGTCAGTCAAGAAAACTCCAGCAGTTTTCTCGCAGCCTCGAGATCGTCCTCCGACCCGACGCCATTCTTCACAAGCTTCTCAATGGCTTCCTTGGCCTTCGTGTTCAGCGCAGTCACATCGGGCTCGACGCTGATGTTCGAGACTGTGTAAAGGCCGCACCACCCGCGCAGATACATCGGGTTCAGCTCCACTGAGCGGCACAGGTAGTCGATGCTGCTGGCAATGAGCGCCTTGGCCTCGCTGAAGCCGCCGGATATGGACGAGGCCGCCTGCAGCCGCTTGAGCTCGCCGATCCGCGCAAAAACGTTGTACGCCAGAGGCTCCAGCACCAAGCAGTGATCGAGAGAGCCCAACGCGCTCTCGAAGTCGCCGACGTGGGCATACGCCTCGGCAAGCTCCGACCACGCCTCGGCATCGACCGGGTTCTGGTCGACGTAGTTCGCAAGCGCCTGAATAAATGCTTTGTAGTCACCGCTGGCCTTCAAGGAGGCCATTCCTATCTTGTGGGCGTCGTACTCAATGGCATTAAGGTTCTTGAGGTGCCTCTCGAGGTCGTGGGCCTCGGCCGTGCACGTAACGTACGCCGTGCGCAGCTTGTAGATTCTTCGCGATTCGATGCCGAACTTCTCCATGATCAGCTTCAGCATGAGTTTGGCAACCGCATCGCGGCACGTCAGCAGGCTGAGGAAGAAGTGCTGCTCCAGGAGCGGGTACCACTCGATCTCGAGGCTGATCAGTCTGCCCGAGTCGATGAAGCGGCTGCTCACGGTCCAAAGCTCTTCAAGGACTTCCGGGCGCGCATTAAAATACGAGCGGTCATGCGCGCTGCTCAGCAGCTGCGCTTTCAACTGCGTCGACATCTTGTGGAACGGGAGGCCGATAGCTGGCGATCCCTGACTAACCTGATAAGGCTATCATCGAGGCCGCCGCCAGGCCCGGCCAACCGACACCCTGCGAGCATACTCGACGCTGATCCTTTCGGGGTCGCAGAATGGCGGACTGTCGGCTGGTGGACCCTGCAGAGCTCGGATCGGGGATCGTAAGCGGGGTTCCACCCTTCTAGCTGCCAGCGGCTCACTGCGCTAATCGCATAAAGGCGAAAGTCAAATACTTCTGGCTAGTCTAATTCTCATAAAAACTATATCTGGTCTCAAGTCCGCTCGCTTCACAAGCTTGTGCGCGTCCCAGCTCTCCGGCGTTCTGCTTGTCCTGCATTAAATGGAAAGCGTGTGGTTTGTCAGATTCCACACTATGAAAAGATTCGGCATCAGGCGGTTCAGCGCACAGAGCCTTGTGCGGGCGCGCGAGGCCGCAGCGAGGCCTGTGAAAATGCATGAAAAGCACACGGCTGTCGACACGAAGGATCCGAAGAATCTCGTACCGCACGAAGTCGCTCCGCTGCAGAACCTGCCGCAGGGCAACCTAATTTCGCATATTCTGGACCAGTACAAGGGCGACAACGGCAAGTACAGCCGGACGCTGCCCTGGTGGCAGCAGGCTCTTGGTGAGAACGTCATTCGCATCTTTAATTTGGACATGGACCGCGTGCGCTCGGGCCCGGTGGCCGGAGCCCTGTACCGCGACCAGTGCAAGTTCCAGGCCTACTTCGAGAAGAACGCGCCGCTGAGCCCCACGGCCGACTTCTACTTCAACAAATTGGGGCTGCCGCGCACGTTTTTCCAATGGTATCAGATCGAGATCCTGCATGTGTGGATGCTCTACGTGCGCATGCGCCCAATGCCGCGCAGATACTGCCGCGAGTACCAGCAGAAGCTTATCGATGGTGTGTTCGATGACATCGACTTCCAGCTGCGCGAGGTGCTGCGCGTGAACTCGGATCGCACAACAAACAACTACAAAAAGCAGTTTTCCCAGCAGCTCAAGGGCTCCGTGTTCTCGTACGACGAGGCCCTCCTCGGCGGCGATACCGTGCTCGCAAGCGCGCTGTGGCGCAACATGTTCGAGCAGAGCAGCGTTGTTGACCTGACCGTGCTGGATCATCTCGTGCACTACATCAGAGCGAACCTGTACGTGCTCAGCCAGATGTCCGACAGCGACTTCGCTGCGGGCCTGTTCCGCTTTTTGGACGTGCGGCTCACTTACGAGCCGCTGGACGAGGAGCAGAACAACCAGTTAGCCGAGATGATAGAGAGTGCGCGCAGAGACTCTGGGTCTTTGGGCACGCGCACGACTTTGAGCCGCGACGGATGGTAGTGTATATATGAACGATAAACAAGCAAGAATAAATGAGCGAAAGCGAGGAGAGGAACGAAAATAAAAGTAGAGATGCAATCAATCAGAGAGTAGTCGAATCACGAGCCTCCCCCGAGTGATAGATGGCCGTGCATCGACGATAGGGTTCCACCGGGCAATGGCTATTCTTTCTAAATTCCACAAATAAGCACAATGCAGGTTACAAAATTGAGTCCTGTATTCTCGAAATTGTAGCCCCAGTACCACCGCTCGGCTGAAAGAGTCGTGTGCCTGGCTCAGCCACAAAAAAGCCGCACGTACCCCTGCCCTCCTTGTATACATCTTTCAGGTGCGGGTGATCTGATTTGCAATAGATCTAATTTGTGCTGGATAGAAGTAAGTATATGTGGGACCAGCTGTCCACAAACGATGCCCATGTTTCGTATGCGTGCATCGGTTTTGGACTCATTATAATTGTGAGCGTAGCGCTCTTCATGAAGCACCGATTCGACTTCAGCGAGGTCATTATTGCTACGATCTTCGGGCTTATTGTCGGGCCGCATTGCATTGGATGGTTTGTGCCGGCGAATTGGACGCGCAACGAGCACAGACTCACTTTAGAACTGTCGCGAATCGTGATGGATATCCAGATCTTCGCGGCAAGCGCCGAGCTCCCGCCGAAGTACGTGCTGCACTCGGCCCTGAGCTTGGCCATGCTTCTGCTTCCGGTCATGACCGTTGGGTATCTGCTCAACAGTCTGTTTATATGGGGCCTTCTTCCGCAGCTGCGTTGGGTAGAGGGCCTGGTCATTGCAGGATGTGTGACGGCCACCGATCCGGTCCTCGCCTCGGCTGTGCTCAGCGGTCCCGGGTTCGCACAGCGGTTGCCGAAAAGGCTCGTTCATATTCTCAGTGCCGAGTCTGCGAGCAATGACGGCATGGCCCTGCCGTTTGTGATGCTGCCTGTGTACATCCTGCTGCATGAGCACCACTCTGGCGAGATCGCCAAGGACTTCATCGTGCTCACGGTCCTGTACCAAGTACTGTTTGCGCTCGCACTGGGTGCTGTCATCGGTGCGCTGGCCTGCTTTGTGTTCAAGCACGCAGCGCACAGGTACGAGTTCAGGGAGGAGTACATGCTGATCTACAATATCGTTGTCGCGATCTTCTGTGCGGGTGTGGGCTCGCTTTTGGGCTGCGACGACTTCCTAGTGAGTTTTGCTGCCGGCGCGGCCTTCTCGTGGAACGGGTGGGTGCACTCGGTGGTGAAGAGCTTCGACATCACGGGCTTCATCGACCTTCTGATCAACACGGCGTACTTTGTTTACTTCGGAGCCATCATCCCCTGGGAGAAGTTCGATTCACAGGACATGGGCGTCTGGCGCCTGATTGTGATTGTTATCCTCATTTTGGTGGGCCGAAGAATTCCCGTGCTCATGGTGTTGAAGCCGCTAATCCCCGACCTTCATACCTGGAAGGACGTATTTATTGCTGGGCACTTCGGTCCCATTGGCGTTGCCGCTATTTATATGTGCTTTGAAGCTGAGCGGGAACTCAGCGAAAGCAGCCATGTCACCACCAAATCGGCATACCTCATGCGCAACATCTGGCCGGTTGTGGCCTTCGTTGTACTTTCCTCCATCATTGTTCATGGAGTGTCCGTTGTCGTCATGACCGTGTTCATGCGCGGGTACACGAGGGTCCTCACGCATATATCCACGCCCGACCGCAAGTCCACCGACGGTCGGTCGCTCGACCCCAAGTCCGCCGAGGCCAAGTCCGCTAAGGCCTCCGAGCGCTCGCGAACCTCCGCTGAGTCCATTAGCGAGCTTCAGGAGTCTATCGGCGAGCCTCCCATTGCGACTCCCGCCGAGACTGCTTGACGGTGGGGCCCTCCGGAGCTTATTTATTGGCGCTATCTAATACTCGTAGTGCAACGTCGATTCGTCGAATAGCTTCTCGGTCTATAATGGGCGTCGCCTAATGGATCACGACGCCCTTGACCAGTAAAGGCGATTCTGATGGCCCTTAAAGGTGATCCTCGAAAGTGTTTCTTATAGACGATCTACCAACACGATCGATCAATATGAGCAGTTATTTCTGTACAAAAACAGTCCGCATGGTCAATCGGCATGATCCCTCAGCATGGTCCATCGACTTGACCCTTCAGCATGATCCATCGGCGTGACCCTTCAGCATGATCCCTCAGATGGCCCTTCAGCATGACCAACATGCTCCATCAAGAAGTGGTCAAGACAGTAAATTTACTTGTGATCTACGTTTCTAGTACTCTTGTATCTATTTTCTCTACCCGCTCGGAACCTTCGGAACCTTCTAGGCTCTTCGTCAGGCTCTACGTATATACTGCCATGCGTGCGAAGCATGTGTCATCATGGACGCGAGCATTGAATCGATTCTTGAGCAGGACACGCTCCGCTGGGTCTTCGTGGGAGGCAAAGGCGGTGTTGGCAAGACCACTAACTCGTGTGCAGTGGCTCTGCAACTTGCCAAGCGGAGAGAAAATGTCCTGATCATTTCCACGGACCCGGCACACAACCTCAGCGATGCGTTCGGCCAGAAATTCGGCAAGGACCCGCGCAGCGTTGAGGGCATCCCGAATCTGAGCGCCATGGAGATCGACCCGAGTGCGACGATCGAGGAGTGGACTCAGAAGCAGGAGGGCAGCGACGGCATGGGCGGCTTTTTCAAGGACCTGATGTTTGCGATCCCTGGTATTGACGAGGCGCTGTCGTTTGCCGAGGTCATGAAGCGCGTCAAGCAGCAGGACTTCTCGGTTGTGGTGTTTGACACCGCGCCCACGGGCCACACGCTGCGATTCCTGCAGTTCCCGACGATTTTGGAGAACGCTCTTGGCAAGATCAAGGAGCTCAGCGGGTCGATGGGCCCGATGATCAACACGCTGCTCGGCGCGCAGGGCCGCAACGTCGACGAGATGTTCGCGAAGCTCGACGAGACGCGCGAAACCATCATCGAGGTGAACCGCCAGTTCCAGAATCCGGATCTCACGACGTTTGTTTGCGTGTGCATTGCGGAGTTCCTGTCGCTGTACGAGACCGAGCGCATGATCCAGGAGCTCACGAGCTTCGGCATCGATGCAAACACGATCATCGTGAACCAGCTCGTGAAGTTGAAGGAGGGGGACCACTGCAAGCGGTGCGAAGCGCGGTCGAAGTTGCAGAGCAAGTACACCGAGCAGATCCACGAACTATACGAAGACTTCCATATTGTGGAGTTGCCGCAGCTCACAGACGAGGTCCGAGGCATAGCCAAGCTCGAGAAGTTCTCGGAGATGCTTGTGCATCCCGACGCACGCGCAATTGAGTACTAAGGCATGTGAAGAATGGCTGAGCATGCACTGCGTTCCACTGCGCTGTGCTCGTGTTTATGGCAGTGACATTTAATTGGTAAATAGAGCGATTTTTGCGCACATTGCATAATTTAGTCCGTAGCGTAGCGCTGTATTTGCCTGTTACTCGGAATCGGACTCGGCTGTGTCATCATGACAAGCTCGGAGAGCACCGCTGAAATGCGCAATGGCGAGGCTGCTGCGCCGGCTCCGGACTCAGGAGCGCCGCCGGAGGCCGCTGCCCTGGACCCAGAGACCGCGAATCTTGACGAAGTGGTCGGCAGCATCGACGGGCTTGTCCCTGATCTGCTCGGAGAGGCGGGCACCCTCGCTGGCGAAGGTGATCCGCTCTCCGAGGCCCCGGCGGAAGCCCCGGCGGAAGCCCAGGCTGAAACACAGGCAGACGCCCAAGGAGACCCCGCAGCGCTCCCGTTTAGCCTGCCCTCGTTGGCTGGTCCGGCCCAAAGCGAGGAGGACGCCGAGCGCGAGCGCATGCAGCTCTTGGTGTCTCATTTCGACGAGCAGCAAATGTCGCGCTACGCGGCGTTCCGCAGAGCAAATATTCGGAGAGCCGCAGTCAGGAAGTATGCAAGTCAGCTCCTGAACCAGCCCATTTCGAACAGCGTCGCTGTCGTGCTGGCTGGTATGTCTAAGGTGCTAATTGGAGACATCATCGAGCTTGCTCGGGACCTCCAGGAGAAAGAGCAGGCTGCCGAGCGCAAGCAGCTCGGATTGCCGCAGCCTGTGCCCGGAGGCGAGCCGGAGCCCCTATTGCCGTCCTATATTCGAGAGGCTTGGAGAATATACAAACAGGAGACAGGCACGGTTCCGGGGCCCAAAACCAAGCCCGGGAGCGCGAACCGCTTTTTCTAAACTCGGGCTGGCCATTCATATACGCTGGTGCTGTTGCAAGCTTTCTTTGGCTCAGTACTGAATCATTTCGAGGAAGCAGATCACCAGAGCAGGCGAACGCAGATCGCGAAAGATCGCGGATGCAGATCCCTCAATGGCCTTACTAGTACTCATATGTTGCAATTACACTCGCTGAATCACAGCAGCAAATATGTATTTTTATTCAATATTTTCATTCAACGTGCGTCCATCCCGCAACATTCGGCAAGCAACATATGCAGCTGTTGGACCATATGCATCGTTGTATATATAAACCAATCCGTCTCTCAATAGATATCTAGTAGCACTGATGGGTTAGTGGTATACTGGGTCGTTGCCATGTGACTATCACACAAATTCGACCCGACCCCGGTTCGATTCCGGGTCAGTGCATTCGATATTTTTTGCGTCCAGTGAGAGGTTCTTTTTCTTTTTTTCTATTTGGATTCAATTGTCTACGCTGTCACTGTAAATTAGCTTCGGAGCTTCATTACCCTCTAGGGATACATAGTATACAATAAATAGTTCGGCTCAGGTCAGAACACAAAGGAGAAGATGTTCAGGACCGTCAAGGCCAGTATAAGTCGCCGCGTGCTGTACAGAGGCGTCGACAGCCGCGATCCAGCAGAGCAAGACTTTTTGGTTGGTCGGAAACTACTCGTTGGTTGTGTGAAAGTCACGACTTCGAAGGATGATCTGTTGATAGCAGCAGAAAAAGTGCAGGGACGCGAGCTGCTTGTGTCCCAGATTAGATTGCTCGCCATACTTATGAGATATGGTAGAGACAGCTGGGTCCTGTTCGCTGATCATAATGCTCAGATCCCCTGTATTATTGGTGATGTGGTTGCGTGGCTTGAGGTTGCTGCAGGACGCATCCCGATAATTACATCACACATCTTGGAACTGATAGTGCTGATGGTCCTCAGATAGCACACACGCCACAAGGTTCTCTCCCTTTTGCCTGACCACCACTGCTGCAGGCTCGAAATCGAGCTCGCGTTCTTCACCATTAGGAAGCACGAGGCGGTGATTTTCCGGATCCAGACTGACAACGTCGGCCGCTTTTCCAGTGAACACGGGGCTGGTTCCTCTCAGCGGTGTCGAAGATATGATGCACCCATTGCTGTCCAAGATAGCCAGATTCCCTGAATCGAGGATGAGTGCGTAGCTGCTGTATGCGGCGTCATTTTGTAGTCTTTTCAAGTGCCTGACTCTATCTCCAAGGTCGCATTTGTAGGCCAGCTGCATGTGTCCTCTTAGAGTCGTGCTGATTGAATCGACGGTGCTGTCCAATTGAGTTTGGATTTCCGTAGCTAGCTCTAGCGCTTCGCGGCCCACCGCAGTGTCGATTTCGCCCACAAGGCCGCCGGTCAAGAACATATTTGCAACATCAATGAGCGTGACCGAGTTCAACTTTGTTACTGCAATGGGCCTGTCTATCTCCTCGCGGAACAGATTCTCGAGGTAGGCTGCCTGTTTTTCGAACGCCTGTTGCTGCGGCACGATTTCACCCAGCACGCGGTACATGAGCTCGCTCAGCTTCCCCGTGGCTATTTCATCGGCAGAGGGGTTTTGTTTGTGACGCTCGGCTGGGGGCTCGCTCGGCTCGCTAGCAGGATGTTCCATGGGCTGTTCCGCAGGGGGGTTAGAATGAGGGTCGTTCAGCCCGGCCAGCTCGCTGAGCCCCAAGGCATCGATCGTACTCGAGAACTTGCTCAGCTGTTCCGCGCTCAAACGAGTTGAGCTCGAGCGGAACTCGAGACCCCGCTGGTCCGTTTGTAGCTGGCCCCAAGTAAGAACTAGTTTCTCAAGTACTGTGAGGATCTCCTCGCTAATAATTTTGAGTGTCGTGTCCCAGTGCTGTGACATTGCATTGTACCACCGCTTGAAGCCCTGTTCGTGCAGAGTCTCCATCCACAGCTTCAGCTCTGGGCTCACGTCGCCATGCACAACCGAGCCGAGCAGCCCCGTGCGCAGGATCGACCGGCTCTTCTCGGCATTCGGGATCTGGTCCATGAACGGCTGGAAGAAGGCCTGGTTCGTTTGCGCCATCTGCTCCACCGTTTGTACCAGCCCCGAGCAGCTACGCCGCAGCTTATCGGCCAGCCGGATGGCCAAAGCGCTGCTGTGTGTCGCCGACTCGAGGGCCTCTGAGGAGAGCCCCAACATGCTGAGAGTTGCGGAGGCTTGGTTCCGCGCTGCGGCCTTAGTCTGCTGGATATGCGCGCCTCGAAACACGAACAGGGTCGTGCCCTGCACACAAGCATACTCACTCGTTTCCTCATCAGCAGCAATGAGGTAAACCTCGTCGTTCGAGGTGCTCACCTGGATATCGTCGATGTTCAACGCTCCGTAAACACTGATGCGAATCTTGCCGTCCGCCGTTCCAACGGCTGCGAACGAGTTCCGCGCCGCTGTAGTAGTCACCGCCTTCAGCGGATCGATGATCGACGCGACGCTCGGCGTCTGGTCGCCCCGAGTCCTGGCACTCGGCTCGAGCTCGCTGGGCTGGGTCCAGGCCACGCTGGAGACGTGCGTGTCCTGCTGGTTCTGGAGCGGACGGCCGGTGCGCACATCGTAGATGACGTAGGTTCCTTTGGCAAGCAGCAGCGCAAAGTACTGGCCGTTGGGACTCCACGATATCGCAGCCACGCGCTCCGCAGCGCCCTGCGCGTGCGGAAGCCGCGTGCTCCACACCTGCTGGCCACTGCGCCGGCAAAGCACTAAATGCGACTCCGTCGTGAACAGCACGACGTCAATTTCGGGCGCAATCCCCAGCACTTCGGGCGACACGGGCGCTGGAAGCGTGCATAGGCTCATCCCCCTGAGTTGTGGCAGGTTGTGGCAGGTCTCGGTCGTCGCAGCCTTTACACGTAACCCAGGAACCGGGAACCGCATCGACGCGTCTGCGGCCGCGGACTCGGCGTGAGTTGGAACGAAATATAATTTAAAATACATAATTACCACACTTTGAGCCACTTGAATCGCGAGCGCTTGTGGCGCAGGCCGCGGAGAGTTTTGGGGTCTATGGTGAACATCTCTGCGTCGCTCATGCTCTCGTAGCGCATGCTGCCGGTGTCGGCGAATTTCGCTCCTACGGCACTTGCGTCGGTACGCAGGGCACTCAGGCTTGCGCGAACAAGGCTGCGCCAGGCCCTTTCGCTCGAGCTGGCGGCGGCCCTTCCGGGGTCCGTGCACAGAGTCTCCGTGGCTTCAGTGCTGAACGTGCCGCCGCTCCCTCTGGATCCTCCCACGGAAGCGTCACTGCCTTCCGCGTGCTCATGGACGCCGTCGCCCCGAGAATCAGGTACGGCACACAGCGTTTCCGTGCTCAGCGCGTGGTCCGGCTCGACAAGGTACAGGCTCCTTGGGCTCCGCAGCTCGCGCGGCGCCGAGTGTAGTCCTCGGACCTGCAGCTGGCGAGTGGCCATGTCCCTGCTCGCTCGCGGGTCTTCGATGCCGAGCGACGCGTACGCATCGGGGGAGACGAGCGATGGGCACGAAACCTCGGGCTGGGGCGCGCGGGTCTCGGCAGACAACAGCCTAGAAAGCGCGTCCGGCAAGAACGACTGCCGAAACGGCCTTTTACTCGGCGGGTCCTCGAAAATCAGCCAGCTTCTTTGGCGCTTCAAACCTACCATTGTGGATGTGCGAAGGAATCGAGACTGGGGCTGAGGCCGCGTCGTGCAGATGCCTCATTTTCGGGGAGGCATTTCGCGGAGGCATTGAAGCTAGCGAATCAGCGCTCGAAGAGGAAAAAGACGTCAGGTAAGAGACGCAAATGAACCAAGATTTAGCGGGCGAGTTCGAGGTTGCCCTCGAGTCGCGAATCAGCTCAAGTTTTTGCTATCTTCGAACTCGTTCACAACGGCTACGTGCTTGTCGCGCTCGTCGTGCGTGCCGCCGCTCATCTCTTTGGCCTGCTCGGAGTCGTCTTCCATTTCGTCGTCGTGGTCGCGCGGCACGGGCTGCATCTGCACGGACGGCGCGAACTGCGTCCTTTCCAAGTTCTGCAGGACCTGGGTCAGCACCTTGTTCAGGTACTCGGGGCTGTTTGCGTTGATCATATTTCCCGAGCGCACCTCCATGCGGTAGTCGGGGCCGAAGTACTCGTAGTACTCGTTGAAGGGCAGCTCGACGGGGAGCTCGACGCCCGCGCAAACGCTTGTCTCGAAGGCCCACGTCCGGCTAACATTGCGGATCGTGTAGCCGCCGCCGCCAACAACCATCATCGGAATGCCGAAGCTCTTCACGTAGTCGACGCACTTCGCGTGGCCGTACATCGACAGGTTGAAGCACCCCAATCGGTCGCCGCTGAGCGAATCGCCTCCGCACTGCAGCACGACGGCCCCCGGCTGGTACCAGTCCATGATCGCCTTGATCGTGGGCTGGAACACCGAGTGGTAGGTCTCGTCATTGATTCCGTCGCGCATGGGGAAGTTCACGGCGTGGTACTTGCCCTTGCCGACGCCGATGTCGCGGAGCTCGCCCGTGCCGGGGAAAAACTCGCCGTATTTGTGGAAGGAGCACGTCATCACGCGGTCCGTCGTGTAGAAGGCCTCCTCCACGCCGTCACCATGGTGCACGTCGATGTCTATGTACAGCACACGCTGGTGGTACCTCAGCAGCTCGAGAATCCCGAGCGCGATGTCGTTGACGTAGCAGAAGCCCGACGCCTCGCTCTTCTTCGCGTGGTGGAGGCCTCCGGCCCAGTTCACCGCGATGTCGCACTTTCCGCGGTTCAGCCGCGCAGCGCCCTCCATCGATCCTCCAGCACTGATGCCGCAGTACTCGAACAGCCCGTCAAACACGGGACAGTCCTCACCGACGTTGAAGGTCACTTGCTCTCTCGAGAACTGGTCCAGGTTGTCCGGCGTCACCCGACTCAGGAAGTCTATGTATTCGTCTGTGTGCAGCTGGGTCATCTCCTGCTTTGTGGCGGGCTTGGCGCGGTAGATCTCGAGATCCTTGTACAGACCGTAGTTCATGATGAGCGAGTGGGCCATCCGGATGCGGTGCGGCTTCATGACGTGGCCCACGTTGTACATGTAATTGCCCACATCATTGTCGTAGAAGTAGGCAACCCGCTTCTTCTGCTGCGACTGGAACTGCGACAGGTCGAACGGCTCGGGAGTCGTGGCCATCTTGGATACTAGGAAAGCCGGCCGAGCTTCGAGTAGCGCGAGGGCAAGGGCAGGGACGCAGCTCGCAGCCGCCGGATCCTCGCAGTGGTTCCTGAAAAGTAGGCCAAGACGCTTTTTATCTGCTCTTGCTGTTGCTAGTTTCTGTAGAAGTCCGGTGTTTGTTTTTCGATGGTCTTGTTCGTTGTACTGAAGACTGTGTGAAGTGCTTTATGGCCTGCCCTATACCGGATGGCCTCAGGCGCTATGTCTGCAGTTCTATGCTTCAAATTTCATCCAGCAATTTTAATTTCGGCATTCGCTGTCCTTAGTTTCTACTCGGATCCAGCTTCATGCCTCGTTGCCTGTGCATTGCGCACGGCCGGTTCTATCCCTCAGCCCATCTCGGTATGTTGTTTCTGTCCTCAAAACTGTAGCAGAGCGTTGAGCCGGCCATGTTTGCTAAACCCGCCTCGTTCAAGCCGTATGCGGCAATAAAAAACTCGGAGCGCAAGAATGTGCTAGCCACTATCGAGAAGCAGTGCGGTCTTACCGATGTGTCTGCTGAGGAGAAGCAGCTGCTGCTCCCGAAGACCGTCCAGGCCGCGAAGGCCATTACGCACGGCGGCGAGAAGATCACGGTGTACAGCGAGGATCTTCTGCCGCTTTGGGTCATCATCAGGTCCCAGTATGTGCCGACTGTCGCACTTATGAGCCGGCTGCCCACGGAAATCCAGCTGCAATTGCTGCCGACTGTGTACACGGTGCCGCGCACTCTCACGTATCTGCAGAACGGCGCAGACTTCATGACCCCGGGAATCTTCGGCGATCTTCCGAGCGTGCCTGTCAAGAAGGGCGCCGCTGTGCAGATCCGTGATCTCGATAGCGAGAGCGTGATGGCCACGGGCCTGGCCTTGATAGATCTCAGTAAAGTGACGGAGGAGACGACGGGCAAATGCGTGCAGACCATCAGCGTTGTGGGCGACAAGCTCACTCCGAAAACACAGCTTGCTGGCGCGCCCAAGGACACCCCCAAAAATACTAAGGAAGCCAAGGAGACGAAAGACACTAAAGATACCAAGGAGGCCAAGCAGGCTCCGGAGGCTGTTAGCGAGCCGCAAAGCGCCGCTGAGGCGTCTACTGCTGAAGAAAATGTTTCAGATCCCACGCCTGCATTGGGTAATCTCACAACCGACGATGCCGAAGATCAGCTTACACCAAAGGAGGCAGACGAGGCCTTCCTATATGCGTTGAACAAGGTCATTCGCCAGCCGAAACACACTTACCCAATGGGAATGGCCACGATCTCGACGCTTTTGAATGACAATATGCCTTTCGAGCACCCCGATCTGCTCATTAAAACAACAACGTTCAAGAAGATGGGCAAGCTGCTGAAACACGCTGAAAAGCTCGGGCTGATCAACTGCCGTGAAAAGCCAGGAAACGAGGTTATCATTCTCAGCGTGAACGTGCCCCAGAACGAGGCCGAGCCCGAGCCTCTGGTACGCAAATCGAAAGCCGCGCCGCCGCCGTCTCGGCTGAACGCGATGCTCATGTACAAGCCTAAGCCTTCTCTTCGTGAGCTCATGGACAGCGCGACGCGCTCTCAGGAACTGCATGACGCGGGCACTTTGCGCAAGCAAGTGCTAAACTACATTGCACACAACAAGCTTGTCGACGGCGACGGCTTGGTCCAGGTCGACGAGCCGCTGCGCAAGGCGCTCGGGCTCCGCCAAACCGTGGCCACGCTCAAGCGCGAGGAAATCGGCGCTCAGGTCGTCAAACAGTGCTCGCCCTTCCACAAAATCGTGGCGCCGGGCCAGTCTCCCGACGAGGTCGGCTGGGCGAAGGGCGGGCTGCCTTCGGTGGTTCTGAAAACCGAGCGGCGAGGCGGTAACAAGGTCGTGACTCTGGTTCAGACCGCGGGCCTTGTGGGATTCCATATAGATCCCCAGGAGCTGGCCGACGAGCTGCGACACGCGTGCGCCGGCTCGGCGACGATCACTGACGTGAAGGGCTCAAACAGTATAGTAGTGCAGGGCAACCATGTTGCGAAAATCGTGAAAGTGTTGGAGAAGCGCGGCCTGAAATCTGCGTGGATTAAAACCTAATTGTATATAATTTAAGAATACACTGCCGAACATGCGCTGCGGCGTCTGCATTGTAGTCGAGGCTCTCTCGCACAAGAGGCTTATTATACCGGCGACAAACAATCATCCTGCTGTTTCGGTTCCTGAATTAGGTCTGGGCATGACTGTGGGCATTATTCGGGGCTGGCAGCGCCCTTCTCCGGCTGCGAGCGCTTTTCCGACACCGGCGTGCCCTTTTCGGTGCGCGTCCTTTGAGCCTTCTTCTGCTTGATGAATCTCATCCATCCACTCAGAACAACGACAAATAGGGGGCCTATCAGAGGCATGTAAACAGCGACTTTGTGCTCGTCCGGGAAATACGCCTGGGCAACCATGTTTTTGTCGAAAAATGCACGATCAGCAGCAGAGTATGCTCGGCGAGCGCTTGCCGCAGCCGCGTCATGTTCGCCCTTGCCGAGAAGGGCAATTGCGCTGTCGATTTCGCGCATGCACTCTTCGGCACGCTGCGCAACTTGCTGCGGGATAGCTATGTTGGGCATGCTTGCTGCGAGTCTGCGGAGCGACCCGAGGCTCGCCGCGGCCCCGAAAATTCCCCGGCGCGCATACTGGCGCGACAGCCGCGCAAGCAGCACCTCGGTAGATGCGTGGCTCGGCCTCTCCTGATCTGTCGGCTCGCGCATGCCCAGCAGTGCGAGCAGCTGGCGCGCGAATACATCGAGAATCGGTCGAAGCTCGGCCTCGCTGAACGTATGCGCATCCGCGTGCGGCTCGCTGATGATGATTCCACCCCACTGCGGCACGATGAATTGCGACAGCGTCCTTGACGTGTCCTTGATTCTCAGCGGCGACTCCGGCACATACAGCACAAAGTTCAGCGTTGG
This sequence comes from Starmerella powellii, assembly GCA_030568915.1. Taxonomy (NCBI): domain Eukaryota; kingdom Fungi; phylum Ascomycota; class Dipodascomycetes; order Dipodascales; family Trichomonascaceae; genus Starmerella; species Starmerella powellii. Next base: position 213,451 of record JAJMJE010000006.1, on the reverse strand, counting down.
GTACGGCAGCGAGGACGCGAGCTTCCACTCGGCGAAGTCGACGAATGTCGACAGCTGCGACTGGTCAAGCAAGCGCTCTTTCTCGGTCCGCTGCGGGACCGTGCCCATGTTCGCGTACAGCCCCGTTTGCGTATCAACGGTGATCGGCGCTACGCCCTCGTTGATCACCCCCAAGAGCGGGCCGAGCTGGTTGTTTATGGCACCAGCGATGTCCCAGTCCAGGATCGCGCCCTGTTCGCTGAGCAGGTTGAAGGTGAGCTGGTACTGAGGCGCGTAGCTGACGGTGACCTCCTCGTGGTCGAGCTCGTGCGTGGGCACGACCTCGTTTTTATAAACATGCTCGAGCAGAAGCATTGCGACGGCCTCGGCCGTGCGGTCCCTGATCATGGTTTTTTCGCTGTATGTGATTTTCAGCGTGCGCTTCCCCGAGTCCAGCTCGAGAACGTCTGCGTCGCCGGGCACAGCCTCGACGCACATCTCGGCATTGGCGGTGCACTCGCTCTCCACAATAAACCGGAAGGACGAGCCCATCTGCTCGAGCTTGCTGTTCACTACATGCTGGGCCGCGGCGGCCATGTCTGGGACCTGTGCATCGGACACGGCGATGCGGATGCCCGACAGAACCGGGTCCAGCGTGAGCGCCTCGTAGCGCTGCAACTGCTCGAAGTCCAGCTCGGCGCGGTCGACGAGGATCGTGCGCAGCAGAAACAGGCTGCCAACCGCGAGCCACGCAGTCACAGCCACGACTATCTTCGTGCTGGCCTTCATCGCGTACGTGTGAAGCAGGTAAGGGCTCGAGCGCGTGGAGGATCAATGGCCCGCAGCGCATGCGGCATGGACGTAGCGCGTATCTTCATTCGTGGTTGGATCCGAATTCGGTTTGCAGTTTATTCCTTTGATGTCGAAATAATCGAATTGTTGCTGTCGGCTTATCACAGAGCTTCCATGCGGTCTGTGGTAGGCGGTCTGTGGTAGGCGGTCTGTGATAGCCGTGTGTGTGGTATGGGCGCTGAATACCTTGCACATGTCGCCTTGGGAACCTTCGGCGGATACTCGTAGACAGTGCGCGATCAGTCTCAGACATGGAGAAATCCATGTGAAGATCCGGGACTTAAGCCCAGGCAGCACGTCTCGCTTGCAAAAATACACATGCAGGATCTCCTGCGATCCATATACCGTATTGTTGACACCCCGAAGGGGAAGTAAGGTTGTATGTACACTAAACAATAATAGAGATGTTCGGCGAGTACGTGCTCACCAAGGTCGTGCGGCCGATGGTCCCCTTCTTGGCGGACTGCACCGAGGATAGACGATCTCTTATGACGTTGACAGCAGTCAGAATGTTGCGGACGACCTCTGTGTCCGAGAAAGAGGCGCGAGCGACGGGCAGAATAACCATGTCGTTCGCCTGCTTGAACGAGGTCTCGCCCTTCGCGGCGAGGATCGTGTCGTAGACGTTTGTGATCACGGTGCCGCGCTTGGCCGTGGGCATGAGCCCCCGCGGACCGAGGATACGCGCGACCTGGTTCACCCTCGAGACCATGTCTGGCGTGGCATACACGCGGTCGACGTCGAACTTCGACTGGTCCTCGTCGCGGATCAGGGCCATGATATCGTCAGAGCCGACCATGAAGGCCCCGGCCTTGCGTGCCTGCTCAGCAAGCGCGGGGTCGCTCGTGAGCACGCAGATCCGCTCTTCTTTCAACCCGTGCGGAAGCCGCACGGCGCCATTGATCTTCGGCACGCCGCGCTCGGCAACAATGCGCATTTGCAGCGAAACCGTCGACGCATGGGCTGGCCGGCCAACCTCAGAGGCCCGGATATAGCGCATGGCGTCCGAGACGTCCATGGTGTGCGGCAGGGTCTTGAAAATGCGCGCCTCGGACCGCAGCTTCTCGTACACGGCCGTGGCCTCGCGCTTCATCTGCAGGCGCTTCTGCTCACGCTCGCGCTGGAGCACGAGCTGGCGCTGGTCGACCTTCGGCGCGGCAGACTTCGGCGAAGCATAGCCTCGGCTAAAAACGCGAACCGCCGAGGCTCGAGCACTCGCAGGCGCCCAAGAACCGGTCCGGATCATGGTTAGTTACGTTCACGGAAGAAGCTTTGAAAAATCCACGACACACGATATGGCCAGACCCGGGGCGAGCAGGGACATCGGCGAGTCGCCGCGAGTTGGGGATTAATTTCGAAACATGGCAGAGTTTATGTACATCAATAAATCAGAAGCATCAGTAGATCCAGAGCTTTAATAGGTCAGGAACCAGCGACCCTTCGTCTTTCTGCGCGAGAGCACCTTGCGCCCGCCTTTTGTGCGCAATCGCGCCAGGAAACCTGCACGGCGCTTGCGCTTCAGCGTCGACGGCTGGTATGTGTTTCCCCGCGACTTGAACCGGCGCTGCTGGCTGAATATATCTAGGATCGACTGCGGCGCGCCGACGGGGGTCACGCTCGCCGCGGCTGGAGCCTGGCGCGCGGCGTCTGCGAGCGACGGAAGGCTTCGTCCGAGAGGGCGCGAAACAGGCCGCGCAAACGACACAAACGTCCGCGCGCTCAGCGGGCTCAACGCAGGCCGGAACACTGAGGCAACCCGTTTGAACATGGCCGGTGGATTCGCTGGATCGGCGTACGAGTTTGCAGACCTAAAGTAAGCGCGACACGTGACCCCGCGTCGAGCTGCGCGTTGAATGGTCGCACGGGCTGAACCGGGCTGCAAAATGCGAATTCCCGATTTGTACTAATATCAAAGCCTTGTAGGAAGAGTGTTCAGCGCAAGTTTGGCACAAAAGTTCGTCTGCGGCCGATTCGGCGCCTGCTCGCAGCCTCGCCTCGGTGCCTGGGTGAGTAATCAGGCTGAAATTTCGAGCGTTCACCAGGATTCATATATGCCGGCGACTGTAGTGCACACGAAAGCCACGGAGACGGTGTCTAACGAGGTGGCCGAACAGACGCTGAGTGCGTTTGTTGATTCAGGTGAGAATTCAGTGCCTGACGGCGTCGCCAAGCAATTGCAGAGGCTCCAGCGCGATTTCCGGGGCCTGCCGCCGCTCGACACAAACGAGATCCCCTCTGAACCCCCGGCAAACTGAACCCGATCCGCGACATAAATTCACGCAGCAGCCATATTTTGCACGCAGGCGCTCACCCCCCTTGAGAGCGGCCCCCTCGGCCCATCATGCCGTCGAATCAGTGCCATTGAAAGGCAACCACCCGAACAATGCCGCCGAGCCAATCGGCGCAGCACGAGGCCCCCTCCTAGCAACCATGTGCCCGGCAGTTCTGGCGAACATGTGCTCATGTGCTCTCACATTGCCAGACTGCTTGGCTGTGCAGGGGCCGTTGCTCTCTGCTGAACAGCCTCGTCATGCCTGCAGATGTGGGCAAGGGTATGACGAAGGACGCATGGTGGATAAGCTTGTGTGTCGGTAGCTCCCACCGTCTGAAGTGCGCGCGAGCTCTGACCACGTATGTTTTGCGAGCCTAACTTTTTCTAGGTTGGCTTAAGGTTCGATTGCGATGGCCCTAATGCCCAATTACCTAGCGCCACGGCGATCTCCGGTGGATCGAGACATTTCGCAGCGAACCCTATCGATCCAATCAGATGCCTGAAGCAGTCTGAGTGGGGCAGCGCGTCGGCCCTTACATTCGATATCGTGGCTCAATGCAACCCTGCGTCGGGATCACCGAAGATCACGCAGCAATCCGTTAGGCTCGGTGGCTGCACGGGTCAGGCGATATGGGGTGTGCCGCGCATGCGTGGCCAGTATTACATTGCTGCCGGTCTTCAGGTCACGACGTCGGAAACTATTTAAATACCCCTGGCTCGAAGTAGATATCTCCATCAATTGATCAACTTAAGCATCTAACACAAGCATTTCCACAATGGTATTAGGATTCGGACACCACAACAAGAAGAACGACGACAACGACAATTCGAACTTCGGAAACTCGAACAACTCGAACGACTCGTACAACTCGGGCAGCAGCAACGATCCGTACTCGGGAGGCAACAAGGATTTGTACGGCCAGCCGAGCCAGGGAGGCCGCTCTGGTGGAAGCAACGGCGACTACACCGGTGGCAGTGACTCGTACGGATCTGGATCCCGCGGCGGGTCCGGCGGCGGGTCCGGCGGATTTGACTCTGGGTCCGGTGGATTCAACTCCGGGTCAGGATCCGGTGGCTTTGGCTCTGGCTCTGGCGGGTCCGGTGGCTACGGCAATGACTCTGGTTCCGGCGGGTTCGGATCAGGATCAGGCTCCGGCGGATTCAGCTCTGGCTCCGGCGGCTATGGCTCCGACGGTTTCGACTCCGGATCTGGTGGCTCGAACGGTGGCTCGGGCGGCGGCTTTGGAAACGACTCGTTTGGCTCTGGCCAAAGCCAGGGCTTCGGCAGCAACGGCGGTAGCGGTGGCGGCGTGGGCACTGGTGGCCCCGGCTTCGGCTCCGGTGGAAGGGACAACTTCTAAAAGGCCAATTGACACGAATTGCGCACGACTGGCATCACGTAACTAACATTCATCTACTCCATTTGTACTCGACTCTATTTACATGTCAATATATCCCCTAACCTCTAACACTCGGGCAGAAAATCTCGCTCGGCGGCCGGCGCGAGCTAGGGACATGGAGGACGAGCACGTACACAAGGTGTACGAGGAGATTGCGTCGCACTTCTCCTCGACGCGGTACAAGCCGTGGCCGCGCGTCGACCAGTACATCCGCGCGCAGCCCGCGGGCTCGATCGGGGCCGACATTGGCGGGGGGAACGGCAAATACCTGGGCTACCCGCACGTCTACATGCTCATGTACGACAGATCCGAGGAGCTTTGCAAAATAGCGAGCAACCGCGCACGCACTACGACGGATGACGTATTCCGGTGCGACGGGCTCGATTCTCCCGTGCGGCCCCTGGATTTCGCGATTTCAATCGCTGTCATCCATCATTTCCACACAAAAGAACGCAGGATCGAAGCGATCAGGGCCATCTTGAGAACAATTAGTGGTTCTGAGGGCAGCACGGCCCTGGTCTACGCCTGGGCCCTGGAACAGGCCGGGTCGCGGAGAGGCTGGAACGTAGGCATGGACCAGGATGTCATGGTGCCGTGGGTAGACAACAAAGACCCGAGCCGTAAGTTTGACAGGTTTTATCATTTGTACAAATCTGGAGAGCTGGAAGAAGATGCTGTTGCTGCTGGAGGTGCTGTTGTTGACAGCGGCTATGAAAAGGACAATTGGTGGATCGTCATTCGACGCAGGCCGACAGGGGAGCCAGGCAACACAAAGTAAGGCAAACAGTAGGCGCACTAACAAGGCAGCACATCGATCCCTCGTTTCTCGCGAAACCAAGGTGATGTTGACCCTGAGCAGTACCTACAGACTAGGCACAGACTAGGCACCGAGCAAGTTAAGACTGCGGGCTGCCGTCGAAACAGATCAATGCAGTATACAGGCCAATGCTGCAGGCCAGCGCTGCCCGCACGACAGTGCACTTTATAGATGCAGGCTAATTATGTACATATGACTCAGTATACGACTATTTGCGCTCGACCGGAGTCCACTCGCTCTCCCAAGCATTCCGTGGCGGTGTGTCTGTTGGTACTCTGAGCTCGATCGGGAAACGCTTGTCGGCAGGGCGCTTGTTTGCGGCTGCAAACAGCTGCGGATCAAGCTGCTCGAGCTCGGCGCAGGCCTCCTTGATCTTTTCGTACTGGATCTGCAGCTTCTGCTTGCGCTCCTGCTGCTCGTTCTTCTGGAAAATCCCCCACGCGGCCTTCACGGTCTGGTGCCTGATCAGGTCCTCCGTGCTCAGCTTCAGCCTCCGCGGCTGCTTCTTGCGTGCCGAGAGCACAGACAGCATGTTGATCACACGCGACGCACCCGGGGCCTGCCGAACAGTGCGCTTGCCTCTCTGCAGGACTCTCGACCCAAAACTAAGGGACGCGGCCCGAGCTGCACTGACTTTCGAGAACATAGCTGGTTTCTGTTGAGCTGCGGACTTGAAATTTCAATGTGCGCTGACGTAACCCTAAAGCCGGCGAGCCCTACACAGAGCTTCGGCCGAGATGGGTGAATGATTGTGGCTGTATTCTGCATCTATAAGGACCGAATAGATGTAGGATTCTCGGGGGACCCGCGTCCACAACTCTCGGTTGAGCTGCGGGACTCAAACTCCAAGTTCGCGCTGCACCGGTGCCTGCTCTCGTGCCTAGACGCGCTTTTGGTAGCGAACCGCTCAGTGTCGGTCGTGCTCGTCGAGCCCCCGCTTTGTTCGCTCGACCGCAAGCAATTGATCGCCGATCTGCTCCTTGAGTCGCTTGGCGTCGCGTCCGTGGGCTTCCTGCAGCGCTCGGTGTGCGCAGTGGCTGCGATGAGCCCCAGCGGATCGGGCGCGCTAATTGATCTCGAGGAAGACGCTGTTGTTCCTGTTTTCGACTACCGCGAACTTACGCCATTCATCGGCTCATTGGGAGAGTTCCCGCTCGACCAAATTGTTCGGGATACTGTGGCCAAGCTGCCGATCGACATCCGCAAGCCGGTGAGAACCCTGACAGTGGATACCAATGCATCAGATTTCGCAACAAAGGTCTGGCAGGGCGCGAGCGCGCTGACGGTGAACCGAAGAGTGTGGCCTTTGCTCACCCACGATAAATACAAGCAGGGCGTCAGAGTCTGGGACTCTCTGTACGACATGAAGTGAGTGTTATTGTACATTAAACATACTTATGCATATAAGAACTATGTTCCATTGAAAGGTGACTTTCTTGGGCGCTTGAGGTCATCCGCGGAGTCTCATCAGTGCCTATGCGTGCGGTCGCGCTCGGCTCCATCGACCAGCTTCTCGTTGACTGCAAGTCCCTTTCGTTTTCTGATCTGGTTGACGTATGCCAGAGCCACATTCTCACGGTCAGCGATCTCGCCCTGGAACTCGAGCTCTTCCTCGGTCGTCGGCACCCAGTACGGATCCTCGTCTAGAACCTCGAAGCCAGAGAACATCAGCTGCGGGTTCGCAGCACCACTCGTTTTCTTGCGGATTTCTTCGCTGAAGCCGATACTTTCGACCACCGGCACTTGCGCTTTTACAAGGTAGAAGGGCGTTCCTTCCTTCAGTTCTTCTGTAAGGACTTTGCCCTTTCGCCGCGTAATAACTCCGTAAACGCGTCCCAACACCTCAGTACTCGCCTGGATCTCACACAAGTACATGGCGAGCATTATGCGCGGGCTCCACTGCTCCATCGCTTCCTGGATCGCGCGTTTGGTTGCAGATATGAGTCGTCGCTGAGCAATTGTGGTCGAGCCTGCATCCAGCTGCGTAGAGAGCTGCTTGACTGTTACAGCAACTTGCCGCACGGGCTCCTGGATCAGCGGGCCGCGCGACATGGCCGTCTTGAACCCGGTGATCACGCTCTGAGAACCGACTTTCGATTTTAACAAGACGCTGTCCACAGTCTCATCGATCAGAACATTGTCACGCACCTTGAGCGCGACATTCGCCACGTCCTCAGCATTTCCCTCCTTGTTTTCTTCCTTGTTTTCCTCTGCATTCTGCGAGTCCTCTTCCACCACCTTACGAGGCGCGACCTCTATAACGAGATGGAAGCCGCCAACGTCGACTTCGGTGGGTCCCTCGCCGCTGAACGGCGACCGAATGGTTTCTTGGAACGGGACGATTGGTGGGAACACGTCGATTTCGACCTTCGCGTACCTATTCTCCAGATCGTTCAGGCATCGCTCGAGGTGCAGCTCGCCTGCTGTGGCCAGAATGAACTCTCCAAGCTCGCTTATTTCGAACTCAACACTGGGATCTGACACGTTCAGCAGCCTGAGGCCATTCTCCACCTCGTCCAACTTCGTGGGGTCCCGGGGCTCAACTGCCGTTCGCAAAATAGGAGCAGCCACTTTTGCAGATCTCGCGAGATTCGGTCCTTGTGCGTCTACTTGCATCAGTGTTCCGCTTTTGACAATCTTGCCGTCAAGACCACCGAATCCAACGATAGCACCCGGCCCTGCCTTTGTCACTGGAACAAGGTCACGGCCCATGAACAGATAGATTCCCTTGATTGTAACACGCGTGCGGAACTTGTTGGGCTCTGCAGGATCGTACCGCGGGCCCAACAGGTCGAGCTCCATTCCAGGCACGAATTCGCCGCTGTAGATACGTGCAAAGCCCAGTACCACGTATTTCGCATTGCTACTGCTGTCGTCCTGTTTTGTCAGGCGCTCGCTTTGAAGCCGCAAGGCAGCGAGCTTATCATTAACGTTCGATGTCGCAGCCATCACAGGAATGTCTGTTTCGGGCACACTCACGACCTTAGAAACGTACGCAAGCTGAGGCCCCGATCTGTCTGCTTCAGCAAGTCCTGCTTGTATTTTGGGATCCACGAGTTCGGGGCTCGGTGTGTTGCGGAGCACGCTTTGAATGCGGCGGCCCTGGGCCACCGCCGGCGAGGGCAGCGAGATGATGCCCGACAAAACCGCTCTTGAGACGGGGATCCATTGATTAAAGATCTGGCGCACGTCTGAAGGGTTTGTGACGGGCTTCGCAAGATTAAGTGCTTGCACAATTTTGTCGAGCTTGTAGGTATCCTCATCTGCAGACGCTGCATACACGGCCCAGATGTTATCCATAATGAACTGCGTGAACATTGTTTTGCGCTTCGAGCCGGCTGCGGCGCCAGCGTTCACCTTTTTCGTTTTCGGGTCAAGATAGAAGTCCCCCCACAAGAATTTGGCCAGCTTCGTGCGGTCAACGCCGAGCTTTTTCTCGTAGATCGCAGCGAACTGCTGTATTGTGAATCCCCAGCCTTGGAGTGCGCTGCAGAACACGACGTTGTTGTTGGCTGGCGAGAAGTAAAGCACGTCGTCATTATCCTCCTCGGTTTCCATGCGCCGTCCAACATAGAACTGGCCCCAAACTGCGTTCACTTGCTCAACAAGCTTGCTCAAGTGCGAGGCCGCGTCTGCCGCGCTAAGCTGCCATTCTTCGTACAGCTTGTCGAGCTTGTTGATCACAAGAATCGACTGTAGATCTTCATCCCAAGCCTGCTTGAGCGCACTCACAGTTTGGCTGCATACGCCCTCGAGAGCGTCGACGAGAATAATGGCTGCATCGCAGAGGCGCGACGTTTGCGTGACCTCGGAGCTGAAATCGACGTGCCCCGGAGAGTCAATGAGGTTCACCACGAACTCCTGCGTGGCAGTTCGGAAAAACAGTGAGATTGCGCTCGCCTCCATCGTGATGCCGCGCTCTTGCTCGTCGGGCCGCGAGTCCAGGTACCTGATCTCGCCCTGGTGCTGCTGGGAGATGATCCCATTGCTGGCGAGAAGACAATCGCTCAAACTGGTCTTTCCATGGTCGATGTGCGCCAAAATACACACATTGCGAATGCTATCGACCTGGTTCTCCAGCCTGGCCAGCGTTTGAGGATCAGCAGGCATGAGTGAAAATCTGGGCCAGGGCAGCCGCCTCAATGTAGAGAGAAGGTCGAGATATTCGGAGCGAGAGACTCGGAGCGAAATCCACGAGATTCGGCTTGCGACTTGGACTGCCAGATCGAATTACCAAATTGGGCCGTAAAAGGAAACGCAGAATGAGAACGCACGAATTAAATTCGAGGTGTATTCAACTGCGGGATATAATTGCTGAAATTTGGGATTGCTGGATCGAATGACTTGGATGCGTATTGTACATACTATAAATAAGGCTACGTAGCGGGCCAGTTGCGCGGCGCGCTAGTTCGGCAGTCTGATGCTGTAGTTCGACATGGCGTACTGCGACTCGCCCTCCTCGCTTCCCGGGTGCTTCCACGAGGAGTCCTGCAGGCTCACAGTGAACTCGAGGTCCTCGGCCGTGATTGTGTCGTAGGCACGATAGATCATGAGGAACCCGACCATATTACAGAAGGCGCCGAAGAAGATGCCGTCGATGTAGTGGCGCGTGCTCTTGCAAATTAGATGGCCGAAGGCGAACATGAGCAGCTGGCCAGAGATCAAGAAAAACAGGGCCAAGGCGTACGAGCACACGGCCCACCAGTTCTTTATGAGCACGGCGCTGAGGTAGAAAGTGAAGCAGGCGTAGAAGAAGATGAACACGCCGTTGATCACGTACAGAACCGTTTGGAGGGCCGTGGTTTTCTGCGGGGTCAGCGCATCGGGCCAATTCGGCTTACCTCCGTTGAACGTGAAGAGGGCAATTAGGAACACGGTGATGCCCCACAACAGGCTCGTTATGCGGAGCGACCACACGCTTTTGGCGCTGCCGTCCTCCCAGAACTGGTATCCGAGCAAGCTCGTCAGCAGCAAAAACAAACAGAACGAGCTCGCGAGCCCGCACTGTATAGCCACAAAATACGGATACGTCTCGCTTGTTGGCGGTGCGACGCCGGCATCAACAATTAGCGTCCAGGTTTCGAGCACAAAGAACAGGTAGAACATATCGAGCATTTCTCGTCGGCCAACAGCTGTGTATTTGCCGTAAATAGTGTAGATGGCCACTGCAGTGACCACCAAGGCGCCGAGGTGGATGAACACGGTGCCAATGTTGAACACCATCGTGTTCGCAAGCACAACCGAGCGTGCATAGCAGTGCGACAGCAGGCCCTGGCCAAAGATGCTCGAGCCCTCGTAGGGACCCACGAGTGCACAGAGTGGGATGTTGGCCCTCTGGCAAAGAAGTTCAAACGAGCCGAACCCCATTTGTGGACGAAAGAACTAGTTTAGCAACCTTCGTTTGTTGATCCCGAGAAGGGGAGAAATAGAGGCTGCCTGCCAGGGCAGGGGTACTCCATGCGCGCTGCTAATTAAACAGAAAAACACGTCTAAAGATAGATCATCCATGTTAGCGGTGGGCCCCGGTGTGCTTAACTAGACACAATCTGTGTCCCACTGCTCAAGGGCTGCTCGTGGTGTTGACGTAGCGTTTACCAGACGCTGGCAGTCATTGCGTCGCCTCGAATTAACAGTGTTGCACTGCTGGCTTCTCCTTGCGATGCGATCGATCTAACATGCGATCTAACATGCGACGCGTCTGCGTTTCACTGTCTCACTTGGGGTAACATGGCTCAGTGTCGCTGATGGCTCGGCGTGGGTAATGGCTTAGTCGCCTAGTGCGTAATGGCTTGGCTTCATGTATGGCAGGGCGCTGGGGAGCGGCCCTAACCTTCGAAGCTTTGCATGTTCGGTCGGTTTGGCCAGAGGTTCAATGCAGGCGGCTTTCAGCCTCTTGCAAACACCTTTCGGAGCCCGTTTGGGCTTCGTGGCGTGATGGGTAGTTCCGGGTTTGATCTGTACCGCCGCCGGGGGTTCGTAGGTCGGATGGTCGATAAGGTCCCCGCACCGCTGAAAGCATTTGGAGCCATTGCCGGACTAGCGGCTGCCACGGTGCTGCTTGCACCAGCGCTACTCATTCTTGCGGGCCCGCCGCTGGTATGTGGGTGGTGGATCGTGCGAAGACAGCGCAAAATGCTCCAGTCTGTGGCGGACCAGCTCCATAACCAGCGATGGAAGGACATGGCGAGCTTCCATTTGCAGCATGCTGGTCCAGATATGGCGAGTTTTGCGCCGAATCAATTGGGCGCTCAGCAGATCCCTGTGTACGCGCGCGCGGCCGTAGAGCAAGCCGTAGACAACAACGAGCAGCAGATCGCCAGCAAGCTTCGCATCGGCAGCGCAGCAGAACTGGATTTTGGTGAGATCTCGCTGCTTTCACAGGACTTCCGCATGGGCGTGGGCGGGCTGAACGAACAAATGCTCGTCTCGGAGTACCCGATCTACGTGCACGGCCAGACCGCCGGCCTTGTGCGCGTTGCCAGCCGCGGGGACCCTGCTGCCGACGCCAGCAGACACTCGGCAAAGTCGCGCATAGAGGTACAGACAAGGGATGGCACGATTTATGTACTCCGATCCGCGCGCTCGTCCGACACCATCATAGAGGGCCATGGCCACCGCATCTCATAGAGCCCGCATGTACATAAGTCTCAAGTAAATGATCGAAGCGGTTTGTTAGAACTGAAAATCGATGCCTTAACATTTACAAGCGAGGTTTGTGTCGCACGTCGCAGCACAGCTCGATGCAGTAAACGGCCCAGCAGTGCCGGTCCCTAGGCGACCCGCCCGGCTCTTTGACAAGGTCGTGGTCTTTCTCCGTAAAAATCACGCAAGAGCGATTCCCTTTCGAACATTTTCAGCCCGCGGGATGTATTCCAGCCTGTGCTGTGCTTAATGCACAGAATCGGCACATGCAGATAGATAGCATGCACCCGTGCCCTGAAACCGCCATGCTGATATGCAAGATGCAATCTCACCGGATTATCTCATAGATAAATAGTGGATCCTGGCTTCGGCGCGGCGCCAAACCGGATCGCTCATTCCACAGATCTCCAAAATGGGAGAATATGACGGATGCACCATGCTGATATACGACACGGCCACGCCGTTTCTCGAGAAGGAATGGCGGGCGCTCGCGGCTGCACATGGCATGAATGTCGTGTACTGCACGGCGCAGACGAGCGAGGAGCTCATGAAATACTACGAGTCCAACAAAGTGCGGATCGTGCTGAACAGCTACTTGGTGGCCACGCGCATTGGCGGGCATACGCCCGAAATGATCGCGCGAATCGCCGAGTCTGGCGTCAAGGCGATCTGCCACGAGGGCGCCGGCTACGAATCGGTTGGCGATATGGAGGAGTGGAAGAAGTACGACGTCCAGGTGTCATGCTGTCCCGACAGCGTTGCCATGGACACGGCCAACACCGCGACGTACCTGCTAATTTCTGCGATGCGCAACTTCAACGCCCTGTCGAGCGCGCTCCGCAGAGGAGAGTGGACTGGGACCGTTCCCCTCGGCGTTACGAGTGAGGGCCGCACCCTAGGGATACTTGGCATGGGCAACATCGGCCGTTTGATCCGCGACCGTGCACGGACGCTTGGGTTTGCGCGGATCCAGTACTATACGCGGAACCGCTTGGCGCCCGAGGCCGAGAAGGACTCGCACTACGTGTCTTCCCTTGACGAATTGCTCGAGACGTCGGACGTGCTCATCCTGATTTTGCCCCTGAACAAGCACACGCACCACCTGATCAACGCCAAGACGTTGGCGAAGTGCCGCGACGGCGTGGTTATTGTGAACGTGGCTCGCGGCCCCATCATTGACGAGCAAGCGCTCGTGGACGCGCTCAAATCGGGCAAGGTACGGTCTGTGGGTCTCGACGTTTACGAGAATGAGCCGCTGGTGCACCCCGATCTGGTTGCGAACGAGCACATCACGCTTCTGCCGCACGCGGGTCCGAGAACAGAGACCACGCGTCTCGGTCTGGAGCGCGAGCTATTCGCCAACGCGCGCCAGTTCCTTGAGACGGGCCATGTGCTCACACTTGTTCCCGAGCTCAAGAAGAAGTAGTCGGCAAATCGCGGCCCCCCATGCTGTGCCGGCCCCAGTGTAATAGACGCCCCTGCCGCTATATCAGGGACACTTTGATGAATAGACGATTCGATTGAATTTAGACTTTATATATCCGCATACTAAATCGTACATTTGTTCGTACATTTGTTCCGAAAATAAGGCACGACCCAATGGCCCCGGCTTGCCATGTCGGCCACGAACCAATAAGTGCCTTGGTAGGGCTTGACCCCGCAATTTTTTTTTTTGTGCTCGGGTTGATGCAATTTACGTGGAATTATTTTCATGCACCGAAAGGCCATGCATTTTTATGCTGTGAGACGCACGGACTCCGTGATCTGCGGCTCGCCCTGCATGTGGCCAGGCTAATATGTGTTGTCCGGCTTGAGTCTCCACCGTTGCCCGGCTTGAACCCCCTTTCTCTATTTTTTTCTCTAATCGAGACTCGGTATCTTTTTCGGATTCCCGTTCTCATCTGTTCCACTGTAGATCTGCTCAAGCCTTAGTCGATACCTCAAGCCTTAGTCGATACCTCAAGCCTTAATCGATACCTTACCTTACTAGTCTCATTTTTCACGATTCAGTCAGTTCGGCGAGTTGTACAGATGGGCCGAATGGCGTCGCTCCCGAACACGCGCAAAGGCCGAGAGCTTTTTGAAAAGCTCGGCTCGCCGAAAACTGTTGTGGCTCCGATGGTGGACCAGTCTGAATTGGCGTGGCGGAAGCTGTGCCGCGGCCATGGCGCCGAGCTGTGCTACTCACCGATGTACCACGCGCGACTGTTTGGCACGACAGAAGCTTACCGCACGCAGAACCTGGACTCTGAAGACGGGGACAGCGCGAGCGACCGGCCGCTCGTGATCCAATTCTGCGCGAACAAGCCCGACGAGTTTGTGCACGCAGCACGGCAGGTCGTGGGCAAATGCGACGCCGTGGACCTCAATCTGGGCTGTCCGCAAGGGATTGCGCGCAAGGGCAAGTACGGCGCGTTTCTGATGGAGGAGTGGGAGCTTGTGGCGTCGCTGATCCGCGCCGTGAGCGACGAGGTGCCCGAGCTGCCGATCACCGCGAAGATCCGCGTCTACGAAGACAGGGAGCAGACCCTGAAGTACGCAAAGACCATTCTCGAGGCCGGCGCCGTGTGGCTCACTGTGCACGGGCGCACGCGGGAGATGAAGGGCCAGCAGACGGGGCTCGCCGACTGGACGCAGATCAAGTACCTGCGCGACAACCTGCCCGAGGAAACGGTGATTATTGCGAACGGGAACATCATTTATCGCCGCAACATCGACGAGTGTCTGCAGGCCACGGGCGCCGACGCTGTGATGACCGCCGAGACGGCCCTGGCGAACCCGGCGATCTTCGCGCGCAGCGACGCGGCCGAGGAGTTCCCCCGCATTGACAGGGTCCTGCGCGAGTATTTTGAGATCACAAAGACGACCGTTGGCCGGGCGTCGGCCGTGTCCATGAAAACACACATGTTCAAGCTGCTGCGCAACTTCTTCGCGAAGGAAACCGACATCCGCAACAAGCTCGGGCCCATAAAGACCGGCGACTTCGACAAGTTCGAGGAGATCGTGCGGCTCGTTGAGGAGCGCGTTGCGTCGCTTGTTGCAGAGCACGAGGACACGGTCGTTGCGAACGACGCGTACTGGAAGGTCCCGCACTGGCGCGCCCAGCCCCTGTTCCGGATCGTCGACGGCGTCGCGAGCAACGGCGAGGTGCTGGACAAGGAGAAGGCCGAGGCGCAGCACTACGCGACGCTCCTGAAGAACTCCAAGAACAAAGAGTCGAAACAGCGCGCGAAAGAAGCCCAAGCAGCGACCAACCCAGAAGCATCCGAAAGCAGCCCTGTTGCCAGCGCACTCGAACATCCCACAACAGAGCCTTCGGCAAAACGCATGAAATTGCATACATAATAAATAGATAACCTACGACGCCATGAACCTTTATTTCTCCATGAGCCTTTGATGCCATTAGCCTTCGCCCGCCATGGCCGCCATAGCCGCATAGGATCAGGCGAACCCGGGAAGGCTCTTCACGAGCGCGTCGAGACCCATCGCGAAAATCTCGTTGTCCACGCCCGCGCCGCCGCTATGATCGATCGGGCTCAGCGGGTTCTTCACGACGTACTCGACATACAGCGTCGAGTAGATCTGCTGCAGGGCCGGCACGGCCGAGGGCACGTTGAGGTCGGTCAGCAGCACCATTTTCAGGTTGCTGGGGCTCTCGAAGTAGTGCAGCTTGTACTGCGACGTCGAGTACGTGAGGAAATGGTCGTTCGCCGTGAGCCGCCGCGTGATGTTGCGCAGGCTCAGCACGATGCCGAAAACGAGCTTCGCCGTGTCGTCGTTCGTGTCTGTCCGTCGGTGGCCCGGCGGCGTGTACCACTCGCGGCGATACACGCACTCGCTGTGCCTATCGAACAGCCAGAACGAGTAGATCATCGCGAAGAGAAGAAGGGGCCAGGGTTCGCGGGCTATGGCTTGCGCCGCGGCCGTCGATCTGCCGGCTCGGTGCGAACAGCCTCGGCCAATTCGCGTGTCGGGCGCGAGCTTGCGCGCGGAACTAGTGGACAAACTTGTCGAGGAACTCAGAGTGGGCGTTTTTCTTCGGTCTTGGCTTCGGCTGGCTGAACGCGGACTCCGAGCGCCATTTCGTGCTTCTCGGCCTTGACCGCTGGGCCCGCAGCGCGTCGCGTTTCGTCAGCCGCTCGAGCTCGCGCTGCATTTCCTCGGTGTCGCTGTCCGAGTCTGAATCCGCGTCCGGCTGTGGGCTCGAGGCTGGGCTTGATCCTGGACCTTGTCCTGTAGTGGGTGGTGAGCCTGGCTGTGGGCCCGCTTTGGAGCCTGGACTGGGCTCAGGCACCACGGCTGGCCCGGATCCGTTCGTGGGGCCTTCATTGGGCCCATGCGGCGTCGCGCTTCCCTCGGGACTATGCGGTTCCAGAGCAATGGCGTGCTTCGCGGTGCGTGCGTGCGTGCGTGCGCATGCATCGGCCGCCGCGGGCCGGTACTTGAGCCTGGAGTGCGACTTCAGCGCCCGCGCGTGCCGGATCCCGCCAAGCTCGTCGCGCCGGCCCTTCGCGGCCTCCCATTGTGGCCTGTGCGACCCGGTGCCCATGGAAGAGGAGTGCGTGAGGACCTAACCCGATGGCAGAGGCCGTGGACACGAGCCGCGCCGCGGGGCTCAATTCGCGTGCACGGATTTGCGATTTTCGAGTCCACGCGTTGCACGCAGACGCGGGCTTGTGCGAAACGCAGCTGCGCGCGCAGCGAGCAGTCCTGGCCGTCCTTGCGTCATGCACACATCTGTAAGGTGTCAAGTGACATAAGCGGCCCTTCTGTACGGGCGTTTGCGAGACGAGCGTTCACGAGCCCAGTGTTTGAGAGACGAGCGTTTGCGAGACCAAACGCTTGCTGTCCGTTCAGAGTGCCCATCGCCGAGCACCTTCATCAGGCGTCGAAACAGCGTTGCTAGGCTCGACCCAGGCCGGCCACAGGCTTCCGCAGCGGCCAGCACATCACAGCGGTGACGAACACAGCGGCGACCACAGCGGCGACCACAACGCGGGCGATGGACGTAGCCGGGTTTTCCAGCGCCCTGCAGTTCACCAAGGTCCGTGATTTCGCGTACCATGACAGACATCCTCTCCACTACGGCGTGCGCGAGCGCGAGCAGGCCGACGAGGCCGGCCGCGAGGCCACAGAGACGCAGCAGCCCGAGCCGGGCGAAGCCGAGGCGCAGCCGCGCAGCCCCGACGATATCTACCGCCGCGCCGTAGCGCTCTTCGACTTCGAGCCCGAAAACAGCAACGAGACGCAGCTCGTCGAGGGCCAGGTCGTGTGGATCAGCTACCGCCATGGCCAGGGCTGGCTCGTGGCCGAGAACCTGGAGACGGGCGAGACGGGGCTGGTACCCGAGGAGTATGTCCAGGTGCTTCCCGAGGGCGACGAGGAGTGGTTCGACGCGAACTAGGCCCAACTAGGCGGCCCAACCGGCCCAACTGACCGGCAGAAGCTGGGCCGCCGGCTCAACGCATGCTCCATGAGGAGCGGCCTTCGACGGTCCTTTTTGCAGCCCCCGCCGTAGAGAGCGCTTGCTGAGAAGTCGGCCGTCGATTCACTCCCGTCGGAACTCGGCTCTGCGGCATAGAACCTTCGCATTGCATCCGCATAGCTTTTATACATTAGCAATAAAACGAGCACAAGAAATGTAGAGCACACATCGGCATTCGTAAACCATCCAAATTCGTCCTGCCTTACGTATGTGTGCATCAGATCAGACGGCAGCGAAGGTCGGCTCGAGAAGAGCGTCTCGAGGCACAGCTCGAAGCACGGCTCGAAGATCGGCTCGAAGCACAGTCGGACTGCGAGCTCGACACCTATGAATGTACATAAAGAATAAATAATGGTCCCTGGGGCCCGTTTATTAAGTGCGAATTAGTCCGTCTCGATCGGCAGCGCGCGGTCCTCCTCGTCGTACGGATTCGGGATCTCCGGCTCGGGCAGCGCCTCGATGATGGCGTCGACGGCAGCAACCAGCTCGGGATCGACCTCGTCCTCGAGCTCGCGAAGCATGGCGCCGGCGTCGCGCGCGGCAATGATATGCTTCGACCGCTCGCGCGGCGTCGTGGCCTCGTTCGCCAGGGCCTGGTGGCACATGGCGTTGAGGTAGTACAGATCGGCGACCTCGTCGTCGAGGCGGTGCAGCTCGCCCGTCACCTCGAGCACGGTCTCGAGCATGCGCAGCTCGACCATGGACTGGGCGAGGCGGATGAGCTTCGGGATCACGGTGTGGTCGACGGTCTGCTGCTCAATGGCGCGCGAGAACAGGGCCCACGACTTCTCGAGCGCGTCCCTCGCGCTGTTCTGCTGCAGCTGGCTGATGCGGATGCTGCCCAGCACGCTCCAGGCCTCGGGGTCCGCGTCGCACGTCAGAAACGCCTCGGAAATCAGCTTCTCGCACTGCGTCTCGGCCTCGGGCTCCATGCACAGGTCGGTCATCCAGATCTCGATCATGCCGAGGTACGCCTGGCTGAGCTGCAGGCTCAAAGCCGTGCGCACGGGCTTCGCGTCCTCGGTCGTGCCCGCGGCCCCCAGCTCGCGCAGCAGCGCCTCTGCGCCCCGCGCGTAGTACGACAGGCCCTTGCGGCCGCCGTAGATCTGGCCGGCCCAAAAGAACTTGGCTGCGCCCTGCTCGCCGCGCTCGTCGAGCTGAATGGCCCGCTGGATCAGCGGCAGCGCCTGGTCCGCGGCGCCGAGCTCGAAGTGCGCCTCGGCCAGCGTCTGCAGCGCATCCAGATCCTCGGGACTCGCCTCAACGGCCTGCGTGAGTTCGGTTATGTACGTCTCGGGCTCGCTCTGCAGCCGGTCAAGCACTAGCATGGCCAAGGACTCGGGAATCGAAAAAAATTAGGTAACCACCTAACCAGGCAAGCTGCCGCATTCGACCAGGCACGTAACCAGGCACGTAACCAGGCAAGTAACCGAACCGCGCGAGGTTGGCCATGGGCAAAGAAGAGCAGGCCGAGGAAATCGAGATCCTGGAGTCGATCTATCCCGAGGAGCTCGAGGTCCTCGATGACTCGCTCGCGGTGCACCTCCTGCTCGAGACCGAGCCGCCGCGGCAGCTGCTCGTCGAGATCAGCTACCCGGAAACGTATCCCGAGACCTCGATTCCCGGGATCGCGGTCAGCGTCGAGCGCATGCCGGACGAGGAGGCCGACGACAGCGACAACGAGGGCGAGCCGCGGTTCACGTACAGCTTCACGAGGGCCGACTGCAGCGAGCTCACGGCGCGCGCCAAGGACGTCGCCGAGGAGAACATCGGCATTCCGTCGGTGTTCACGGTCGTCTCCATGATCAAGGAGCTCGGCGAGGAGCTCTACGAGTCGCGGATCCGCGACCAGGAGGCCGAGCGGCTGAAGATGCTGAACCTCGAGGAGGAGAAGGAACAGGCGAAGTTCCGCGGCACGCCGGTCACAAAAGCGTCGTTCGCGGCCTGGCGCACGAAGTTCCGCGCCGAGATGGGCTGGGACAAGCCGAAGGAGCGGCCCGCGGGGCGGCTCACGGGCCGCGAGATCTTCGACCGCGGACTGTATGTCGAGGGCGAGGAGGACGAGAACGACGAGCCCGCTCAGTGAACTGGCGGGTTTGGAGTCGCGCCGTGGTTTGGAGTCCCGCCGTGGTCCTCGGTCGCCCGCCGTGGTTCTCCATTCTGGCCGATCCGGTCCCCCTGACCGTCTATATCACTAGACCTGCTGTCCCACATGCGCTGCGGACGAGGCTACGAAAGCATGAAATCATCTAAGTCATTAATAGGCTGCTGCAAGCTCCTTCTAATATGTACTAACCAGCTGCGCGCTGCCACGCAGGGATCCCGGCCTGAGGGTCTGGCAAGAACGACTCGCCTTTGGGCTTACCGTCTTGCTTATCTTGCTTATCGTCGTGCTTGTCTTGCTTGTCGTCTTGCTTATCGTCTTGCTTGGCGTCTTGCTTGGCATCTTCCTGTGTGCCGTTGGCATTACCTAGAGCAGGCTCCTGCGCGTGCTCAGTGGCCGTGGCCTGGGCCGGCTCGGGCTGAGCCGATGGGCCGGGCTGAGTCGATGGGCCGGGCTCTGTGTTCTCTGGCTTCTTGGGCTTGCGGGCATAGCCCGGCAGAGTCGTGGGCACCGAGGAGGCCGGTGGGATCTGCGGGGAGGACGAGGGCTGGCGGCGCTTCAGCAGCTGTTTCAGGCTCTTGAGCTCGTTCTGCAGCTCCACAACGGCCTGGGCCTGCGTCTCGCTGTGCTGCTTGAGGGCCGTGGGCAGCAGGTCGCGCAAGCTCTCGACGTTCGACAGCGCGAGCTTCGACTCCTGCTTGCGCTCGTCGCTTTGCTCCTTGATGGCCTCGATGACGTCGCGCGCCTCGGTCATGACGCGCTTGAACTCGCGCGTGCGCACCTCCTCCTGCAGCTTCAGCTCGGCCGTGTCCTCCTGGAGCTGCTTGAGCAGCTGCTCCGTGCGCTGGAACTCGGCGTCGAGCGCGTCCTTGTCGGCCTCCAGCGCGGCCGGCGTCGGCGGCATGATCATAGGTAGCACGTACCGCCGCGCGCACTCGTACAGCCCGTACGCCACGCCCACGCTCACCGTCGCCATCACAAAGTAGTCCTTCCAGTCCCGCTCGGGGATCGGCGGCGGCTGCTGCGTCATGTAGCTCGGCCGTGGCGGGTAGTTCCGCACAAGGCCAGGCACGCTCGACGCGCTCGGCACGCCTGCGCCCGCAGCACCACCCGCAGCACCACCGCCCGCAGCACCGTCCTCGCCGGCCTCGACGCGGCCCAGGGCCTCGTTGATCTCCTTCTCCGTAAGCCCCTTCGACTCGAGGAACTCGATCTTCTTGGCCATCGGCGCCGCAGCAACCTGCGGCTCCTTCAGAAACACCACAGCGCTCTGAATATGCTCCTCTCTCATCGCCTCTGTTCCCCGCTTTCGGCTGTGTGTGGAGTAGGACGGAGGTAGGGCACGCCGCCGAGCGGAGCAAGCTTAGGGTCCGCGCCAAGCCATAGCGCGAGCCGCATCGTAATTACTGTGTAGCTGTAGCCTATTCTGCGTAGCAAGTTTTGCGTCGCAAGTCGTTTAGCAAATACTGCGTAGCGAATCTGTGTCCATGATATATGTTATAGACACGAATGAGTGGGAGGCCCGCGACGTGGAGCTGCGGTGCCGGGAGCTGGGCGTCGAGTTCAAGGGCGGCTTTGGCCTGCGGCAGACGAGCGTGCGGCTGGCGTCGCACATGCTGAAACGCGAGATCGCGAGCGAGTACGGCGTGGGGCTCGACACGCTTGTGCTGGGGCCGCACGGCAAGCCCGAGTTCGAGAACACGCCCGTGCACTTCAACATCTCGCACCACGAGTCGATTGCCCTTGCCGTGACGTCGATCTCGCAGCCCGTGGGGATCGACATCACGCAGCGCACGGCGCCGTTCACGAGCGAGCAGAGCGCGCTGCTGTACACGCAGGAGCCGCCGCGGGGCATGCAGGGCGTCTTCTGGGCGGCGCGCGAGGCGTACCTGAAGTACACCGGCGAGGGCGTCTGCGAGCGCGCGCTCAAGATCCAGCAGCCCGCCCACACCGCGCTGCCGAACCTGCTGGACATGGGCCCGCTGTCGGTGATGCCCCTGATCCGCGTCGAGAACCAGTTCGCGCGGCTGTTCAAGATCCACGACTACGTCGGCGCCGCCATCGCGCTGAAGGCTGACCTCGACACGGTCCACATCTTCTCCAACGAAAAACAAGCCGACGAAAAGCAGGCCGGCGAAAAGCCATAGCTTCGGAGGCACCCAATAGCATACGCCAAGCACCGCACCCTGTACATCCATTGCCGGTCGCTGAAGCCTCAACAGCATAATTCTCCTCACATAGCATATCCGTAACATATTAACTCTGACCTTCGATAGCTCCAGTCGCTCAATCGGGCCGCTAGGCTGTGGGCTCAGCTGTGCATTACAATAAACTGCAAACTCGTGCATTGCAATTGTGCGTGTTTGTTGGTGGATCCGCGGCCCTCTACGGTGATCCGCGGTGATCTGCGGTGGTCTGCGGTGGTCTGTGGTGGTCTGTGGTGGTCTGTGTGGTGGTCTGTGGTAGTGGCCCTAATGGCGGCTAAAGGCCAGAGCATGGGCTCAAGCACGCCCTAAATTTGTCTATAGTCATGAGCCAAACTGCCTTCCCGTTTTCTGAATCTGCCGCTTTGCCCAGCGCTCAATTGGTCAGGCTCTCTAGACGCGCATGGCTATGGGTGTGGTATATGTATGTATATATATATGTATGTGACCTGGGCAGTAGGGCTTGTCTTCTCATGGAACCGCCGGCCAACTTCGGGGTCGTCTGTTCCGGCATCTACCGCAGCTCGTTCCCCAAGCCGGAGCACTTTGAGTACCTGGAATCGCTGAATCTGAAGAGCATTCTGCTGCTGCTTCCTGAGGAGTACCCCGCCGAGAACCAGGAGTTCTGCAACAGGAATGGCATTCGGCTCTTCCAGGTCGGCCTGGACGGCAACAAGGAGCCGTTTGTGCACGTCAAGCCGCACCAGCTCAAGGACGCGTTGCGCATAGCCTTGAATCCGGAGAACCACCCGCTGCTCATACACTGCAACATGGGCAAGCACCGCACGGGCTGCGTCGTTGGGTGCATCCGCAGGCTCCAGGACTGGTCGCTGTCGATCATTTTCGAGGAGTATCGCCGCTATGCGTTCCCGAAAGTCAGGTCTCTCGACTACCTGTTCATTGAGATGTTCGGCGACCGGCTTGCCGACGACGAGGCCGTGCAGAGGGGTTTGGCGGCGGCGTGGGCCTGAATCGCCAGCTTTTATGTGGCATCGCCAGCTTGTCTGTGGCATCGCCAGCTTGTCTGTGGTATCGCCAGCTTTTATGTGGTGTCGCCAGCTTGTACACCAACAGCTTGTGGCATCGCCAGTCTACGAAGGCTCCCAATGGCCATCATTTGCGGAAGTACCTTACACGCCGATCCGCTCTGGATCGCACCCTCCATCTTTCATTCTTGCGCTCGCATTTGATCGTGCATGCCCGCTTTCGCCTCTCCCGCGCGTCTCTCCAGCATGCTGCCTCCATTGTGCAGCCATTGACGTCCGATCCGTTCGCTTCCGGCAGCCCCGCTGCAGCCAGTATGTATTTATAGAGTCTGAATATGCTAATGCTACTTTGCTCGACTACTCGGGCTTTGCTCGGCTACTCGGGCTTCAGCTTCAGCTGCGAGTGCACCGAGGGCGCGTGTCTGCCGCTGAGCTTCGCTTTTAGTCCTTTTATTAATGGATACTCCACGGCCAGGGCCGAAACGGCCACGGGAGACGCGAGAATGCAAACCGCGCAAAACGTCTTGAAGTTGTGCGCCTCGCCGACGTAGCGGGCCACGGCGACGCAGGCCAGCGAGACGGCGCCAACCCAGTACGGCGGCAAGCAGGACTGCAGCCACGCCGGGCCCCGCTCGAAGTACGCCGTCGCGAAGCGCAGGGCCCACGCCGTGCGCAGGGACATCGCGATGATCTGTGCCCACACAATGCCTGCCGCGCCTGCGTTCGCAATCGACACGAGCACGTAGGTGAGCACGACAAACAGCAGCGCGATCCCGGACAGGACGAAGCCGTGCTCGCGCAGAGTGCGCAGCGAGGCCACGGACTGCACCAGCGCCTCCAGCGCGCCGTTCCATGCGAGCACCGGGATGTAGCAGGCGTAGGCGGCAAGCACGGGCACGGCCCCGGCGAACTTCGACGAGCTCACAACAAATGAGATCAGGTACCCAGCGATTAGTGGTCCGAAGCCAGCAGCCAGGATACCAAGGTACGTGTATGCGCGTAGTATGCTGGTGAGAACAAGCAGCTTTTCGTCCGGGATCGAGCCGCCGGCCCGGGTCTCCATGATGGGCGAGGCGAGCGGCGACGCGCCGAGCGTGTCGGTGGCCAGCGGGCTGTCCGGCTGGGCCACGGGCGGCACGACAGCCGGTGCGACATGCGGTGCAATAGGTGGTGCGACATGCGGCGGAGCATGGATGTTTTCGTGCTTGGGCTCTGCCGCAGCGCTGCCGGCTTGTTCTCGCGGGAACACGCGCGTGAAGTAGCCACGCAGCGCCTCCTCTATGGGCAGGAACACAAGCCGCGCCAGCAGCGAGCCGTAGTTACCGGCCAGGGCGTACTCGCCTTGCACCTCAAGAGTCGTCATGAACCCCACGGCGAGCTTGTCGCCCTCAACAAGAAAGAACTTGACGACTTGCTGCACTTCAAGCTCAACAAACGTCCTCCACACGGAGTCGCTGATGTACACCGCGCGGTGCTGGCCCTGGTCGGTCCACAAACGGACCGGGAGAAGGCTGAACCCGTCCGCACGCGCGGCCCCGAGGTTTGCTGCGTAGAAGGCCACGGCAAGAACAAGCGCGTAGCTCAGGTGGCCGAGCGCGAACCCGATGAAGGGCGAGATGTGCAGCGCCAGCAGTGAGAAGGCCACGGTGGCTACGCGCACGGTGTTTGCCGCGGACTCGGCCTTCGCGCGCTGCGCGAGCTCGAGCCGCCGCTGGATCAGCAGGAAACACGGCTCGGCCACTAGCTCTATGATGGCCGCCGAGGCGGCAATGCCAATGGCGTGGGCGGGCCACGAGTCGTTGAGGTAGAGGCCGCTGCTGATGGCCGCAATGACCGCGGCGCCCAGCAGCGCAGCAAACCAGCCAAGGTTCACCGTCTCTTGCGAAGCACCCACAATCGTGTTCAGCACGGGCCTGCCATCGGTCGTGTACTCGGACTTGTTCGCGGCCTTCACCGTGGCCTTGCGTTGGCTCGAGAGCCGCAGCGCGTCTCTGCTGAGGGCGAGGGCCGTGCCGACAAGCAGATCAAGCTGGCTTGCGGCGCCGAGCTCGCGCGCTCCAAGGAACCGGATCAGCAATTGGTTCAGCACGAACGCCAGCAGCTTCGCAAGGAGCTGTGCGCCGGCAAATGTCGTCACGCCGCGCACAAGCCCCGAGGTTGCCGTGGTATCTTCGACGTGGCTTGCCAAGGGCGCGGGCCGGGCTTGGACGAATATCGTGGAACTGCGCTTGCGATGGTGCCGCCTAAACGAGGGCTGCGCGTTGATTTGCGCGCCAGGAGAAGGCGGAATGCCCGAGGGCGTCGCGAACGGCGCAGCCGCGGGGATGCTGCGCGACGCCGAGGGGCTCAGCGGGCTCCGCGGCGTGTCTGGAAGCCCGTGACCAGACGTCTCCACTGTCGGAAGCTCCAGCGGTGGAGAGTGGTCTTTCTGCATTCTCAGGTGTCCAGGTGGAGCAGAACAATTAGGCTTTCCCGATAAGTCTAACCGCGAATAGGCTCTTAACTCTAGTACGCGCCAAAGGGACGCCAGCCCTAGCCCCGCTGAACACGGCTGCTCGCGCCGGGTTCCGCGTCTTTGTGGCTGAGTCCGGAAGGGCAGATTTGGCGTGTTGCTTTTGATTTCGTGTGTTGCTGGGACCCGGGCTGCGCGTCGTCGCGTGCCTGCTCGGCAAATTCTCGGCGGTTGCCCCGTGTGCGAGGGCAATGGCGGTTCCCGCGCGTGCACCGATGGTTCCACGCGTCGCTGCCTTCCGTGGTGCTAGCTATGTTCAGGGTATTTAAATTGCAGTAAACATACGCTGGGTGGTTGGTCCACGCCAGTGCACTCAGGTTCGCACTCGGGGTCTTGGCCCGAGCCGGGCCTGCCAGTATTACGTACTTCCACACCTGCTCAGAGCTGCTCTCAGCCATGCCGAAGTACCGGAAGAAGAGGTTCAATTACCCGCCGTACGCGGCCGCGTACCCGGTGGTACAGATGGGCATGCCAATGCCG
This sequence comes from Starmerella powellii, assembly GCA_030568915.1. Taxonomy (NCBI): domain Eukaryota; kingdom Fungi; phylum Ascomycota; class Dipodascomycetes; order Dipodascales; family Trichomonascaceae; genus Starmerella; species Starmerella powellii. The sequence continues at coordinate 187,718 of JAJMJE010000006.1, read as the reverse complement.
ATGTACCCGTTTGGCGCGCCGCCAATTCCGCCCGTGGCGGGCCCGATTCCGGGGTTCCCGCTGCCGTTTGTGAAGCCCGAGTCCGCAGACCCGCGCGCCGCCCCGAACTCGGCTCCACCGACTCATTCTGAGGCCGCTGTTGACGCGCGCGAGCATGAGACGGCCGGCCGCGGAACGCCGGGGCGCGAGACCGCGGAGCGTGCGTGCCTGCCCTTTTTCGACGACGAGATCAAGGAAACCTTGCGCCGCGAGCCCACAGACATTCTCATTGTCGATTTCGACAGAACGCTTCTGGCCACGCCTCTCGTCAACCGCGATCTCTTCGACCGGTCGTCGCGGCACCTTCTCGAGTTCAAGCTTGGCCCCGGCAACGGCTGGTGGCAGTGCCGGCCGGTTCTCGAGGCCGCGATTGCGCAGGGCCGGTGGAACACCGACCTCGTGGAGGTTGCTAAGGAGGCTGCGGCCCGCGACAACATTGTGCTTGTGGTCACGACCGCAAGGAAGGCCGCGGATATCGAGGTCATTGAGGACGCTCTCGCGGGCGTTGGGATCACACGGGTCGACCATTTCGCGTGCTCGACGCCCTCGCTAGACGAGGACGAGGACCACTCGGACTCGGCGCTCGGTGGCTGGGCTAAAAAGGCGATGCTCGAGCTCCTGCTGGAGTCCTACACCTTCTTGGAGCGCGTGTTTGTGTTCGACAACAACAAGAGCGACAGGCACAAGTACTCGCGTGCCGTGTCCCAGTTCGTGCGCGACGGCTGGCTGAACGCAGAGGCGTTCCACCTGCTGGACTTCCCCCTGCAGGCTCCCATACACCCTGGATCTCTTGTTTCGCAGCGCGAGCTTGTAGAGCGGGTGCTCGAGCACGCGAATGCGCCCGTGAGCACGAGCGTCGTCGTTTTGGAATGGCTGCATAAGCTGACGCTCGAGTCGCAGCGCGAGATCGCCGCGGCCGTGACCGACCGCTTGGGCGACAAGGTCGATCGCGTTCTTTGTGAGGACATTAATATAAGCAAGGGCAGCCTGCCCCCAGACTTAAGGGGGCTTGCCCAGCGCGGAGCGCAGTGGAAATGGCACGTCACCGGTTACAAAGTCGAGAGCCGGCTCCTGTGGCTGCAGCTGCAGGCCGTCAGCGGTGCAGGCCAGCACACCGCCGCGCCTGTGAGCTTCAAGGCCGCCCGCCTGGTGCGGGAGTTCAACGAGGACGAAGCAGCGACCGAGCTGGGCTCGTTCGCCCAGGCGCCTGATATCGACACTTTTGTCTACGAGCGCCGTGAGCTGCGCATCCAACGCGAAAACCGTACATAATACCCCGAACATAATGACTGAAGACCGCACATAATACCGGAGACCGTACATAATGACTTTAGACCTGCTTCAGAGAGCGTTGGGGGGCACCGGCTTACAGCGATCTACGCCAGGCTGCGCACTAAGAGCTGCATGGGCTGTTAAAGGTCGCAACATATATAATTTAGACAGTCTCGCTCTATGCTTTGTTCTGCTGTGTTGGATCGGTGTTGGATCTGCGGTGTTGGATCTGCGGTGTTGGATCTGCGGTGTTGGATCTGCGGTGTTGGATCTGCGGTGTTGGATCTGCGGTGTTGGATCTGCGGTGTTGGATCTGCGATGTTGGATCTGCTGTGTTGGCTCTGCTGCATTGGCTCTGCTACGTTGCTTCTGCTGCGTTGCTTCTGCTGCGTTGCTTCTCCTGTTCTGCCGTGCGTCAGAATTAGTTGTATTTAGCACAGATCCGCGCAAATACCTCCTCTTTTTCCTTCAGCTGCGCGACTGCCGGGCTCTGGGTGTACTTCGCGAGCTGCAGCTTGCTGCGGAGCGCCTCGGCCTCGCTGCGGTCTCCCTGTATGAGCGCGAGCGCCAGCGCAGACACAACAGAGGCGTCGGTCTCTGACTTGAGCGCGAGCTGAATCGCCTCGCCGGCCTCGGGGAAGCGGCGCAGCTCGAGCTGGGCAACGGCCTCGCCGAGCGACGAGTTGGCCGTCTGGTGCAGCGAGTTGTTCTCCTCGAAAATGAAATAGGCCTTCTGGGCAGTGTCCTGCTTCCTGAGACTCGTCAGCGCCTCGCCGACGTTGAACACAACGTGGTCGTTCGCCCACTGCCGCGTGGCATCAACAACCTTCTGCGCATCCTCGTCGCGGTTCAATGTAAGCAGAATGTGAATTTTCAGGAGGCTTGCGTCGAGCGAGTGGCCCGTCCCGTCCAGAATCTCCAGGGCCCGGCTCAGCTCGCCGGTAGCGGCATAGGTCAGCGCTACAATGTGTTTCGTGGCATCGTCCAGTTCTCCGGCACTCACCACAGACTCGGCGTCGGCAACAGACTTCGAGGCCAGCGCCTTGAGCGCCGTGTACACGGGCGCGGACTCCTTGTTGAGCTGGACCTGCGCGGCCTGGGGCTGGCCCGCCGCGAGCAGCGCGCGGATCTGCAGCTGCTTAACGCGGTCGCTCGGCTCCACCTGCGCGTTTATAACGCTCTCGAAGTCGCCGGTGTAGAACGCGTGCTCGAAAGTCAAGAGATTCGTCGCCATTTCCACACAAACGCGTCAACTGGTGTAAGTGTGAGGTGTGACGTCGAGGCCACCTAACCGTTTCGGGTGTCTGGGAGCCGCGTTCAGAAACCAGGCAAACAAGCTGTCCCGGTTTCTGGGGGTCTTGGGACTTGTAAATAACAACGTTACGACGCCGATCCAATTTGAAACTTGTGCATCGCTCTTTAATTGAAGAGCAGCCAGGCCCACACCATGGGTGTCTACTAGAATGCACTTTGGCCCTTGGATTTGCCGAGTATACCGCGTGGCCTAGTGGTTATGGCGTCGCTTTTACATTTGACCTCAAGTGCAGCGAAGGTCCCGAGTTCAATCCTCGGCGTGGTAACTTTATTTTGCTTTTTGCAAATATGGATGAAATGCTCTAAAATGAGTAGTTCGGACTAATTTTAATGCGCAGAACACTAGCCCGAGTTAATTGCGTGCTGTGTGTTCCGCACGCTACACTCGGGATGCCAAAAGCACTCAGCCGTGCACCAAGCCATGTACGGCCGCTCTCTAGTGTTTAGCGCTGCACTGCTCCGCCTGATGCGGCCTCAACTCAAACTAGTTCGCCGCACCTCGCACGCCAGTTCGGAGCCGAGCGCACATCCAGTGCCGAGGCTTCCAGTGATTACTAGTCACCCACCTTATCGTCCATGCTGAGGGATATCAGCTCGCTCAGGCCGCTGCAGGCGTCCACAGAGCCGGCCAGAGTAGGGCCGAATGTCCCCGAGGACTTGAGCGTCCTCAAGCGAAGCAGCGTATGCTTGATCATCCGCAAATACAAGGGCGAGCAGGAGATCTTGCTGATCAAGCGCACGGTGCGAACCACTGATCGATGGTCCGGCCACATTGCTCTTCCCGGCGGGCGCCAGGACCCGAACGAGTCCGACTTGGAAACTGCAATTCGAGAATGCCGTGAGGAGGTTGGTCTGAACCTGCACCAGGTGGCCAGCTTCATCGGTCCCATGGAACCGCGGCTGGTTCGCATTTCGTGGGGCAGGAAAGTGGCCATGGTTCTTTGCCCGTTTGTTTTCGAGATCCGCGAGGGATTCGAGGACGTGCAGCTGGTCCCGCAGGACTCAGAGGTCGCGTGCACGTTTTGGTACCCGCTAAGCAAGCTCTACGATCCAAAGCTGGCCTCGAGAGAACGCATTGCTGTTGGTGACAGAATCCACTTGGGCGGCATCCTAGGGTCGCTGCTCAAGCAGCAGGCGGGCGAGATGCTGTTTGACGCTGCCGCGATCTGGCCCCCTCACACGCCAATCACGGGTGCGACTAAGGGCCCTGATCTTCCTCCTTATCCATGGAGAATGTGGGGCATCACCTGGGGAATCATGCAGGACGCGAGGCAGATCATAGACACCGACTTCACCATTGACGTCATCAGACTCCCTACCTTCCGCGCCCCGGATCTGAGACTGCTTCTCACCATCTTCTCTTCTTTCACTACGTACCGGAAACGGCAGCTGCTGCGGACGAATCCACGGCTTACAGACCTCACAAATAGGCTTCTTGTGGGCCACTTCGCGTACTTTCCGTGGGTCATTGGCACAGGCATCTTGGCAAGAGCTTGTGCTGTTGGGTTCTTGCTTAAGTGGCTGCTCTCCAAGGCCAAGCTCGCTTGAATGTCCTCCCGCGGCTTGGGCTGTGCATTAGAATAGAAAAAGGTGATATAGTTACAACGCTAAAAAATACGAATATGCTAAGGATGACTCCTGGGAGGATTTCCAATACGGCGTGCGCTAGCTTAGGCTTCAGGCATTTATGATCATCGCCCTGAGCGGTGTCCGGGGCGTATCGGCCTTGAGAATAGAGGCCTGGTGCGGGGCACCGACATCATGGAGAGAGACTCGACGCGCCGGTCCTCCAAAGAACTGAGTCACTCTATCCGAGATCCTTTCAATGGGGCTGCGGACTCGCATGGGCTCGGATATGGTGATATTCTTTAAGGAAACGGGCCGGTAAGATCTCTTGATACCAGTAGATGGTTTCGGAGACTTTTTCTCAGACGATCTAGGCCTTGGGCCCGTGGAGGTTGCCCGAGTACTGAACGCATAGGCGCCAACAGCAAATGCCGCCCACAAGGCGATGAACAATCCGGAACATAGGAACTGGACCTTCAATTCGTGGTGCAGGGAATCCAGAGCAGAGTCGATAACCAACCGCGCTTGGTTCGCTGGCTTGCTGTTTTTGAGCTGCGAATAGCTCTGATTGGCGAATATCTGCTCCTTCACTCTAGGGAGCGATATTTGGGAATTGCCGTAAACCCAGGTCAGCCCCTTCTCGATTTCTCTGGCCTTGTTTTCAAAAAGACAGTTCGCAACGGCTTGAATCGGGGTTTGGAGGCCTGTTCCCTGGAATGCAGAGGAAATGTCGTCGTTGATGTGATTGACAAAGGATGATATCGATTGGTTGATTCCTTTGCTCCCGTTGTGGACCCATCCAAGCAGCTGTGTGTTTATCTGCGTCTCCAGAGCGGAGATCTGTGCGTTCGTTTGGTTGCACCAGCTGCCATATATCAATTTCGCATTACCGCCAACTTCCGCGCTGATCTCCTTCTCTAGAGCGACAAGAAATTTCGTGCCGTGCTCGAAAGCCTGAACAATGATGATTTCAAGCACGCTTATACCAATTCCAGCGAGTCCTATACCCAAAAAGGATACCACCGGCGCAGTAAGACAGTAATGAAGAGCCCACCAGTATCGCTGAGGTACGATGGACTGTACGTGACGCTCGAGCCAGCCGAATTCCAGCTGTCTGGTGATCGCCGTTAGGTTGTCCTCAATTGAGCGTTGTGCGATTTTCTCGTCACTTCCAACGAAAGGGTCCGAGATTTCAGGGTTCAATTGGCCGTTTCCAGTGCTCGAAGCTGCAGCCACTAGACGATTCCAGTGGCTCTTGGCCTTCCACACATTCCAGGCGATTCCGCACAATATGGAGAGCCCGCAAATCACACAAAATGCTATAGTCAGATCCGATACCGTGCTGCGAGCATCCTGAAATGCATGCTGAACTTTCTCTGAGTTGCAATCCCAGTTCGTATTCGACAGAGCGCTATAAGACTTGTTCACCTTTAGGTTCACCGTCAGGTTCTGGTTCTTGATCTGAGTCTTCATAAAGTCGAAAGGCTTCGCAATCAGTGACTTCACGGCCTTCGTGGTGCCCTCATAGGTAGGAACGTCCTTGCGCAAAGCTTCGAGCTTCGTATTTATGTTTGAAGATATGTTGAGATGATCCAGCTTCGCGACTGTCAAGTTCACGGAGTGCAGGTAGCTGTCACCACCAGTGATGAACTCTTCAACACTATCAATCAAGCCAACTGCGTCGTTGATGAAGTCACTTAACTTTCCGAGACCCTTGTTTAGTTCGCGGCCCACAGCACCGGCGGTTTCGTTGGCCTCCTTGACAACAAACTCCGTAGCGTTAATAGCCTCGTTCGCGCCAATGTTGACAGACGATATCGTGAAGCATGCATATGTGCCAATGGTCATTTCCAAAGCGAAATATATCAGCTCTTCAACAGCTGTCAACGAAAGAGACATCCCATGCATGAACGAGCGGACGCCGTGGTTCAAAGAGGCATTGACAAGCTCGTTTGCGAGCATAACCGAGTCCTGGGGTACCTGAGCAGCTTTCGCTGTGATATACCGAAGCGTGCTGCATTCTATGGCCACCAGGCGCTCGGCAGTGCTGAGCGTCGCCAAAAGGACGCTCTTCAAGAGAGCCAATTTCACGATAAAGATGATAAGAAAAACAAGTGGAGGCGCCACCCACGCCTGTGAGATACGTGCTTTCAGCCCGAAATATATTGTAGCCTTCTGCATCGTGACACTGGAAGTTGACGAGGCGGATTCCTGATGCTGTATGCGTTTGTGGTAAGGGCTATAGGAATTGGAGAAACCGCCGCTGCACCCTTGACCCGGTCGGCCCGTCACCGCTCGTATCTTCTTGCACACTGGATCCTACACACCGAAAATGACGCATCCTTAATGACGCACCTCAAATCGATCGGCAGTCAATGGGTAAGGGCGTCTGCGTAACTAACCTCGCAGATCATAGATAGGGTCATTTCAATGGCTGCGATAGGTTAATGATCGCGCGTCGAGATGGAGCGCTTTCGGCGCAGGTGAGCGACACCCATAAAGGGATGAGGAGCTTCGTCTCAGTATATCTGGGCATGTACACGAATAGCCATGGCTACGGGCGGGAGCACATCGTTTACCGCTTGTATATACGATCAATGGGCCGGCACGCTCGTTTATCCTCAAGGCGCGAACATTTCACGCAGCAGTGAACTAAATCATCTTCCGTAGTGATAACTAATCTCACAGACCGCCTCTGGAAGCCCACCTAGCGTCATTCGCTAGCTTCGCATTCCCTGCTATTGTGCAATCGCTGCAGACAAATGACCGGTCACCTGATGATTATCTTCTGATAAGAAGATAAACCTCACCTGGCTATGTGAGACACCAAAGGGTGCCTACGTGAGACATACATGAGTATTTACAATCCAATAAATCTTTATGGACAGAGCGTTCTGCAAATTTCGCCATCCACACTGACGTTGTCCGTCGCTTGTCTACGATGCGAGCCTCGCCATTTTTTCGATAGGCTCAGATGTCGTTATTCAACGTGATCTTGCTACATCGGCTACAAGGGTTTGCAAAATCAGAGTCTGCAGGGGCGATTTTGCTAATTATATATAGACCGATAGAACGATCTGGGAAGACATCAGAGCTTCGGCAAAAGTTTCTTCCCGCTTTGAAAACGATAGGACCTGAGTTTGGGGAATACTGGCCCGAATGTCTGAAATTGATAATAAACCGACGCTGAGCTCTCGGATAAATAAGTTCCTGAAGCCGGTCCCGTCGCCGGCCAGCTTGGGTACGAAGACCAGCGACCCCGAGCAGGCCGAGGGTCTCGCGGTCGAAAAGAAAACTGAGGAAATCCGCAAAGAGCACTGGTACGATGGATTTGTGCGACTGTTCGTGTGGTACCCAAGCTACCTTTCGAAGGAAGAGAAGGTTCTGCTTTTCAAACTCGACGTTATCTTGTTGCTGTATGTTTGCGGCTCCTACTTCACGAAGGCGCTCGACAAAAGCAACATCACCAAGGCGTTCACTTCAGGCATGGAGGATGAGCTCGGATTTACCGGCAATCACTTGTCATATGCAAAGTCTCTGTATTCAGCCGGCTACATTGTTTCCATGTGTTTGGGAATGCTGCTGGTCACACGTCCCTGGGCCCGGTTCGCTCTGCCTATTTTGGAAACAATCTGGGGTGTTCTCACGTTCTGTGAAGCTGCTGTGACGACCCCAAGCCAGATGTACGCCCTGCGGTTCCTGATCGGGCTCGCAGAGGGCCCGATCTTCCCCTCGGTCGTGTACACGATCGGCTCGTGGTACAAGCGTGACGAGCTGTACCGGCGGATCATGTGTTTCTCGATCTCGTCGTCCATCGGTGGCATTTTCTCGGGTTTCTTGCAGTCGGCGGCATTCCACCACCTCGCTGGCAAGGGCGGCATCAGCGGCTGGCAGTGGGGGTTTATCATTGATGGCGTCGTGACTGTCCCCATTGCGCTCATGGGCTTCGCGTTCTACCCAGGATCGCTGGAGCAGTCGGGCAAGGTCTGGTGGCTCACAAAGAGGCAGAAGGAGCTGTCGCACATCCGCATGCGCGAGTCTGGCGTCCGAAAGTCAAGCCCCAAGTTGTCTCTGTCGATCATCCGGCGCGTGTTTGGCAGGTGGCACGTCCACTACTTTGCCACGTTCTGGGTTTTGCTGAACGTCGTGGCCCTGCCTGACGGCACTGGTTTCGACCTGTGGCTCAATGCCAACAAGGACAGGTTCGACGAAACGCAGCGTGTCAACTACCCAAGTATCCAAAGCGCGGTCGGCATTTGCGTGCAGTTCCTTTTCGCAGGCCTGTCGGATACCTTTTCGCCATACATCTTTTTGAGCATTGTGCAGTGCCTGTTCATTGTCAGTTATAGTTCGTTGACGGCGTGGAATATCCCTGATGGCTGGCGATGGGTCTGCTTCATGATAATTAGTCTTGACGGAACGAATCAGGCCATTATCTCCGGTCTCATCAATCGCACAGTAAGGAGAGATGCAGACGAGCGCGCCATTGTGATTGGTTACAGTGACGCCGTGTCCCAGGCCATGAACATCTGGACAAACATCGTTTTCTTCCCAACAAGTCTTGCGCCCAAGTTCCACAGGGGTTACATCGCCTCGCTTGTCGGGGCTATTATTATGCTCTTTTTACCCATACTGCAGTTCTTCGGAGAAAGATGGGACAACCAGCGGTACGCCAAGGAAGACCTCGAGTATGTCGAGGGTACGAGTGTGTACGATGAAACGGAGAACAGCAAGGCTGAAAAGGACTCTGCAACTGGCAGAGAGAAAACGGGAGTCCAAGAAGAGTCCATTCACAGCACGAGTTCCACAAATTAGGGGTCACCCGCTTATACTTATTTATTATCCTCACCCAGTAAAATCGTAGAAGAGTAATGTACTATGTTGTCGAAATGTTGTCTAGTTTTTTGTTATTGATTGCCCGCTTTTTTTAACCACTCGTTTGCTTTCTATCATGGTCGCTGCGTCTATCCTACGCTCTCGTTGGTTATCGTCGCTTGGTGCAGCCCAAATTGTCCGTCTCACGTGCTGAAAAATTTCTGAAGCTTCCTCTACTGCGTGTAAACAATGGGCGATAAATGGAACGTAGAGGACGCCAAAGTTCTATTGTATTTATCAAACAAAGAGGGCGACTTCTCTGAAATAACGGAACGAGCAATTGATGCGTTAGAAGCGTGGCAAGAGAGCCATTCACGGGACGCTTTGAGCGTGCTGCTGTACTGGATCCAAACAAGCTCTGCCGTAGCAGACCCCATTTTCACGATCCTTAGCGACCAGCTGAGCGCCGAAGATAGTCTTATGGCTAATTTGGGTGTTCTTGAGGGATGTGCTATGCCGTGCATCTCGCGGCCCGAGCTTATAGATGGTCTTTGGCGGCTCCTAGGCTCCACTGAGAATCCAGAATTGGCTGATAGAGTCGGGCATATTATCGTTCTGCTACTTCCCGCCACAAGCGAGATCAGATTCGGACTCTGGTGGCCGGCCATTGTCTCGGCGCTCACGAAAACGGAGGATAAACGGCAAATCTCTGCGGGCCTAAAGGTGTGGCTCGCGTGTCTCATCAACGGCATAAAACTGGGTCAAAAGGGGCTTGTTGACGTCATAATGGACAACGCCGAGACGTATTTCCAGCTCTTGGAGTCCCGGATTTCGGAGGCCTCCAAAATTGCCCTGCAGATCCTTGATCTGTCTCTTTCCATTATCCAGGAGCCGATAAGCAACAAATTCATGGAGTACAACCCCAAGATCTCTGGTACCCGAGAGGCCTGGAAGAGGTACATTTCCCTCGTGGAGATCCTTGGTATTGACACATCGATTCATCAGGCCACCGACAGCCTTCCAGATTTCGCTGCGCTGCTGTCTCCAAATTCGCCGATACCGGCTCTTTGGATCATCACGCTGGTCAACGTGGGTCTTTGGAAGTCTAACACAGAGGGCATCCGTATTCTGACAATGCAGCTAGTGCTGAATCTGGAGCAGTCTCAGCTGCATGCGTTTACAAAGTCTCCAGTTTACACTGCTCGCACCTTGTTTCCTCGGTTTTTGCAAACCCCCAACTTTGTCGTGATAAATGACAGGTGCTTCCATGCTGAATCGTTGCGAACTTTCACAAAAAACATGCTGCGGGCCTTCATTGAGTATAGCATGGTGTCACTTCGCGAATTTGTGTACGAGTACGCGCACTTCCTTCTGGAGCACGCCCACAGCTTTGAAGCTCCGCGTGCGCTCATTGCAGATAGTATGCTTCAAGTTCTGCCCCCTAACTCCTTGACTCGGCGTGAGGCTGTACCGCTCCTCGCGGCTTCCAAAGCAACTGTTGTAACCTACACTTCTCGGGCACTTGCCGGCCTGTATCACAGCCTAACGAAACAAGTTGTTGAGAAAGCGTGCGCGGACTCTCATGAAAGTACTCCCCAGCCACAATCTACTGAGGATCCGGAGATTTTGGGCAACGCAAAAGCGGAGTGGGGACCCCGCGGCTCCTTCTCGCGAAAGACTTTCTGCGAGCTGAAAGCATTTCTGAGCAGCCACCCGGAAATCCAGTTGGATCTCCAAGTCCCGCCAGTGCCTGAAAAGTCACAGTCGCTTTTCGACATCGTCGGTGCACTCCAAATGTCGGCACTGAGATCTGTGAAGCTACTCGAGGAAAATGTTGTTGCTCGAATTCTGACTGAGGAGCTTGAAAACCCCCGTCCCTTGAAGGCCGAAGACCGCTCACGTCTTAGTGAAGCCGTCGAATTGGCGTTTAACTATTTGAAGTCAACCAACTATGAACTCTGTGACCTGGCCTTTGATGCATTTAGTGAGTTGGAAACGCGCATGGCTGCTATGCGGTGCTATAAACGCAGTGAGCCGGCTTCCATCCCGCTGGAACACGCCGAGGCTCTCTGGGCTAACATTAAAGCCACAAGTCTCAGGATCATTGACCGGGAGCTCCACTTAGAATTCATCGAGCTTATGACACGCCCTGGAGCTGTCACGCCAGAGCCTATCGAGATTTGCTTGGAGATTGTTAAGCTGAGCGTTATGAAGCGAAACTTGCTTGTTCCACTTACGCGGGGACTCGCTCGGTTTGACTCGGAGGAGAAGAAGTCTGTCCCCACCTGGGTATTGACTGTGATGGCTCGAGTTTATGCCTTTGTTAGGTCCCAAGAATATAATGTGCGGTTGGAGGAGCTCGTGGCTCTTGAGTTCGGGATCTATGAAGAGTACTGGGGAGAGCCTGAATCCCATGCCAGGGCCATTGCCGCTGCATGCATGTACCACCAAGGGCACGTCGTTGGTGAGACCGAAGCCATTGATGGCGCTGTTCGGGACACTTTGGATGTCGCCGAGCTAGATAGGCGTATTACCGGCTCCTATGATAACGTTGACGCTCATCTTCGTGTGATCCACTACGAAACTCTGACGCTACTGCAACCGAGAAGCTCGCGGGATCTCGCCCTACATGTTCTAAAGGAGGTGCAAGAAAGCCTTGAGTCCGAGGCGAATCCGCCAGTGAGGATGCAGGCCGAATGGCTCATAGCTGTTATCGGAGTTACGCACCTCACCACGTCTAACGAATTCACCGACTTTGTTTTGGACAGAATCAACGGTCTAACACTCGAATCCGGAACCCCGCCGCGAGTGCTGGGATCCCTGATTCGCATATCAATGCTGCTATACTTCAGCTACGTCAAAAATAATGAAAGCGACACTGCCATCAGCAATCAGTTAGGAACCGAGCTCGTTCTACACCTTATCCCGCTGGCGACGAGTAACAAGGCCGTGGTAAGACACCGCGCTATTTCTGCTCTTTACTTGCTCGACAAGCATGTGATGGCCCCACAGGAGATGCGCGGTATCGTCAGAAGTGTTGCCAAGGTAAATGAATCCGGCGTGCAAAACAGCAGTTTCCAGAACGAAGCGTACATGTTTGACGTTATGGACACTCGCCTCGGGGCTGTGTGCGGCGGCGTCAGCAGTGCTGTGTTCGATAGGCGGATGCCGAATACACTTTTGAAACCGGATTTTGATGCCATAGGCGCTTATTACAGAGACATGGATATCGTCGGTCCGTGCTGGTCTGACGAGAAGGTGGTTGTGCAGAACCGCAAGGGTGAAGAAACAATCCCCGAGCTGATGGTCCAGCGCGAACAGGCGCTGCACGAGGCTGTGAAGAACTCGTTCGCCAGCGACTTTAGCTCGCATATCCAGACAAAGAGCGGGACTTTTGATGTCGGCTATCAAGACCACCGCACGTCGCTTGTTTTGGTCGCGACACTATGCGACAAGCCTGTGAATTTAGGAGCAATCACAAGACTGAGCGACGCGCTTGGAGTAAGAACCCTCACGATGAGGGACCTCTCTGTATTGAACGACAACTACTTCAAGTCCACTGCGCTGACCGCGGAGAAATGGGTACCAATCGAGGAGGTGAAAGAGGCCGACCTCGTTCAGTACCTTCTCGCTCAAAAGGCTGCGGGATACACACTTGTTGGGATCGAGCAAACAGATACAAGCAAGAAGCTTGGCCCAACGCTGCAGTTCCCTGAGAAGACTGTTCTTATGATGGGCCACGAGCGGCAGGGTATCCCGCCCGAGATCCTCGGAATCTTAGACGCGTGTGTGGAAATTGAGCAGCTTGGTTACGTGCGGTCCATGAACATCCAAACCGCTACTGCGGTCGTTGTTCACGGATACAATCAAAACCACAGTCCTGAAGTTCACAAAGTGGGTTATGCCGGTGAGCTGTAGTATATAAATGTATAAATAAGAAGCCTCAATCCTCTACGAGCGAGCTCTCGACCTGCGGGGCGCATTCTTCAACCAGCGAGTACGTTTCAAATACTAGTTCGGGATCGAACGCACCGATGAATGGCCCTGACGACAGGTCGAGAGTCCGCATCGGTGCAGCTACTTGCCCGTTTTTCCAAGTCACGAAGATCAGGGCCTCGCTGACCGCCTCCTCATTAATAGTTGGGTCAATGATCACCGTGGAGCCAACAATGGCGACGATAAATAGTAATGGAGGCGTCCAGTTTGGCGGGCACAAGGGAACCGCCGCTAGCCAGTCGTCGTCGAATTGTGGGATCTCGACCTCGTCGCCCTTTTTCACGAATTCCTGGTCTTCCCCGAGGACTCCAAGCTGCTTCGGGAGCCTCGTGCTTTTCAGGGCCTGGAAAATAGCTATCGACAGCAGCGAGAGCGGGTGTGAGGTATATGACAAGACCACGCAGTCTACGAACAGTCTGAATGCGTATTTGGGGTTGAGAATCAGCGCGCCCTTTGTGATTTCTGGGCAGGCCTTCAGGACTTGCTTGAGCACAACGGCCAAGGAGCTTGGGAACGGGTCGTTGTCCTTGAGACCCGCGATATCCACGGAAACATCTATCAAGTCTGAGTGGGTCGGCACGACTTTCGCCTTCACTCCGACTATGCACTCCGAGCCGTCAGCCGCGCGGACGCGCGCTGAGCCATTCGCCATAGGAAGTATATGAATTTCAGCTTCCAGGGGCCGGAACTGGCCCGGCTGGCGGCTGTCCGGGCGCACAATCGGCGTCGAGGTTAGCGATAGACGAAGATACTCTAACTCGGTATTTGACAGCTTCATCTAATCGAGGAAGCTCGTCGCTTCGCACTGCGTTTTATGCTTGTAGGTTGAAAATGAGTTCTCGAGGACGGATCGAGGTAGGGGTTATGGTAGCGGGCCTAATGGCGGGAAGAAGACACTACATGGAACAACTACGTTAACGAACTCATACACTTTAATTTTCACTAATTACCGAAATATTGGATATAGGGTGCCATTGATACAGGTTTTGTTAGGAATGGCGGTATTTCGCGAAGAGCGAGGTCCCGAAGGCGACATCTCAGTAGGTCAGGGCCTCCCGCATATCCAGATGCGCCGACGGCTCGCCGCTTCCCCACTTGGAATTGTGCAGCTCCTTCCACAGCGCATCAATCTTATGATTTAGAGCATTCACTCTAAGTTTCGTGTCCCGCTCGAGCTGCGAGCACCTGTTCTCCCAGTGTCTGGCGTTTTCCAGAGCGGCCAGCTCCGATTCTTTGAGCTCGATAAGTTCTCTTGCCTGCGCGCTGCACTTGCGCATTAATTCGTCGCAGACGTCTTGATTGTAAGGCAAACCATCTGCCGGCCTGTTCGCACTGGCTTCTCGGCCGGCGTCAATGTGGTTTTCCGCGCTGGGCCTAAGAAGCCTGGCACGTAGTCGACCAAATGAAAACGCAGCCTCGACCCGTTTCACATTCTTTTGGATGCGTCTCGCTAGAGTTCTCGTCAGAGACATCTGGTGCAGAAGAGTGCAGTGGATTGTTTACTTCCCACATTCACCTAACCTTTAGACTATGCGTCTATGCATGGCCCGCGGCATAACCTCGATGTGGGTCAGAAGCGCATCAGATTGCTTAGGTGAATCAGTTGCATTAGCTATTCGTATACCTACTTTTCGTAACGGCGTATGGCGTCGAGGAGTGTGCCGACTACTCGTTCGCTCCATCGATCCTCTTCGCGGCGCGCCGCAAGGCCACTGCCAGCGACAATGCGTGCTCGCCATAATCGGCATGCTCTGTAGTGAGGCCCGTGGCAATGGCGCCCGGTCCGATACCATGGCTGCGGCCATTAATGCGTGCGAGTACACGGTCGTCGTCGGAGCTGTACAAAGGATCCAGATCGCTTATGAGCTTCCATGTATCGCGCAAAGCATTGTTACGGGCCAGCCGTCGCGCCTTGCGCTCGCTTCTCTTCGTTCGCAACAGCGAGTTGAACTCCTCGTTGATTTTGCGGTCCTTGGCGCTGCGCAGCCGCGGCTTCGGCGTCGCCAGGGGTATCTCTATTGCTTTCTCTGTGGGTTTCTCAGAGGTCGGCTTGTCGCCTTTTTCGGATGCTTGCATTGATTCAGAGTCTTCTGTCTTGATGCTCTTCGCGCTGTCGGGCCTTTCGGGCCTTTCTCTGTCGAGCGACTCGCCGTCTTCGGCATCGCCGCCAGCCTGCGGGGCGCCCGGTGTCTCGAGGATCGTTAGCCGCTGGAGCGTCATCTGGTTGCCGAAAACGAGCTCGGCCGGCGTGTCGTTGTTCTCCTTTTTGCTGGCCGCGGCGTCCAGGGTCTTTGGTATGGGGAACTGCGGGCCGTATGGATTCGTGGAGTTGTCACCGAGCGTGGGCGACTCGAGATACGCCCAAACAAGCCACAGGAACGCGCGCGCGCGAGACTCGGACGACTTCGAGGTGTCCATGATGAGGTCGAAGTACGAGAAGTCGCTCTGGGGCGGGAACATGTCGCGCTCAACATCGAACGAGAAGGCAGACATGAGGAAGACGAGGTTGATCGGGTTCGTGCGCGGTAGCTTCGTGGTTTCTGCGAGCGCCCGCAGCTTCGAGGGCTCGTTCGTCGCCTCGCACGCGCCCTTGAGAATCGATTTCAGGCGCGGCGCGTCCTGCAGCTGCTTGTAGTCCTGCGTGTCGTGCGTTTGGAGGCTCGGGATCGGGTGGTACGTCCGCAGGATCGTTTTCATCTCCGGGAAGAAGTTCAGCGTCGTGTTCATCCTCCCCCAGTTCACGAGCAAGCACACCATGGCGATTTTGATGCCGGCCTGGCGGTCGCCCAGAAGCTTCTCACCCAAGATTTTCGAGCACTTCGTCGAGTTCGCCATGGCCTCTAAGTACACGTCGGCAAACGTGACTTTCTCAGCACCGCTGCTGCCGGGCTGCGAGGCATTGTCGGCCCCCTTGGCGTCCTTCTTCGGGTGCATGGGCGTGAATGCCCGCGTGGGATCGGTGAACACGGCGTGCAGGAAGTCGTACTGGATATCGCGGCGCCAAAGCGCGTCGCCGTCCTTTTTCTTTAGGGGCGGCATTTTGGGGCCGGTCATCAGCGCTTGGTAGGTGCGCTTATGGGCGCGTTTTGTGCTCGGCGCCTTTGGGGCGAAGCCCGCGGCTGCGATCGGCACAAACGTGTAGCCGTTCCCGACTCCAGGGGGTGCCGCATTGATGCGCGACGGAGACGATGGGCTCTTTGCGGGCTTCTCCCGCGGCGCTATTGGCTGCTGCCCCGCCGGGGAGCCCACGGCTGGTGCCTTGTTCGCTTCCATGTTTTGTCGCGGAGGCCGGGTCTATGGACTCGGATGCAGGTGTCTTGGTTGCTTAAAGGATGCTGCAAATCGATACCTCGCAGATCTTTAGTTCGCAGCCTGTGTAATAACCGCGATCTGTCGATGGATGGATCTGTTGATGGAGGTGGCCTATCGGAATGTATAATTACGCATCCGATGATTTTTAAGACACTAGAGCGGCTGCCCTTTTCTGGTTGTGAGGCTCGCGCCCTGGCTGGTATATGGAGGTGTGGCGCCCGCTGGGACACCACCCTGGCAGGCTCAACGCTGACGATACTGCTGTCTGTGCTCGCGGTGCCTTATTAATGTGGGTTTATACACAATAACTGCGCATATTAGATATACAGCACATTAAGTATACATGATGTTGCATGTTAACTACACATTTTGAGTGCACATGTGAACACAGCTGCACACGGCGATACTGCGCATGGCACGGCTGCGCACGGCGATATTGCAACACACAGTGCGATGCATGGCAATGGATGGAATGCTGAATTGGTGTCAGTAGGAATGGAGGCAGGAAGAACGATGAGAGTGCACGCATCGAGCTTCACGCAGAGCTATGCAGCCAAACTTAGTTCGCGCAGAGCAGCTGCGTGGATGCATCGCGCAGTGCATTCAACGTGTAAGTCGGATTTGTGCACGTTCGGCCATCCGTTTGGTCATCCGTTTGGTCATCCGTTCCGTCATACGTTCGGTCGTCCATTTGGTCGCTCGTTCGTGCGTTTCGTCGTACAGTCAGATATGTATAGATATAGCGTGCATGCTGTCTTGTATTGCACGTGTTCTTGGGATAATGAGCTCTAACACGTCTTCTTCCAGGAGAGTTGCAAGCTGTTTGTTGTATTAGGAGCTGTTCCGAGTCCAAACCATGATTAGGATAGATAGCTAAATTCAGCCGGTGCCTTCGATCCACGAACGCGTTCCTGAATTCTTAATATTGGGAAAGGGTTCCCTGGCCCTAGTCTGGGGACGGCGGGCTGTAAACAATCAGCTCACCACTGACCTTGAGAATAGTCGGCACCCCAGCGCAACCCAATTAATGAACGGCGAAAGAAATCATTCGTTTCGGGAATACGGAGGGTGGGTGGACGTCGCAGATGCTGAGCAGTTCACGCAGCAAACTAGACGCGCTTCGCTCAAACGCACGCTTTCTGAACGGTCGCCCGCATCTCTGCAACAGCAACAAAATACTCGGTCTCCATCACAAAGCAGGCACCTCGACACAGATAAGCGCCAGGCTGTACCGAGCGCAAGCAAGTCTGTGTATGCCATACAAAAGGAAGCTCTGTGTCGTGAATTAAAGACGTCGAACCAGGTCCGCAAGCAGCTGGAGGAACAAGTGCTAGCGCTCAAATCAGAGCTCAGGGGCAAAACTGAGGCATTGAGACACTCGTCACCCCAGTTCGAGCTGCTCTACACTCAGCTGCTTGAACAGCACTCAGCCTTGGCTTCTCAGCTCGAGGCCACGGAGCTAGAGTTGGAGACTACGAGCGAGCGCGCAGAACAGGTTTCGCTGAGTCTGGAGTCGTATCGTGAGTCCCTCGAAGCGTCAGATGCAAAGTACCAAGCAGTTCAAGACGAGCTTAACGGCCTGAGAGCTGACTATCAGGATCTTGAAGTGGCCTACAGCGGCCAAATGGCCGAGAGCGAGGCTCTAAGCGTCGAAATTGCTAAGTGCAAAAAGCAGTATACTGCTTCCGAAAGCGAGCTCGAAACGGTGCGTCAGGAGCTGCAGCTGACTCTCGACTCCAACAATGAGCTCAATCGAAACAACGAGCGTGCATCTGCTCAAATAGACGAGCTCAGTGCTCGCGTCGAGCAGCTCAGTGAAAGCCGCGCTGATCTCGAAGCTAAGCTCAGCTCGCAGGAGTCCCAGTTCAGTGAACAGCTTGCCGCCGCGGAACAGCAGCTCGCCTCTGAGCGTGATAAATTTGCGAAAGAGATCGCCGCAATGACGGAAGAAGCGCAAAATCAGCTCACGCTCAAACAGACAGAGCACCAGGAAGCGGTGAAAGAGCTTGGCGAGACAAAGTCTGCGCTGTCGACAATGGAGGCCGAAGTTGCCAAGTGCCAGCACGACAGAGAATTGCTGAGAATGAGCTCAAGCGAGCGGCATACCTTACAGTCGAAGCGCATCGAAATGCTCGAGGCCGAGCTCTCCGAGCTCCGCCCTGTCCACAGCAGGACCAAGCAGTTGTGTGTCGAGTACCAGGCCAAGATCTCTGCGCTTTCGAAAAGGCTGGATCGTGCCGAGAGCGAAGCGCTGTCGTTGCAAGAAATCGAGAGAAACCAGCGTGAAGCCCTGCGAAAGAAGAGCGAGCAGAACCGGGTTTTCGACTCGCAGCGCACAGAGCTCGCAATCGGACTGGAGCGCGAGAAAGAATGGCGCGAGCAGCTTGCACTGCAGCTTGAGAGAGCCAAGGCCCTGAACGCCGAGTTTAAAGCAGAAATGCAGAAAAACGCTAATGATTTCAAAGCCAGCACGACAGAGCTCCAATCCCGGGCAGAGGCCCTGGAGCAGGCGCTGGCCAGTTCTCGCGCTGAGGCCGCGACGCTGCGCTCCGAGATGCATCAATTGAGGGAGCAGTACAGCCAGGAGTCTGATGCGGCCAAGAAACGCGAGCATGACGCTTCGCAGCTCGTTGAGCTGAAGAGCGAGCTCACAAGGCATTCGAACCTGCTCACGCAGGAACGCAAAACAACGCGCCGACTCCAGAATCAGATTCAGGAGCTGAAGGGGAACATTCGTATTGTTGCACGCGTAAGGCCAGCAACGCTAGCGTCGCAACCTGTCTCTCATTTGAAGCTCCAGTCTGACGAGGTGTTGCTCACCGAGGTCGAGACTTCGGTCAGCGGCACCAATCGCACTAAGCTTATGAGGGTGCAGTTCGACAGAGTCTTTGGTCCCGAAGCAACAAATCACGAAATCTGCGAGGAGACCGAGTACCTCATCCAGAGCGCGCTCGACGGGCGCAACGTCTGCATTTTCGCCTACGGCCAGACCGGGTCGGGAAAAACGCACACAATGAGCGGCCGTGACGGGGTCAATATCTACGCGTTGCGCAAACTTATCGAGGCTGCCGATGAACATCCCGCTGCAGCCCGCTACGAGATGCTTGTAGAGAGCGTGGAGATATACAATGAGCAGCTGCGTGATTTGTTGGATGAGTCTGCAACGAAACCAGCTGCGGCCGGTCCCAGCAAGCTGTCGATCCAGATCAACCCGAGATCCGGGCAGCCCGAGCTCGTTGGCGCGAAACGGGTGCGCATTGATAGTAGCGAGAGTGCGCAAGCAGTGCTCACGCGTGCGATGAGACACCGAAGCACGGCAACGACCGAGGCGAACCAGCACAGCTCGAGGTCACACTTCGTGTTCAGCGTCAGAATCTCGACTGCGAGCACCCAAGGCGTGCTGCACCTCGTCGACCTCGCCGGGTCCGAGCGTCTCGCGTACTCACAGACCACGGGCGACAGGTTGCGCGAAACGCAGGCCATCAACACGAGTCTGAGCAGTCTGGGGAATGTGATCAACGCGCTGCTGAACAAAAAGGCGAGCACGCATGTGCCGTACCGCAGCTCGAAGCTCACGCACCTGCTGCAGGCCTCGCTCAGCGGGAACGCAAAAACAATGCTGCTCACAACGCTGTCGCCCGAGCAGATGTCTACAGAGGAAACGAAGAGCACGCTGCGGTTCGCCGAGAAGGCATCTCGTGCGACTTTAAGGTGAGCCTTCCAGGGAGTGCAGTCATACAATTCAGCACAGGATGCAATCCAGCACAGGATGCATACACGTAGAGTAATTTTAGATCTGGAGGTCTCGCCAACGTCGCTGCAGATTTCGGCAACCCTGTTTAGTCGTAATCAATCGATCCAAATGTTCGTGCTTAGCCACTCTAACGGTCCGCAGACTGCGGCCCATTGAAGCCATTGAGGCTTGTAGTGGGATGCATAACGTTGCCAAGACCCGCGAAACGATTTGCGGGTCTTGCACCGGCCACGGAATTCCTCGGTGCCGATACACCCAGCGCTGTAATTCGCCCGAGCTCTGTGACTCGTTGTACCACCAAATTTCTAGTTTAGTGAGCTTTGCTTTTATATACTAAGTAAGTGAAATCAGCTTACAACTCACCGCTGTTCGTGATCTCGATCTTCTTCGAGGTGCGGCCCGAGCCCGAGCCGAGACTCTCGATCTTCTTGACGACGTCAAGGCCGTCGGTGACCTCGCCGAAGACGACGTGCTTGCCGTCGAGCCACGGGGTCTCGACGGTGGTGATGAAGAACTGGCTGCCGTTGGTGTTCGGGCCAGCGTTGGCCATCGAGAGGAGGCCGGGGCGGGTGTGCTTCTTGGTGAAGTTCTCATCCGGGAACTTGGCGCCGTAGATAGACTTACCACCGGTGCCGTTGAAGTTGGTGAAGTCACCACCCTGGAGCATGAACTGCGGGATGACACGGTGGAAGATGGAGCCCTTGTAACCGAAGCCCTTCTCGCCCGTGGCCAAGGCACGGAAGTTCTCGGCCGTCTTGGGGACGACGTCGTCGTAGAGCTGGAAGGTGATGCGGCCCAAAGGCTCGCCGTTAGCAGCGGTGTCGAAGAAAACCTTGTTACCCATTCTTAGTGCTGTGTTACTGAAGTTGCGTACTCCGAATTTAAACATCGTTGCTTCGACCTGGAGGGCTGCCTTTATATACGCTTTTTCTCGTGCCCTGCAACGTCGTCGAGCTGGAGCCTGGGCACGGGCTTTCTGGGCAGGGAACCGTTTCGCCAGTCACCACTCTGGGCAAGGCAAGTATGGCTGAGGGCACCGAATCTTCCAAGGCGTTCTTTTGGATCGCGCCCGTGGCTTATATAAATTGCAAATAACTCGTTTGCGCGATGCGTCGCAGCCTCGCTAGCGGCATTTGTCTGCTCAGCTGGCGCTGTGCGGTTTCCGATCTACGAGCTTCAAAGCGCGCCTAGGCTTGCTCGGCCAGCGTTTTGAACACGTTGGCCACAGAGCTGAGCTGCACCTGCCAGTCTACCTGGCGCACGTGATGCTCGTCAAAATTAGGGTAGCCGGTGTGGGGGCATTGCCGTTCGGCACGGGATCCAGCGGAGTTGGAGCACGAGTCTGTGCACGCGCGTTTATAGGAGATTGTAAACGTAGTTATTAAATATATCGCAGACTAGAGGCGTGCCTGCCCTCGGAAATTTACCACGAGCTGTCATATGCTCGAGCAGCGGGCGGCGTGCAGTTTCTCCGGGGTCTAGGCGTAGTCATAAGCCATATGTACGGTGTAGTCGGATGTGAATCGGAACTAGGTCGATTTTCGGTCGAGTTTCAGCGAATTGTGGACTGCACGCTCGTCCAGCGTGCAGTCCGTTTGAGCAGGGCCGAGGACGGCATGTGCGCGTTGGGTCCCATTCGTGCTCGTACGGGATCGCGCTGGCTGAGCGCGTCCGCGATCGTGCATTGTACCTGCATCAGATATTTTTAGTTATCGCGGTGGAGTCGTACGACCGTTGCGGGTGCGGGGTGGAAAGGCATTACAGGTCTAGTCGTCGTCGTTATTTTATGTACAATTCGGCCGCTTTGTTCAGCCGGTTCATGATGGCCATGCCCTCGTCGGTCGTGTCGACTGCTTCCACGACAATCAGGTCCGCGCCCGCGAGATCCGCCTCGCGGAACCTGCTAAACAAATTGTGGGATATGTCGCGTTTCGTGGTGCCGAGCGGCAGGTCGATCCGCTGCGCCTCGGGCCAGATCGGCTCGAACGCGCTCGCGTCCAGGACCTGCGAGCACAGCAGAGCCACTTTGTGTGCGGGCATCGCACGGAGCTGCGGCGCGAACTCGGCGCGCGGATCCACGAGAACCACGCGGGCTTTTGGCGAGTAGTGTTTGTACTTCATGCCTGGCGCGCGCACGGTCATGCCCTCGGGGATCTCCACGGAAGACTCCGAGACCGTGTTCTTCCACTCTTCTCCGCCCACGGCCCTGATTTCCTCGAGGCTCACACCGCCGGGCCGCAGAATGCGCGGCGGAGAAACAAGCCCATCAACGACCGTGGACTCGACGCCGACATCGGCGGGGCCGCCGTCCAGGATCAACGGGATCCGGCCGTCCATGTCCTCGAGCACATGCTTGGCCTCGGTGCAGCTAGGCCGCGTCGACGCATTGGCCGACGGCGCCGCGAGAGGCAGCCCGCTGAGCTCGATAAGGCCGCGGGCGACGGGGTGCGCGGGCATGCGGCAGCCGAACGTATGCTGGCCCTTCGTGCACAGGGGCGAGATCGGCGTGTTTTCGGGCAGCGGCAGCAGAATTGTCAGGGGCCCCGGCCAAAACTCGTCAATGAGCTTGTTGTATATAGAAGGGATGTCCGTTTTCAGCACCTGCTTGATCTGGGCCGTCGAGGAGACGTGCACGATCAATGGGTTGTCTGCGGGTCTGTTTTTGGCCTCGTATATTTTGGAAACCGCCTCCGTGCTCTGGCAGTTCGCGCCAAGCCCATACACGGTCTCTGTGGGGAACGCAACCACATCGTTTTTGCGAAGAGTGTCGCACGCCAGCTTCAGATGGTCCAATGTCTGAGACGGCGGCAGTTTCAGGCTTGCTCCTTCGAACACGAATTTCGAGGGGTCGACCTTCACCACGGAAGTCATTGCGCGAACCGCTTTTCTGAGCCCCGTCACCTTCGATATAAATATATGGAGTAAATTACTTAATTTTTCATCCCTACCCGAATGGCTTAGTCCAGACCCCGGGCCTCGAGGCAAGCATTGACCCGCGGGCAAGAGCAGGTATGTGGAGATAAAGTAGATTTATGTACAGTATTTGGCTATTTTGCCCCTGGTGAGAGCAGCGGATCTGGTGCAGCCGCTGGGCAACCATTGATGGCGACAGGCTATTATGCATGGCTTGCGCATGGCTTGTGCATGGCTACTGTGTATTGCCGTTGGACCGACCATTGGCATATATGATTTCTAGCAGCTACTCAGCCTTTCGTTTCCTTCTTACGGGCTGTCTCTGTGCAGGGTTCTCGAGCAGCTCGTTCGCCACATCGTGCTGGACGGTGCGCGGGATCGATAGCCTTTGGAGCTTCGGGATCACGGACGGATCCAGTGAGAACGCCTTATTCACTCTTTCGATGGAGTCGCCCTCTTTCAAGCTCGACAAAATCGACGTGATGGCGCTCGCTGGCAGCAGGTTGCGCAAGCCACCCTTCTCCAGGTCTGCGGCGTTCTGGTCCTCGAGTTTCTGCCTCGCCTCCAGCGTCATTGTGAAATTGTCCTCGGAGGCCGGCTTGTACTTCTCCTCGATCTGCCTGTACTGCACTTGGCCTAGTTTCTGCAGCCTCTGAGCGACGCCGGCATCGCTGCTGTCTTCGGGCTCAGGCGCCTGCTTTTCTTGGGCCCCGAGTCTTGTAGACTGCGCGTGCGGCAGGTTCGTTGGCGTTTTGGTTTTCTGCGCGAGAACGCGGCCGCCTTTGCTCAAAGTCGACGGCTTGTTTCCCATTTCTCCGCCTGCTTCTCCGCCTGCTATTAAGATGCTAGGGCGAGGAGCCTGCCGGGCCATTCATGCGGCCTCTATATAGTGTTCAGCCATTCGATGCTATTACGGGCCATCATGGGCCATTGTGTGCCATGGGGCGTAGACTGCCATTTGTAGCTAATTTAAAGTAAAATGAGGCCTGAAAACACACTTCTTTCGTCTGCCATTACCATGCCGTTGCATACCATTATGTGCTGTTGCATGCCATTGCGTCCCACTATGCCGTTGCATGCCATTGACGTGCCATGATGCGCCATGCATCGTAAAGTACAGTTTCTGGTTAAATAGTCAGATATGCTGGATATATTATTTCGTCTGCGTGCTGCCCGTGAACGTTCTGGGGATCTAGGGCGTCATTTCGGAATTGAGTTCAAGGCTGCATGGGCCGCCTAGTGACTGCACAGCCCGGGCCCGGTTTAAGAGAATCGCATGGGTAAATAGGTCTTGCGCTCTTGCGAGTATTAGATGAGTGTTGAGCAGCATTCTGATCGGGGGCTCATGGAGCTGAACAGGCGGATCCGCGAGGTGTCGCGCGAGATCCGCAAGCTGCATTTCGACCGCTCGATCCTGCAGCAGCTGGTCGCGGATTTCTCGCGCCTGGCCTTCGACAAGCTTGTTCTGGACCTGGCGTGCAGCAAAGAGGTTTCTGGCGTGGCCATTTCAGGCTTCGACAGCCACGTCTCGCGCGTCATACTAGGCCGAACAAGAGCAGCAATGAAGTTCTTCGATCCTGCCACGGCTCCGCTGAAAACGGTACGTGCCAAGGAGCACACACGGCTCAAGCTCATCGAGAAACTGAGGCGCGCTTCGGTCTACCTCTCGCGGGCCTCGGCCGAGCGGCGCTTGAACGAGCTGAAGGAAGAGTACGGCGCGCTGAGAGACAATAGCGACGGCCTCGGTGAGGTCATCAAGCGGCTCAAGGAGGACAACACTGTGCTGCAGCTGGACATTGATGCGGTGCGGGGCCAGGACACGGCGGCCCCCAAAGCTCAGGCCAAGGAGCAGACCTGGCTGCGTCTGGCCGAGGTCGATCTGTTCTGCACGCCGAGTGCCCAGCTGCGGGCAACCGTGGCGAGCCAGCGCCGCATGTCTGCGCTCAGCCAGCGCCGCATGTCGGTGTCGTCTACCAGGCCGCGCTCCGAGATCGGCGATTCTCAGGGCCCGGCCTCCATCTGGTCTGAGTTCCCGAGCTACGAGTTTCCTCGGGCCGAGCTCGCCCAGCCGGCACCGTCTAAGTCTGAGCTCCCCCCAATTCCTCAGGCTCAGGCGAATCCCGAGGCGAGGATGTCGCTTGTTAGTGCCCGGCGTCGTTCAGGTGCAGCGTACTCCGACCTGTCGAGTTTCGGCCCAATGGGCTTTGGTTCGTTAGGATCTGTGCAAACTGTGGGATCCACGGGCTCCGGGGCCTCCACAGGTTCCTTGGGCAGCGCCCCGGGCAGCTCCGTGGGCCTTACTGATACGTCGATCTCCGACTCCGTGTCGATCTCCACGCGGTCGCGGCCCCGGAGCATGATCGCGGCCGAGCGCTACAAAGCCTATAACCAGTTTCTTCAATCAAGAGCCGAGCGCACCGGGTTCCAACTCGAACACGCGCCGTATCGGCATTCTAGTGTTGACCTGGTGCTGGCCAAGCCTGCGAACACCCCAATCGAGTAAGTATCGTGACCCTCGCTCAGGCATGTTTGTGAGCTTCGCACAAGCCAATTAATGAACACGCGATACAATAGCTTCGCCGAAAGCACTATTGAAAATTTTAAGTGCTGCTCCGTGCATCTGCAAGCTACAGGCCTGCGGATCCGGCCCACAGGCGACCGCGCGAGTAACACAGATAAGCACACATTAATATATGCGCTCGTTCTTGGTCACGAACGTGTATCTTACGAGTATACGTTTATGCGTGGACATACAGTTCTAAATTTTATACATACATTTTCAGCGCATGTTACGGTTGGACGCGAACCAGCGTAGGAAAATGCCGGCGCACGTACATTTGTGTCCATAAATAGAGAAGGAAGCCAGTGCAAATCCCGGAATTTGAAAACGCGTGATCTTCTGTAGAGGGCACTGGCTCTAAATTTAGATGCGAAATGTACGCGTGCGGCAACACATCTCGAAATGCGCTGGTTTCCGCCAAGGTATGGATTTGATTGTTCCGGCCTCCCAGCTAGGGTCAGGACGGCTGTGGCACAGTTGGGCGAAAATAGGGGTTTCCACCGGGGCGGAGATCTCCAACCACAGCTGGGCAATAAGGGGCGCACTGAACGTATCCAACCACGGCTTTTGCAGAGGAGTTGACTCAGACCGTTCAATTCAGGGCGCGCGCTTGCTAAATTCAACGAGTCTGGCAAGATGGCGACGGAGAAGGAGCAGGAAGCGCAGCTGCGGCAGAATCTGCAAGGCAAGATTCCCACGCGGGCCGAAATCCTCAAGAACCAACTGAAGCAGCGCCGGTACTTCGACTCGGGCGACTACGCGATGTCCAAGGCCGGAAAGAAACCCGAGGCCGGCCAGGAAGTCGGCTCGGAGCACCCAAATCCGGACAGAATCCCCCACCGCAGCGCACTGCTCGCGGCGCACGGCGGCGACACGAGCCCCGTCCGAAGACCGTCGAGCCTGGCGCTGGGCTCGGAGTCGGTGCGGGTCGCGGCCTCTCGCGACCCTCCAGGAGACGAGGAAGTCATTCTCGATTCTTAATGTCACATATACTCTAACCCTTTTTCATATGTAAATACTGTCTGCAACTCAGGCGTCTGCCGCTAATTGCGCATGGCGTAAGATGCTCGAATGTCATTGACTCGGTTGGTGCCGAGAGCGGCGGTTGTCGGCGGCTCAACGGCTGGGGGGTGAAGGGCTCGGCTACTTACGACCGACTCTCAGCCGTTGGGGGTGTGGTATAGGCTGATCTGGGTGATCAGCGCGCCAAAAAAATGAATAAAGGTTGGCTTTTACCGCTAAGCCCGGCTGTGGATCTCAGCCAATGGGCCGCGGCCACAGGTGCCATCAAAAGTCTTGGGTCGGCTATTAAAAGCTAAGCAGGTCGACCGGCTCCGAGCTAGAGGGCGGCTCGTGCTTGGGTTCCTGTTTCGGCTGTGTCTGCTGCTGTGCGGGCTGCTGGGGCTGTAGTTTTGGCTGCGAGGCAGGTTTCGAGGGCGCGGTCGAAGTCTTGGACGACTCCCACAGCGAGTCGAACAGATCGATGGACGCCGCCGGTTTCGGAGCGGGCTGCGAGGCCTGGGGCGTCGGCTGCGTGTTTATGGAGGGCGATGCAGGGGTTGATGCGAACAGCTGGGCCGCGGACGAGCTGCTTGCTGCCGGCGTCGCTGATGGCGCCGCCGAGCTTGTGGCGGGCATGTCGAACAGGTCCAGGATATTAGCACTCGTGGATTGTGTGGTGGGAGAGCTCGTTGGCGCGGCCTGGAAGTCGGCGAAGTCGTCGTCGTCGTCGTCTTCGTCGTCATTAGTCTTTTTCAGGGTCGTCTTCGACGACACGGTGTGGCCGTTGTTGCGCGCCGTGGTCGTCGAGCTGACCTCGTACTCCTCGAACTCGTCGTCGTCGAAGCCCACGTTCGAGCTGGGGGGCATTATGTTGTTCGATCCGTCGAACCCGCCGCCATCGCCGTAGACCTGCTGCCGGAACGTCTCGCTGCTGATGCCTCCGTACTTCCTGCCCGAGCCACCGAACCCGCCAGAGCCGTAGCCGGAGTTCGCGGTCTTTGCATTGAGCTGCTTTGCCTTCTTGCGCTCGATGCGCAGCTTTTCCGTGTTGCTCAGCAGCCCCACAAGCTCCTCGGCGCGCTTGCGGATCGAGGCGCCCTGGTCCACGCCCCGCGAGTCGACGTAGCTGAAATGGCGCAGCATTTCCACGACGCTGACGTGCGAGCGCGCGTAGTCCACGACGCGCTCACTGCCGTTGCGCACGAGGTAGTCGAGGAGCTGCAGCGATTTGTAGATCTGGCGCCACTCAGAGGCCGACTTCTCGGTGAACCGGCGGTAGATGAACGGCAGAATCTCGTGGAACTGCTGGTAGTTGTTCGTGGCGTCCGCGATCTGCTGCATCGTGGACGTCGGCGTGCCCCATGGCTCGTTGTTCGTCGCCTCGCGCACCTTCGCCTCCATCTCGCTGAAATTGAGCACAGCATTCTGCGCCTTGCGGACGTACTTCTTGACGTCGTACAGGCTCACGTTCGACAGCTGGCTCGTGATATTGTCCATCGTATCCTTGTCCCCGAGTGGATTGGCGGGCTGGTGAGGAAGAGCTTGATTACGCAACTCCGGGACTTGGTGCCTTAACGCTGCCGCGCCGTTCTGGGCCCTACGCTATTGGCCGCGCTCGCGTATAGCTGGATAAATAGTTGTAACCCATAATTTGTGTAGAGTTCGGTCTGATTCTCGTTTCCGGGATTCCTGTTGTGATGCCTGGAACCGGCTGGGCACACAAAGCTCGTAAGCCTGGGCACCTTGATTAGCCTGCGTACGGGATAAGCGGTTTTACACCGGATTCCATAAATTGCAGGCAGTGAAGCGCGGAATTGGTCGCGCAACACACAGAAGCAATGAATGCGAAATATAGTCTCGGAGATGTGCCATAAAGGTACCTGCATCGTGCCTTATGCCCAGCTAAACAGGGCCGAGCGCGGCTGCACTCATCAGCGGGACTACGCGCCATAGCCGAGCAGTAGACACGCAATAGCCGGGCAATAGAACAATACACAGTCTCCGTGGCGCGTTGGCAAAGTAGGCGATACTGAACATACATTATACATGGAGGGCCGGCTGCCTATGTCGGCAATGGGATGGAAACTATGTACGATCATGGTCTATTCTGAATGTATTTTGGTCTCATACAAAAGACTGCATCTGCAGGGGCCGGATTTTCGGTAGCTTCGACTGGTGCCACCGCTTGATGCCCTCGTCGATCCACAGAATCGAGCTGGTGAGCGCGACCAGGTACAAGAGGTCGCTTAACGAGAGCGCCTCTGTCTGGAAAATCGCCTGGAACAGCGGCACGTAGATCACCGCGAGCTGGCCCACAAGCGACAGGCCCACGGCTAAATTAAACATTTTGTTGGAAAAGATGCCGACCTTGAAGATACTGCGGTTGTGCGACCTCGAGGACAAAGCGTTGAATAGATCGAAGAACACGAACGTCGTGAAGCTCATCGTCGTGTCTCGCGCAGTCACCTGCATATCCTCGCGCATCTCGCGCACGTACACGTAAAGGGTGCCGGCCAGAATCAGGAGTCCGCGCCACAGCACAGACCGCACGATGCGCTGGTCGAGCACGTCGTCCTTGCGCGATCTCGGCGGCTTCTTCATCTCGTCGGCGTCGGCGGGCTCCACGCCCAGCGACTGTGCGGGCGGGCCGTCCATCAAAATGTTGATCCACAGAACCTGCATCGGGTTCAACGGATTCGGCAGCTTGAACAGGGTCGAGCACACAATGAGCGAGAGCGCCGCAACGCTCGTGGACAGCTGGAAGGACAAGAAGCTCTTGATATTAGTGAAGATGGCCTTGCCCTCGCGGATCGCCTGCAGGATGGTGCTGAAGTCGTCGTTCACGAGAACCATGTCGCCGGCCTCCTTCGCAACGTCGGTCCCGCTTCCCATGGCAACGCCAATGTCAGCAAGCTTGAGCGCCGGCGCATCATTCACGCCGTCTCCAGTCATCGCAACGATGTCGCCGCGCATCTGCAGCGACTTCACAATCGTCACCTTCATTTCGGGCGACGTTCTCGCAAACACAAGCACGTTCTCGATCGCCTCAGACAGCCGGCTGGGATCGATCTTCTCTAATGTCGACCCAAGCATCACGTACTGCTCGAAGCTCGCCGGAACGGGGATCCCCACATCGCGCGCAGCAGCCACAGCCGTCACCTCGTTGTCACCAGTGATCATCACAACCTTCACGCCCGACTCGCGCAGCCTTCTGACCGAGTCGGCCACGCCATGGCGCGGAGGGTCGTACATGGCGATGAGGCCACCGAACGTCAGGTCCTTCACCTCAGACTCCTCTGGGGCCGCTGACCCGGGCTGGTCCTTATAAGCGACGGCGAGAATCCGCATGCCATGCGCCGCCATTTCGTTGCTGCGCTCTGCGACCTGGGAGCGAAGGTCCTCGGTGAGGTCCTTTGACCCATCCTCGTATTTCGTGCAGAGCGGGAGCACGCGCTCGAACGCGCCCTTGACGTGGGTCGTGCCGTTCTCCAACGAGACGGCCATCCACTTGCGCTGCGAGCTGAATGGGATCTCGTTAGAGCGTTTGTTGGCCGCGGACTCGCGGTCGTCAGTCAGTCCGTATTTCAGGGCCATGGTCATCAGGGCCCTGTCGACGGCATTGCCCGCATACTCGCCACTGGACTGTCTCTGCGCGTCGTTGCAGTAAAGCGCCGTGCGCAGCAGCTGCTTGTGTCTATCAAAGGGCGCCTGCGACGAGCGGCGCAGGTCGAGCCATTGTTTGTCCGAGGGCCCGACAATGGCCGCCACATGCAGCATGTTCATGGTTAGCGTGCCGGTCTTGTCCGTGCAGATCACATTCACGCTTCCGAGGGTCTCTACGCTCGGAAGGCGGCGTACGATCGCATTCGACTTCGCCATTCGGAGCACGCCCAGGGCGAGCGTGACCGTGACGATGATGGGCAAGCCCTCGGGAATGGCGGCCACGGCCAAGCTGACGCCGATCTGGAACATCTCGAGCCAGCCGCGGCCCTGGATCACGCCAACGAGACAGATGAAGCCGATGACGACGAAGCTCGACACCGAGAGCTGGTGGCCGAGCCTGTCCATGGAATGCTGAAGCGGCGTCTTCGGCTTCTCGATGTCGTTCATCATGGCGAAGATCTGGCCGAACTCGGTGTCTCTGGACGTGCCCACGACGACGCCCGAGCCGCGGCCAGAGGTGACGAGCGTGCCCATGAACGCCGTGTTTTTGCGATCGCTGATGCCCTGGCCAGAGACCGGCGCCGTGCTCTTCTCGACGGGGGTCGTCTCGCCCGTCAGCGTGCTCTCGTCGATCATTAGGTGCACGCTCTCGGTGAGGCGCGTGTCTGCGGGCACGCGGTCGCCGACCGAGAACTGGACGAGGTCGCCCGGCACAAGCTGGCTCGCGAGAACCGTGTTCTTGCTGCCGTCTCTGACGAGGTGCGCGCTGGGCGGCACAAGCGTGTTCAGAGCCTTGAGGCTCTGCTCGCTGCGGTACTCCTGGACAAAGCCCACGGCCACAACAAACAGCAGCGCCAGCGTGATCGAGATCGCGTCCTCGACGTTGCCCAGCAGCAGCGAAATGACGGCAGAGGCTATGAGCATCAGAATGAGCGGGTTCTCGGTGAACTGCTCCACAAACTTCCACAGCATCGACTCCTCCTCGTCCTCGCGAAGCTCGTTCGGGCCCGTCTTCGACATCCGCGACGCAGCCTCGTAGTTGTCCAGGCCGGATTTCGCATTTGTCTTGAGCCGGTCCACGGCCTCATCTGCCGTTATTTGGCTAAACGACACAGATGAAGACATCTGCTTGACCACGGCTTAGGTTGAAAAGTGAAGTTTGAGCCCCTTTCCACTAATCTCGCCTGCGTCAAAATTACGTGGGCCCGCAGCCATTGACGCGCACCATCTGGCCAGGGCTGGGGTACTCTATTTATTCCGGCCAACGGCCGGGTTTCCTTATACCGCTGATTAGATACTGCGCTGGACTTTGTATTGGGTATATAATATGCGTAACTATGGACTACACTGAATGCCGGGGCCCGTTTCTGTGCTAAACCACGAACAGCGCGCGCGGATGCAGGCTGTGCGAAGCACGTTGGCCAGGGTTGTGACATGGGGTGTAGGTGATGCACGCTGGACAGTGAGAACTGGCGGATCCTCATTGCCGCGCAGCTCGATTAAAGTGTACCGTTTAGCTTGTTAATGGCTCCGCCGGCCGCGTATACTGCTTGTGCCTGGCCGTGCCTGGCCGTGCCTGCGGAGTCTGCTGAGCGTGGGCTTGTTCAATGCGTGGGATTGCTGAGTGAGTTTGTTGAGTTGTTGAGGACCGGTTCAACTACAGCTTACTCGGGCTGCATCATCGCCTTGTCTCGCCGAAAGGTTTTTGCTGTTCGTTTAGATTACTTTAGCTAGAGAAAAGAATCAAGAGTTCAGATGTGCATCTACTGTGTGGCTACACAGGCTTATGGCTGGGCTTATGGCTAGGCTTATGGCTAGGCTTATGGATGGGCTTATGGATGGGCTTATGGCTGGGAGGTTGAATCGAAAGATGTCGCTGAAAGTTGTTGCTGTTCTATTTAAATTACTTTAGCTAGTAAAAAGAATCAGTTCAGATGAGATGTGTGCATCTACTAGCTGTGTGGCTACACAGGCTTACGGCTGAGCTTATTGCTGAGCTTATGGATGGGCTTATGGCTGGGAGGTTGGATCGAAGGATGTCGGGAAGAATGACCTCAAGAACGGCGATAAGTCTCGGTGCTTACGGCTGTATTACCGGCGTGTGGCGGTTGAAGCCTTTTGCTCGTTCGGGCAGCCCAGCCGGTCAACCGGATCTGCGTGGACGGCGAGGCCCGCGCTTCTAATACCACCGTAACAAATATCACCGTAACAAGCTTTATATATTATATGTACGTAGTGCAAGTCGGTTACAGCCGTAAGGGTCATTACTGTGGCCACACGAGCCACGATTCGCTCGCTTTGCGATCACTTCGGCGACACGTCGAACTTCATGGTGACGCCCATGGCCGCCAGCTCGCTGTCGAGGTACCTCAGAACAAACGGAATCGCCACGGTCGACACCTTGTCGCCTCCAACAAACCGGTTGCCCTGGCCATCTTCCCAAACAGAGTCGACGCCAGACCCACCAGTGATCTGGGTCGCGCACTTCCGGCACCGCACTTCCGCCTGCATGCCTATGCGGGGCACCGACGTCTGTGTAGACAGCAGCGAGCCGCACTGGCGACACACATGCGCCTTCGTGTAGTCCGAGCAGTTCAGCAGACGGTCCTGCAGTAGGAATGCCGTGCCGTGGCCGATGAATGCATCACGCTCCATCTCACCAACACGGATACCACCTCCGCGCTTACGGCCCTTCACGGGCTGCATCGTCGTCTTGTTCACCTCGCCCGTGGAACGGACCTGGAACTTGTCGTTCACCATATGTCTCAGGCGCTGGTAGAACACAACGCCCAAGTAGATGTCCGCCCTCAGCTCCTCGCCAGTGACGCCCGAGTACATCGGCTCGTTGCCGTGGTAGTTGTAGCCCGCAGACAGTAGCTGCTCGCCGAAATAGTCGGCGGCGGTCTGGTCCTCGCTGAACTGCCACGGCGTGGCCTCCTGCGCGAACCCATGCAAACAGCCGGCCTTCCCGGCCAGACTCTCAACAAACATGCCAATGGTCATACGCGACGGGAAAGCGTGTGGGTTAATGATGATGTCTGGCTGCATCCCGGACTCGCTGAAGGGCATGTCCACCGTGGGCCACTTCTGCGAGCACACACCTTTCTGTCCGTGCCTAGAACTGAACTTGTCACCGATGTTGGGTCGGCGATCGATGCGAAGTTTAATGGACAGCTGCTGAAGCTCGCTCTTGCCGTGCTCGTCGCTCAGCAGTTTAACTTGGTCAACGCGAGCTTCTTCTGTTGAGTGGTACGTCTTGACCTTTGTGCGGCCCGCAAGCTCGTCGTAAAAGGCCACGAGCGGGTCACCGAACCTAACGAGCGTGCCAATAGGCGGGAGTCCGTCCGGACCGAGCTTTTCGTGCCACTCGCTTGGCACCTCGTCGTCACCAAAGCCAACCCGTTGCGTTATGGGCTCGCCGGGTCGACGCTTTGCACTCAGGTCGATATTTTCGGTTTTGTAAACCGAGCCGTGCGCGAAACCGCGCTCGAGCGCACTTTTATTAAGAATCATGGCATCGTCCATATCATAACCGGTGTATGAAATGACAGCGACGACTGCGTTCGTGCCGTTCGGGAACTCATCGAACCCATAGCTATCATACAGCCCCGATCGGACCACGGGCGACTGGCCCGTCTGCAACTGATAGACCTTGTTGTCCGAGCGGTACTGCAGCGCCGTGTTGGGCGTGCCCATAGTCTGTTTACCCATCTGGCACTGGTACATATTACGCGGACTCTGGTTGAAGTCGCTGAAGGGTGTCATGTTGGCCAAAATCGACAGGATGTTTGTCGGCGAATACTCGACGTGCGTGTGGACCTTCGGCTCGATTTCATCGGGCGTCACAGCAATGTTCAGGTACGGCTGCTCGAAGGGGCCCACCCAGTCTTCCTGGCCAAGCCCAAGATGCTTCACGGGGCGCGTCATGCGTGCAAGCCCCGTAAACAAGTAAAGTCCCGGGTACTGTCCGCCGTTGCTGGGCGGAACAAGGCCGATCTCGAGCATGAGCGGGGCCTTCTCGCCTTTGGTCTTCACCTTCCAAAAACGGAGGGTGTTCGCAACGATCCGCGCATGGCGATGGCTCGTGTAGCCAAGAACCTCGCCATTGAGCTGCACGCAGGCGACCTCGGGTCCTCCGGAGGCAGTGATGTCCGGCGGAGAAACTCCCAGCTCTCGCACAAGGCTAACTATGTGATTGCGGTTTGCACGGGGCTCCTCCGCGCACACGATGCGACACTTATGGGCCAAGTGATTGAGCAAACCGCACGGCGAGCCGTCTGGAGTGTGCACGGGGCACATGAACCCCCAGGACTCCGGGAGCAATTTACGGACGGTCGTGGTTTTCAGCTCAGCGAAGAAGCTGCCACGGTGCACCATCCTGAAGTGGGCCAAGAACCGGTGGAAGTTGATGCGCTCGGCAACGACGGTGAATCCCGAGGCCTGCTGGAGATCGAGGCCCGTGGGCGAGACAAGGTTGCCCGTGCTGATGAAGTACTGCAGCTTCTTGCCAATATCCTCATTCAGCCTAGCAAACACACGCGTGAAAAATCGCTTTTCGCCGAAGTTTACGGCTTGGCGACGCGCGATGGCGACGCGAATGACATCGCGGAACGAGTACAGGTACTCCTCGATTTTTTCCCGCAGAATGTTGCCATACAGCAGGCCTGGAAGCAGGATTTCCTGGTGCTGCGCTGCGTCGGGGTTGTCCGGACATGACTCGCCCGCGACAGTAGCGTACAGCTTGCGGATCATGAAGAAGAAGAGCCGCTGCTTCGCAGCAGTGTCTTCACCCAAGTGCGGAAGCACGATCTGCTGGATAAATAGGCGGCCGACCTCGACGTCCGGCATGTCTGCTGGGGCAAACAGCACGACGCGGAACTTGTCACCGAGATAGGCAAGGGCCTCCAATTGCGTGTTTGCATTGTAGGCCTTGTAGCTGCGCAGCATGAGCTCCAAACGATCCGTCAAGAACGAGTTTGTCGTGGCGGCACCAACGATACCATCGAATATCTGGCGGTCGTTTGTCTCGCCGAGCGCCTTGATGATCATGAGCACCGGGATCAGGTACTCGTTTTTGCGCCAGGAGAAGCGGAAGGTGACCTGACCGTCGGTCAAGTAGTGCAGCACGTTCGACTGTGAGCTCTCGTCGCTGCGCACGCACCGGATCTGGATACCGTAGTTCGAGTAGCTGGGACCGCGCTTCGTGAAGCTGCCTCGCTCGATCGCCATCGGGTGGTTGCGGCGCTGAACAATGAGCATTCGAATAAGCTTCTCGATACCGTTGACAATGAAGTAGCCGCCCATTTCCTCGGACTCTTCCCTGTTTTCAACAAGTTCCTTCGGCGACATCCCAGCGAGCCAGCACCGGTTCGACCGCAGCATCACAGGAACAAACCCACACATTCTATCTTCGTACTGCACGGGCCCGTCGTTGACCTGGTACGCAATGCGCAGCGTCAATTTGCCTCTGTAGCTGACCTGGCGCTCGCGGCACTCGCTCGGAAGCAGCGTCTGCGTCGCCGACAGCTTGTCGTGGTAGGTGAAGGTCGGCTTGTCGACGGTCGCCTGCTCGACCCAGTACGTCAGCTTGTTGCCGAGGGGCAGCTCGCCATCGGGCGTGTCGAACACAACCTTCTTGCCGATCTGCCTCACACCCTGATCCAGCAGGCCGCCCTCGGGGCCATCGAAGATCGCATTGAACGACTCGACGTGCGGCTCAATGGCATTGTGCAGCAGCGTATATGCCGACTTGTCGGAGCTCGGGTGACCGAACCGGAACTCGCGGTCCAAAGTATCAAAAGAGACGCCCATTCCGGAGGTTCCGCCGATGAAAAAATTTGGCCTCGAAGTCTAGTCGTTGAGAAAAAATTACATAACAATATTTTTCTGTCTGTGAGGCCGAAAATTTCGGTCCGTGCCCAGATCAGCCCAAGCACACGGGAGCGGTTGCGAGCGTCGCGGCGAGTAGGTTACGTAGCAGGGCGATCCGTAGCAGAGCGGAGCGAGCTTCTTAAAGGCCTGCGAGCACACTTGTGAGCACACACCTGGCAGCGAGCCCGCGGGACCAACAATGGCCAATTCGAAGTACGAGTATGTACGCACGTTCGAGCACGAGGACAGGCTGCTTGCGCAGACGTATATAATAGTTCGAGTAGACGGGCGCAAGTTCCACCAGCTGTCGAAGCGGTACGACTTTGCCAAGCCGAATGACGCGGCCGCGCTGGGCGTGATGAACCAGGCGGCCGAGGGCGTCATGCGCGACGTGCAGGACATCTTCCTCGCCTATGGAGACAGCGACGAGTACTCGTTTGCGTTCATGCGTGATACCACGCTTTTCGACCGCCGATCCGCTAAAATCGTGTCGACCGTCGTGTCGACGTTCACGGCACACTATGTGTTCGCATGGTCCGAACACTTCCCCGAGAAAAGACTAAGCCCACAGCACCTGCCGTCCTTTGACGGGCGCGCCGTGCTGTACCCGAACTTTGCGCTCGTACGCGACTATTTTGCGTGGCGCCAGGTCGACTGCCATATCAACAACCTGTACAACACGACGTTCTGGGCGCTTGTGAAAGGCGGCCTGAGCCCCGACGCGGCCGAGACGCGGTTGAGCGGCACGGTTTCCGCGGACAAAAACGAAATCCTGTTCAGCGAATTTGGGATCAATTACAACAACGAGCCCGAAATGTACAAAAAGGGCACCGTGCTCAAATGGCAGGTTGCCGCGAGCCCGCTCCCCGCGAACCTGACGAAGCGGCAGGCAGAACGCAGGGCCAAGGCATTGGGGAAAACCGCGATCGAGGTTATGCACTGTGATATTATTAGAAATGACGCGCTTTGGGGAAGTTTATGCGCGTTGAATGAGTCGACCACCGCTCCGGGACCTGCCCTACCTGCGCCCTAAACCGGGTTGCCTTAATGGGGTTGTTTTAATGGGTTGCCCATGCTCCCTACAGGGACCCGATTCCGTGGGCGTTCGATAAGCTGCACCCTGTTTGGGCATTGGAAGCAGACTTGTTGCGGAGAATTTGTTCGTTTTCTCCCATGCCGCTCACATGAGGCCCGCCCAGCGCGCGCAGTGCGAACATGCATGCACACCGGCTCGGGCCGGCGGGCTTCGTTTTTGCCCGCGTTGCCCGCCTCTACCCCTGCCCTAAGAGTTCGTGCTCCTGCAGTTGCCCACCGTACGTAAGCAGCGACGGGTTAGCCATCCCTGACGTTGATGTGCGTGCCCTGCCCACATCCTTACATAGTCGCTACACTGTGAGATTAGAGGCCACCAGTTCACAATTGATTGGCGCCTAAACGGTTGGACCAGGTTGAGTTAGACCCTTAGAGCGTGTTATTCGACCCCGGCGCCATTTCGCATCCGCCAGCCCTCCATTGGACGCCCGGAAGGATGAGCAACAACAACCTATTTGGCGGAGAGCTCCGGAGCCTCCAGCCGCCGCTTGCGAACCCGACACGCGGTTCCGCGCGAGGATCAGGCGAGAACTCGCCGTCGAGTGCGTCTCCCACGGCGCCACATCTTCACGAGGAGAATAACAGCTGGCCGCAGCCGGAAATCCCAGATGACCAGCCGTTCCGGCCACCGGCTTTCAAGCCCGCGTATCTGGCCGACTCGCGGCCGCACACGCCCGTGGAGGCGCCGTCTATGCCGTTTGCTGCGGGCAGCGAATTCGATCTGAGCCGGCGGTTCGGGAGCGTGAGCAGCATAGCCACGACGGACGACGACGAAAGCACAAACATAATATACTATCCATGGGACGAGCAGCAGGATCAGCTCGTCAAAAGCATGTACGAGGAGCTGCTCAGCCAGCCCGATATGACCCCCTTCTCGGGCAGGTACCCGCCGTCAGGAGTGCTGCACCGCGTCGCCAAAAACACACTGCGCATGGCGAAGCACCGAAAGATATACTTCCCGCATTCGATGAACGCTGTGCGGCAGCGCGTCATGTACTTTTACCACGAAGAGCCGGAGGCCCCGTCAGAGCTCGAAAAGTACCCTCCGAACGACTACTTCTCGCTGCCGCTCGCGGACCAGCCCGCGCAGCCCGTATCCTTGGATTCTGAAGACTTCGTGTTCTCGGACGTCATGGGTTCTGTGAACCGAAGGCAGAGCATCGAGGAGAAGTACTCTCATCAAGGCTCGCTCTCCTCTCTGCAACCGGCGTTCAGAGAGTCCGCACCGAGCACGCCGAATCAGCAGCCTTTGACAGAGGAGGATGTCGTCAATATTGTTGCGAAGCGAAAAAGAGATAGTCTGCGCATGAAGCGTGGACCCCACTGACATATATGTACTGTGTACTATGTATTCTATGATGACGCTGCGAAAGCCAGGCACGGTAAGGCCAGATCGGGCCTCAGCTGCGAATGCATTTTTCAGCGGATCGGGAAGAGCCCTCAATCGCTTTGACGCTCAACGTTTCTTCGTCGATCGAAACTCCTTTCGTGGTAAAAGATCGCCGACCTTAAAGATCATTTTGTTATAGTTACACCTCCGGCCTGCGGTATACTTGCATGCACATTTAGCAATCGTGACTGTCTTTATAGAATTCACAAGAATCAGTGCATGAAAGCGATGTGAGCGAGATTTTAAGGAGATGTTATGGCCTACTTGACGTGGCTCTCCGCCAATACTTCTCGATGCACCGGTGCTCAATGGGAGAGCTACTTGTTTGGGCCTACCTCGCTATTTTGCTCTCTATCATCTGTCAGGTGGTTACAGACTATTGCGACAATTCCTGTGATCGCTATACCGATTATAGCAGTTGTGATAATTGCACTAGCCAGCTCAGGCGCGTCTAGTATAACGTCTCGTATGGGAAGGAATCCCCAGATGCATCCTCCCACTGTTGAAAGTATGTAATTACAACTTCGAGAGGCAATTGAAAGCGAGCGAATCCTCTTTTGTGACAAACGCACCTGGATATTGGGGCTCGTCTTTCTGGGATCCGAGAGGTCAGGCAATATCCAATGGTGAAAGTATCCTATAGAGAAAGACAATACTATGGACAGCGGTATTCTTATCCACAATGGCCCTATCTGTAATGCGTCCAGCCAACTCTCTTTGATAGTGATAAACATGAGTGCACTCGAACGCTATCGTCTATACGGTGAATATGTGTGTCTACAAACATGTAGATAGCGACGATGTGAGTCAGCCTTAATAAGCCTGAAGTTGGAGCTCGCGCTATCTCACGCAAAAGGTCTACTCTAAGTGCACACGGGTGCAGTTGCACTTGCATGGAACCCGCCTTCGGAAGTCAGAGAAAGTTTGATTCCCCGTTTACATGTTGCCTGCATGAACGGTCGCGCAGTATCTGCATATGCAGCCCGAACCCTGGGTTATAGAGAGCAAGTTTGGGGCTGCAGGGCTCCTTCGCGAGCAGAGAGAGTCTGTACAGCCATATTGCGTACTTTCACTATGTAGTCACTACATGTTCCAGTGAAGGGCTATCCGCGTGATCTCTGAGCGCAGAGAAACGCGTCAATGCAGGGTCTTTACGATCAACTCCACACATACTCCAGGGGAAGTTACGCTGCGTCTAGCTTCTCGAGCCAAATCGCTCTCAAGATACACGATTGTGCACTCCATTGGCTTACTGCTCACCAGAAGTGCCAGACCAAGTTCGGTACTAATATTTTTGAACCGAAGTGGTTGATACGCGGGCCACTGCCAAAGCGTCTACATTAAACCATTATAAAGGGGAAGTACTCATGACGACGGAATAAGAATCGATCTGGGCCCTAAGTCGAGCAGTAGAATAAATAAAAAGGGAACCGAATATGTTCCTTCATATATCAAGCAAAAAAATGAGCGAAAAAGAGGAGTGTCGGCAGTGAGACTTGAACTCACGACCTCAGGTTCTTCAGACCTGCGCGCTCCCAGCTGTGCCATACCGACTACTCTTATGTTGTAACCCAGCCGCCTATCTAGGCGACCACGCTACTGATTGAATATTCATGCTTAGTACAGTATATGAGCCCACAACCCCTGGAAGAAAATTGCAAACTCTGACTAATGTCCCAAGAAGCGCATGTGTCCACTAGACGACAGCGGCCGGGCTGATTACAAGAACCGTACGATTAGTCCATTCGATCAGAAGGACTCCGGGATACGGGTAGTCGGTATGGCACAGCTGGGAGCGCGCAGGTCTGAAGTACCTGAGGTCGTGAGTTCAAGTCTCACTGCCGACACTCTTTTTTTGCAGCTGGTGCTGCTTATTATTTGTGGATTGTTTCGATGTTTTTGACACGAGCCGTA
The DNA here is from genome assembly GCA_030568915.1 of Starmerella powellii. Taxonomy (NCBI): domain Eukaryota; kingdom Fungi; phylum Ascomycota; class Dipodascomycetes; order Dipodascales; family Trichomonascaceae; genus Starmerella; species Starmerella powellii. Next base: position 147,245 of record JAJMJE010000006.1, on the reverse strand, counting down.
GCTTTTTTGTTCCGCCTAACATTTCATAATTTTTGATAAGCAGCCAGAGTTCATAAGCATTCATAATCATTCATAAGCACCCCGGAGTGGGATCGGCCACAGCAAAAAACATGCGTGGAGGAGTCCCAAGACCCCTTCGTTTATTGCAAGATACAACGGATTCGAAATTTGGGAATCCGCTTGTGCTGGACGCTGGTTGTCACTAGTAACTCTGCCGTCCCCTGCACTTTCGCCGTTCGTATGGCGCCATTGATCACCGAGGCATGCAACCCCCGTGCCTTCCCCCGGCCGAGAGGGCGAGGGCGAATAGTACGGGGATAGTACGGGGATGGGCGGATGTAGCCGCTGGGCCTAACCCTGAAATGAGGGGTACCGGGAGCCTTGAAGCCGCATAAATAGAGGCTCGAACCAACGTCGACGAGGCCGTGCACAAAATGTTGGCTCCGAGGGTATTTTCAAGGTCGATTTCGTCGTCCATCAAAAAAATTGGCATCGTGGGATGCGGTACGATCGGCACGAGCTGGGCCCTGCAGTTCCTCATGAAGGGATACGAGGTCCAGGCCTATGACCAGAACGGCTCGAGCGAGCCGCGGATGCGGAAGTTCTTTGAGGACTACCAGGGAACCGTCAAGGCCAGCGGTCTGCCCGACGACGTGAAGATCGACGGCAGCAAGTTCAAGTTCTCCAACGTTCTGCAGGACCTCAAGGACGTGGACTTCATCCAGGAGAGCGGACCGGAGAATGTGACCATCAAGCGCGAGCTGTATGGAGAATTGGAGGGCGTCATTCGCCCCGACGTCATCATTTCCTCGTCGTCGTCTGGTATCATGCCGACGAAGTTCCAGGAGGGAGCCAAGCACCCCGAGCGCATCCTTCTGGGCCACCCGTTCAACCCGCCGCACCTTTTGCCGCTCGTCGAGATCTGCGGCGGTAAGCAGACGGACAAGAAGTACATGGACATTGCCAAGGAGCTGTACGATGCAGTGGGCAAGTCCACGGTCGTGATGAACAAGGAGATAGAGGGCCACATTGCGAACCGCTATCAAGCAGCCATCTTGCAGGAAGTCCTGTACCTGCTGAAGGAAGGCGTTGCCAGCGCCGAGGACCTGGAGAAGGCGCTCGTGGACGGCCCGGGCCTGCGCTGGGCTGTTTACGGCCAGCTGCTGAACTTCCACCTTGGCGGCGGCCCCGGCGGACTCGAGAAGTTCTTCGAGAAGCTTGGTCCGGCCTTCTTTGCCATGGCCCACGACCTCGGCGAGATCAAGGACTTCACGCCCGCGATCCAGCAACAGGCCACGAAGGGCATCAACGACGTGCTCGAGAGGCACAACGTCAGCAACGAGGACCTCATCCACGGCCGTGATCGGGCTATCTTGAACTTCATTGACACAAAGAAGAAGTTCACCAAGGTTTAAGTCGCTCGATCTAGCACTCGAGGCGCCTAAACTCTCGAGGCACGTCGCGGCGTGCGCTCCTGCAGTCCTAGCCGGGTTCGAGAAGTTCCACTCTGATTTTCTACTAGTCTAATTAGTCTAACTAGACTATTTGATATTTGAACCGAGGACTTGGCATATCCTGATCAGCCATTGCAAGTAGAATGCGACGACGGCTCTCTAAGTGCCTGTAATCCGAGTAGCTGTCTGTGACTATGGCTGTAGAATAGCTGATACAGGCAGTCCTGATGCTGGGATCTTTAGAAGTGCACTAATCGGAGTGGTCTGAGATTTGCGGTTCCCACCCGCAGTTGTTGTGAATTATTGAGAGTCCAGCGTCCCCAGCATCTCTTTGGGCTCAGATCTGTTGACGCGGTCAGTAATCTACAGCCCTGAATGCGAGACGCAAACGGCATTTTCTTTCTATAATAATAGGAAGCGCAGGACTAGTACATAATAAGAAGCGAGTTTTGAAGCCACAGCTACTGCGGAACCGGGGAATTTACCCAATGGAGCCTGCTCTGGACGGACTACCCCGGATTTGCTGTGCTCCAAATCTGCTTGAGCCTAAGCGTTCGCCGCCTTTTCAGCAGCGGCAAAACCAAGCTCAAGGTCTTGAATAATGTCATCGACGTGCTCGATTCCGAGCGACAGACGCACAGTGCCCGGATCGACACCCGATGCACGGAGCTCGTCCTCGTTGAGCTGCGAGTGCGTTGTCGACGCCGGGTGGATGGCGAGGGACTTGGCATCGCCGATGTTGGCCACGATAGGCAGCAGCTTGAGGGCCGAAATGAACGCCTTGCCAGCCGCAAGCCCGCCCTCGATGTTGAACGAGACAAGGCCGCCGGCTCCATTGGGGGCATACTTCTGTTGCAAAGCATAGTACGGAGACGACTTGAGGCCCGAGTAGCTCACGCTCTTGACCTGCTTGCGCTTGCTGAGGTACTCGGCCACGGCCAGGGCGTTTTCAGAGTGACGCGCGACGCGCAAAGACAGAGTCTCGATGCCCTGCTCCAACAAGAAGGCATTGACAGGGGACAAAGCGAAGCCGAGGTCGCGAAGACCAATTGTTCGCGCACGAACAATAAACGACAGATTCGCGCCAAATGCGCTGTTTGGGCCCAGATCGCGGCCGTACACAAGCCCGTTGTAGCTCGATTCGGGCTCGTTATAGTACGGGAACCGCTCGGGGTCCTTGGTGTAGTCGAAGTTGCCTGCATCCACAATTATTCCGGCAAGCACTGTGCCGTGGCCGCTAAGGTACTTCGTTCCGGAGTGGACAACGATGTCTGCTCCCCACTCAATGGGCCGCACGAGGTACGGCGTGGCCACGGTGTTGTCGACGATCAAAGGCACGCCGACCTCGTGCGCAGCCTTAGAAACACCTTCGACATCCAAAATATCGTTCTTTGGGTTCGGAATGGTCTCGCCATAGAACGCAATTGTCTTGTTGTCAGCGAGCTTCTTCCACTCCTGCGGATCGTTCGGGTCCTGCACAAACCGCGTTTCTACGCCCAGCCGCTTAAGACTGTTTTTCAGCAAGGCCGTGGTTCCGCCGTACATCGAGGAGGACGCGATCACATTGGTGCCGACACCGCCAAGGTTCAGGATCGCCAGCGTGGATGCGGCCTGGCCCGAGGACACGAGCAGCGCGCCGACGCCACCCTCCAGGGCGTTGATCCGCTTTTCCACGGCGTCGTTCGTGGGGTTTGTGAGCCGTGAGTAAACGGGACCCAGATCGGTCAACGCGAACCGTGCAGCCGCCTGGTCAGCGCTCTCGAAAGCGTAGCTGCTCGTCAGATAGATGGGGACCGACGTTGCGCCGGACTCGCGGTCATTGTCCCAGCCCGCGTGCACTTGTTTTGTTTCGAATTTCCACTCGCTCATATTTATTTCGCGTTCGCGGCCCCCGAAATATGGTTCCTTATCGCGAAACCTTCATGCAACACTTATATGTAGGTAGAATGACGTCATGACCAGAGGTGATTACACAAAGCGGTAGGGCCGGTCGCGGTGGGTCGGGACGCGGCGGGCGCGGCTAGTGGAGTCTGCTGGCGGCTTTAGCAAATTCGCCGGGACGTTATAGTCGGCGGAATTAGCAGTCGTGACCCACAGGCGGCCGTGACCCCACGCAGAAGGTGGGGCGGGTGCACGCTTCGACCACCCCGCTCTTCGTGCGCGGAACGCACGCCTGTACTGCGGGAGGCCACCGCGATATGCACCAGAAAGTGGATCATTAGATGGTCATTATATAGAAAGGGCGCTTGCGGAGAAAAGCGAGGCGTAATGCAATAACGCGGCTTTGTCCGAGGCACCAGATACTAAAGTGCATAAAACCTACATCCACCGGGCAAGGGTGCACCAAGATAAAGAGCAAAGAAATATCTGGATTCAATAAATAGCGTAGACAATTTGATAAGGAGATGCCCAGGAGCTGGCGCGCGTCTCGCACTAAGATCGCCATGTCATGGGCTACGTGATCGTGAGTCCACGCAGTGGGTCTGCGCAGTGACCTGCGTCAAGGCCCTGCATTATCAACCCGCGCGACGGTCTGCGCAACGGATCTGTGCTTTGGGCCTGTGCCACGGGTCTGTGTCGCGGGTACGCTGGGCTAAATACGCGCATGTAAAGTTATCCCACATCTCGGTAGAACCTTAATCGCCAAGGTCCCTTAAATCTCCATGTGCATCACCTCATCAGCCGGGTGATCCTGGTCCATGTGGGTATCCGTAGGGACCTCTTCTTCCTCCTCTTGGTCTTCGAAATCCACGTCGAAGAAGTCGTCGTCGGATCCTACGACGGTTTCGTACAGTTTTCGTGCTTGCGATACAATACCATCGTACGAGATCTCGCCCGGCGTGAACAGGGTCGACAATAGGCTCGCGCTGCCCGGTACCACGGGCTGCACGTTCACCTTGCTGAAATCCCTGCCCCTTGATGTTGGTGTTGTGTATGCTAATTTGAACAGATAATGCAGCCTTTGCTTCGGAACGAAGTTCTGCATTGACTCGCCGAGCCTCACTGAGTTGATCACAGGCGTGCCGTTCGTCTTGAACGCGACGTCCTCGCGGCTCAGCGACCCGAGCTGGAAGTTCGCCTGCGACTCTCGCAGAATCGAGGCCTCTAATTTGCTGAGTGCGTCGTTCAGGTCCTCGCGAGCCTTGCGTGCGTCAGGGTTGTGCGTGCTCAGGTACCAGCAGCCGAACCCTTCAGGAACGTAGCCGGCGCCGGGGCCGTACACTATGGTTTGCACGGCGTACTCGTTCTTCGTGTCCAGGGAGCCCGGAGGGAATACGACGGTTGCGGCGGACTCGTTTTCTGAGAACCATTCGCGGCACTCGTTTGTGACCACGGCAACCATTCGCGTTGTGATGCTTACGCGTTCGCCGTCGTTGACGGGCCGCGGGTTGTCAACATTGTACAGCGGGCGCAACGGCGACGGCTGGGTCGGCGACAGGAACGCCTTCTCGGTGACCTGTACTTTGCTGCCGTCGCTGAGCGTCGCAATGTTCGAGCTCTCGTCCCAGCCCACGAGCTGGACGCCTAGCTTGTAGGTGGCACCTGCCACTGCTGCCGATCGGCAGAATCCCTGCGCGAGCTCGCCGGAGGAACCGTACATACTGTACATGACCGGGAAGCTGCCGTAGACATCGAGGCTCAGCAGATACCTCCGGATCCGCGGCAGGGCGTACGACGTCGACACCTCGAGGTGGTCGCAAAGACCAATTGCGATAACAAGCTCTGTGATTTGCGCAGGCTCGAGCTCGAAGTGCTCGGCCAAAAACTTGTTGATCGGCACCTGCGAGAGAGTCGTTTTGAACGTCTGTTCCTCGATCTTCCACTCGAGCACAAACTTGATGAACTTCATAAGCTTGCGCTTCGTGCGCACCGTCAGCGACTGGTCCGTGAAAATGGCCTCCTTGTTCCCAGACACTTTTTCGAAGCTGTCAGACTCGTAGGTGTGGAATTGGCTCAGGCCCTTGAACTCGAGGTACTGCGCGACGCGCGACTTGATGAGCAGGTCGAGCATGTCACTCTTCACGAACATGAGGTGCGGCGACAGATCAAACAGGAACCGCTTTGCCCTCGACGAGGTTGTTGCCGCAGCCGTCGCCCACAGCTGCGCGTTCATGCCTGTCGGCTCCTTGCCGTTCGCGACTGCCTCGATCCACGACTTCAAGTCCTTGCTGGCAAGGCACACGTTGGCATCGCCATAGACGCTGTTGGCGTCGATGTGCAGGACATTCGTGCCTTGCCACGCGAGCGCTGCCGCGAGAATGGACTCCGCCAAACCGGTACCGCAGATCAGCACGTCGCATTTGTCCGGCACAGTGTCTACCTGCGGTCTGTCCACGCCGGCGAGAGGCGGAACCGTGGATCCGCGTCGATTCGCCTGGCGCGCTGAGTACGAAGACATTCACGAGAGGCGAGCTGGGGGGTGACTAGCGGTGGACTAGCGGCAATGAAACAGCGTACACAGACAATTCTTCACGTAATATCAATTCCCGAGCCGTGGAATTGCGTCAATCTGTGTTGCACAGCTCAACTGTCTCGGAATCGCGTGCAAATGACTTCAGATGGAATGAGAAAATCTTGTTCTGCGGGATCTGCTGACTCACTTCCCTGTGTGTGCTTTCTCGCCTAGTCTCGTCATCTCCCAATGGAGATTAACAAGCGCGTTTCGCCGCCCCGCCAAAACCCTCGCATAATCACATAGATAATCACTCTAGATAAGCGTATGTGTGCCGCTGTGGGAGTCACCGTGGCACAGGCCAGCAGCAGGCACGCCGGGTGGGCAACGCGGGGCTGATCGTGGGAGCGCGGGCTCGCTGGCATGTGCACGGCCGTGCTCATGAGCGGCGCCGTGCCCGGTTTCAGATGGCTTATTATCGCTTGCTTGCTGTTCCGGCATAGAAAATCCCGCTCCGATGCAGAGCCAAGAGACCGGGGTAAATATCAGGGCGGAGGGTTCACCGGCCTACCATGCCTGATGGCCGGGCTAAGGGTCCGCGGTGGGAGCTATTCAGGGGAAGGCCGGTTCGACATTCGAAACGGGCTTGAGCTAGGTTCTAGGGTTGACGCAGGGTTACTGGGAGACGTGCAGGGAGCTTATAGCACGTGCATCTCAGAACACGTGAGATTTATGGACCCATCAGGTGACACGTTGGGAGGATCCGGAGAGGCAGTGGGAACGAAAGGAAGCGCGCGCAGCCGAGCCCCCCTCGCGCTCTGAGAAACTGTCTTACTAAGCATAGGGCTCAGCCGCGAGCATGACTCAGGATGGGAAGATCGACAATTTCACACACACGTGACAGACTCGAGAATTTCCACGGTCGCTAAGAACATCACCGCGATCACGGTTTGGCTTGTTGGTTACACAGGTGAAATAATCTAAAATGCCGACTCGTTTCTCCAAGACTCGTAAGTCTCGCGGCCACGTCTCTGCCGGCCACGGTCGTATTGGCAAGCACCGGAAGAACCCCGGTGGCCGCGGTATGGCCGGTGGTCAGCACCACCACCGTACGAACCTTGACAAGTACCACCCGGGTTACTTCGGTAAGCTCGGTATGCGCCAGTACCACATGCTGCGCAACCGTGACTGGTGCCCCGTGCTCAACTTGGACAAGCTGTGGTCCCTGATTCCGGCTGACCAGCGTGAGAAGCACCTCACCTCGGCCTCTGCATCGGCTGCCCCAGTCATTGATACTCTTGCTGCCGGCTACGGCAAGGTTCTTGGCAAGGGTGCTCTCCCCAGCGTCCCCATTGTTGTCCGTGCCCGTTTCGTCAGCGAGATTGCTGAGAAGAAGATCAAGGAGGCCGGCGGCGTTGTTGAGCTCATCGCCTAAGCACTAGTTATATATTATTATATTAATAAACGACATCAAAAAGGCGCTGGCACGGTGACGCTAAAGCACGGCGTTCAACTTCTGCGGCGATGGATAATTGAACCTGCAGTGAGCGAATTTGTTTTGCACCGTTGATCGATTACTTGCCGGATCATCTCCAATTGCAGCGCGAGTTCGGAAGCCCAATTGAATTCAGATATGGGAGCTATGTCAACGGAGCGGAACTAATTGCGAAACTCAATCTATGCCCAGGGGATTTTCCAATAAGGCTAACTGGGTGCGAATCAGACGGGGCAGACTCAACTGAGTCTAAAGCTCCCGATCTCGTACTCGGTTCCCCACCTTCGTGAGCGATTCTTTGAATGCATGTGGTTCTCTAATATACATCTATTAAGCATCTCTATACTGTTTCCTGCTAGTTCTGCGACGGCGGATTCGTGTCCTCGACGACCTTGCCGTTGATGGCCACGGCATGCCGATGGTAGTTCTCGGCATAAATGTCGTTAACGGAGGTGAACCGGTGGTTGTCGTAGACGGACTCTTGCACAACGTTCTCCCAGAACGTTTGGCCACTGTTGCTAATGTTCACGTCGTAGCTGCGGTTCACTGAAACAAGCTGGTACGTCCCGTTCGCAAGTTCTACAAGGCTCACGTCTATGGGGTAAAAATGTGAGCGTTCATAGGTTCGCGGCGCCGTGCCGTTGGACTGCCAAGTCGAGCGGGACCATCCCTGACCATCTTGGTGCACGTACAGAGTGTTATCGCTTTGGTTAAGGTGGTTCGTCATTTCTGAGAACTGCGACCAAGACACCGAGCCGCTCCAAACCTTCGTCTGCGAGGCCGTATTCACAAAGTCCAGCTCGGCTGAGTTCGCGACATGCTGGTAGTAGTGACCGCCCTCGCTCTCGTAGGTCGCATTCAGCGCGTTCAGAATCGGCCATCCACCGCCGTCGCCCGTCGCGTTCAGTGCGCAGCCGTAGCCCTCGATGCCCGCAGACTCCCAGGCCAGAAGCGACGTGTCGATGATCCAATTGCTTCCGATGCCTTGCGTATCGTTGAATCCGTCGCCCACAGCTACCTCGACTTGGGCTGCGTGGTCCCACAACAGCGGCAGAAACGGAGAAATATCGATAGCATAGCTCGGCACGTCGCTGGCCTTGAGACCAAGCAGGGGCTGCCAGAGCCCAGGATTAAGGCCCCCAGTGTAGACCACCGGGAACGGATCTGCGAAGCCAGCCAGCGTGCCGTCCACGGTCACCTTCACGAGCCTTGTGCCGCCGTCCTGGCTGTAATCGTTCGTGTACCAGAACTCTTCGTTCGAGTTCCCGCTGGCAAAGAGACTGAGCACTGCCCGAGTTGTGTTGCGGGTCAATTGGGGGATCGAGCCCGTGGCTGGAGTCAAGTGGATTGTTGATTGGTTCGCAACAACCGGATAGAAGTTGGTCGGCGGCTCGTCATAGAACCAGTCGGTATTGTCCAGCGTATCGCCGACCTCTCCGTTAAAGAAATTGAGCCTCAGCTCGGTAAAGTAAGGCCCATCATTGAACCCTGCAAGAATATTGTCCAAACTGAACTGGATCAGGCCTGGTTCGCGGAACAGGTTGGTGAAGGTCGACAGATCCTTGGACTCCTTCGAGGTTACGTTACGACCAACGGGTTCGGGGGTGCTCGGGCGCCAGACCTCAATCCCGTCTTTAAGCAGATGCATCAGTCTATCGTACTGATAGCCGTGCGTGGCCAGATACAGATCGGCGGTGACGTGAGTGAAGTTCGGGCAGTTTGCAGGCGGCGTGTAGTCTATGAATGCGGGGTGGCCGTACGAGTTGGCGAATTCGCGGTTCACAAGGATCTGCGAAGCGCAGGGCGCTCCGTAGTCCGGCAATGGCAGGGTCACTTCGTACGAGAATGTGGGATTCGTGACATTCCCATACGGATCCTGACCGTATGTGCGACCCATAAGAGCCGCAGCAAGGGCCACAGTACTTGTCCAACCCATTAACTATCGAGGCAACTCAAATCAGAACCTTAAGAGACTCTAGCCTAAAACATGGTTATATATGGCACACGATCCTTATCGGCGGCTGGAATGCACATTCCACACCCCAGAATCGGTGAACCGCTCGGTTATATTGCATCATCGATACGCAACCTGGCGACGGCGATTTCCTGCAATTTAGACGTGCATGAACGCGTAAGAGCGACGCGTTTATTCCTCGGCGTATGCGGTGGTTAGGGTGGAGATGCAGGTAGCCGAGTAGACATCTGTGCCGGGCGTGTGTTTTGTGCGAGGCCGGTGTGCTGCGCAAGTGCTGCGCTAATTCATGCGAAAAGTGGTCATGGTAAATGCTAAAAGAATGATATGCGTAAAGAATGAATAAATAAAGGTGCTTGCAGCTAGATCCCGTGTTTCAGCCATTTCCGGCGGATCCGTTGACGGTCCTGAAGCTGGGCGTCTGTTAAGCGGGTCAAGGGGACTCCTCCTCCATTGAATGTGTTGCAGATGAGGTCGGAGAGGTAGTTACTCTCGAGGATCTCTTCGCTGAGAGCATCGACGGAGTCCTGGGACGAAACGTTGAGCGCGACCACCGATCCGTTTCGCGAGATTGCGTGCTGCTTATGCGTCTCTGCGCCGAGACGCAGCGGGTCGCGCAGCCTGACGAACACGTCTGAGCCATTGACCTTCTGCCGGCTGTTGCCAGCGCTCTGTTCCGATAAATCGGGCATGGGCGAGCCGAGGCTTGCTTGGGTCTCGTTTGCCGTGAACCACGAGCCGTTGTACTGAACGCTGTGCGACCGCGAGAGCAGATCGTCCGAGCTCGAGGGCTCAATGCCCGCGTCGTGGACGCGATACCCCTCAGCAACAACGATGCCATCGTTATCCAATGCAAGCGCGATGTCGTATTGGTGCGCTCGGCTGTAGTTGCGCGTGGCGTAGCTTGTTAGCGACTGCCCGCTCGAGCTGTGGCTGATGACCGTGCCGCCGACGATCGAGGCATCGATGCTGCGCGTCTGGTACCAAGCAACGTGGGTCAATGGCCCGTTGTTGAACTGCAGGTCGGCGCTAACGTTTAGCTCCTGGGAGAACGTCGCGACCTCGATGCCAGGGATGTAGACCTTGTTGGTGGAGTTTGATTCTTGCGAAGGAGTCCTTGTGCCGGTGCCCTCGACGCCCTCGACCTCCCATGTGAACAAAGAAGCGCTGATGATCCATTCGTGGTGCACCTTCTTGTCGAAGAGGTCCTTTACGGCAAGCTCGAGCAGGGTGTCGCGGTCCCACAGCAGGGGCAAAAACGGGGACACGTCGATCTCGTACGCGGGGACGTCGTAGGCATTCGGAGCGACGAACGGGCTCCATAAAGCGGGCTGGAAGCCGCCAGTGTAGATCTGGTAGAAAGGAGAGATCGTGCCGGCCAGCTCGCCGTTGATCTCAACAACAATGTGGCGAAGCGGCCCAGTATTGCCGTCTTCGTCCGTGTAGCCGCTCTGGGCGTACCAGAACTCGTCGTTGCCATTGCCGCTGGCAAAGACCTGTAAGACGGCGCGCGTCGTATTCCGCGGCAGCTGCTGCAAACGTTTAAACACGGGAGCGTTCGCGACCTGAGGCTCAAGAACACTTGCGATTCTTGAAGCCGGCGCACCTTCGTGCTCGAACCATGTGTTTGGAGACAGCTGGGCGGCGGGATCCACGCTGAAGTACTGGGCGCTGAGCGTCACGTTGAACGTGCCGTTCAGGCGTTCCGTGACCAAATTGTTCAATTCAAATGAGATCTCGCCCGGCTGGCGCAGGAGGCTGAGGTAGTGGGACACGTCCTTTGTGACGTTCGAGTACGAGTCTCTTCCTCTGGGCTCCGAGGTCGACGGCCGCCAGATCTCGACGCTGTTCAGGTAGACGTGGGCGAGCCTGTCGTACTGGATGCCGAAGCTCGAGACCTCGAGAAGCAGCGTGACGTGCGAGAAGTCGATGTCCGGGGGCTCGTAGTCCACCGAAAACGGCCGGCCCCACGAGGCGCCGAACTCGTTGTTCAGGAGCTCCTGCGTGTACACAGGCGCCCCATAGTCCGTTGGCGGGGCGTCGATCTGGAAGTTGAGCGCTGGCGAGTCAGTCTCTGCTGTCGGCGGCGCTGGCTCGACGGCAAGCTCCGACCACAGGCCGAGGCCATTCGTCAAGAGCTGCGCCAATGCAGCAACGAAGTTCATCCGCACTCACGCAGACACAACCAGACAGAGCAAGAGCGAAAGCAGGTGCAGATCAGCAGACACGCAGCGGTACTGAATCACTAGCGAACGAGCAGCGAACCGTGAACTTTTCTGGCGGAAAGGAGACTTACTAAAGCCGTTGATCGATCTCATGCAGCCAACCCCCGCCCTGACTCGCAATTAAAAGCAGGTGAGAAGTGAAAAGTGTGGTAGGCGCGCGTGCACTGTGAGAGCAATGCGTCTTGGACGTGTACGGTGTGCACCCCAAACCGGTCCTGGTGGGCTGCGCGCCCCCTCGTCTGCTGCGCTTCGAGTTGTTGTTTTGCCAATCACGCTTCGGGCAGCATCCGAATCGAAGGTTTGACAGTGCAGATGCCCCTACCACTGGGATCACCATTTATTTTGCGATCCACTGCCGTTCGAGCCGTTGTTCTTACTCAGCCTCCTGGATCGCGTAGTGTAAACAAAATAGCTGATGCCGATGTGGACACCCGAGGAAGCGGTGCCCGAGGCCGTGCGGCAGCGGTTTGAGGCGCTGGGCAAACTCGGCCCGGACGCGTCGCCCAAGATGTACATGATGGGCTTTCTAGAGATCGTCAGTCGGCTGAAGCACTCGGAGCGCACGGGCTGGGTGGATCGAAGCCTGCCGAAACCAGAAAGCATCGCGGACCACATGTACCGGATGGCCATCATCTGTTTCTTCAACGAGTCGCCAGACATCGACGTAGCAAAGTGCCAACAGATCGCGCTGGTTCACGACATGGCCGAGGCTCTCGTCGGCGACATTACGCCCTACGACCCGGACGTCGACAAGACCGAAAAGCACCGCCGCGAGCAGGCAACCATGGAGTACTTGCGGGACATAGTCGCCAAATTCAACCCCAGGGCGGCCAAGCAGATCTTCGATCTGTGGTGCGAGTACGAATACCAGACCTCGCCCGAGGCCAACTTTGTCAAGGATATCGACAAGTTCGAGCTCGCATCGCAGTGCAGTGAATACATGCGCGAGTACCCTCAGGTTGAGCTTGCGGACATTCGTCGCGTGAATCAGCTCGTCAAGGGCGACGAGGTCAAGGAGTGGAACCGTCACCTTCAGGCCTACGATGACCTCACATCCGAGTAGTCCGGACGCCTTGGTCTACAGATGTTTGCGAATGCCGCGTCCTAAGTTTCCTGTGTCCTCGGATCCAGTCGCAAATGCACCGCTGCTCACTGGACCGTGCCCTCGATATACCCTGGCGACACATGTTGGCCGCGATTGGCCAGTGTTCAGGTACGCACTCCTCTTGTACTTCTCCGTGATCTTCTGGTCGACACCGTGGTCGGCACCGTGATACCTTGCTCTGCTCATGCCTCCTGGTCGCTGTATATAGAGGTGGCAGCGAGCATTGGCATCGGCTACGCTAAAATCCCTACAGTTCCGCTAACCGGTCTGCACATTACATATATATATATATATATATATATATACACTGCCATTACATAGCGCCGTTCGGGGAGTCGCTACGGGCTTCTCTAGGACTTCTATACGGACTTCTCTACAGATTGTCCATGCCAAAGAGCAGCTTTGCCAGCATATGACGGGCGATAAGTGCCGTGCCGCAGCTCGCGACCTGGATCGCAAGCAGCGCCTTCGTGAGCTCGTCTTCCCGCAACGGGCCGAGGTGGACCAGGGCCAAATTGATGAGCGTCATGTTGGAGATCTCTATGGTCTTGTCGGTCTCCCATATTTTGAGCAGCTTGAAGAAGGCGAGCAAACGCAGCACCTTCAGCTTCCAGGCTGCCAACTCGGTGACGTCTGCTCTCGACGGAACGAGTTTCTTGGTCGCCGCGTCCAGCAGAGGCATGCGGTGCCGCGGACAGGGCACGATCCGCAGCAGCTGCGGCACCGAGTACAGGAAGTTGATGATCTGCGGGAAGATCAGGGCGAGCATCGTTTTGCTGAAGTGGCCTAGGATCCCTGCAACCGCCAGCACCATTCCCGCAAAATAGCAGAAGGTGTCTCCGACGAAGACGCGCGCCGGGTACCAGTTCGACTGCAGAAGCGCGATGCTGCAGGCAAGAAGAGGCAGCACGAAGTAGACGGACCGCAGGTGCGGCCTCACCGCGGCCGCAGCCATGGTTCCGTGGAAGTAGCGCCACAAGTAGATGCTGTCGTTGAGCAGCAGGCTGCTGGCGACGACAACGGTTTGGCCGACTTCGAGGCCGTTGACCCCGGCATAGATGTTGATACAGTTCGTGGCAAAGATCGACACGGCCGCCATGTACACGTAGTAGAGCCAGCCCAGATCGACCGACGGCGGCAGGCCGAGGATCCCGCACACGGGCGGCAGCGCGATCCGCGTCAGTCCGCCCTCGACGTAATAGATGATGAGCATCGGCACGGCCGCGATCGCAGGCAGGAAGAACTTGTGTCGCCAGCGCAGATCAAACAGGTCGTCCGCGAAGCCCAGCATGATCATGGACTGGATCGACAGAATGCCGCTCAGGTACGCGGCCAGGCCGCCGCCGGCCGAGAGCGTGAACGGAGTCAGAAGCAGCACGGCAAAGATGTATATGACGCCCACAACGCTGCCGAGACTCTCGGGTATCACGGTCTGCTGCTCCGGCTTGAGCCTGTCGCGGCCAGATAGCCCGATCTTGATCAGTGCTGGCGACGCGAGCGGGATCAGGTGTCGCGCCAGCGCATAGGCCAGCACAGAGAACCCCGCGACGGAGAGCAGCGACTCGTGCAGCGGATTGAAGATCAGCAGCGGAGCCACTGCCAATGGAAGCCACAGCATGCAGTGTGCAGCAAGTAGACCCGGATAAATAGCCCGATCTGGCCACGATCCCTGATGCGGTCGCGTTAAGCTGAGCTGGAGTTCCGTGCCCAAGTACTACACAATACCGCCAGCCCCGACGAAGACGCATGTGAGCGCCCCGGCTGTTTACACTTTGGATGCAGGATGGCCGCGAGGGATCCGTGGATCCGTGGAGCGGGCAGAGGCCTGCGTTCCCACTCGACCACGAGGCCTCTGATCCAGAGGATCGGCGTGTCCTCGAGTACATGCTCGGCGTCAGGCACGAGGCGCGCACGCTGGCATTGAGTTCGATCGAATTGAAAAGGCCCGCTAGAGCGCGGCCCGTGCCGCAGTCGGATCAGCTCGACTACTCATCTTCCGAACTCCCTCTTGGCGAGATCCTGCGAGTTACCCAGCGATTGTTCAACGCAGACCTCGAGATCAGCCTTGCAGGAGGCGACAAGCTCGCTCAAATATATGAACAGGCATACGCGATCTACTCGAAACTCGAGCCGGAGCACCCAGAACAGTGCCAAACTCTGGCGACCTGGAAGGCCTGGACCGCGAGCAACGCGCCTGTTCCCGTAAGCCATTTAGACACATTCAGGCTGTATAAGTACCTTGTGCGCTGGTGCTCGGCGCAGCCTCCCGAAATCCATTTCACTTGGGCGTGGTCGTTGCTGCTGAGAACGCCCACTGTTCTCAGCGGCGACGAGATGTCGACGCTGCGCGATCTATGTCGGTCGCTCGCCAAGCACGAGGACGTTGCGCTTGCCAAAGCGTTTATCCGCGTCGTTGCTACTTCTTTCGGCCAGAAGGATCTTCTTGCCAGGGATTGACTTTGCACGTATCTGCAGCGCGTACTACCGCGCTCGATCTGCCAGCACTTGAATATGGTATGCTAATATATACACATGCAGTTATAAATAAGAGGCCGCCGACGCGTGCGAAGAGACGGTGCGTACATACGTTGGTGAGATGCAGTTACACATATAGTGCAGCCCATGTGTGTGTCAAGCGCAGCAGACACGTACGCTGGACGTCTTATATGTCATTGTGCTTGGACGCCCATCATTAGGACGCACACTACAGAGACTCTTGGAGCTTGCGTCGCTTCGCGCGGAGCTGCTCAATGTTATCTACAACGTTCTCCATGTCCAGATTCGAGCCTGCACGCTCCGCCTCTTTCGCCTTTTGCCGATTATAGCTTGGATCGAGCGTCAGCACGCGCACATGCTCGTTGTATTGCGACGCAGGCACCATTTCGCCCGTGATGGGCGACTTAAATACAGGCTCGGATACGTTCGTGGTGCTCTCCTTGCGCAATTCCAAGTCAGTGAGTGTGAACGGGGCGCTAAGACTCGACGTGCCGTTTAGGTCGGCGCTGAAGAACTCCACGGTTTCCAGCACCACGAAGTCCTGCCAATCAATTGACGCCAGCGGATCAGCAGTCGGCTTAGGCGGCTCGGGCTCGCGAACAGGCTCGGCAGCGCGTCTGATTGCTCGGCTGAGGACGTCGCCCTCCAAAGGCTGGGCGCCCTCTTTGACAAGCGTGTACTGAGCGACGAATGCCGCGAACAAAGGATGGAGGCTGTTGTGCTCGTCCAGGAAGTCGTCCTTGCGAGACGCCACCTGCGTCGGATCTATGACCGTGTATTTAGCAACGAGTTTGATGAGGGCGAGCTTGCGCTCCGACAGAGGAGGCAGATCGTAGACGAACCGCAGCGGGCTCGGCGGATCGGCTTGGTCCTGCTGGCCCAATGGCTGATCCGTTGGTGAATCAGGATCCTGCGGCATACACGGCGCGGCACGAAGCTCAGGAACCGGCCGGGCGCGTCGTCGTAGCTTCGCAGGCGCGCTGCTGCCCGCGACGAGTGACTAAGCTTAGGGCTTGACCCGTCTTACCTAATATACCCAGGCACTCGCGGGACGTGAGCATCACCAGACCCTGGGGAAGTTCACGAGATTCGTCAAATCGATCATATCCCATAACAATGTCGAACCTTGCCGTTTCGTACGCCGCCATTATCCTGGCTGATGCCGACGTGGAAATCACTGCCGACAAGCTGTTGACTCTCACGAACACCGCCAACGTCGATGGCGTTGAGCCTATCTTCGCCCAGCTCTACGCGGGCGCCATCAACAAGGCCGACAAGAAGGAGCTTCTTGCCGCCTTCGGCGCCACTGCTGGCCCCGCGGCTGGCGGTGAGGGTGCTGCTGCCCCCGCCGAGGCCGGCGAGGCTGCTGCCGAGGAGAAGAAGGAGGCTGCTGCCGAGGAGGAGTCCGACGACATGGACATGGGCATGTTGTTCTAAGAACATAGCAACCCCAGAACCCATAGGACCCACAAGAACCCGCCAGGACTCACCAGACCTCTTTGGAGAAGGCCGCTTGGTCTGCTAGCATATTCTCCCAAAATGATCTTATGTATTTCTTAGTGGAGTGCAGATAATTTAACGTATTAATTAGACTGCGAGGCCCAGCCGCGACCTGCAAGTGCCGCGATCTGCATCTGCTAGCTGCCGCACGGCGTGCCCGGCTTGTGCTGCGCGGCCCGATCCACGCCTGATCCGCTTCACCTGATCCGCTTCACCTGCTCAGCTGCTAGTCGGTCGCGCCGCTCACTGGCCTGAATGACGCTGCTCGACGAGATCAAGCGCAGGGAACAGGCGCGCAAGCCCGTGGAACGCCCGGACTTCGTCGATCTGCAGCGTGGCTATGCGATCCTCGTCGCGCTGGCGCTGACCCTCGTTCACGCCACGCTCGCCGTGCTGGCTCGCGCCCAGTACGGCCAGGAGGTTGTGCTGCGCGAGGTGTGCAAGGAGAGTGTCACGGCGCTGCCCGTGTTTTTCGTCCTCGTCTACCTCTGCCACCCGTTTGCGTCGAGGCTCTACCAATTGTTGGGCCTCGCCAGCAGCGTGGCCTGCGGCTGCTACATAGTGTACCTTTTCAACACGGAGGGCTACTACGCCTCGATGTCCAAGGTCCCCGCGCTCGGCACGGTGTGCATTTGGCTGTTTATAGAGCTCGACTGGACGGCCGGCTTGGCCACGCTGGCTCTTGTCGGCCTCTACACATACTGGAACGGTATGTCTTTAGTGTAGTCGTTGATATCTTTAGTGCTATTTATGTTGATCTAGTAAAACCGAGGGCTCTGTCGGGCGCCAAATATTTGTTTGCCGATCCGGTTAGCCGCGTTACACGGGCCAGCGTGCGCAGGGCCGTCGTACTGAACAATTGGTACTGAGAATGAATTATGGTACTGAGAATGAATTATGGTGCTGTGAATGAATTATGGTACTGTGAGTGAACTGTGGTACTGTGAATGAGTTATGGTCACAATTATATGAGTGAATTGTGGTACTGTGAATGTAATATGGTACTATGAGTGAATTATGGTACTGTGAGTGAATCATATGGTACTATGAGTGAACCGTCGTACTGAACGATTGGTGCTGTGAATGAATTATGGTACTATGTGTGAACTGTGGTACTGTGAGCGAACTGTGCTACTATGAAGGAACTGTGGTACTGTGAATGAACTGTGGTACTATGAATGAGTTATGGTTGCAATTATATGAGCCCTCTACCTAGCTGCGCACGAATGATGGTACTATGTATGATACTGTGAACGAATCATAGTGCTGTGAATGATTCATGGCCTATGAATGAATGGTACTGTGAACGCATCATGGTGCTGTGAATGAATGGTACTATGAATTGTGGTTGCAATTATATGAGTCCTATACCTAGCTGCGCACGTCCAGCGCACTGCCGTTTTATGGGGTATGCTAAGTGGTGTTGATGGGGGCGAAAAAGGCCTTTGTGCCTCTCGGATTCGACATGGGCGCGCCCGGAGGGCCCAGCAGCTCGTGGCTCATAGCGTCGTCGAACGACGGCGGCTGCTCCTCGTTGGGCAGCTCGCTCTCGTCCGAGGACTGCGCAGAGAGGTAGCCCGCATGATAAGAAGGCAGGCTGATGTTTGCGCTGACGCAGTGTCTGCTGAGCACCGTTACGGGGGTATCGATTTTGACCTCGTAGAAGCTGCGGTGGTCGGGCGACGACGCCGACTCGCTCGACCGCGACACGCGCATCACGACGAGCAGCCGGTGCCGCACGCGCACGTAGGGGCCGCGGACGTCGGGCTCAACAAAGCGCAGCTCGCCGTACCGGCCGCGCGCATACGGCTCGCGTGCGGCATGCTTCGGCGCCTTGTTGTGCTCCGAAACAAGCGTTATGTTTGTGTCGATGGTCGTCATGTCCGTGAGACCCAACAACGATGAGTTTGCTTTCGGGGCGTCCTTCTGGTACAGCAGCAACTTGAGGCTCGGGTCAATGTACCGGATCGCCTGGTCCAGGGAGTACACGTACGTCACCGTTTCCGTGATGTAGACCTGGATCTGGTGGACGCGCACGTCCGGGTCTGAGAGCGGCATCAGGGTAATTGAGAGCTTTGTCGGCACGTCCAGCGTGATGTTGCGACGCTCAAGATTCACCGAGTACACAAACTGATTTTCCCACACCCGCGACAGGTAAATGGCGTCGTTCGCGGGCCCGCCGCTCGTGTCGGGGGAGTCCTCCGGCGCGCGCACGACGTCGACGTCGAGGTGGCCGTTCACGTTCATCGTGAACGCGCCTGTGCGCACGACCTTCGCGCCGAGAACAAACTTGACCTCGCCGTTCGGCACAGACACGGTCGCGGGGGTGTTCGCGTCGACCAGCAACGTGAAGTTGTAAACGTATTGCCCCGCGGGAAAAAGCACCCCGTCCGTCTGTGTGTTGTTCTGCTTGATCTTGCGCGGCTGCTCGTTCAGCGGGCAGAACACGGGGACCTGGGTCGAGTCCCGGCCCCGCATCCGCGAGTGCGGGCTGTTGTGCACGCGCGAGTACTTGCGCTGCAGAACCTGGTCGGGCTGGTCCTTCAGGATCGCCACGTCCGCGCCGTAGAGGTCCTGCCCAATGAGCGTCGAGCTCTGGCCCGAGTTCAGCCGGTCGTAGTTCGCCTGGGCCGGCCCAAACTGCTCCAACGGCACGAAATCCCAGCGGTGGATGCCGAGGTACGCCACGTCCTCGACCTGCGCGCTATTTGGCAGCGCGTTGTCGACAAGCAGCGTCGGCTGCGGCAGCAGGTTCCAGAGCGTCCGGCTCATGCAGTAGAAGCTCACGCCGATCTCCTTGATCCGCGTCGGCTTCGTCAGGTTCAGCAAAACAGATCCCCTAAGCGTCGAGCACGCCCCGGAAGTCCCTGCTTCCTCGCCGCCCGTGTGCGTCGCGGTTCCACTCTGGCTCCGCCGCTCCCTGCTCTGCGATCTGCTCTGTTCCCTAGTCTGCGATCTGCCCTGGCTGCTGCGTGCGCCAGCTTGACCTTCCGCTTGGCCGTCGACTTGGCCATTCTGAGTGTTGCTGCGAGATCGCGCTCGAGACGCATTGTGGGTGGCGCCATCGGTGGGAGCATTGCCAGGGGCCGCGCCGGGTTCGCTCTGAGCCGGCTCCTGGTTCGAATCCGTCTGGCTTTCTGCCTGGCTTTCGGGGCCCGAGTCACCTTGGCCGCCTGCGGGGTGTTGGGCTGCGTCGTTGTCGTCATTGTCGTTATCGATGTCCGGACCTACATCGTTGTCTTCGTCGTCGTCGTTGTCCAGCTCGGCCTCAAAGGTCGGTGGCGGGCCCGCGTACGGCTCCTCCACATGCTCAGTGTTTTCTGGGCGGCGGTGGCGGCTTCTGCGTCTGCGATGCCTGCGCTTCACGCTCGGAAGAAACACTGCCTTTTCCTGCAAGCAGATGTAGACCTCCACGGCGCCGTTGCGCGAGTGGCCGACCCGCTGCGGCTTGCCCAGACAGTAGTCTCGGATCGAGGGCGCCTCTTGGCCGACCGAGGATGCGGGCGAGGCCGCGGGGGGATTTGGTTCCGAGTCCCGGCGCAGCCTCCCGGCTATGCGTCTTCGAGCTGAGTTTCCATTCGAGTCGCTGGAGCCACTAGAGGTGGGGCTGGGCTCGCGGTCCAGGCGGTGCGTGCGGTCTGTTCTTTCCGTCCTTGAGTATCCCAGTACCGGAACCATATGCTTTCAAGCACTCCCTTGAATTGCGTTCTGGAAGAAGGCAGGGGAGCTTGGGGAGGCAGAGAAGTGCGGAGCTGTGCCTAGCAGATCGTGTGCCCGTTGCGGGAGAAGATCAGAGCCGATGTCCCGCTATAAAGAGGTGGGCGAACTCGTTAGCTCAATTAGAAAGCTGGTCCCGTTTCCTCCTTCTTTTGCACCTGGGAGCCAGGGCTCGTGCATGCCTAACCCTTACGATAGCTGTCCATCTGCCTGCTTAAAGATGGATGAACGTGACTCTGATGTCATGAGCGGATAAGCCTGCAACGCCAGGCTGCGGGGGCTGCGGCCTTGGTCGGCGGCCCGAATTGAGCTGCACCGCGCTCTTTCCGGCCGCAATCTGGGGTCTGATTACGGCGCGAGTCTATTTCCCGTCCTTTTGCGCGGCGCTGGGCCCTGCATTCTTTCGCACCGCGCACGGCTCATTAGACAGGCATCACATAAGCTCGCATTAGCCTGCTCTACCCTACACGGTGGGTCCTGCTCTACCCCACACGGTGGGTGCACAGGGTCTGTATAGTTTACCCGCGCTGCTCCACCTTAAAGTGGAGCTGCGTCCCTCGGCATGCATACACCCATTCCAGCTGCAAGCAAGTCCAATAGCGCGCGGATCGGTTCGCAAACGAGACCAGGCACCAGCCTACTCGTGCATGGGCCTCAGCTTAATCTTCATGTAATTTTGTAACCAGCTTCAGGTTCGGGCCCGGCAGTGCGTTTTGCGTGCAGGGCTTGCAGCCGCAGCCTTAGGCTCTGCAGGTTGAACTCAGATTGGCGGATTAGGCTCCTGAATGGCTCGCCGACCTCAAACTTCTTCGCGCTCGCGATCTCAACTGCGAGCTTCGCAGCCTCGGCCCGCAGCTCTGTCAGCAGGCGCTGCTTGTGCTCGAGCTCGGTGCTGAGCCATGATCCTTGCGACTTTGACGCCGTACTCGTCTGCAACACCGAAACTTGGACCTCGAGTAGCCGAAGGTCGCGGTCCAGGGCCCTGATCTCTTCGGTTTTGGCGCTGCGCTGCTCGGCTCGCACGCGCGCAGCCTTCGCCTCGGCCTCGTTCACCGCCTCTGATTTCAGCACGTGCTCGCGCTGCAACTCGGCCGCGTACAGCAGTAGCAGCTCGTTTAAAGTCGCGACGGTGCCGGATTTTAGATCCGTTGGGCTCAATGCAAAATCGCTGTTTGCAGCCGCGTAGCGGGGCCGTGTCGCCGTGGACCACTGTGAAACCAGGGAACAAAACGCCAGCGCCGGCTGCAGCGCTTCTATTGCGTGCGTTGGGATGCAAACAACTACCGTGAGACTCTTCTTTTTGCTGCACAGCGGAAACAGTAGCAGCTTCGAAAGTGCATCGTCTCGGTACGGTAGGTAATCAGCTTGCTCAACCACCGCTCGCAGCAGCGCGGACGCATGCACCAAGTGGTCATTGTTGCACACCTCAATGATTTCAAAACCGGAATCTGATGTTGAAACGCGCATGTCGCTTGCCATTGGCTGCTGTAGCCTATCACCGGCTTCGCTGGGAGTAAGCCGCGGCTCGTCGCCAATGACTCTGTAGCGGCCTGCAGCAAGCTCTAGACTATTCGAGGCAATGTCGCGAACCACAACCGACCTCTCTGACACTGTTGAATGCGGCGCGCTATCCAATTCTTGCAAGAGAGTCGAGCTTTTCATGCTGGCTGCGTTCAGCGAGCTTTCACCTTGTCTCACCAGCCCAGCGGCTACATCATGCTCGAAATCGGCGTCATACACTGTGTCAGCCGAGTTGTCAGTGGCTAGCGTAGCAGAGGCTCCGCGCGTCGAGCGAACTACGAGAACTGTGCTGCACGCGCCGGTGTCGAGCTCAAACTCAGTGCTGTCAACAAGCTGCGAGAACGCGTACGTACCGGTCTTGGTGATCAGCTCGTTGTTTTCTGCTCTATATAATGGCGTTTGAGAGCCAATGAGGATCCCAATTGAGGTCATGCGCGCGCCAAAAAGCCGGTTCGCTGAACCAGCTGTAATTGTGGCAGTAAACAAAGTCCCTTACCTTATATGCAGTGTAATATAGCCATGGTGATTCGGCCACCGCGACGTAATTCAGGACCGAGTCGAGCACTAACAACTAAATTACGTTGTTTGCGAGTCCGCTGGAGCTAGCTGAAGCTGCTTACAACTACAGATCGACGCAAATGTGTCCGCGCATGCACCCCATACACCAAAGGCATGCAAGTCTAGATAGTGAAAATGCTCCCGGCATTAGCCAAAGCAATGTTCCGGCATTAGATAAAGCAATGCGCGCACTTCTTCATTTAAATACGAGTTCTAACCAGCTTTATACCGGGTCGAAACCACACTGCTCGCTGCTTCTATCGCCGCCGCTGACTAAGTGATCAAGCTATTCGTTGTACGCGTTCTGTGAACCCAACATCCTTCATAGATCGATGGGGTCGTTGAAGTCCTTTGTCAAGAGCGTGCGAGCCGCGAAGACGCTGAAGGATGAGCGCAACGTCATCCAGAAGGAGAGTGCGAAAATCCGGTCTGCCTTCCGCGACCAGAAGGCCTCGCATGCGTCGCGCAGAGAGAACGTAGCGAAGCTGCTGTACCTGTTCACCCTGGGCGAGCGCACGCATTTCGGACAGGTCGAGTGCCTCAAGCTGCTTGCCAGTCCGCATTTCACGGACAAGCGCCTCGGATACCTGGGAACCATGCTGCTGCTTGACGAGAACCAGGAGGTGCTGATGCTCGTCACGAATTCCATCGACAATGACCTGAACCACCCGAATCAGTACGTCATCAGCCTGGCGCTGACGACGTTGGCGAATATCGCGAGCGAGTCCATGGCCCGCGATCTGTTCCAGAGAGTAGAGAAGCTCATGACGTCGAGCAACCCATATATCAAGAAAAAGGCCGCCCTGTGCGCGATGCGGATCCTCACGCGCGTCCCTGACTACGAGGACATCTTCATTGAGCACGCGAAAATGCTGCTGACTGACAGCAACCACGGCGTCCTGCTGTGCGGCACGAGCCTCGCCACGGACATGATCGACGCGAACCCCGAGCTCGTGGAGAAGTTCGCGCCCGTGCTGCCCGACCTGCTCGGCGCGCTGAAAAAGCTCAGCTCGAACGGCTTTGCCCCGGAGTTCGACGTTGGCGGGGTCCCCGATCCGTTCTTGCAGTGCAAGCTTTTGAGACTGCTCAGAGCCATTGGACAGGATAACGCTGAGCTCAGCGAGCAGATGAGCGATCTGCTTGCTGCCATCGCCACGAACACAGACAACTCCAAAAACGTGGGCAACGCGGTGCTGTACGAGTGCGTGCTCACTATATTCGGCATCGATACGGGCCCGGCCCAGTCTGATTCGGGACTGCGCGTGCTGGGCATCAATATCCTGGCAAAGTTCCTAACAACCAAAAGCATCAACACGCGGTACTCGGCCTTGAACACGCTGCTTCGCGTGGTCGAGCTCGAGCCGGCCGCCGTCCAGCGTCACAGACAAACGATTCTGGACTGCATCTACGACCCCGACGTTAGCATTCGCAGAAGAGCCCTCGAGCTGAGCTACCTGCTTATCAACGCACAGAATGTCAGACTCATGGTGCGCGAGCTGCTGCACGTTCTCGAGTCCTGCGACGCAGAGTTCAAGCCGCAGCTCGTGTTCCAGATCGCGCTGAACGCAGAGCGCTACGCCCCGAACGCGAAATGGCACATCGACACGCTGCTGCGCATGTTTGTGCATGCAGGCAACTACACAAAGGAGAATGTGCTGAGCGCCTTCATTTTGCTGGTCATCAACAACCCGGATCTGCAGCTCTATGCTACGCAGCATGTGTACGCGGCTTTGCGGAACGATTTCAGCCAAGAGGGTTTAACCATTGTTGCTATTTGGCTTCTTGGCGAGTACGGCGACATTCTCGTTAAGGGCGGGGCGTTCAAAACCGAGGACACGAAAGATCAGACCATCACTGCTAATGGACACGAAGTAGTGGACATGGTACTCAAGGTTCTCGCGTCGCCGTATGCCACGATCAATGTGCAAGAGTACGCCATTAACGCCATGGTCAAGCTGAGCACGCGGCTCAAGGAAGCCAGTGACGTGGAAACCATCAGAAGATCGATTGAAACAAAGGAGATTTCCCTCGACACAGAGATCCAGCAGCGTGCAATCGAGTATTCGGCTCTGTTGACCCAAGGCGGTAGCTTGCGCAAGGGAATTCTTGCTAAGATGCCTGCGCCCGAGTTCGGCGACGATCTCGAGGCTCAGCATGCGAAGGCCATGAGCAAAGCTCTGATCAAGCGCCGCCGAAGACCAGCCACGGCCCCGGCTGCTGCGGCGGCCGCTGCTGAAGCCAGCAGGAACGCAAACAAGACTGACCTGTTGGACCTCGGCGGCATAGATGCAGCGCCGTCGAGTGCGACAGCAGCCGCTGCATCTGACCTGCTCAACGATATTTTCGGATCCAAGCCGGCGGCGAGTTCGGCACCTGGCCAGACGAGCGGTCTCACCGGTGGGCAGACCGGCAGCCAGGATATACTTTCTCTGTTTGGTTCCCAAAATGCATCTGAAAGTAAAGCGAGCACGAACAGCGCGCTGGACGACTTGTCTTCGTCCCTCAGCGTTCCGGCGAGGGCCCCGGCGAAGACCCCCGACCAGTATGAAGCATGGTCGAACGATGCTCTGGTGTTGAGCTTCGCTGGAGAAAAGCAGAGGCCCGGCCAGGCCTCGATCACCGCCTATTTCCGGAGCGAGAAGCCCATCTCTGAGCTGAATTTGCAGATCGCGCTTCCAAAGTCGCAGCAGCTGACGCTCCACAGCCTTTCGAAGTCGGAGTTGGATTCGAGTGACTCTGCGACCCAGAAAATGGAAGTTACAGGACCAGAGGGCGCAAAGGTCAAGCTGCGGCTGCGGCTGTCGTACAAAACAAACGGCGCATCTCAGACACATCAGTTCGATTTCAGCGGACTGCCTAAAAACTTGTTGTAGTTAACATATTATTAGAGACTCCACGAAAACACGTCATTCCCTAGATCGTACTGCATGCACGCTTCAGATGCTCCACGCACACAGCTGTCTGCTCATCTACATTTAGCTGTCTACATCCAACTATCCATAATTGGCTGTCTGCATCCAACTATCCATATTTAGCTGTCTATGTCCAAGTATCTATATCTAAGCAGCTAACTATCTATATGTCCATACCAATATTCTTTGCAAATGCACTTCTAATAAGTTCGCGGATGCACTCCAGCACCATCTACTAAATGGACCCATCATTTTCACAATACAGCGAAACGACACCTAAGTGTCTTTATAGCCTGGATCGACATTTCATCCCACGAAAATAGTAGACGAGGCGTCCGTGGGTTGGGAACCGCGGCGGGTTTGGCAGATGGATTTGCATTCAGGTAATCTAAGTGTGCAGAAAAAAAGCAAGTACCCAACCCTAGGGCACGATATGAGCCTGGCAGAACTCCGCTTATCATATTAGGGAGGTTTAGTGGGCGGTATTCCTTAGATCTCATCGCACGTACTCGCGAATTGCGCTAATTAGACAGGATTATCGGGCATCCCGGTTGGAACTAAGGACAATTGATTTCAGTTTTGAAACCCCAAGTACCGAGACTGCCAGTAAGACAATCACGACCGCCAGCTGACCAGCAACTAGCCGATCTGGTAGGCCGGCATGAAGCGGGACGCCGAGGACATCTACGACTTCAAGTCCGTGCTGGATGAGTTCAATTCGACGCGGGACCGGCCTCCGCTGCTGCTAAATAAACGCCGCAGGTCGCGGATCTGGTCCACGCGAAAACCGCGACGCAGCCCGTTTGTGTACGAGAAAAGCCCCGGCTTCTCGAGTTTCGGCTCGATCCAGGCCACACCGACCTCGAGCTCGGGGTCTTCAATGCTGAGCACCCCGCCGCAAAGCCCGGAATCCATGGACGTGCTGAACACAGCCAACAAACGCAGGAAGACCAAAGCGTGGTCGCGCGAGTCGATCGAGGACTTCTACGGCGGTGACCAGTACGAAATCGACTTCAGACGAAGGGATCTGTGTCTGCAAATGCAGCTGCTAAGAACATCAGAGAATAAAAACGAGTACGAAGACGCACTTGTATGGAGCTCGAGCGAGGAGGAAGACGAGGACGACTGAGTCCTGAGAGTATTTATTTCAACATTCACAATTTTTATGTATTTAAGTAGTGCGGGAAATGTAGTTCATAATTCATCACAAAGCCTAGCATTTGTCTTTCCGGCATCTCAGCTGCATGACCTCGACGATCTCGCTGCAGGTGCAGCCGGGCCAGTTTCGTCTTTCAGTAGTAATGCTGGTGCGCAGCTTTTCGTCTCAGGTCCGGGTGCTTGTTTTTGGCCACTCGCCCCGTCCCGTTGTAGTGCGGCGAGAAGACGTGTGTTGCGCGAGGCACTTTCGGGTCGGTCAAGGGCGACTTCGTTCCGTTCGCGCTCCAGTCGAAGCTCGTTTCCATGAATTGGTCCCAGTCCGGAGACTGAGGCGGAGGCAGTTGTGGGTAGGATCGCTGGATTGGAGACAGGCTCGCCGACTGCGGCAGAAAGGTGATCGGCGGACCGAGTGAGGGACCTGCTTGCACGCTCTGGTGCCCGCTTGGGTCAAACAGAATCGCCGGCCGGTTCGAGTAGGCGAACTCAGTATACCGCGAGTCGAAAGACGGGCTTTCCCCGAATCGTTGATAGTTCTGATCTTCCTTCGTGAGCACTTCAAGCGGGAAATCAGTGGCCTCCGCGCCCAAATGCGGGGGCTCAGCGTCTGGAACCCATGCACCAGGCCCATAATGGCGTGGCATGTGCAAGCTTGGTTCCGGTTGAGGATGAATCGGCAGCGCGGAGCTCACCGGGGGCTGCTGGAGGTACTCGGGTGCAGCGGATCTGGGGTCCGAACGATAGTTGAGAGACTGCGGGGTCGCGAGCGACGCGGCCGCCGACTGGCGCTCGGGAGTCTCGGGGTACCAGTGGCCTATGAGGCCCGAAGGGTCCAACGGAAGCTTTTCACGCGACTGGATCGGCGTTCTCAAGTACTCTTTCTCGGGTGGGTGGACCTCGGTGTTCAGGCGATGCAGGCTTGGCGCCTGCGTTTCGATGCCAGGAGGATCGTAGACATCCTTCGGGGATGTCATTGTCTCACGTACGACGAGAGCCGCGGATTTCGGCATGCTCTCAACAATATGTACAAGCTGCTCGGACAGAGGCACGGTGCTGTCGTACTTGAACGATATAGCCGGTTCTCTAAGAGCCATTGTCGCGTTCACGTTCGGGTTTGATGCTGAGGTTGCAGCGAGGTGGCTTTGCTGCAGAAACCCCTTGGACTGCGCTTTGGCCGCGAGCCGAAACGCTGCCTTCGTGGCAGCCTCTTTTTTCAGCTCGCGCTCGAGCGCATCGATGAACAGCTGCTCGTGGTGCACCGAGTGCCAAAAGAAAATCTTCTGTTTCTTCTTTGTGCGCACACAATGGCGCTTGTATAAGAACCCGAGCAGCTCAGATTTTGGGCTTTCAAGCATCGCATCCACATTGATTTTGAGGTTGCGCAGGTCCGAAAACACACCTTCCTCGAACTTCTTTCTGTTCACGACATCGCGTCCAAATAGGCTAAAGCGGTAGACCAAACAACGCACGATGTCGGTTCCAGTTATGCAGAAAATCTGGTTCCACCTTACGCAGGAGATCTGTTCGTCTGTGGGCAGCCGGAACTGGCGGATAATGTCGACCTCGTTAAATTGCACGGGCGCAGAGGCAAGAAACCGTTTGAGGCTTATGATGTTGCTCAAGGCTTCCTGCAAATAGACTTCCTGGGATGATTCTTCAGACTTCGCAGCGGATTGTTGCGCGCTGCCATCGCGGCTTACAGGCACGGGCGACACGCTTGGCGGCGAGGGAATTGAGTTCGACGACAAAGGACTGGCGTAGCGAGTGATTCCTGAGCTGCTGTCTCCTGTTCCGTGATCGTGCCTATTAGCATCTGGGGTTGTCAGCAGCGAGTTCAGCGAGCTGTATTGTTGTAATTGCGACGACGCGTATTGGTAGTTGTTTCGCGATGACCTTTGTTGGGTGGGATGGCTCATATAAGTCATGCTCGATAACTTGGATCAGCGTTTCTAAAACCTCTGTTACCAATGCCGACAGCTGAAACTAGGAAAAATTTGGTAACGACGAGCGATGCAAGATATGAGACTTCTGACGAAGTGTTCTATATTTGCAATCGACAAGGGCAGCTTCAGGTGAGGAAGGTGTTAGCATTTTATGCCCCGTTGAAACCGCATACTAACTTTAATTATCAAGGTCACAGTCATATACATATATATAATTAAACACTTGCCTATAAGCTGCTGCTTTAACATTCGACGCTGTATCACAACAGCACAGACCCTGAAACTAACACCGTTGATGTTTCAGTTTAATAAACGTTTGAAGAGGCGCGAACGCAGGTTTTGTGTCTACGCATTTCCACATTTATATGCGTATGCATACGCGGGCCGGGCGCTCTCGCACGCACCGTGAACGCTCAAAACAATAAGCCTTGTAGCCTGGAAGTCAAGAAGACACCAAATAAGAAGACACCCAATAAGCGATATCGGTATATATGCGGTATCACATTCTATATCTAGTCATGGACTCAACGAGCCCGCGTATATTAAAACGGGTGTGGTATATGAAGCGGCACCTCTGCCTCGCCCTCTTCAATGAGCGTGGCTGACCATATACAAAAAAGCTCAAGGCGAGCAGGAAAACACTGGCAATTTGAATTCAGACCTGCGATGCTTAATTGGGCGACAGCTGATTCTTTCCGCGCATAAGCTTCTTATAACTCCCAGGGTAAGGCCGCATTTAGGGTAGCGTGCATGAATGTATCAGGAAACCGCAGCTGATATCTGTGCGTTAACCCGCCTCCTGCCTGTGCATTATTTGTGTGCATGATATAATAAGCCAGTTCCTCGATGCGGGTTGCAGAATTTCGTGGTTGCATATTTGCTCTCAGTATAGTAATACGAGCGGATCAGGGCGGAGGGGCGCCGGAATGCAACTGTTTCATAAACAACGAAGCCGTCTAAAGTCGAACGGAAGGGCGGGAGCATTGACAAGAGGTTCGTGAAGGTCGAGCCAACAACAAGTAAACGTCAGAGTGACAAGATGATCAGAAGTGCAGTGAAAGTTCAGTAGCGTTCGACAACGGTCAGCAGCAACTCGAGTGTATCTATGTAAGACGACTATTTCTAGTTCAGAAGCTGCTTCTCTTAATAAATTTTGCGCTTCTTCTCGTCGATGCTGAGCTTTCCAGCGCCCAAGTTGACCAGCAGGATGAGACCGCCGACGATTGACAGGACCTGGAAGTACTCGTAGCGTTTGATGTCACGGTCGATGTTCCAGGAGTTCAAGGTCCAGTACGAGTTTGTGACGAAGTTTTGGATCATCAAGAGAAGAGCGAGGATGCTAGCCGAGATGCGGGCCTTGTAGCCCACGACGAGCAGCGCGCAGCTTGTGACGCTGAGGATGTTGAGCAGCACGGCGCCGAGGGTCCAGCGCGTTTGGATGAGGTGCGACACAAATAGCACGACTATGAGCACGCGGCCCGCAAGTATGAATGTCTGCGAGCGGTCCTGCGTGTCGATCTCGGGCAGGCCCGGGAATCTGCGGCGCTCGCGCACGAACACGTCGCTGACGACGAGCATGAGCCCGCCAATGAGGCTGACGCTGCGCGCAAAGAACTGCATGTCGAACATGCCGTACACGACGGCCTGGCTGAACAGGGCGCCGATCAGGAAGCCGACGCCGTAGACAAGGCGCTTTTTCGTGACGACAAAAAACGAGCCCACGAGCATCGAGCCGACATTAAACAGGAAAAACAGATGCGTGAGGAAGCGCGGCACGCCGCGGACCTGCGCAATGAACCGCACCTGCGCGCTCCAGTTGAACAGAATGCGACACGTATCCTCCAAAAACGTGATGACAACGAGGAAGCGGCCAATGAGCGGCAGGTACGGCTTGATGGGGGCACCGACCTCGCTCAGCTTGTTGTCGGCCACGTTCGCGTACTCGTGAATGCGGTTCAGCAGGCTCGAGTTCACGACGCGGCTGCCGCTGCTCGACGCGCCGCCAAACCCGTTGCTGCGCTGCGCCACAGGAATCTCGTAGTTCGCGGATCTCCGAGACGCCATTCTATGCTAGTTCTCCTATGCCTGCCCCGAGGAAGCTCGTAAAGTTCCCGCGCGCAAGTTGTCGGGCTCTGGTTGAGTTGGTATGCGTTCCGTGGGGGCGGGGGTTTGGCTTGCGACGTACTGCATATTCCACCGCGTCCCGGGCATGTGATCGACCGGGCCGGCCATGGCAGGACAGAGGCCACCCAGGATCCGGCTCGAAAATTAGGCAAAGTGCGGAGCATACAGAGATGACTGCTTTTGGAGCCTGTGCTAAGCTGCGCAGGGGTTGTGCAGTGTTGTGTAGGCCCAGATCGGCAACCAGTGCTTGGGTATGACTATTGGTTGGGTGTGTATGGCTGGGGAGTGTAGATGTGGTGTAGGTGTGTACGGCTGGGGAGTGTAGGTGTGGTGTAGGTGTGGCATACTAGCGACAAGTGTGGATTAGTGCAATTTACGGGCGCGATCTAGGTTTTCTACAGGTGTAGTGTGGGCTATCTACGGGACTATAGGCGGTTTGAGGTCTACATGCCAGCGTGAGGTGTGGGGGAACGTGCATGGGTTGGCTGCACTGACTGGACGAACCTTACTCAAGCACGAGCAGGACCGTCTCCCGGTTAGCAGCACGGCCCGCGTAAAGTGGCTGGAACCAGTACTGAACCCACCAGTACTGAACCCACGCAATACTGGCTCTATTACACATAGGCCAATCGCGACTGACATATTAGCCATAGCACCATGCCTTGAACCCAACCACGGTGCTATCATGTAATATGCTAACCATATTATCCCAACAGTGCTATAATGCAGTAACTACTACTAACCATATTATCCCAGTTACATTGTATATTATCCTACCGCGCGACTCACCATATTATCCCAACCATAGTACATATTACATAGCAACAGCGCTATACTACAGAGCGCAATCTAGCCAAGTACAACTAATGGAGCGCGCTGTCCCTGCTAATGCATAGTGACGACGAACCATATTACCCCGGCTGCATTGCTATATAATGCTAACTACGACTAACCATACTATCCCAGCTACATTACTATATGCATAGTGCTAACTACGACGAACCATACTAGCTGCATTGCTATATAATCCTATTGCGACAGACCATTGACCTCATATTAACCCAACCATACATAATGCATAGCACGACCAGCGCTACAGCGATATAGCCAAATACAAATAATGGAGTGCGTTCCTGCTAATCATACTCCATTGTTGCAAACAGAGCACAGTACTGTACGCTGGCACACAGCCCTACAACAGATCTAATCAGAGCAGCTATTAGATACCTACGCCTTACAGCATTAAGCCGCCCTCCATTACCGACGGCCACGCTGCCGCCATGCAGATGGCCTTGAACGAACCGATCCTGTAATGCATTCGCTTAGCTATAGTATACGCTCGGCCATATCAACCCCACAGCCATAGCCAGGGCAGTCATGGCCAGGACAGCCGCGGCCAGTATTGGGCAGCCGCGGCCAGCATTGGATAGCCACGGCCAGGATTGGGTAGCCGGCCATTCTAACGGCGTGAATCTAAATTAAAGTACATTTCTACGACCATCGCGGCGCGTAGCTGCGCGGCCCCACGCATCTCTTATGTGTGGATTTCGTCTTATTCAGCAGCATGATCCACGAAGACGTTCCGGGCATTGTTATTGAGCCGGGCTCGAGAACAACGCGGCTCGGCGTGTCCGGCGACGTTGAGCCGACGTGCATTGTGCCCAGTGCCGTGATGCATGTCGACGGACACCACGAGTACGGCATTCCCGTGAGCGCCGAGGCGCCCGCCGGGGCGGAGGTCCTCATGCCTGTGGTCGACGGTGTTGTGCGCGACTTCGAGGCCGCGTCGGGCCTGTGGCGGCACCTTGCGACGACCAAGCTCGGGATCGAGTTTTCCGAGCAGCCGCTGACCGTCACCGAGGAGCCCTGGGTGCCTGCGGCCGCGCGGCACAAGATGCTCGAGACGGCGTTCGAGACGCTGGCCGTGCCGCTGTTCCAGCTCGTCAAGGCGCCGCTTGCCGCCACGTTCGAGTCCTCCGGCCCCAGCGCGCTCGTCGTGAGCGTCGGCTCGGCGGTCGCGTCGGCGACGCCGGTCGTGGACGGCGTCGTGCGCGAGAAGGCCGCGACGCACACGCGATTCGCGGGCGACTTCGTGGACGTGCACGCGCTCATGCAGCTCGAGCACGGCGCCGACGACATCGTGCCCCAGTACCAGGTGCGTGCGAAGCAGCACGGGCTTGCACAGAGCGTGGCCGCGCGCCACGAGCTGCCGAAGTACGGCCTGAAGCCGCGCGGCACGAACAGCTACCACGCATACCAGCTGAGCCGCGTGCTCGACGATTTCAAGCGCGTGTGCTGTGCGGCGAGCCCCGTTCCGCTGCGCGGGCCCGAGATCAAGGGCACGCGCGTCTACGAGTTCCCCACGGGCTTCAACCTGCTTGTGGGGCCCGAGCGCCTTGTGTCGGTTGAGCCGCTGTTCCAGCCCACAATGAGCGTGCTCCCGGACGGCTCGCAGCCCGGCATCAACAGCCTGGGGCTGAGCGAGGCCGTGTACCAAACTTTGCAGAAGGTCGACGCGCCGCCCGAGGTCGTGATGAGCCTCGTCTCGAACATCGTGCTGCACGGCGGCACGGCCCAGATCCCGGGCATTGCGCAGCGGCTCGTGGGCGACCTCACGACAATGATGCCGAACTTCGCGCCGCGCGTTCTGCAGCGCCCAGGGCACCCCGTCTGGACCGGCGCCAGCGTTCTCGCGTCGCTGAACGAGTTCGACGAGTCGACCTGGATCACAAAACAGCAGTACGAGGAACTCGGACCGCAGCACCTGCTCGAGAAGGAGTAGCATGTAATATAATGGCGTTCGACCGACACGCGAGCCTATGGCAACATAGCTAATTTACACGACTTAACAGCACAATAAATAAACTCACTGTATACTAATATGGCCCGAAAAGATCGGCTCTGCTGTGTGGTCTAAGCAGATCGGTCTTGCGGAGTCCTAGGCCGTTCCAGCCTTTGTTGTGGTATGTCGGTCGAGCTGCTATCGCGAGTCGTCGTCACGGTATGCGAAGTGTTAATGGTCCTGCTCGAGAATTGAGCCCGTGGACAGACTGATGGATGCTCGAGCATTGAGCCTTCAGTGCCGCGAGTCGTCGTCACGGTATGCGAAGATATTAATGGTCCATTGAGCCTGTGGACAGATTGATGGACCCTCTCGAGCGTTGAGACTTCAGCGTCCTGAACATATTGATGCTCGAGCATTGAGCCTTCAGTGTCCTAAACATATTGATGCTCCAGCATCGAGCCTTATCGTCACGGTAACAACAGATCGACGGATATCGAGCATTGGACTTGCAGCAGTTATGTACAAGGCAAGCGCCGCCAGCAGCGCTATAGAGCCTCCGAGCACAGCGGACACTTCCCAGGCTCTATGCCCCGGCTGCTGAAGTACGCTGAGTAGCACCGCTCGTGCAGCCGTGCCTCGCAGTTGCCGTTTGTGCAGAGGCGGCCCTTGAGCAGCCACGTCTCACACCCGAGACACCGCAGCAGAGTGCGTCCGCCATACTCTGCCGCAAGGTACGGCTCGAGTTCGTAAAGAAGGCGTGTGCTAATGAAGATGCGCGAGTCCTCGGTGAGTTCTGGCGCGGCTGCGGGTTGCGTGCTCTGCTCGCCCGAGGCACTGGGCGCGCTTGAAGCTGGAGTAGCGCTGCGCGACTCCGAGGAGCCTGGGGTCAAGGAGAAGTCCGGGACCGCGGAGGAGTCCGGTACCGCAGAGGAGTCTGGGATCGCGGAGGAGCCCGCGGTCGACGCAGGACCCGCGCTTGAGCTGCGCGAGCCCGGCGTCTGCAGAATGACGATCCGGTTCTCGGCAAGCAGCGACGCAGCGATCTCGCGCTTGGCGGGGAATTGCGACGCAGGAAGCGCGCTGAAGAGCACGCCCGTGCACCGGCTCGTCGCAAACATGCGTGCGAGCATGTCCTTCAATTGCACGGCCTGGACGGGGGCCATCACGACGCGGTTCAGAAACTCCGGCAGGGGCTCGCGGCTGACGACGGCGTAGTGCGTAGCGCCATCGTCGAAGTCGTCGCGCACGGCCACGAAGCTCATGCCGAGCGCGCCAAATACGCTGTTCGCTTCGTGCTGGATGGCGGTCAGCGAGCGCTGCGAGCCCTGCGGCAGGCGCCGGTTGACGTCTCTGATGCGGCTCTCGAGCTCGGTCTCGGAAATGTAGCCCGCGGCCAGCAGCAGCTGCAGAAACACGGCCTCGGGCGCCGGCTCGTCCATCTCCGGGATACCCTCAAGCGCTCAGTTAGGTTCGCGCCTATTTAAAGGTGCCTGTGTCCTCTAATTAGAGGAGTCTAATTAAAGCGTGCCTGAGTTGAGGCGCGCCCACCCGGACGCTTACTCAGAAGCAGCGCGTGCATGACTCAGCCAGGCTCAGCGGTGGCGGGCCGTGCTGACTACGGCGAAAAGGCCAACTGGGCTCAACAGACCAACTAGCACGGACACCAGCCAGAGATCCGGGCCTAAACACAGATGTCGAGCGCAGAGCCGTACGACCCATACATTCCGTCGCACTCCGGTGCCGGCGCTGGCGGTGAGTCGCGCACGGCCGCGATTCAGGCGCAGATCGATGACACCGTCGGCATCATGCGCGAGAACATCAACAAGGTCGCTGCGCGCGGCCGCGGCCTCGACGACTTGCAGGACAAGACCGACAACCTCGCGGTGTCTGCCGCCGGGTTCCATTCGGGCGCAAACCGCGTCCGCAAGCAGATGTGGTGGAAGGACATGAAGATGCGCATGTGCCTCATCGCGCTCGTTATCATTGTCATTATTGTGGTTGTTGTTGTGCCCATAGCAACGCTCGTCAGATAGGCATGTTCATATGAGGTGGTGAGTGAGGGGCAGTTTGAGTGTGATCACTCTGACACGGGTTCATTGTGCATGGCTTCCGAAATGTCGCGTACCAATGCACTGATGCACGTTGTTGCATCGATCTAGCCTGCGATGCTATATGCCCGAGGTCGAGGATCAGCTTGGCCAGAAGGCCAACGACACGCATAGGCCGCTCCGACCACCCACAAGGTTATGGAGGTATTCGAAATGTAAGTCTGTATAAGCTTTGTACAGTTAGGTTGATGCTATTGATGTGCTATGTGTGTGCTGATGTGCTATTTGTGCTATTGATGTGATATTTGAATGCTATTTGTGTACTCTTTGAGTGCTGATATGCTATTTGAATACTATCTGTGTGGATTTATGTGATATTTGAGTGCTATGTGTGTGCTGATGTGCTGATGTACTAGCTGTGTTATTTATGTTCTATTTGAGTGCTATTTGATTATTTGAGAGCTATTTATGCGCTATTTGTGCTATTTGTATGCTACTGCTGTGCTCTTTGTGTACTGTCTATGTGCTATTTGTGTTATTTATGTGTTATTTATATGCTGATGTGTTAATTATGTGTTATTTATGTGCTATTTGTGTATTACTTGTGCTATTGGTGTGCTGATGTGCCGATGTATGCGGCTGATGCGCTATTTGTGTATTATTTGCGAGCTGTTGATGTGCTATTTGTGCTATTTATGCGCTATTTATGCTCTTCAAGTGCTTATATGCTATTTGTGCTATTTATGCGCTATTTATATGCTCTTCGAGTGCTTATATGCTATTTGAATGCTATTTGAGTGCTATTTGAGTGCTATTTATGTGCAATTTGTGTGCTCTTTGTGTGCTCTTTGTGCCTTTCGTGTGCTCTTTGTGCCATTAAGGTGCTGTTGCTGCGCTATTTGGGCTATTTATGCGCTACCCGTATGCTCTTTGGAGCTGATGTGCTATTGATGGCATTGACAAATTGGGTCGCTCCTAGGCGAGGCTATTTACTTGGCTAAACTGATAGTTGCCCTGTTTAGTACGGCAGGGGGAACGACGAGGCCCACTTCGAGACCTCCTCGCGCAGGCTCGCGAGCTGGCCGTCCTTGTCGGCCGTGGCCGCCTGCTTGAAGTCCTTCAAGCGGTTCGCGTCCTTGGGCAGCGAGGCCTGGAGCTCCTTCGCGTAGTTCACGCAGCGGTCGATGTACTGCGCGATGCGGCCGAAGTCGTCCTCGCTGAGGCCGCGCGTCGTCATGGCCGGGGCGCCGATGCGCACGCCGCCCGGAACAAGGGCCGACGAGTCGCCGGGGATCGAGTTCTTGTTCAGCGCGATGTTGATGAGCTCGGCAACGTGCTCGACGCGCGCGCCGTCGACGCCCTTCTCCTTCTTCGTCGACACAAGCACCATGTGCGAGTCCGTGCCGTCGCTCACGAGCTTGAAGCCGAGCTTCTTGAACGCGTGCTCGAGCGCCTTCGCGTTCTTGATGACCTGCTCCTGGTACTCGCGGAACTGCGGCGTCGCGGCCTGCTTCAGGGCCACGGCCAGCGCCGTGATCGTGTGGTTGTGCGGGCCGCCCTGGTGGCCGGGGAACACGCTGAAGTTGATGCGCTGCTCGAGGTCGTACTCGGACGCCTTGCCCTTCGCGTCGACCTTCGTGCCCTTGCGGAAGAAGATCATGGCGCCGCGCGGGCCACGCAGAGACTTGTGCGTCGTCGTCGTCACAACGTCCGCATACTCGAACGGGCTCGGGATCACGCCCGCGGCAATCAGGCCGGAGATGTGCGCCATGTCGACAACGAGGTAGGCGCCGACCTTGTCGGCGATCTCGCGCATGCGCTTGTAGTCGATGAGACGGCAGTAGGCAGACGTGCCGGCCACGAGCACCTTCGGGCGGAACAGCTCCGCGTTCTCCTCGAGGCGGTCGTAGTCAATCAGACCGGTCTCGAGGTCCACGCGGTACGGCATCGTCTCGAAGTATGTGGAAACGGCGCTGATCTTCTTGCTCGGGATCTGGTAGCCGTGGCTCAGGTGGCCGCCGTGCGGCAGATCGAGGCCCATCAAACGGCCGTGGGGGGGCATCAGCGCCTGGTACACCTGCAGGTTCGCCGGCGATCCGCTCAGAGTCTGCACATTGACCCCCCACTTCTCGGAGTCGAGGTGGAACGCGGCCAGCGCCCGGTTCTGGCACAGCGTCTCAATGGCGTCGATGTGCTGGTTGCCGCCGTAGTAGCGCGCGCCGGGGTAGCCCTCCGAGTACTTGTTGCACATCGGCGTGCCCACGGCGTCGATGACGGCCTTCGACGTCAGGTTCTCGGACGCAATGAGCACAATCGACTCGCGCTGGCGCTTGATCTCGTTCTCGATGATCTGCTCGACCTCAGGGTCGTAGCTCTTGAGGTCGGAGTGCATGAGCTCCAAGTGCTCCTTGCTCAAAATGTAACTCATTGGATATTCTTACTGGATTCGTGGAATTGTGATAACGAATCTCATTCAGGAACCTGAAAAATTGTCTAGCCCAAGGCACGTGATACTACACTCAATCCCCAGAATCGCAGTGCACACGGCGTGTGCGCCGCGGGCGAGCGCCAAAATTGTTTCTTAGTGGTTGGCAGCAGTAAATGCAGACTACGGTGCGATTTCCGGCGGCTTCTGCTCTGGTCTGCCGGCTTGCCGCTCAATTAGAGGTTAGGGCGGATCCACGCGAGCCCAAATACACGCGGGCCCAAATAGGACGCATTCGTGGCCGCTCAGTACTGCTGAAAAGGGCCGACGGATGGCCAATTGGGCTTAATTTTTCCAATTGCGCACCAGATGCATATAAAATCGAAATCTCGTTCGGGCCGACGCTCCGTGCATAGTGGGATCACGCCCGGCCATGGTCAAAGTGTACATTCGGCTCAGACTCTTTCTTAACATTTACAACGATTCATTGCGTATGTACGCTACTTCACGTAGTTGCCGTGCACTCGATGCATTCTCCTGCTTTGTTTACACCTGCCATCCATGCGTTCACTGAACAGCCTTTGTTCAAGGACACACGTGACAGACTAGTATGGCTGATCCAGCGGACCTGGCCGCGCGGTTCAAGGCCGAGCCGTCTTTCGCGGAGTTCAAGGAGCTCGCAGCGCGTTTACAGGGTCTGCCGGGCTTCCGCGGCCCGCCAACGGCCCCGCTGCTGGAGGTCTACGCGTCGATCCTCGAAGCGCGAGTCGCCGTCGTTTTCAGCGGCTCCGCGGCCGCCGCAACGCTGCGCGATGTATTCAGTACACCCACGGGTCTTTCGTGCGTGACGTCACACCTCAACGTATGTGCGGCAGCAGAGATAGAGCCCTACTTGCGGCTCATTGAGGATGTGCTTGGCCAACCGTGTATTGTCCACTTGCTGCTTGAAGCGGCGCCGCGCGAGACAGCCGGCCTCATTTTCGGCTCGCGCTTGATGAATGTTGCTGCGTCAAAGATCGAGAAGTCGTGGATCGGCGACGCGCACGCCTATACGCGGTGGCTAGCCGGCCAGCTAGTCGCCTATCCGCCCACGGACGCCAATCTATTCGACCGCGCTGCGAAATTGGCGCCTTTAACGTTCGTCGCCGAGCTTCTTAAAACCCCACGCGCGTCGGCGCTGCTCTCCAGGTTCTTTGTACAGCTGCGGCCGGCCCAGCAGCGGTTCTTGCTTGTGCATGCGCTGATTCCGGCGCTCGCTGGCCGTGCACCGAGCCAGATCGGCCGAGTTCTTGCCGAAATAGGTACGGATCCGTTGCTATTAATTGATGTGTGCATCCATATGCCTGCGGGCACGCCGGTCGTGCGTGCGGCCGTCATTCTTGCTCGAGAACGCAGCGTTCTGCCCTCTGCCGTCGACAAGGTCGGGCAGGAGTGGGCAAACAAGGCCGTGATCGAGCGCGTGTCGCTGCTGCGCCAACAAGCCATGACCCAGTTCCTTATTGCGGCCGCAGCGTCGTTTGACGCGGCCACGGCACGACGCTTTGCCCACTCACCGGTGCTCACGGCGGGTGTGTCGAACCACCTCGAATCCACCTCGGCTGCCGTGCGTTCGCTAGGCACGCTTGTTGGCGAGGTGTTCGCGAAGCAGGCCGGCGCAAAGCTCGAGTTCGGCGTGAAGTACGAGGATGAGTGGTGGATCGGCGTTGATACCATGGACAAGGAGGTCGAGTTCGAGAGCGCGGTGCCAGACGCCCCGGCTGAGCACACAAAAGGCACAAACGACAGCGTTCCACATCTGCAATCGATCCTCGATCCACCTCCGGCTGCCCCGTCTGCTGCCGACTCGGATGACGACTCGGACGACGAGTCCGATGAGGAAACGGCACCTGCGTTCTACATCAAGGACCTTCTTGTCTACTTGCGGAGCGATAAGTGGAACGAGGTGCAGTGGGCGCTCAGCAACGGCGCCGAGCTCGTGGCCCGCAAGGCGAAATTCGGCACAGAAGTCTCGCACTACGCCGAGGAGCTGCTGTACTCGGCGTGTGCGCTCACTGACAAGTACTCGACAACGAACTTCGGCGAGCTGAGGCAGTCTGTGCTGAATTCTGTCCTCGAGGCCGACCCGAACTCGGCGCCTGTTGCCGTGCGTCTGTTCGCCACGGGCGACTGGTCGCTTGCGCAGCGCCAGAGCCTGCTTGCCGCGCTCGTCCACGCCGCACACGCACTTGCGCACGGCGGCCACCAAATAGCACACGAGCAGCTGCCCGCGGCGCTGCACAACATGTTCATCGGCCCTGGAGACGCGGCCGCACTGCCGAGCAGCGGGAAGTCTGTAGAGAACGGCGTAACAAACGATACGTTGGCTCTACGAGACACGGCACGGAAGGGCGTGTCGCGCGCCTCGGCACCGAAAAACCTGTTTTCGGAGGTGAGCTCGCGGTTCTTCTACCCGCTGCTCGCGGCACAGCCGCCGCTCCGTGCGTCGTCGTATGATGCCCTTGTGTATGCTCAATGGCTGCGCGCGCTCGGCGTGATTGCTGTTGAAGCGTACCCGAGCAGACACACGCCCGACATGGTGGACGAGCTGTGGCCGCTGTTGAAGGCGCTGGCCGTCGCTCAGACAGGAGGCCACAGCGAGACGGTTGTTCAAGAGGCCATGTACTCGTGCCTCGCGCTTGTTGTCGATGTTGGAGCAGGCATAATTGCGCAGCGCCATGCTGCTGATGTGGGACCTGTGCTCGATGCGCTGGCTGCAGGCATCAGTGCGCAGCCGAGTGCCAAGACGCAGGAGCTGGGCCGCGTTGCGCTTATGTCGCTCGCCGGCGTTGCGAAGGAAATCGAGAACCGGTTTGTGACGGGTCAGTAGTGCAAGCACGAGAGTTCGCGCAAGGCCGAGCCATACCAGCAACAGGGCCTGAAACCGAACAAGCGCAAACTGCACAAGGAACACACTCGAGAACGCAACATTGCGAATGCGTTCCTGGATCGGGAAACCGCCAGGTGTTGGGCGTGCAGTATCGAGGCGTAAGGCGTGCGGTATTGAGGCGTGAGGCATGCGGTATTGAGGCGTAAGGCGTGCGGTATTGAGGCGTGAGGCATGCAGCATTGAGGCTTCCGGCGTGCAAGACAGCAGTATTAATGCACTGGATCGGGAAACTGCCAGGTTCGGGGCGTGTGGTATTGAGGCGTAAGGCATATCTATATGGGCATATTTCGGTTCGTCATTGCTTGGCGTAAATCATCATGTACATAACTCTATTCGTACAAATAGAATGTTCTATAGTGTCGCAAACAAGCTCACTTCGAGTTCTTCTTGTCCCATTCGTCCGGACTGTATGTGCGCTGGGTGAACGCATGCACGGCCGCGATCTCGTCTTTTAGCGTGCCGTTCACGAGTTTGTGGCGCATGAGCTTGTTTTTGCCCTGGAACTTTGGGCTCACAACAACAACCTCGAAGGCCTGGCCGCAGCCGCCGCTCGTGTCGCTGACCTCGACGTGCGTGGCCTCGAGATCGGCTCGCAGCCGTCGCTCAAACTCCTGCGCAGTGGGCATCCCGCTAGAATTTCGAGCCTCAAACTCGAAATCCCTCCTGACCACCGCTGAGTCAGCGCCCGTGCCACAAAACCACGGGCCCCATACCTAAGGCCTGTATCCTAGGCCCATACCTAAGGCCCATACCTAAGGCCCATACCTAAGACCCATACCTAAGGTCCACACTTAAGGCAGTAAGCAGTGGGAGTCGGTTCCGCAGATGAGCAAAGCACGCGCTAAGATTGTTGTCGACGCGCTGCAGCGGCTGTACCCGAAGGAGCTCGCGGACAGCAAGTGGGACAACACGGGGCTTCTTGTGGACGCGCTGGACGTGCCGAGCCAGGACACTTCCGAGAAGCAGGAGGCGCAGGAGCCGAAGGTCCTGCTCACCATTGACCTGACCACAAGCGTTTGCGAGGAGGCGCTGCAGCAGAAGAGCGACCTTGTGGTTGCGTACCACCCGTTTATCTTTGGCGGGATCAAGTCGATCAGCAGCTCGAACTCGCAGCACCGGTCCCTTATTCGGCTGCTGCAGGCCGGGATCAGCGTGTACTCGCCGCACACGGCGATCGACGCGAGCACGCACGGCGTGAATGACTGGCTCGTGCACTGCGTGACGGCGCACGGCACAAACGAGGCGTCGAAGGTGACTGCGCAGCCGATCTCGCCGGCCGTGGCGGGCCAGCCGCACGCGGGCTACGGCCGGATCGTGACGCTGAAGAAGCCCGTGCCGCTGGAGCAGCTCGTGACGATAATCAAGGGCCACTTGTGGCTGTCGACCGTGCAGCTCGTGCAGTCGCCGCGCCATGCCACGGAGCCGATCTCGACGATCGCGATCTGCGCGGGCTCGGGAGGGTCCGTGCTGCGCGGCACGAAGGCCGATCTGTGGTTCACGGGCGAGCTCGGCCACCACGAGATGCTGCACCTCAAGGAGAACGGCACGAGCGCCATTGTGTGCGGCCACTCGAACACCGAGCGCGGGTTCCTGCCGATTCTGCGGGGCCAGCTCAGCAACGAGCTCAAGGCGCACGGCCAGAGCGCCATAATGAACCTTGCAGAAACTGACGTTGACCCCATCCGGTACGCCTGAGCCCGCACTTGAGGCTGGCACTGCTACAGTTAACGAAAGCGCCCGAAAGCCCACGAAAGCTCACGAAACGTGCTAACACACGGGAAGCTTCAGCACACGAGAAGCTCTGGCACACGGGAAGCTGTGGCACACGGAAAGCTCTAGCACACGGGAAGCTCTAGCACACTAGAAGCTTCAGTACATGGGAAGCGCTAACACACGCAGCAGCCGAATCGTGCAACTGTAGGTCACAGGGAAGCTCTAGCACACGAGAAGCACACGAGAAGCTCTAGCACGAGCAGCGCTAACACACGCAGCAGCTGAATCGTGCACTTTGTAGACCTAGGAAACCGTGTGCACTTGCCATGCGGTTAGTTTTACTAGCTAATTATGTATCTGGGCAGCTGCCGGACGTTCATTGAGCTCGCGACCATCTACAGCCTCACACCCTCAATTGGCTCCTCTCAAGATGGTCGCTCGCTGCACAGTTCCTCCAGGATAGCGTATGCCTGGTGGTAGTATGCCTGGTAGTAGTATGCCTGGTGGTAGCCTGGTGATACGCCTGGTGATCTGCCTGGCGAGAGCGTATGAACGGCGCCGATCCTGTCCCTGTATTAGCACCTCGGCATGTTGACCAATAACGGTGGCCAGGCCATGCCGGCGTGCAATTAGTCGTCCTGCGCGAGATAGGTGGCCACGGCCTCGAGCTCGGCCACGGCCTTTTTGTCCACGCCCGCAAAGCCTGCGATCCACGCCGCAAGCTGCTTGATGTTCTCTTTGCCCTCAACAATGTACAGTTCAGGCTCGGGCAAGGCCTCGGGACGGTTGATTTTTAGTTTTGGGTACCGCCGTTTCGGCTGACGCTTCTTCGCGTCTGCAAGCTCCACGGCCGCCTCCTTTATGTCCACTGTATTCGGTGCGTCTCCATGAGCCTGAGCCGGGGCCTGTGCCGGCTCGTGCGGGCCTTGCGGCGACGACTGCGCGTCGGACGCGGGCTGCTGCGGAGACGGCGGCTGCGTGTCCTGCTTCTCCTTGCGGAGCCGGCGCCGTTCCTCGTTTTTCTCGGCTACCATGAGGTCGCGGCTGCGCAGCACCGCCGAGACGTCCGAGCTCAGCTTCTGGTACCACGCCGCGAGCTCGGTGGGCCGGTTGCGCATCTCGCAAACGACCCAGGACCCCCACGCGGCCTGCGCGGCAGACTTGTACTGCAGCGACCAGTACATATTACCATGGGGGTCTTGGGCGACGGGGGCGGTGCGCATGTTGAATTTGTGGGTTTTTGTGAACAGCTGCTGCTGGGCGCGCCAGACCTTGTTTGCCGCGGAGCGCTGGGCGGCGCTGACCTTTTCTGCGTAGACCTCCTTGTCCACGGCCTTGAGCTTCGCGAGCTTCTGCTCTGTTTCCTTGAGCTTCGCACCAATGTTCTTGATCTCGTCCTGCGCATCCTTCTCGACCCACTTAAGCTGCTCGACGTCGCTCATGACGGTTATCCTGATCGTCTCCGTGCCCGTGCAGATGACCAGCAGGCGTCGGAGCAGGTCCAGCTGCTCCTCCTCGGTCGTCGGCACCTCGCGGGGCGCGTGCGCGTCGAGCTGCTCCACGAACTCGAGCAACCAGTCCCAGATCCGCGGGCTCGTGGCCTCGAGCACCTCGATCTCGGCGAGGTACGTGCGCACGTCCTTGAGCAGCGGCTTCGCGTCGTTCGCAATGAGCTTGAGCAGCGCCACGATCACGGCCTTGAACTGC
Source organism: Starmerella powellii (assembly GCA_030568915.1). Taxonomy (NCBI): domain Eukaryota; kingdom Fungi; phylum Ascomycota; class Dipodascomycetes; order Dipodascales; family Trichomonascaceae; genus Starmerella; species Starmerella powellii. The sequence continues at coordinate 103,071 of JAJMJE010000006.1, read as the reverse complement.
TCGGGCGTCCACGGCTCGAGCGGGTCGTTCAGGCCCGCCGTCAGCCGCGCCGGCAGCCGGCACAGCTTGTCGAACCGGTACAGAAACTCGCGCAGGTTCGCCCGCAGCCAGAACACGGGCAGCGCCGTGTCGCCGAGCCGCACCGGCGCAAACGTCGGCGGCACCGCGGGATTGAAGTACCGCAGCTTCACGATGCGCCGCGGAGCGCGTTTCGACACGCGATCGGAGCTGTCCTTCCCGGCCTGCGGCCGCGGCGCGATCTTCGCATCGGGGCCGCGCAAGCCGTCCTTCTTCGCCGCGCTGCGTTTTGTGGCAGCCGCCTTCTTCGCCGCGACGCTGCGCGCCTTCGCCCGCGCCTCCTCGACGGCCGCACGCTCCTCCCGCACGCGTCGCGTCTCCTCGGCCTTCAGCGCCTGGTTGCGCATGCGCTCGGACCGCCGCTGCGAGAACCGGCTCGCCGTCCCCGGAGAGCCCGCCGCCCCGGTCTCGGCGCCCGGGCCGAGCCTCAGTTTGAGTTTTTGTGCGTTCGCGTCGGGAGTGCCAGACTCCGCCGTCGCGTCCGCCGTCGCGTCTGCCGCCGCGTCTGCGGGCCCTGGAGGGGGCCCTGAAGCGGGCCCTGCCTCGCCACTGCCGGGCTCAGACTTGACTGTACTGTTTTGGGTCGTGGGCGGTCCGTTTGCAGCGCTGTCTGAGCCCGCGGGCGCCGCAGCGTCGCCCGGGCTGGCGGGCCCCGCCGCACGAGCAGAGCTCGAGGGATCCGCGTCCGCGCTGGCCACAGGAGACGCGGTTTCAGCTTTTGCAGGTTCGCTCGAGTCGCCCATCAGTGTCGGCTCGCTTCTGCGTGCTGTTTGGGGTTGTAGGGTGGAAGGAAGATTATGGAAGAGCCCTGACAAACAGGCCCACCCGGATGCGGGCGTGGCGCGCCTTGCAGTGCGGCTCGTTGCATTTTGAGGGCCGCGTTGCCGGGGAACAGAACGCTGGCGGTCGGTGGCGGGGCTCGGCACCGCCCGGCTCGCGGAACAGCGGTCCGGCGTCGGATTTGGGGCACATAGGCTTGAGACGCGCGCATTCGTCGGCGTCCACAGCGTGTGAGGCATGCGACGGCAATGGTGGGCAATTTGTGGATTGCCGGCGCTCACGCTTAGCTTGTCCGTGTTGGCTTCACGTAGATCAGCCGGTCAATAACCAACCCATAGCGAATAGTAAGAGAAGACGCAGACGCACTCGGCTATTTAAAATTTACGCTAATACTGATACGATATGTGATGAGGCTCGGTACTGGCGGCGCGAAGGCCGGCAATGGCGGGCACATTGCGGGCCCGAGGCAGTCACAATTGCTGTCCCGAGGCAGTCAATGGCTGGCCCAAGGCAGCCACAGGCAGTCACAGACAGGTACTATGGGATATCAAGGGCCGTGAAAAATTACGCTAAGTGCGTTACAGCGAGCCGTACATATCTATATATGTATCTGTATATGTATCTATTTATGTGACAAGGCTTGGTACTGGCGGGCATATGGCGGGCCCGAGGCAGTATATGGCGGGCCCAAGGCAGTCAATGGCGGGCACAATGGCTGGCCCAAGGCAGTCAAAGGCGGGCCCAAGGCAGTCACAGGCCTTACGCGATATGGGCTGTGAAAAATTACGCTATGTGCGAAAAACCGTCCGACAAACAGAAAACCAAACACACCCGCGAGACGCGCAATTGGCCTGCCGTATCGTTGCATCGCGCGTTCCCTATAAGGCCGCCAGATCGGCCCTTGCCCTGTCGCCACATGGTGCAGTCGATAGCGGACTCGAAGGAGGCCGAGAAGGCCGTGAGCAGCAAGCCGCTGGTGATGGTGAAGTTCAGCGCGACGTGGTGCGGGCCCTGCAAGGCCGTGGCGCCCCTGGTCGACCGCCTGGAGCCGCAGTTCCCGAAGGTGTTCATGTGCGACGTGGACATCGAGCAGTGCGGCGAGTTCGCGGCGCAGTACACGGTCAGCGCCGTGCCGACGTTCGTATTTTTCAGCGGCGGCTCCGAGGTCGACCGCGTGCGCGGCGGAGACGTGGCGAAGGTCACGGCCGCGCTCCACAGCCTGTCTGCCCAGGGTGCGTCATTCGGCAAGGGCCAGCGCGTTGGCGGAGCGTCGACGGGCGCGGCGCCCTCTCTCGATAAGGTCCGCGAGGCTCGCGCTCGCGCGTTCCTGGAAAAACCGAAGGCCGAGCCAGAGGTGAGCGAGGTGCGGCCCAAACGCACGCCCGTCCGAGCAACAACGCTGCCAGCCCCATCGTTCTCGGGGATCGTGCCGACGTTCATCAAGTACGTGAAGCTGTACTTCGCAACGCTGTTCTCGTTCGACGCGCGTGCCCGCGCAGCAAGCATGTCCAGCTCGGCTTAAGCAGCCAGCAGCGGGTGCGACCGCCTCGATCCGCCTTGAAAAACGCCTGGAACCTCGAGGTGAACCGCGCTGTGAGCCCCGTGGCGCATTGCAACAGTATCTGTGTCGTAGTTGTCATTTATTTATATATCAGCGAGCCCGTGCCAGGTTCGAATTTCGTACGGTCATAAGCGAACTCAATGCCGCATTCGGACAATCCAATTCGCACATCCGCGCGATCTGCCTCGAATTGCCTTTGATAGACGCCGAACGCGCCCTCGTTTACATATAAAGGCGACCACATCACAGCCCTTCTACTCCTCCACCCTTCTGCTTCTGCACTTATTCGAGTCCACTGTCGGCTTACGTGAGTATGCACCGGGCGAAGCGCCAGCGGCCGTCGAGTCCACAGAGCTCAGCTGAGTCCAACGGCTCTGCGGCTGTGGAGGCTGTGGGTGGACCACGCGGTACGGCACTCGACAAAGCTGACGGGTCGGTACATGAGACTGCGCGCGAGGCCGGAGACACAGCCCACACTACGGACTATGGCACGGCCGATGCGGGCACAGACACGAACGACAATGGCGCGGCCGACACCAGGACCAGCCGCGTGAACGGCACGGCCGAGCCGAGGAAAGCAACGCACGAAACCGAGCGTGGTTTCGAGGCCGACGGCATGGCACACGGCATGGCCAATGGCAACGGCCAGGCCGAGGCCGAGGCCGGCACAATCGCATCCAAAGAAGCAGTGCACGAACGTGAGTCTGGTTTCGAGGTCTCTGCGGATCTGAGGGTGCTCGTTGTTGGTGCTGGCGGGCTCGGCTGCGAGATCCTGAAGAACCTTGTGAGCAGCGGGTTCATGAACGTGGACGTCATTGACATGGACGTTGTCGAGCTCTCGAACCTGAACCGCCAGTTTTTGTTCACTGAGGCGAGCATTGGCCGGCCCAAGGCCGAGATCGCGGCAGAGCGCGCCTCCTTGTTTGCGCCCAAGGCGCGGATCACGGCACACGTGCGTCGCATCGAGGACATGCCGGACTCCTTCTACACGCAGTTCCATTTTGTTGTGAGCGGGCTCGACAGCGTGCGGGCGCGGCGCTGGCTGAACGCGAAGCTCGTGGACCTGTGTCTTAGCGACCCGTCGCCGTCCGGGCTGCGGCCGCTTATCGACGGCGGCAGCGAGGGCTTTCGCGGGCAGGCGCGCGTGATTCTGCCGGGGATCACGGCCTGCTACGAGTGCACGCTCGCGCTGCTGCTCTCGGGCACGGCCGCTTCGTACCCGCTGTGCACGCTGGCCTCGACGCCGAGGCTACCCGAGCACTGCATCGAGTGGGCGAAGCTCGTGCGCTGGCCGCAGCACTTCGACCGCGAGCCAGACTTCGACAGTATCGAGGACGTGCAGTGGCTTTGTGACGTGGCGCATGCGCGCGCAGCGGAGTTCGACATCGCCGGCGTCTCGCTTGAACTCACGTTCGGCGTGCTGAAGCGCATTGTGCCGGCCGTGGCCACGACAAACGCCGTGGTGGCTGCGTCGTGCTGCATCGAGGCGCTGAAGCTCGCCACGGGGCGCGATCTGCTCGACAACTACTTCATGTACGCGGGCGACGCGGGGGTCTTCAGCTCGGTGCTGGCGCTCGAGCGGCGCCGCGACTGTCCTGTGTGCGGATCCATGGCCGGGAGCCTGACCGTGAGCCCGCACACCTTGCTCGAGCGCGTGCTTTCGCAACTGCAGGCCCAGCTGCACTGCACGTCGCAGCTGCCGTCGATCTCCACGGCTTTGGGGAAGCCGCTGTACATGGCGAACCCGCCGAGCTTGCGGGCCCAGCTCGAGCCGAATCTGCGTGCGGCGGTTTCTTCGTTGCTAAATTCGGGCGACGAAGTCGCCGTGACGCACGCGGACCTTGCCTTCCCCGTGCGCATTTCCATCCTGTTTGCTTGAACAGCGACTTATTTATCTGAACATAGCATCTTAGCATTACATAGAAGGCCGCAAGCAGCGCCCGCTGGGCCCGTTGGCACATAGTAGCGTTGAAGCGCCGCACACAGCGGCGTTAGAATGGGCTTATAAGGGTTGCGTACACGGGTTGCATATAAGGACCGCATGCAAGGGCCCATGCAAGGCCCTGCAGGGGCGATCTGCAAGGGCCACCAGGGCCACTCCAGGCCTACGACGGCCACACAAGCGGGCTGCCGGACCATATTCGAATCAAGCAACCAAAGAGTCCCCGGTTATGACGCTCGTGGACGCAACAACGACATTACGCGTCGGCCCGTGGCCGCAGGCCGCCTTGATCGCCGCGGCCTCCGCGTACGTGACACCGCCAACAACAACCACAAGTGCAGTAGGAGCGCCGCTCCCGCTGTGTTCGGGGCCGTTGCGCAGCAGCGTCCGGCGCAGCTTCGACTCGCGCGCCGCCTCGGTGTCCTTCGGCACGAGCTGCTCTTCGCTGAACTCGGGCTCGAGCGGCGTTTTCGCGAGCGGGATGAGCCCAAGCGCCATTTGGGCTATGCGTGCAGTGAGGGGCACGGCCCCCGCGTACGCAACGGCCTCGGCGGCGCCCTCCACGGGGTACAGCCGGTACGCTTTATTCGACGCGTACCACGAGTACGTCTGCGGGCCCTCGGTCTCCGCGGCCGATCCGGCGAGCGCCGCGAGGCTCGCGAAGGGCACGGCGCTGAAAGCGGAGCCGCGGGGCGAGAATATGAGGCCCCTGTCGGTGAGCCGCCGGATCGTCGCGAGGTGCTCGTAGCCGTATGTTTTGAGAATGTCGCCGTTCAGCAGGCTGTGCAGCACGTTCTCCTTCAGCCCGCCGCGCACGAGGCAGAGCAGGCACAGCAGCCTCAGGACCGCGGGCAGCGGGGCGGCCTGGAACACGAGGTCCTGGATGCGGGCCACGGCCTGCGTGTTCGTCAGGCGGTTCTCCAGGATCTGCGTCTGCAGATCGTAGGCGTCGCGGCGCACCGACCGCTCCAGGTCCTTCATGGCCAGCGTCGCGAGCTCCGTGTGCGTGTCGACGAGCCGCTGCGTCGCCTGCAGGGACCCGAGCTTCGACACGATGCTGCGCATGGCGCCGATCGACGGCGTCTCGCCCGAGGCGTGCGCGTTCCGGTACTCGTTCTGTAGATCAATGGCCGTCGTGTGCAGCTGCGAGCACGCATCAGGGAACGCGAGCGGCGCCAGCGACGAGAAAATGGGGTCCGAGCCCAAAACGGTCTTCGGGCCCGACTGCGTCGATCCGCCGGCCGTCAGCTTCACGGTCTCGGCCAGCACGCCCGCGTACGTTGTCTGGCTGAGCATTGGCGTGACGAGGTCGAGGTCGCGGTCGATGAGCACGACGTGCTCTATTTCGGTGCCGATGAACGTCTGGCTGGCGTAGCCGAACCTGTGCTCGGCGAACTGCACCGGCGTCGACTCCAGCGACGCTGGCGCCCTCTGCTGCTCCTTCACAGCATGCTCGGCTCGGCGCTGCGCGAGAATTGAGGCGACGCGTTTCGCGGTGGGGCCAACGGCGGTGACTTTGCCCACGGCGCTCGACGCCTCGGCCTGCAGCGCGTCGAGGGCCCACGCGAGCGGCCACACGCCCTGTGCGGGGTCCAGCACGGAGTCGCCGTCAAACAGGTTCAAAATAGAGTGGTCCACGGTATCTGGAACGAGCGCCGTGGGCCAGGCCTCGAGCACGACGTCGCCGAGCACGCCGAACTGGGTCAGCAGGAGCGTTGCGGATCGCGGCACTTCGGGGGCCACGACGATCGTCGCCTCGCCTTGCTGGGCCTTGACGGCCTTCGCGACGGCGGCCAGGGCCGCGGGCCCCGCGCGCGTCACGTACACGGCGGATCCGGCGCGCGGCACGGCGGCCGCCACGTCGAGCGGCACGATCGAGCGCACGCCGTGCTGCGTGAGCTTGCTGTAGGGGGCCACCGCGCCCAGAAACGGCAGCAGCGCCGCTTCAACGTACAACGTGAACTCGGAAGCGCGCACACGGTCGAGAATCGCTACGAGCGAGTCCAGCTCGCCGTGGCCGTCCATGGAGTACCCTCGCCCACGACGCCCGCTTAAGAATGGCGGCCAACGGCGAGGTAGTCGATTGACGCACGCGAATAAGTGAATGTGAACGGTTCGGGGAAGGAAAGCAGGGAATGTTAGCTCAATTGATCTTTCTTGACCGGATACCCCTACACGAGGGCCACTGAGAACAACGCCGTCAGTGATTCGTAACCGTGAGCAGCGATCTATGGCCGTGAGCAGCGATCATGAACAGCGATCATGAACAGCTAGGTTGGTGTGAACAATTTATTGATGTGTGAACCATATATCAGCGATATATGAACGATGTATGAACCATATATCAACTATGCATGAACGATGTATGAATCATATATCAACGATGCATGAACGCTACATGGCTGTATGGAGGATATGGATACATGGACGTACGGGCGATGTATGGATGTATGAACGCATGACAGCGATCTATGAGCGATCTACGACAATAGCGCCGTACAACGGTAATATGCCTTGATACTAACGAGGAGCCACCGAGCATTTGCACGATTCCGCCGATCTCACGTTCTGCTAGGCTCCAACGCGGATCACGCGGTACCAGCCGGCCCGCATATAATAAATGTAGTAAAAGTACGTACAGTCTGCTCGAGACATTAACTTTTGTATAAATAGCCGACGCTACTACGTATTCGTGGTGTCTGCTCCTCAGCCTTGGCTGGCTTCCGCCGTGGACAGGCAGGACCAAGACAGGCACGCGAGCGCTCACGCGACTCGGCACGCGAATCGCCCAATTTACTCGTCGTCGCTGGCCTCTTTCTGCTTGGCGTACTCGACGTACCAGGCGTCGCGCTTGTTCGCATTCGCGACGTGGAACGTGTACCACCAGGTGTAGGCCGCGGGCACGCCGAGGCCGAAGGCCACGACGATGTCGCGGATGATGCTCTTTTTCAAGTTCCCGGCGACGCGGGTTGCTGCCGTGTTCGTGACCATTGTTTCTGCTCTCGAGTGCGTGGTTGAGAAACTTGTGGGCCGCCCGGACCTAGGGTTTAATCTCGAGCGCTCTTGTGGAGCCGGCCGCTGACCAATGGCCGGCCGGGAGATACGAGGGTAGCGAGTGCGCGCTAAGCCACGGCATACGGCCAGTGGAACCCTTCAGCGGCCGCGCCGGGCAAAGCTGCTAACCACCGCGAAACACCTTCAAGCGTCCACCCGAGCAATGTTCGCCCGCTCTGCCCTTCGCGCCTCGCGCCAGCCGACCCGCCAGTTCAGCACCACCGTCGCCCGCCGCAGCGGCCACCACGACGGCCCCTACTCGAACCTGCCGTTCGCCGTGCACAACCGCCGCGTCCCCTTCGGCGTCCTCAGCTGGGGGTTCTTCACTGTTGGCATGGGAATCCCGGTCTTCTTGACGTGGTACACTCTCAAGAAGAGCGGCAGCTTGTAAATGCAAAAATACGTTAATTAAATAGGTGACTATGCGCTCACGAGATCTAGACTCTACAGCGAGTGCTGCGCCGTCCTTTCGATAGATCGGCGTGGTTTCGATGCGATCCAATGCGAAGCCGTGGTTCTGGTGCTGCTTTGGTGCGGGCGGCTCGACGCCGTGCTGTACGCTCGAGCGCGATCTGCGATGTGCCAGGGATGTGCCAGGGATCTGTCAGGGGATCCGTCAGACGGCCATATCTGGATGGCAATCTGCAGCCAGTGAGCACTGGCAAGCTCCGCAAACTAGCTGATGGCGGCGAGATACGGTGCTGCGAGAAGATCTGTCCGAACTTAATGCGGATCGAGCTGGCGCGGGAAGTCGCCGTGCGTGAGCCAATGAGATGAAATCGCGTGGGCCCATAGCCACAACAAATGCAAGCGGAGTATTCTAATATGCAGAGATGCAATCGTGGCTGCGCTACAGCCGGGGCTTTGTGATAAGCGGCGACGTGAAGATCACTGTTCGGAGAGCCACGCCGCGACGCCGGCCGAGCTCGTGCGCTTCGATCAATGGCCACAGCAGCTGCGGATCCTGCACAAGGCCATGCAGAGTGGGCCGCAGAACAAGTACAATGATCAGCCGCGGCGACTGCATAGCGGCCCCCGTCGCCGTGCGCGACAGCGGGCCGGGCGGCGTGAAATGCAGCGGCTGCGCCAAGTATGACACAACGAGCTGCGCAAACTCGTAGCCGTACCATTCCGGAAGCACGAGCATGTCTATAACGGCGCGCAGCACCTCCGTGGCCGTGCTGATGGTGTTCCGAAAGTACGTGTCGACCACCGTCACAGGACTCCCACCCGACACGACCTGCTCGACGCCCACGTCGTGGGATGTGGCCTGGACCAGTTGCACGCCGGGACCTAGCAGCATTCGGCTGAAAAAACCACAAAACTCCACTGTCGTTAAGCGCGGATCAGAGCGGCCCTTGCCCATGTCCGGGGAACCGCGCGGGATCCAGGATCCCACTGCAAGTTACCGAATACGGACCACACTAACAGAATTGAGTACATGCGCAATGCTACTTCACGGCCCATATTCTACTCGCGGATCAGCTTGCACGCTACAATCGACGGGTATAACCGTAGCCCGAAGCCTCGTCCTTGCGATTGCCGATACAACGTAGTAGCAGGTTCAGCTTATGAGCAGGTTCAGCTTTGGTACAATGTATGTATGTTTGTATGTACGATTTGGTTCTAATCCTAGAAGTGGACTGTCCCGGATGCCAGTTAAGCTATACATGCTTTTAGCACGATTGAGGCACGACTGGGCCAGCCTGAGGTCACCTAGGGTTAGACTAGGGTGGTATGACTAGGGTGAGAGCCTAGGGTGGCAGGCCTGAGGTGTATGGCCTGAGGGGAGCCCTGAGGTAATACATACCGTCGCCATAGCTCGCGGCGATACAAGGCTCAGTACAAGAACGCGTTGGTCGACGAGCCAGCGAGCACACGCTCGAACCGTAGTACTTCGAATTGCGAGAGCTGGGACTCTGCGCTGCCGGTAACGCGAATGCACCTGCTCATGCATCGATTCGCTGTCCTTGCCCTGTGGAAGCTCAACGCGGGGACCCGAGCGTGGGCCACGTTCGTGCACCTTTTACAAAACGCAGCTTGCTTCCAAGCAGTCGCAGACCGCAATCAAAGGCGCCAACCCCGTCTCAGGTAGATCTGCTGCCCGCTGCCAGCGCACAGGTCATCGGGCTGCAGGCTGCGCTGCACAACCTGGGCCCCGTGAACGCCGTGGGGTTTCTACCCTAGCAGCCCAAGGGCGAATAGTCACGGCACGATGTGTCATAACGCGCGGGTCTGACGCACCTCAGGATTGGTGTTAAGCGGGTGCGTCAAGGGTTATATAAGACAGATTTTTCAACGCACTGATCATGACCGCGGCCAAGAACCTGCAGCATTTGTTGAGCGAGGAAGCGAAATCGCGCACTGATTCGCCATTGAAGGCGGCCATCAAGTACCGCAGCATGCCCGGGATGCGCTCGCTGGGCGGCGGCCTGCCGATCCCCGAGCTGTTCCCCTTTGACGACATGCACATCGAGACGCCGGCGCTGCCCTTCAAGGGCGGCGTCAATCTCGAGAGCTTCAAGGGCCACGACGTTAACGACCTGCACGTCACGCGTGCGATTGGCCAGGGCCAGCAGGAGGACATCGAGCTGAGCACGTCGCTGCAGTACGGCTCGAGCATGGGCGAGCCGCGTCTGCGCGAGTTCATCAAGGAGCACACGCGCCGCGTGCACTCAATTCCGTACGAGGACTGGGACGTCCTGATCAGCATCGGCAACACGTTCACCTGGGACGCGATGCTGCGCACGTTCACGAACCGCGGCGACTCGATCCTCGTCGAGGAGTTTGCGTTCACCTCGGCGCTCGAGACCGCGAAGGCCAACGGCACGACCGCCATTGGCGTGAAAATGGACCTCGAGGGCATCATCCCCGAGGCGCTTGAGAAGCAATTGGCGGAGTGGGTCGGCCCGCGCCCGAAGCTGCTCTACACCGTGCCCACGGGCCAGAACCCGACGGGCTCGTCGCTCAGCGCCGAGCGCCGCAAAAAGGTTTATGACATCGCCTGCAAATACGACTTCATCATCGTCGAGGACGAGCCGTACTACTACCTGCAGTTCCCGAAGTACAAGCGAGACCAGGGTCAGGGCAAGGGTGCGCAGGCACCTGCACGCGAGCCCGTGCCGTCGAACGACGAGCTGCTGAAGTCGCTCGACAAGAGCTTTTTGGACTTCGACACCGAGGGCCGCGTCGTGCGCCTCGACTCGTTCTCGAAGGTCATTGCCCCCGGCACGCGTCTGTCGTGGATCGTCGCCCAGGAGCGCTTCATCGAGAGGCTGCTGCGCCTGAACGAGACGACGGCCCAGAACGCCTCGGGCTTCAGCTCCTCGATCGTCTACGGCCTGCTGAGGCGCTGGGGCCAGGACGGGTACTTGACGTGGCTCGCGAACCTGAAGAGCGTCTATGCCGAGGCCCGCGACGTCGCCTGCGACGCGATCTACGAGTCCTTCCCGCAGGGCAAGTACGAGTTCGAGCCGCCCGTTGCGGGCATGTTCTACTGGATCAAGGTCGACGCGCGCCGGTTCCGCGGCTTCGAGGAGAACGGCCGCGATCCCGCGCGCTGCGAGACGAAGCTGTTCGAGAAGGGCCTCGAGCACAAGTTCATGGTTGTTCCGGGCCACTGGTTCGTGGCCACGAGCAACACGAACCCGCCGCAGCCGCAGCTGCCGAAGACGGACTCCGAGAAGTACGCGATGTACTTCCGCGGCACGTTCGCCGGCGTCGACCACGACACGCTGCGCTCGGCTCTGCTCGACTTCGGCCGCCTCCTTGCCGAGGAGCTGACCGAGGAGCTGAACTAAACGCCCTGATTCGGTACTGAACCACTGATCCGGAACCGCTGACCCGGAACACTAAAGCGGAACCGTTGGATAATGTGCGGCCGTGACGCGGTGGACAAGCACGCGGCCGGGGAACCCGGGCTGCGCCGAGGCTTCATAGATCTTTGATACATAGCTATTAAATGGTACTCGTTGCCTGATAGAAGCGGCCCGAGAGCGCGGCGTAGTGCGAATGTAAGATGCCGTTGGCAGTTGAATAAAGTGTTCCTGGTGGAGCCGGGGCGGGCCTGGCGGGTGAGTTTGGCTGATGAGGTTGCCGATGAGTGTGGCTACTGCCGGCCATCGCGGATCGTGGTCGTCCTGATGTGAGATCTGCGTGGATGCGGGTCGTCAGACCTCTGCCTGGCGCAGTTGGCGTTCCATCTCCTCGCGCCGCCTTTGCTGCCATCTCGTGAGCTTTGCGTGCTCGTGTATTTTGAAGCCAAACAGCTTGAGCGTGAACTGCTCCGAGGTGCGGCGCGGCAGGTGCTTTGGATAGGTCTGGAACAGGAAGATCGAGGCGTTGGGCCCGAAGAACGCGCCGTCGAGGGCGGCGTGGCGCGGATCCGCCGGGTGGTACAGATCCTCGCATTTCGGGCAGAACAGCTTCACAAAGCTGTGTCCCGGCTGCGTGTGCAGGCCCAGCGGCAGGACCGGCTGCGAGCGGCACAGCGCGCGCGGGCAGCGGCCGAAGTCGCCGTTCTGGAACTTGAACAGCAGCTTCTGCTGGCCGCGCGCCTCCACGAGGTACCGCGCGTGCACCTGGCCGTAGAATTGGCGCGCAATCGCCTCGTCCGTGTTTTCAATGCTCTCGTCGTCGGGCTCCGAGTCCGAGTCGGGGGCGGGGCCCGTCACGCGGTTCACGATGTCCGACGGCCGCGCGGGCGCCACGGAGATCCCGGTCTGGTAGAACCGGTCCGCCAGGAAGTCCAGGTCGATATCTACGAAGAAATCGTTGCCCTCAAGAGCGAGAAAGTTGTCCACCCAGGTCTGCTGCTCGTCCATGAGTAGAAGAAGAGCCTGAGTCAGCGTGAAGGCAGGTCGACGGGCGGCCAGCGATTTCGTGATTGTGCTCGGCATTAATCGGTTAATGCCGGTTTTTTATTTGTGGTATTATTTTGTCAGGCGTAAAAATGCGCGGACGGGTGGAATGTAATTAATGCGTTTTTAATTGTGGGTTCTTAAATAGGACTGGTCCGGATCGGTTAGCTTAGATCGGCTAAGACTGACGCAGTGGCCGTTGCTGGGCGTGCCATTGATAGGCGTGCCACTGCTGGACCGTTGCTGGACCGTTGCTGGACCGTTTCTGGACGTGCTCTTGCCAAATGTGCAGACGTTCTGTTGCTGGACGTGATGCAGCTACTCTACCAGCTATTCCAGCGCTGGGCGTGCCATTGATGGGCGTGCCATTGATAGAGGTGCCATTGCTGAACGTGCCATTGCTGGGCGTACCATTACCGGACGTGCTAAATGTGCAGACGTTCTGGTTGTGATGCAGACCACACGTGTGCCTGCCATACGAGTGCCTGCCATACGTCTGCCAGCTTGTGCCAGCTACGTGTGTTTGCCGGCTCACCCGGCTGTATAGTGCTCTGCCGGCTGCACTCTGCGCGGTCAATTGCGCAGGGCAAACTTGCGGAGGTGGACCCCGCCGTTCTCGAGCACGCGCGCACTCTCCTCGTCCATTGAGAAGTCCTGCGAGTACACGACCTCGCGCACGCCGGTCTGCACGATCTTGATGCTGCATGTGAGGCACGGACAGGTGTTGCAGTACAGAATGGTGCCGGCGATCCGCGGCCGGCCGGCCTCGAGCAGCGCGTTCTCCTCGGCATGCAGGCACAGGCACGTCGACAGCAGCGATCCGCTCTGCGAGCCCGAGTTGCAGCGCTTGCAGCCTCCCTCGCTGCAGTTTAGCGTGCCGCGCGGCGTGCCGTTGTACCCCGTGGCGACGATCCGGTTCTCGAACACGAGCACGCAGCCGACGCGCCGCTTCATGCAGTTCGACCGCTGCGCGGCCAGATCGGCGATCGTCATGAAGTAGCGGTCCCAGCTCGGCCGCACGCGCTCGGCGTCGAGCACGTTCAGCTTCGCGAGCTCCGCCCAGAACTCGGCCGCCGTCGCGAACGCGTTCACGAGGTTGATGTGCGCGGACCGCACGTTCGCGACCCGCGAACCCAGCATTTCCGCCGTCTCCTCGGGGAACCGCGGGCCGAGGCGCCGCCTGCGCACGGGCTCGGGCGCGTCGAGGTTCAGATGCACGAACCAGGGCCGTTTGTTGACGCTCGTGGGCGCGCCCTCGATCAGCACGACAAACCGCTCGCGCCACCGGCTCACAACGGAGTACAGCACTTCCTCGCTGTTTTCGAGCTCGGCGAAGCCCTCGCTGCGGAAATACTCGACGGCGAGCCGCCGCCCGCTGCCGGCCGTGCCGGTGATTCCTACAAGCATAGGCTGCCGCTTAGCTAACCGCGGCGCCGGAAGAGGCCGCGACGCATGGCCGCCCGTGCGGGCTTGTTAGCGCGGATCAAGCGTGCGATTCCGCATTGGACGCCGGATCGGGGCGCGGATCCGCGGCCGCGACGCCAGGCACTCGGTTCGCGGGCGGGCGCCGACGGCCGGCGGGGCCCTGCACGAAACCGGCCCGCAGACCGAGCCACTGCAAATGCACGGCGAATTCGCGGCACCACCGCAATTTAGCGCTCGAAACAGCAGGAATAAACGGGCCGCGTCTGCGTCAAAAGTTACCGATCCGCAGCTTAGGGTTCGCCGGTGGCACTCTGGATGCTCAGCAAGTATATCCCGGAATTCCAGCGCTCGCTGGAGGCGGTTTTGCGCGTCGACCCGACGCTGCGGCCGGTTGTAGAGTCCAACACGTTCCACACGTTTCTCGCGCCCCGGCCCGAGATGCAATCGTCGTTCCAGTACCTCGTGCGCAACGTGCTGTCTCAGCAGGTCAGCGGCGCCGCGGGCCAGGCGATCATGGCGCGGTTTCTGGCGCTGTGCAACCGGAACGCGGAGCCCGAGAAGTTCCCGACGCCGGAGACGCTGCTCGAGTTCAGCGTCGAGGAGCTGCGCGGCGCGGGCCTGTCTGTGCGCAAGGCCGAGTACGTCCGCGGGCTCGCCGAGGCGTACATCCGCAAGGAATTGAGCGACGAGCTGTTCCACAGCGTCGACGACGACGAGGTGGTCGACCGCATCGTCGCGATCCGCGGCCTGGGGCCGTGGACGGCCCAGATGTTCCTGATCTTCTACCTTTTCCGGCCAGACACGTTCTCGGTCGGCGACGTCGGCGTCCAGCGCGGGCTGCGCCGCTACCTCAAGGAGCGGCCGCACATCCTGAAGGAAATCGAGTCCCAGGACCACAGCGCGACGTCCGCGTCGCCCGCGTCGCCGGGCAAGTCGAAGAAGGCCCAGAACAAGGGCCCGATCCCGGCCGATCTGAAGCACATGGAAAAGGTCGCGGCCCGGTTTGCGCCGCACCGCACGGCGTTCCAGCTCATTCTGTGGAAGCTCAGCGATATCCAGATGGATACGATCGAGGCGCGCGACGCCGTCGCTGCGAAGGCCGCCGCCGAAGAGCGCAATGGCTCTACAAGCGAGCCTACGCAGGCGGCACCAAAGGCGGCCAAAAAACCGCCACGGCAAACTGCTAAGGGGAAACGGGCCACTGCAAAAAAGGTGGATCTGGACGTGCCGAAACTGGAGCTGGAGATGCCAGATCCGGACGTGCCGAACCCGGACGTGCCGAACCCGGACGTGCCGAAACTGGATCCGGAAGTCCCAAAATTGGATCAGGACATCCCAACACTGGAGCCGGACGTGCCAGGTTCGGACGGGCCAAAACTGGATCCGGAACCGCTCGACAAACCGGCCATTGTGCCGGCCGCAGACGCGCCCGTGCTTGAAGCGAGCGTGGACGCCGTGCTCGACACGGCCAAGGCGCCCGCCGCGGTCCGGGCGACGCCGCGGAAACGCCGAAAACGGGCATGATTGAAGCTATGTAGCATGATTGAAACTATGTAGCCATGTATGAAGCTATGTAGCCATGTGTATCCAGCTATGTTATATACAGATGCGTTAAGCCGAGGCAGGCGCCGGCTTCTTGACGCCATATTTCGACCGCGAGGTCTTGCGGTTCACGACGCCCGCCAAGTCGAGCGCGCCGCGAACGCACTTGTACTTGACACCGGGCAGATCGGGCGTGCGCCCGCCGCGGACCAGGACCACGCTATGTTCCTGTGCGTTGTGGCCCTCGCCGGGAATGAAGGCAGTCACCATCTTGCCGTTCGTCAGCTTGACTCGGCACACTTTGCGGTTCGACGAGTTCGGCTTCTTTGGCTTCATCGTCATGACGCGCACAACAACACCGCGGCGCTGCGGGCACTCGTCGAGCGCGGGCGCATCCGACTGGCTCGCGTTCTCTCGCTTCTTGATCGTCCGGAAGTTCCCGCGCCGCAGGATCTGGTTCACGGTAGCGTACGACCGCGCACCGCCAGCCACCGACGGAGCCGCGCTTCTCGCCAGTGGGCGAGCCAGGGCCGCCGCGGGGGCTGCCAGGGGGGTTGCCAGGGGCACCGCTGGCCTGGATGCAAACGAAAGCCGTGGCGCGAACCGCCCGAAAGCATGCACAGGCGCCAGAGCCCGCACGCCGAGCCTATGTAGAAGCATGTCGATGGTTGACTTGAAATTTCAAGGTCGCCTTACTCACCCTTGCCCGGGCCGACGTTAACGCTGGACGAACGCTGGGAGCGCTGGGCCGCTAACGCTGGGAACGCTGAGCGCTAACGCTGGGGACACTGAGCGCTAACGCCGTGATGTGAGCTGGAGTTTGTGTGAGCGGAAGCTCAATTAGATTTCTACTGGTATTAATTCAGTAATCAAACAAGAGCAAAGGAAAAGAGTCTGTGTTCAGGATCAACGAGACGGTCATAACCGTTTAGGCTCGTCGGGCACGGTACAGCAGCCGACTTTAACCGAATTCAGCAGGTTTGGCCTGATCGCACGCTCAGCGGCAGATCCGGATCGACTGTGCTGCGCGACTCGCCTTACCTGCAGATCGTTGACTTACGACTATTATCTAGCAACTCCAGCGGGTTTATACCACTATATATATATAAATATATGTAATAGTGTTTCCTTGTTTGATAAAGTTAGCGAACGAAAGCGGTTAAGCTCAGGCTTGCATTGTGGGTCCCGGCAGGTTACCCCTAATGGCTTCGGAACCCTGGTGCAGCTGACCTAAGGCGTGATAAGCGGATCATCGATCTCCCTGCATATATTTGTGGCCGGAACACGTCTGAAGCAGGGACATGTCGAAGTCTGTGCAATTGCCCGATCCGGCAGCTAAGAGCAGCAATGTGCGTGCGAGGGGCCCGAAGTTGGCAAGATTCCTCGCCGGGTTTCTTGTGGTCTCGCTCATCTGGCTTTCCTGGCCGTGGAGAGGGCACAAGCCCGTGCAACGTGCTGGCCGCGGCGAGATCGACTGGCACAAGTGCTCCGAGGGCGTGGCCAGTGTGTTCGAGTGCGGAACGCTGATTGCCCCGCTCGACTACACGAATCTCGACGACTCGCGGGATGCGACCATCGGCGTCATCAGGTACAAGGCCGGCGGGGGTAAAACACCGCGAGACGAGGTTCTCGGGTCGGTCCTGTTCAATCCCGGCGGACCGGGCGGATCCGGCATCCAGCTGCTCGCTCACGAGGAGGGCACGCCGGCCAACTACACCGTGGCGCACCATTTCGACGAGATCCTCGGCACGAAGTACGATCTCGTGTCGTTCGATCCGCGCGGCGTCGGCGAGACGTGGCCGCAGACGACGTGCTTCAGCGACGAGCACGAGCTGCTGTACTACCAGCTCACGAACTCGGCCGTGGGCCTGCCCGGATCGCACTCGCGCAAGGCCATGAAGCACGAAATCGGGTCGCTGCTTGCCGAGCTCCAGGTCTTCGGCAGCATCTGCTCGAGCACCGAGGACGCGGAGCTGTTCAAATATGTCGGAACGACCTTCGTGGCCCGCGACATGCACCTGCTGCACCAGGCCCTCGGCGACCCTCAGATCAACTACTGGGGGTTCAGCTACGGCTCGGTGCTGGGCTCGACCTACGCAGACATGTTCCCCGAGAGCGTGCGCAGGCTTGTTATTGACGGCGTCGTGGATGTGCCCACGTACTACGCTGGAAACATGAGGCATAGCATGCGCGACACCGAGGCCGAGTTCGACCACTTCTTCAAAGAGTGCTTTGAGAGCGGCGCCAACAGCTGCCGACTGGCGAGCCTCGCGTCCTCGTACGAGGAGCTAAAGAAGCTTGTGCTGGACTACAGCGACAGGCTCAAGACCCACCCGATCCCGGTCCTTCACACGAACCCGCCCCGGGTTCTGACGTACCTGGACTTCATGAGCGTGGCCTTGGGCTCGATGTACTCGCCGGCGGCGTGGCCGAGGCTCGCAGAAAGTCTCTTTGAAGCAATTGGCGAGGGCCGGGCCGAGCGGCTGCTGAGCCCGGTGAACCTCCACCCGAGCAAGGTTACCGAGTCGGAGGCGTTTGAAGCGATCATTTGCGGCGACGCGCTCAGTCCTCCCGCGCAGGATAACTCGACGTCGATGTGGAGCATTTCTGACTACGAGCGGCATTCCGAGCCCATGATCGAGGACTCCCCACACTTCGGCCATGTTTTCGCGAACATCGCGCCGCTGTGCGAGGGCGCCTGGCAGATCCGCGGCCAGGAATCGCACCACGGCAACTTCACCTCCGAGACCTCGTTTCCGCTACTGACGATCGGCAACGACTACGACCCGGTGACGCCGGGCCGGTATGCCGACAAGATGGCCAGGCTCTTCCCGAACGCCGTGAGCGTTCGTCGCGATGGCTACGGCCACTGCTCATTGTCGCAGGCCAGCCAGTGTATTGAGAACGTGGTGTACAACTACTTCGTGGAAGGCCTGCTTCCCTCACCGGACACGAGATGCCCGGTGGATGTTTCCCCATTCGGAGCTTCGGAGAGCGCGCACTCGAAGCAGGCGATTATTTCGGAAGCCTTGATGCAAGCCCATTTATGAAATGTAGAGTATTTTGAAGCTAAGTAATACTAGTTTCAGTACTCGAATACCATGTACCGCAAGAGCTAGTCTTGGGCACGGTATGCATGCTCATTTCCTCTCTAGGAACTCTGTGCATGCCAGGTACCCAATTAGGTGGGAAGTGAAATCGGTCGATGTTTACATATAGTTTTCCTCGTTAGAAACTATGTGCACTGAATATTACAAGTTCAGAACTAGTTAATAATTAGGAGCTGGGGCTTGTTCGTGGCTAGACTTGCTCCGCGCCAGAGAGGTGACTACAGCACGCAATTGTCGAACCCGGTACACAATTGGTCAACTTCCCATTATCGTAGACCGGGTTGCCCACACATCTATCTCCGCCCCGCAGTTCAACGACTCAGCGCGCGAATTCCGATCGTTGAGCGGGCAATGGTAGCTGGCAGCACTCTGTTGCAATGGCCATAGTCGTGGCTAGCAATGCTATTGGTGTTTGCGATACCGAGCTAAATACTGGTCTTTTCCACGTGCGTAACATCGAGATAGTGCCCACCTTTTCATGCACAATGGACCCCGAATCTGTAGGGCTGTGGTGACTTATCTACACCCCACAGCACATTACAGGGTAGGGTTCGTTATCGGGGTTTTCCCTGTATATAATCGCAGTAGTATGCGTGTCCCAGATCGCGCCGCCAAGCCTTTTGGATCTATACTCAATTGCACACCGGAATCATGTATAAATCCGTTTATTTGCCTGAACCCAGTCCTCGCACCGCCAAACGCTCCTCAAGATTTGCAAAGCTTCGCAATGCGGTTCTCTTAATCGTGCTTTTCGGGATCTCTTGTGGATATTTCGTCTGGAAAAGAGCGTCTTGGCACCAGCCAGCAGTTGTGCATGCACGCGGTAAAATTGTTTGGCACAAGTGCCCTGAGGGATACGCCCGCGTTTTCGACTGTGGAACGCTGATAGCCCCGCTCGACTACACGAATCTCGACGATTCGAGAGACGCGACAATTGAGATGGTCCGATACAAAGCTGCGGCAGGCAAGACGCCGAGGGACGAGGTTCTTGGGTCTCTTCTATTCAATCCCGGTGGGCCCGGCGCGTCTGGCATTGAACTTGTTGCGCACGAAGAGGGCACGCCTATTGAGTACCAAACGGTCAACTTATTCGACAAGCTAATGGGCTCGAAGTACGATATTGTGTCATTTGATCCGCGAGGCGTCGGCGACACTTGGCCGCAGGTCGTGTGCTTCAGCGACGACGATGAACTGCTGTACTACGACCTCACGAAGTCGGCCCTTGGCTTGCCCGGATCGCACTCGCGGAAGACCATGAAACACGAAGTCGGGTCCCTGCTCGCCGAGCTTCAGGTCTTTGGCGGCATGTGCTCGAACGCAAAGGACAAAGAGCTGCTGCAGTACCTGGGCACGACCTTCGTGGCCCGTGATATGCACTTGATGCACCAGGCGCTCGGGGATCCGAAGATCCATTACTGGGGGATGAGCTACGGCTCAGTGCTGGGCTCGACCTACGCAGACATGTTCCCCGAGAGCGTGGGAAGACTTCTTATTGATGGAGTCCTTGATGTGCCCACGTACTATGACGGGACGTGGCGTCACAGCTTTCGCGACACCGAGGCCGAGCTCGACCACTTCTTCAAAGAGTGCTTCGAGAGCGGCGCCGACAATTGCCGACTGGCGAGCCTCGCGTCCTCGTACGAGGAGCTGAAAAAGCTTGTGCTGGACTACGGCGACAGACTCAAGACCCACCCGATCCCGGTTCCCAACGCGGATCCGCCCCGCGTTTTGAACTACCTCGAGTTCATGTCGAACACGCTGACTCCGATGTACGTACCATTTTTATGGCCGCAGCTGGCGGAGCGCTTCTACGAGGCGATTGCCGAGGGCAAACCAGAGAGTCTGCTACTCCCCGTGGACCTCCACCCGCACCGGAATCGAAAGTACGAGGCGTTTGAAGCGATTCTTTGCGGTGATGCGCACAGCCCGCCGGCGCCGGACAATATTACAGCGATGTGGAGCATTTCGGACTTCGAGAGGCACGCCGCGCCCATGGCCGAGGACTCGCCGCACTTCTCCTGCGTCTTCTCGCACCTTGCACCGCTGTGCGAGGGCGCATGGCAGTATCGCAGCGCCGAGACGCACCACGGCAACTTCACCTCCGAAACGTCGTTCCCGTTGCTGGCGATCGGCAACGAGTTTGACCCAGTAACGCCCGGGCGCTACGCTGACAAGATGGCCAGCCTTTTCCCGAATGCGGTTAGCATCCGCCGTGACGGGTATGGCCACTGTTCTCAATCGCTACCGAGCCAGTGTGTGGACAACGTGATTCGCAAGTATTTCGTGGATGGCGAGCTTCCAGAGCCGGGCACGAGATGTCCGGTGGATATCTCCATATTTGGGCCGTGGCAAATGAGCTCTAACCACGCCGTTTTCTCCGAAGCCTTGGTTCGGGCCCTTTTATAGTATCTAGCGACAGTATTATAGCAGGACATAGTCCTCCTTGGATAACGGACTTTTATTTAGGGTCCATTTTTAGTGTTCAGATAGCTACCATCAAGCAGGATTATATACAAAGTCGGAGTAGCCCCCCTCGACGACGCGACTATTTGTGTTGCAACCATTTTAGTGCTGTGCAGCGGCCATGTGGGTAGTGTGAGCGGCCATGTTAGTGCCATGCTACAGCCATGCAGGCACTGTGAGCGGCCATGCAGGCACTGTGAGCGGCCATTTAGTGCTGCATCCATGGTAGTGCTGCATCCATGTTAGTACTGCGTCCTTGTTAGTGCTGTGTTGCAGCCAGTTAGTGCTGGGCAGAGGCCATGTAGGTGCTGCGGCCATGTTAGTGCCATGCGTCGGCCATGAAGGTGTTCAGCGGCCATGTGGGTGCTGCATTACGGCCATCCAGGTACTGTGAGCGGCCATGCTAGTGCTGGGCAGAGGCCATGTAGGTGCTGCGGCCATGTTAGTGCCATGCTACGGCCATGCAGGTACTGTGCAGCGTCTAAGTAGGTGCTGCGCTACGGCCATGTAGGTGCTGCGGCCATGTTAGTGCCATGCTTAGGCCACGTAGGTGTTCAGCGGCCATGTGGGTGCTGCATTATCGCCATGTAGGTACTGTGAGCGGCCATGCTAGTGCTGGGCAGAGACCATGTAGGTGTTGCGGCCATGTTAGTACCATGCTACGGCCACATAGATGTTCAGTAGCCATGTTAGTGCTGCACTGCGGCACAGCGTGCTGCGTGGTGCCGCGAGGGGTCCGGTTAAGCGCTCAGCGCCGGAAGTGCACAAGCCTGGCCAGTGCATTCATTTTGTCGCTTATACTCGACAGGAAACTCTTGACAGCAGTTCCTATGCGGATTTCGAGGCCCGAGAACTCGGGCGGCGGGGTTTGGTGAATGCGGCCCATATCCTTCCGCGTTATGAGGCCCATGAACACGCCCTTCTCGGCCACGAACACGGTGTGCGGCCCCATTTGCGCAAACAGCGCGTAGACTGACTCGAGCTGGTCGCCGGGCGCAACTATGAGCGGGCTGTTATCGGTCTTCGAGCCCGAGGTCGCGGCAACTAGCTGGTTCTGCTCGTTGACCACGGGATAGGTCCGGAACTTCTGGGCGGCGCGCGGCAGAGCCGAGCCCTGACGAACCGTGCTGCACGCGCTCGCGGGGACCATGATTGTGGAGGCGGTTGCGCCGTCGAACTCGAGCTCATCGGTATCGCGCTCCAAAAATGGGTAGTTGTTCAGGCGTATAGCACGGTCGGCGATGCCGCCGCCGCCCAACACGTCGCCACGGCCGAGCTGCGAGGCAATGAGCCGCGTCACGCCAACAACAATCATCGTTGGAACGATGTAGTGCAGCGCGCCGGTAAGCTCGAACATCACAACAACAACGGTCAACGTGATCTGCATGACGCCGGCAAGCAGCGCACCGGCACCAAGAAGAGCGTACGCGCCCGGATTCACGCAATAAGCGCCCGCATCCGCGGAGCACGCCGCAAAAAACGTGGCGTCGGGGTACCGATCGCGCAGAAGCCACACAAAGGTACCCACGAACCGGCCGAACAGAGCGCCGATCGCCAGCGACGGCACGAAGATCCCCGCGGGGACCTTCGCGGCGCCGTACGTCACGAGCAGCAGGGCCGTGCGGATGACGCAGGCGAGTGCCAGCGACACGAGCAGCCCCACGCGGCCCGTCGCATCGCACGAGGAGTGGCTCTCGCCGCCGTGGTCGCACTCGTGGAACAGGATCTGCATGCTTTTCGTCATGTCGACGCGCAGGTAGGCATTAAAGTAGCACAGGCCCGCCGTGACGAGCGCGAGCACGAGCGACTCGGCCGTGGCGTGCGCGCCCCAGAAGCGTTTGCGAAGCGCCGTGATCCGCAGGTTTGTTTTCGCAATGTAGTGGCCCGCGACGCCGCCAAAGACGCCGAGCAGCACGAAAAAGGGCAGATCGAAGGAGTGCCAGGACGAGTCGTAGCGCACGCTGAAAAGCACGAGCTGGCCCGTGCGGAACGGGTTCAGCATGGCGACGACGGACGTGGCGACGAGGCAGCAGAAGTAGGTGCGCCAGACCGTGTGCAGGTTCAGCTCCGCGGCCATCTCCTCGAGGCCGAACAGCAGGCCGCCGATGGGCGAGCCGAAGGCCACAGCCACGCCCGCGGCGCAGCAGGCCGTCAAGAGATCGCTGCGTTTGCGGTGGTCCTGCCTTCCTGCCAGCAGGTTCGACGCCACGACCTTGCTCGACACAACGTGCCCGACGCACGCCGCGTAGTGCACGCTCGGGCCCTCCTTGCCGACGCTCAGGCCCGAGGCAATCGTCAGCGGCAGCGCAACGCACTTCACGGCCAACGTGAGCGCGCTCAGGAACCGCGGCGCATAGAAGCCCTGGATCACGCACTTGATCTCGCTGATGCCGGACCCGGCCGCAAACGGCGCGAGCGACGACACAAGCAGCGTCGCGGCGAGCGCAAACGCGACCGAAAGCAGCACGTAGATCACGTAGCCGAAACCGGCGCTGTGCTCGACCCACGCGGCGCACTTCCCGTTGTGGCCCAAGCAGCATGTCGCCTCGCTCAGGTACCACCAGCCGCGGCAGTGGCCCTCGCGCAGGTCCGCGAGCCAGCCCGTGGCGAGCGTGAGGAGCACGGCAATGAGGCCGACCACGGCGCCGCAGCCGGCCAGCATAAGCCAGCTCGACGCGGCCGTGGCAAAGTGCCGCCACGTCCACACGTCCTGCGACCTCAGCAGCCGCGTGCGGTTCTGTTCCTCGGCATCAGCAACCCAGTCAACCGTGCGAAACTCACTCGCGTCCATCCACTGCTTGAGATGATCCGACGTGGGTTTAGGGCCGTTATCAGTGGGCGATAAACAGCCTGCGTGTGCCTGGTGTTTGCAGGTGGTTCGCGCACAATGCGCGGCGCATCAGCGAAAAAATTCGACTAAAACGATCGGTGGCCCGAAATTTGGCTTGCTTTCGCGGCCCGCCGTATCCACCCAGTGATTCACCACGTTGAGTCTGGATCCGCTATTGGGATTGGGAATGACACTTGGGGTCTGGACAGGTGCCCAAGTGCCCGAATTGGGCCTCCCAATGAGTTCCATCAGCAATTGGACGCCGGCTCGTTGCCGAGCTATTGCCCAGTCGTTGCCCAGTCGTTGCCCAGTCGTTGCCCAGTCGTTGGCCCTCGCTGGCCCTTGTTGGCCCTCGCTGGCCAAATGGCTTACCAAGTGGCTCCAGCCCTGAGACGCGCTTAAATTATCTAAATTTAGAGGGAGACGCCGGCCGCCTCGAGAATCCGCAGCTGCCCTGTTAATTGCCCTGCCGGCTGCCCTGCCGGCTGCCCTGGCCGCCCCTGGTAGCCGCCCTGTAGCCGCCCTGCGAACAGCCCACCGGCGCTGTGACGCTGTGGTGATCCAGCTCGGGATCATCTGGGATAGGGCAGACAATTGCAAGCGACCGGCTCCTTCAGCTGCGGCGACTTCGAAGGCGGTCCACGAAGCGGTGCCTACGAGGATCTGAGGCAGCGGCCGACCCAAAGCGACTACACGGCCGCGGCACGACGCGGCGCCTCGAACTCTGCGCTCGACTGTCTGTTCGCGCACGCAGCCCGGAACCTGACCATTACTAACCCAGCGAGAAAGCCCAGAGGCCGGCGGAAAGCCGCGGAGCGCCGGTCGGAGCCGCCAGAAACAGTGCTGGTCCAGCTGCACTCGGCCGCCGCCGGCATCCCCGAGCAGCACATTTCGCCGCAGGACCTGCGCGGGTTCCACGGCGCCGAGCGCAGCCGGGGCATGTTTGCGTCCGCAGCGCGGATCCCCACGAACCTCACGCTCACGGATCTGCAGTGGCTGCACGAGCGCGAAACCGCTGTGTACACACCGCCATGGACGGCGTGCGAGGGCGGCCCCCTGCACGGAACCGGGGCCCGCGACCCCCACCCAGGGTTCGACGGCGGGCCTGAAGGGCTGCACGAAGCAGGGAGCCACGAGCCTGACACGCAGGCCTCTGTTTTGGAGCCGACTGTAAACACCAATAAACCGAGCGCGGTTCCCGACTCGTGTCCGGCTTCGCCGTTGATCCTGAACGAGGTGCCCGATAGCGACGCATGGTTAGATTAGCCAGGGTAAGGCCTGTGCGGCCCGTGGGATTGCCTGCCGAAAAGCTTAGCGACCTATACGTACATGTTTAATAGCGCCCGCGTGTGGTACCCATTTCTGTGCATAAACGCACGCAATCCCGCCGGAGACCCGCGCGGTTCCTCGCGGGCTGCGCTGCGCCGCGTCGTGACCCGGGCTCAGCCCGAACGGCGTTCGCTGCCCGTCGCCCATCTCGACCCGTGCCCGCAACCCGTGCCCTCATGGGCTGGGTATTTTAGCTGCGTCCCGCGAACTGCCGCTCCCGACCACGTGCGGCTCTCGATTCCACTGACTGGCCTCGCCAAACAACCCCCGACCTCTGGCTCCCACTGAAACCTGTTTCTGCCTGTCTTTTTACCCCGAATTGACTGGCACGCAAGCTCAACGCAGTTGCTCGAATGGGGAAATCGCCTAGCTCGGCGCCTACAGACCTCGCGGCGCCGCCGTGTGCGTCTGCCAAGCGCACCTGCGCTATCGTGAAAGCAGGGCTGATCGCCTGTATTCTCGTCGCACTCTACCAGTTCGCGCTGCCCTCAGCGCCCTCAATCTACCAGAAGCACCCGCAGGTGTCGCACCAGGGCCCCGGCACCTCGCCGCACGAGCCGCATCTCCACGATCTGCGCCCGGAGGGCTGGGACGGCGAGTACTCGGACGACGAGCCGCATCGGTTTGGAGGAGGCCACCACGGCCGTCCGCATGGCCCGCACGGTCCGCACGGTCCGCACGGTCCTAACGGCCCCAGCAACCCGCCTCACGTTAACGGCCACGGCCATAACCACACGAGCCTGCACCATCTCCGCCACGAGGCCCTGAACCTCGTGTCGCGGGACCATCTCAAGCACTCAATCGAGTACATGTTCACCTCCGGGCCGCATTTGGCGGCGCAGAACGCGGAGCTCGTGAACTGGACCGAGTCTGCGATCGCAGCGAGCGGCTTCAAGACCAACAAAGACGTGTACAACATCTGGCTGAACTACCCGATCAGCCACCGCGTGGCCCTGCTCAACGCGGACGGCAGCGTGAAGTCGGAGCTGTCGCTCGAGGAGCCCGTGCTCAAGGAAGACCCCACGACGGGCTGGGAGGACCGCATCCCGACCTTCCACGGCTTCTCGGCGTCGGGCAACGCGACGGGCGAGCTTATATACGCCCACTTCGGCAGGAAGCAGGACTACGACCGCTTGGTCGATGAGGGCGTCAGTCTCCAGGGCAAAGTCGTGATTGTGCGCTACGGCGGCATCTTCCGCGGCCTCAAGGTCAAGTTTGCCGAGGAGCTCGGTGCGGCCGCCGTACTCATCTACTCCGACCCGAAGGAGGACGGCGAAATTACCGAGGCGAACGGCTACGAGGCGTATCCGAACGGCCCCGCGCGACACCCGGAGTCCGTGCAGCGCGGAAGCGTGCAGGACCTGTCGCACTCTCCGGGCGACCCAACAACGCCTGGGTTCCCATCGACCCCTGAAAACGACGCAAACCGCACCGAGCCGCAGGGAATCCCGGGAATCCCGTCCGTGCCGATCTCGTATGCGGACGCGCTGCCGCTGCTCAAGGCGCTCAACGGCCACGGCCCGAAATTCGACGACTGGGAGGGCGCGCTCAAGGGCATAGAGTACAACGTGGGTCCCTCGAAGCTTGCTGTAAACGTCGACAGCTCGCAGGACTACGACTTCAGGCCGAACGTCGACATCATCGGCCGGTTCGAGGGTCAAACCACGGACGAGATCATCATTGGTAACCACCGTGACGCGTGGATCATCGGCGGCGCCGACCCAAACAGCGGCACGGCGGTGCTGCTTGAAGTCGCGCGGGTGTTTGGCGAGCTTGTGAAGCAGGGCTGGAAGCCGCTGCGCACGATCGTGCTTGCGTCGTGGGACGGCGAGGAGTACGGATTGCTGGGCTCGACTGAGTGGGGTGAGGACCACGCGAAGGAGCTGAAGAAAAACGCTGTCGCGTACCTCAACTGCGACGTCGGTGCCTCGGGCCGTCAGTTCGAGGTCAGCGCGAACCCGCTGCTGCACTATGTCATAGAGAGCACGGCACACCGGGTCGACTTCAATGGCTCGACGCTCTCAGAGTACTGGGGCGGAAACGGCCGCGAGCCGCGGATTAGCCCGCTGGGCTCTGGAAGCGACTACACGGTGTTCCAGGACCACCTTGGCATCCCATCACTGGATGTGGGTTTCGCGGGCGGAGCAGAGAGCCCCGTCTACCACTACCACTCAAACTACGACTCGCTTTACTGGATGCAGCACTTCGGAGACCCCGAACTGACCTTCCACGAGGGCGTCACGAAGTTTGTTGCGCTGGCGGCACTCGAGCTCATCGAGGGCGACCTCATCCCCTTCAGTATTGTGCAGTACGCGAAGTCCGTGCGCCGCAACATCCGGGCCCTGCTCAACTTCTACGAGGGCCCCGCAAACGAAGAGGTGGGCGCGCTGTTCAACGAGGTGCACCACTTTGTCCAACAGGCGAAGCAGTTCTCGAGGAATGCGCACCAGCTCAAGCGCAAGATCCGCCATCTCGAGCGCGGCTCCGGGTTCTGGAATATCGTGAAGCTCGGTATTCTCAGGTGGAAGCTGGCCAGGCAAGGCGAGAAGCTGCGCGTCTTCGACCAAAATTTCCTGTACGAGGAGGGGCTTGACGAGCGCCCGTGGTTCAAGCATATCATCTATGCGCCGGGCAGGTACACAGGCTACGCCGGGCAGGTGTTCCCCGGAATCGCCGAGAGTTTGGAGGATGGTGACGACACGCGTTTGGTGAAGTGGGTGTCCATCACCACGGACGCCTTGAAGAAGGCGTCGGACTCCCTCGCCTGAACTACGAATGTTTCATGACCGCGACGCGGCCTCTCATAGGCCTAATGTCCACGATAAATAAATTATGCCCACACAGATACGTAATGCTGATAATCTATCTGTCTCAACTCACGATCGGCGGGGTGCCTCCAATGGCAGGGCACAACAATCCGCCTATAATGGGCAGCAACCAGTCAACAATGAGCATATACAGGTTGAGCGACTTAGCAATATATATAATTTCTCCATTATACGAGAATAGGTCGAGTACCCGCTGGTCTCGGACTAGGTTATTCGGGCTGGGCTGGTGT
This sequence comes from Starmerella powellii, assembly GCA_030568915.1. Classification (NCBI taxonomy): domain Eukaryota; kingdom Fungi; phylum Ascomycota; class Dipodascomycetes; order Dipodascales; family Trichomonascaceae; genus Starmerella; species Starmerella powellii. The sequence goes on along the minus strand of JAJMJE010000006.1, from coordinate 75,040 downwards.
CGGACATGGGTTAGTCGAACCCAGGTCGATCCCGTGCCACGTATATGTGCTCAATGGCCTCGATCGCGAGGGAAATTTTGGCTTACCCGGGGACGCCTTCGTTGGCTCTAGAAAGTTCACGATCCGTCTATTTTAGATCTTAATTCCGGATCTGATTGGTTTAGATCTGATTGGTGCAGATCTGATTAGTCCAGATCTGCCGGATCAAGATTGTTCGACACATAATACTCACTCGTAAGCCGACCTGTGGGTCCCCGGAGTAACCCCCGAGGTACTCAACATGGTTTGGGGCCGGAAATTACTCGGTGAAGTCGACTGTCGAGCGAGCCAATGAATAATTGTTGCGTCGTCACGGTTCCGTCAACCCGGCTACCCTAAGCGTTCGCTAAAGCAACCCCAGCATCGAGTATCCCGTCACCGTCGCGGGTGGAGACGTCCGTTGGGCGCGTTCTTTTTTAGTAAAGCTTTGGAAGAAACTAGTCGTGGGACACATCTGCAAACTATAACTTTAAATTCGTATCAGTGAGATCGAATTGATGCTGCCTCCCCGGCGTGCTTCGGCGCACTACGGCGAAGATGGGTTTCGTTAAATCCGCGAGTACCCGGACGCGAGGCTTGAATCAAATCGCCGTTGCCAGTTCTGCTCCGGAGTTTGTCGAAATGCGGGGTCGGGGAGGTTGGTGTGCTGAGCGTGTCACACTAACCCCTGATAATTTAATAATTACGGAGAAATCCGCGATCGTGCGTGTGGCCAATTAAGCATGGTTTACACTCGGGAAAAGGCGGCGGGAAAATTGGCAAACACAATTGGCGTGCCGGAGAGTCCAACCTGTTTTTCTAAGAGCTTTCTATCTATGTCCCAACATGCGCATCGCTTCCGCTGTGTCAAGGGCGATGCAGCGATGAACCCCGCCTATTCGGCCTGCCGTGCGTATGGCGGCACGGGTTATGCACGGTGGCATCTGACCTCCCCACGGGCATGTAATTAAGTTGATCAAAGCTGTGCGGGCGCGCCAGTGCACGAATAGCCGTGGATAAATCGGGAGACCTGGACGCGGACAGCAAATACCAGAAAATTCGCGTTTGTGGCGCGCTGGACACGACCCGTTCCCACCGGCCACGCGCGGACCCTCGAATCCATCTCCACGATAATGGAAACCCCTTACCCCGAGGTGTTTTTTACCCATGCAAGGTGACGCGCATAATAAACAGTTCCGTAGCGGGGTACCAAAAGTCTATATAAATGCTGCAATTTCTAGGTTCTGGCTTTTACATACACTTCTATCCTACAGCACTCCAATGAACTTCTTCCTTATCGCTTCTACGTTGATTGCCTCTGCCACGGCCAGCTTCTCCGGCGACTTGAGCAACGCCAAGGCTGACGCTGACAATCTTGCCTCGCGCGTCGAGAACTGGAACGCTGGCAAGGGATTGCTCGGTGCGCTGAACATTCAGGGCTACTACCCGACCTTGTCAAGTGCTGTGTCGGTGCTTTCTGGCAGCGCCGGCTCGATCTCGGACTCGGACGTCGACGTTGCGTTCATCGAGTCGTTTGCCGCATCGATCACGAAGCTGCTCAATGACCTGACCTCGAAAGCTGATGACTTCAACAAGGTCGGCGCCAAGAGCATTGTTGCTGGAGACCTCAGGGGTCTCGGCCAGCCGGCCGTCGACATCATCGGGCACATCGTCTCTGCCGTTGAGCACGACTGCGACAAGGTTAAGAGCTTGACGCCGGATCTCAACTCGGTCAGCGCGGCCTTCTCGACGGCCAACTCGGCGTACGGCGTGAACCAGCTCAGCTTCCCTACTGCGCCGAGCTGCTAAAGTTGACGCTCGAGGCCGCTTGGGGCTGATTTATGCTAGATTCTCAGGCCGCTGGATGATCAGAATCGCTAAGCGCCTTCCCTTCTTTTATAAGTACTAGTCATAGGTATTGTTTTCGCTTACACTCGGCCACAGGCAAGCAGATCGGGGGAACAACAACTAGCTGTTACCACTTACCGAACGCCGGCTGCCAACAAAGTTGCCGTGAAAACTGCCTCGCGGTCTATAATTGGCACCAGCCATAAATATCCCGCCGTTGGCTCGGGAGCGCTTCATGTACGTCGTGGCGCTAGGGTACGCCACACCGACGCCACCAGTAAGAGGATGGTTGGATGGGCAAGGGGCTTATTAATTTCAGGAGGGCTATAAGCATAGCTTTGCCCAAAGGACGGTGAATATCCATTGCCTGTGAGCTAAAATGAGCGAATACGAGTTCGGGGTTGCTATGTCGTGCGACGGCTGTGCCAACGCAGTCAACCGTGTTCTGAACCGCTTGGACGGCGTAGAGAAGGTCGACATCTCGCTGGCAGATCAGAAGGTCCTCGTGAACACGACCAAGAACGTCGACTACCAGAAGGTCCACGACACGATTGCCAAGACCGGCAAGGCCATCAACTATGGAAAAACCATCTCCGCTTGAGCCTGTGTCTCTTGGTGGTGCCGCCGAGCATGACCTAGATCCACGATCTCCACGATAGATCGGATCCAGTCGAGCTTCGGCGGCCGCGCTCACGATCTACGGGGGCCGCGCGTGATCTAGGGGGGGCATGCATGATCTATGTGTCCTCCAATCACGAGCCGGCGGTCTTTGGGGGCTTATTGAGGCAATTTTAGATGCTCAGATGTCCCGCATGTCCCACTAAATATGTTCCGCTAACGTATGTCCCAGTAAATCCTATGCCATTATCAATTAGATCCTTCATGATCTGCCCGCGTGCACGTGGGTCTGTATAGCTGTATATATAGCTTCATGTGTAGCTGTGTATGTGCTGCATATGTAGTTGTGTATGTGCTGCATATGTAGCTTGCGAGATTAGTTTTTTCGAATGCAGAATTATGGAACCTACTTGGAGGTTCGCGTAGACGCCGGAACATCAGTTTGATCCGAGATCGAGGTCCCACACCCAGTCGTTGATGTCGCTCTCGATGCGTTCCTCGATGTCGTGGCCCTTGCCGGCCACGACGCGCAGCAGAAGCTCGTTCAGCTCGGTGCGCCCGAGAATATCCACATGGTCGGCGGTCTGTGTGCCGCCGCGCAGATCGAAGTCGCTGGGGCGGTGCAGCATCTCCACGACCTTCACCTTGACTCCGCCGGGGTTCAGCTTCGAGTTGTGGTCCTTCCAGCGGTGGCTGATGGAGTGGCACGGCAGAGAGATCGTGCCGTCTCCAGGACCAACAACAACCGACCCCTTCTCGAGACTCTCGTAGTCGATCACGTAGCTCAGCGGCGTCGAGGTGTCGTTCGTCGAGTCTCTATAGTAGTATGCGCGCTCCGTGCTCTTGCCCACGCCGTAAAACGCGTAGATCTCCAGATCGGGGGCATTGGGCAGCGCAACCTCGAGCGGGTTCGACCACTTCGAGGGGTCCTTTTCGTTGTTCACGACCTCTTTCCGCGTCTTCGCCAGGCCCAAAGAGTACATCGACTTCGCGCGCTCCGTGAACCACTCCGGAGACACCTCGTAGAGCAGGTTGAGTGCGCCCTCGAGCGTGAGGTTGCCCTTTTCTGTGGGCGCGACGTTCTCGTTGAACCGCACGAAGTTGCCGAACGTCTCCGTCGTGTTCGCGGGGTCATCCGGGGCACCGTTCATGTCTCCCCAAATGACGCTGCCCCCCTTCGGAAGCATCGACACAATGCCCGGCCAGCTTCGAATGAGGTCCGCGCGCACGTCGCGGCTGAAGAACTTCTCGATCCCGGTCACCGCGAGCTGGTTCAGCGTCACCGTGTCGCGCATCTCTCCGCTGAGCAGTGCCACCAACGCCTTGGGCGTTCCCAACAAGCTTCCGCTGATGTCGACGAAATGCGCGATGTGGTCGTTGACCCAGGTCGGACCGCCGTTGCCGAACCCGGGGCCCGTGGCCTCGACCCACTTCAGGAAGTAGAACGCGACCTGCGAGCCCATCGAGTGGCTGATCAGCGAGGTTTTTTCGCCCGTGAACTTCAAGTTCAGCTCGCACTGCGCCTTCAGCTGCGAGAAGTAGCCGTCGCGGCGCTCGAGATCGGGGTACCCCAGGCGCCAGTCGTATGAAGCCAGCTTCATCGTGTTTTGGTCGTACCCAAGGGCAGACAGATTCTCGATGATCTTGTTCCAGATCCAGTATCCCGTGATGAAGTAGTCCGCGCTCTCGATGCCCTGCGCAGCCCGGACCTTAAAGTCGGGCGGATCGAGACCGGTGTCCTTGTCGAGCAGAAGGTGCTGCAGCCAGCAGTTCTTCGACAGCAGCATGGTGCGGATCATGTAGAAGCCGCCCCACATCTGCTTGCGGTAGTGCATCTTGCTGGGGCACTCTTCCGTGCCGTGCAGTCCCCAGTTCTCCAGGGCGCTGCTAATAACGCCGGGGACCATGATCACCGGATGCTTCGGCCGGAACCCTTCGTCGTACATGTTCAAGCCCACGGCAAAATCGTCACTGAGCTTAGAGTCGCTGCTGGACACCTGAGCCTGGTGAAGAAGGTCAACAAGCGTGGACGGGAGCATGTCCTGGTGGGTGAGCAGCCATTCCTGCGACGCGTCGGCCAGCTCGACGGTCGCGTCGTGGTTCGCCACAAAGTGCGCCAGAAAGAGTCCAACAAGCGTGAACACCACAAATATCACCCGCTTGCCCTTCCAGAACGGCTTCGAGCGCGATCCGCTGCGTCTCGGCCTGCTCTCCTTCTGGTCCTCCGGTTTCGCGGCATCCTTGCCCTTGGCACTGCTGCTGCCCCGGCGTGTCTCCGCCGAAGACTTGCCCGACTTCGATCGCCTTGATCCGGCCCCCCGCGCTTCGGCCGTGACCATTGATATTTACAATTTACCTCGATCGCTCACTCGGGCGGATTAAGGGGCCGCTAAGCGCGTGGGCAAGGGTCCATTGATCGGCGATCGCAGACACAGGCCGATCGGCGTATTAGATGCATATGTGCTGCTGATCGCTTAAAGGACCGGTGCTGGGTACAGGTTTTTTGTAATCCCTCATTCAACCTGAATCTAGATTTGGGAGTGATCCTTGGTTCTGTTGTGATCAGTATATAGAATTCGAAAACAACTAAATAGGATTTTAGGTCGGGCGATCATAGCTCTTGGTACCTGCGTAAATCAATCATTCATAATTATTAGGGGACTACTAATGTGGGTGATCATACATAGGGATCATCCATGGGGACCATCCAGTGTGGGACCATTCATGGGGACCATCCATTTGGGACCATTCATGTAGGACCCTGGATGTGGGATCATACAGTGTGGGATCATCCATGAGGACCATCCATGTGGGACCTTTCATGCGGGACCATTCATGGAGATCATCCGGTGTGGGGCCATAGCATGAACACATGCACGCAATATGCATAGTCTTGTGTAGTCCTTTTCATGGCTCTGAGCGTAGTCGGATCGATCGATCAATACGAAGCTCCGGGCATAATTACAGCTACCTGTTTCAGCTGACCGCCATCAGCCTGGTCTATACGACGTCGCGGCAACAGCGTCTGGTGGTCAGTTGCACGGCTCGGCTTTCTACAAAAGACGAACGTGGCTAAAATTAAGTTGTTTCCAGCATGCTCATGTGCCTTGCTTGAGCATACAGCTAGCCCTAGGGTATTATGCGTCTGCGCTTCCAATGCAGAAGTTGCTCGGATAATTATATAGCGCGCATAGCGCCATTATGCATGGGCTGTGTTTCTCTCATTGAATGATTGCCGCATGCACGAAGTTGAAACAAGCTGCTGATTATCCTCACTGTAATCGATCTAATTCCTTCAGAGCTGAGGTTCTCTCATTGCGCCTACAAGCATAGCTATACGAGGCCAGCTGCCACTTACATATCCCAATTAATCACTAAAACCATTCTATCAACTCGTTGGCTCAACTTCGTGCTATCCATGAATTACCTCCCACGCAATACCACGCACCCGTGTATCTTTGAGAGGCGATTATTTATTATGCGGTGCTGAAGCGCAAACGGATCACCACATATGTTTCACCCAGTGCTCGTATCTGTATATAAGAAATGAGAATCTACAGCCTTAGTTTTCACCACCAGCCTTGAAGCGAGATCATTCTTTGGTATTCGATGGGACTGTGTAGGAATTTGATTCTGGCACAACTCGTTGTTGTTTTTGCAAATCCGCAAGCTGCAAACGATGCGCCCTTGCAGGAATCCGCTCTTTCCTCTTCTGCGTCTCAATCTGACGTTTCCCCCGATTTTCTGTCCTCTCAAACGGGCTTGAATGTCACCAGTTCATCGTTCGCACCTGGCTTTAATGCTAGTTCTGTAAAGGCTTCATCTTCAAGTTTTATAGTTTCTCGCACTCCCGCGTCCTCGGTCAGGCCCTCGAAGTCCTCTCAAGGCCCCAAGTCCTCTTCTGTCTTTCCTTCCTCTCGCGTCTCCGGTTCTTCCGCATCCTCTGGCCTCCTCGAATCCTCCCGTGGGTCCTCCAGCGTCCCTGTGTCGTCCCGCCCATCGGGGTCTTCGCAGGCGCTGAGTTCTTCGAGCATTCCTAGGTCCTCGGGTAGCTATGTGCTTGGCTCCTTTAGTGCTCCCGGCTCCTCCAATGTCTCCGGTTCCTCCAGGATCTCCAGTTCCTCCAGGATCTCTAGTGCCGCTGGACTTTCCCGTAGCACTGAGCTTTCGAGTTTGTCCAAGAGATCCAGCGGCTCCGGGTCACCGAGCAAGTCTTCAAGCGCTCGTACCTCGTTGCCGGTGACCCAGTCCTCGGGCCTTTCGAAGTCCCCCCGCTCAGTGGCTTCTTCGCACGGTTCAGGGTCTCGGGGAGCTTCTGACCCCGCGGGTGCTTCTGGCCTATTGCAGCTCGCCAGCGCGAACCTCTCGAGCACCGGTGCTCCGTCCAGGTCTAGAAGCCAGTCTTCTAAGCTGGCAGTAAGTTCCGGGATCACAGCATCGAGTGCTGATGCTGTGATTAAGTCGTATGAATCGGCTCTTGTAGCAAATGCAAGCGCATCCGGCAAGTTGTCCTTGTCTGCGGCGAGCTCGAGAACAAGGATTTTGAGTAGTGCTGTTGCGTCTGATGCCTTGGTCAAGTCGTATGAGTCGGCCCTCGTGTCTAACGCAAGTGCTTCTAGTCTAGCGGCTGTGTCACCGAGCTCTTCCAGTGCAGTTATTAACTCCACGGTGCAGTCGCTCGCATCAGGATCGAGTTCTGTACTGAATTCAACCGCGACGTCTTTGCCTGGCGAAATCTCCTCTCGAGTCCGTGGCCCTGCCGCTGCTTCGCAAAGAAGTAACGCATCCAGCTCGCAAGAAGCTATTTCACAAAGAGGCAGCACCCAGTCACTCTACAAATCAAACGCAAGTGCAGTCAGTGCGGGCATTGCGTCTACATCTGCTGGATCTCTTGCTACCTCGTCCCGCACAAATGCGAGTGCAGATAGCTCGCTGCTTGTGGGTTCGTCTGCAGGAATTCAAGGTTCAAGCTACACCCGCGCAAGCGCGATCCCTAAAAACCTGTCTTCTCTTCTTCAGGCCTCCCGTTCTGCGCCCAATACATCAGCAGCTTTCAATTCCGATGCAGTGAGCTCAGTCGCTAATCAATCGGCTAATTCGGTATTGGCTGGTTCTCCATCTTCTCGACTCAACTCTGTCAACAGCTCGAAGCTTACGACCCCGACAGGTGTGTTTGTGTCTAATACATCTGTCTCAAGCGGAGTGAACAGCGTCACTGCAAACTCGACAGGAGCGCGTTCTCAGGTGTCTAATGTTACGATTGCTAGCTCCGTTCCAGGCCTCTTGTCGAGGAACTCGTCAGGCCCACAGCCAGTTAGTGCCAGCCGCCTGACGGGCGCTAATAGTACTCAGGACGGTAGCTCAAGTAAACCAGCACCGTCTACAAGCGGTGTTCAGTTGAACGAAACACGCCCGTCTGTAGGAAGCTCCGTGACCTCGGGCGTAAATCGAGCGTCCAATGCGTCGCAGGGCTCAGGGGCCTTGACCATCTGGGCATATGATAGCACGCGAGCTCAGAATGCCTCGGCTAGCATCACTGCGGTGGCATCAGGAAGCCGTAAGCCGGCTACTGAGAACATCACTGGCCCCATCTCCCGCGGGGCCGCCTCGAGCTACGGAAGCCCCCGAGCAACTCTTTCAAACCAGACCCATTTGGCACCCAGTGGGCCTGCGTTCAGCAACGGTTCCAGTAGTGCCGTGTCGAGCACTGTTGGCTCGGCAGATAATTCGCTAGGTCCTGTCTTCGGCAGTGCGTCAGGATCGGCCTTGGTTAATGGTTCGAGGACTACTTCTCAAGCAGAGTCTAACACTAGCTCCAAGTTCACTGGCTCCGTGTTCACTGGCTCCGTGTCCACTGGCTCCGTGCCCACTGGCTCCGTGTCCACTGGCTCCGTGTCCACTGGCTCTATCTTCAAGAATTCAAACTACTCCTCTATCTCCCTGTCGTCATCGCCTACCTCTCTTGGCGTTGAGAGTCACAACGGCTCCACTGCTCTGCCGAGCGGTGTTTCCTCTGCACTCTCGGGCCCTGGGATTGCCAACTCCTCTACAGTCTACGTTGGTAGTAGGACCCTCGCTTCCGCTTTGCGCAACAGCACTGCGGGAACTGAAAGCAGTATCTCCAAGGCTTTGCCGCTCACCACTTCTGGAAACGCCAATGGCACTGCGACAGCGCTATCGCGCAGCCTTGGCGAGTCCAAGTTAAGTGCAGCGAATGGAACTCGGAGTCAGGCTCTGAGCTCTCCGGTCTCTGCAACTGCAGTGCAGAGCTCAACAGCAGGAAATAGCACTCTCAAGAATGGCTCAGCGCATAGTACTTTGAATGCAGTATCTTCGAGTGCATCGCAAGTGGCAGCTGCAAGCCGGAATGGCTCTGCTTCCATTCAAGCTTTATCTCGTTCATCTGAAACAGGTATCACTGCTCTTTTGTCCCGATCGAGCCAGCAGACCAATACCTCGCGTACGCTTGTAGGGAGCTCTGGGGGGGTCGTTGTACCTGTCTCGAGTATTCTGGCGTCCAACGCTAGCAAAAATGCAGGTGGAAGCAAGGCTCTGTCTACAAATAGTGTTGGTGCTGCATCTGGTCAGTTTAACTCAAGCCAGTCGGCCACCAGCCAGTCGTCGGTTAGCGACCAGAATAAGACGTCGATCGCTTCCAGTTATCTTTCATCTGGCGTACTGGGTGCACCCTCTAGTCAGTCGACGGTGCTCAATAGGTCTCTAGCCGGCACAGAAGGTGCACAGTCAAGCTATGCTGGCGGCTCGCGTACGGCTGGATCGAATGGAGTTGCGTCCTCGAACGGCTTGCGTACAGCTACAACTAACTCGTCTGCCACGAACTCGCCGAACTCGGTCAACAGCGTAGCGGCTTCGCAACCGCAGAACAACTCTAGCGGTAAACCGCTTCTTTCGGGTGCTAGCCAAACTGCGTTGAGTCGCAGCACCTCACCAGAGGAGCCGGCAAACGCGACCAGAAGCTCGTCTAAGTCTGCGCAGGTAGCTGCTTCCGAGTCCTCCAGTACCGCTGTTGGTGCAAACTCGTCACTCACTGGCGTCTCAGCCACCAGAGGCAGCGTCCGCACCAGCCCTCTCTTTTCCGGATCTGGTGCTCCTCTTACAGCAGTTGCGAACAGCTCTGCTGCGAGCTCAGCCCCTGCTCTCGTCAACTCGACTGCAACTCAGGGACTTGGCGGGCGATCCTCGGTCCTGGGCTCGTTCAGTGCGTCCGCGAGCGCTCCAGTAAACAGCAGCGATATCGCTCAAGGTGCTACAAACAGCGCTGGTCCCATTCCTATCGATAATGTTACGGACACGCACGGACTCACCTCGTGGACTACGTTCGCGGTTGGCACTGACACGACGTCGCGCTACCTGGTCATCCCCACAACTTCGTATTCTGGTCAACAGGTGAGCACACACACGCAAACAGACGTGGTCTCTGTTGGCTCGCAGACGGCGGCCCTGACGTTTACTTTGACTCTTCCTGAGAACAGCAACTCTGAGGGGTCGACGAGCGGTGCGCCGGCCTCGCAGTCCCTTCACCCTGTAGAATCGACCGGAGCCACTCACACTAAGTCAACGCTCACGACTACGGTTACTGTCCCTTGTACCCATGCTAAATGCACGGCTCCGTCGACGACGACGTCTTACACTACCGTCTGTACGTTCACTTGGAACGTGCCCTTAGGCTCTGAGTGCGCGACAGCGACTGCGCTGACGTCGACAGTGGTCATTTCGGAGAATTCAAAGACGATTTCTGTTCCAGTCACGATCCCGTGCTCTGATCTGACTACTGAATCTGCGAGCGGAACGCTGCCGCCCTCTGTTGGCATAGCGAGCTCGGCTACTCCAGGCTCTGCTGCAACGGGCAGCCAGAGCTCAGTTACAGGAACGGCGGCCAAGAGTGGTCCTACGGCCGGTGGCAGCCAGCTGTCGGGAAGCAACTCAACGGGAGCTGCAACGAAACCGTCTCTGAGTCCGCCCTTGAATACTGCAGGAGTGAGCTCGGGAGCTGCAACAGCTCGTAGCTCGCAGAGCCAGCCTACGGGCAAGAGCTTTGCCGGAGCTTCCTCGCCGGCTGCGGGAAATTCTACACAGCAATCAGCTTCTTCTCCTACAAACCATGAAACGGGACCTTTCTCGAATTCTGTGGAGGGCAGCGCTGCTTCAACCGGGCCGAAGTCTCAAAGTCTACAGTCTGGTAAGGGCAGTAGTGAGCTATCTTCCTCGACAGGTAGCGCTACCCAGGAGGGCTCTTCGCCCGCTGGAAGGGGGTCTTCCTCTGGATCGTTGGCCACTTCGGAATCAGGCTCGCGGCTTCCTTCAGCAAGCCCAGGAAGCTCTAATCAAGCTGCCTCCGCGACCGGCTCCGGTCCGGGTGCCTCGCCTTCGCCTTCGGTGACGTCTCCTGGCAGTAGCTCTTCAGCTGCCGGAAGCAGCAGCAGCGTTAAGACCGTCTCGACGATCACAACCACTGTTACTGTGCCTTGCACGCACTCTACGTGTCAGAATGCTCTTACCACGACAACGTACACGACCGTGTGCAGCTTCACGTTCCCAGTTCCCACCGGATCAGAGTGTGCAACTGCTACAGCGCTCACTTCTACTGTAGTGATCTCAGAAAATTCTAAGGTCATCTCCGTCCCTGTTACTATACCTTGCAGCGCTGAAGGCTCGCAGTCTCCGTCGGCATCTGTCGGCACAGTTTCCGCGACTTCAGGAGCAAGCAGTGCTTCCACAGCCCAAACCGGTACAGGTGTCACTGTGCAGAGCTCAGTTAGCGGCTTCGGGAATACGTCTGTACCCAGTTCTGGTACGGGGACGGAAGGATCTGTGGGATCTGGAGGTGCGTCAGGAACGGCTGTGCCGAGCGGCACGGGCCCTGTTTCCTCTGAGACGCCATCCTACACTGTGATCACGATTCCGTGCCATCATACCGAGATCTGCTCCAGCAGAGGCTACATTCTGTCCACAATTTATCCGGTTCCCCCGACAAGTTCGCGGATCGGCAAGTCAATTTGTGCTTCTGAGACCATCCTTACTCTCATCAGCGGCAGCCGTACACTCACAACTACGACATCTGTGATTTGTGGGCCCAACTCGGTGCCGAGCACGCGTCCCTCCGTCACTGGCACCGCGTTGTCGGGAAGCAGTGGCTCGGTGGGCCCCTCTGCCTCTGCATCATCTTCTGAAGCGTCATCAGTTGCTACTTCGGGAAGTGCTTCGTCGGGAAGCCCATCAGCTGGCTCTCTTAGCCCTTCGTCTGGCTCTCTGATCCCTTCAACTGGATCTGTTAGCCTGTCAACTGGCTCCATTAGTCCATCGGCCGGCTCCGTCAGTCCGTCAACTGGATCTACTAGTCCATCGGCCGGCTCCGTCAGTCCATTAACTGGTTCTGCTAGTCCGTCGACCGGCTCTCTCATCCAATCGAGCGGCACTCTTAGCCCGTCAACTGGTTCTGCTGGGCCCTCTGGCTCTGCTAGTCCATCTACCGGCTCTGCTATCCCATCAACCGGCTCTCACATATCATCGGCTGGCTCCGTCAGCCAGTCGACTGCCTCTGCGAGCCCGTCTACTGGCCCTCTTAGCTCATCTTCTGGCTCTCTCACTACGCCGGCAGAAAGCAAGGGTACAGTGCTCAGCTACTGCGTTCTGACAAGCACTTATACTACTGGAACTCTTACACAAGTTCGTGTTTCGACAGTTCCATGCACACCAGAATCCACTCTGCCATCGTCTAATGGGCTATCCTCGACACATTCAGGAATCCAGACCGCTACAGAATCGGCATCGACTCCCGAGTCTGGTAGCCCTACCTCTCAGTCGGCATCTCCGTCAGAAAGCAATGGTCAGCCTTCGACTGCGCCTAGCCTTACGGGCTCTGCAGCAAAGTCTCCGTCCAACTCAATCACCTCGAGCGCAGGAACGGCCACGACGATCACCACCACAGTCTCGGTTCCGTGCACACATATAACGTGCCAGAATGTGCCGACGACTACTGTGTACACGACTGTGTGCTCATTCACTGTGCCCACGCCGAAGTCTGGAGAATGCTCGAAATCAAGTGAGATCATCTCTACTGTTGTTATTTCTGAGAACTCCAAGGGAATAACCATCCCAGTGACCATCCCATGCAGTGCGTTCTTGCCGCCAGCGGGCACCGCTTCCAATACTGGCAGCCCTCCATCAAGTCCCGAGTCGTTGCCTGGCTCTAAGAGTGGTGCCTCTACGGAAATACCGTCAAAGAGTGGGCCCACGAGCAGCGGCCCTGCTACGGGAGCCCCGACTTCAAACTCGGAAGGCTCGGTAACAGTTCCTAGCACTGCCTTCCAGCCGTCTAACAGCGAGGTTTCGTCAAGTGGAAGTGTATCAATCGCTTCTGGCTCGGCCCCCTCTGGAACTACTCCCTCTGGGTCGGCCCCATCAGGTTCGGCTCCTTCGGGCGCTCCGTCAGGTTCGGCTCCTTCGCAGTCACCTTCTGGCAGTACTCCTTCCGGCTCGGCCCCTTCGCAGTCGCCTTCCGGTACTGCTCCTTCAGGCTCGGCACCATCAGGTTCAGTTCCTTCGGGCGCTTCCTCTGGTTCGGCTTCTTCGCAGTCGCCCTCTGGCACCACTCATTCTGGTTCGGCTCCTTCAGGTTCCGCCCCTTCGCAGTCGCCTTCCAGTACTGCTCCCTCAGGTTCGGTTCCTTCGCAGTCGCCCTCGGGCCCGGCTCCTTCAGGTTCGGCTCCTCCAGGCTCGGCTCCTTCGCAGTCGCCTTCTGGCACCGCTCCTTCAGGTTCGGCTCATTCAGGTTCTGTTCTTTCGCAGTCGCCTTCGGGTTCGGCTCCTTCCGGCTCTGTTCCTTCAGGCTCGGCCCCTTCGCAGTCACCTTCTGGCACCACTCCTTCGGGGTCGGCTCCTTCGGGTTCTGTTCTTTCGCAGTCACCTTCAGGTGCTACTCCTTCCGGCTCTGTCCCTCCAAGCTCGGCCCCTTCGCGGTCGCCTTCGGAATCTACTCCATCATCAGGTTCGGCTCCTCCAGGCTCAGCTCCTTCACAGTCGCCCTCTGGCGCGACTCCTTCAGGCTCGGCCCCTTCGCAGTCACCTTCCGGCTCGGCCCCTTCAGGTTCTGTTCTTTCGCAGTCGCCATCAGGTTCTGCTCCGTCGGGCTCTGCATCCTTGGTAAACAGCACGCCTTTGAGTGGATCGGGCAGTGCGACGCAAGGTACTCAATCGACTGGTTCAGGTGCATCGCCTTCGAATTCTGGCGCTAGAGCCTCGGGTTCTTCAGAGCGAAGCACACTATCTACTGGCACAGCAGAACGAACTCCGTCGACTGGTTCAGGAACTGTTCCCTCAGGCTCAGCTCCATCAGCTCCATCGGGCTCAAGTCCATCCGAGCACGGCACACAGCCGGCCGGCTCTGTTTCAGCCACACCCTCTTCGGAGCAGCCTACGCATCAGAGCGGCTCGGTCTCCCTTTCTTCGGCAGAAGGCTCTCCATCTGCCAGTCCAACGACTAATTCTGTCAATTCTGCCAGCCAAGCAACTACCGAGCAGTCTTCGGTTTCTGGCACTCCACCGACCAGTACTGGCGCTCAATCGAGCGGCACTGGCACACAATCGGCACAAGGGCCCTCGCCTAGTGGTCCGGCTAATTCAATTAGCAGCAGCTCAGCTCAGGAGCATCCGAGTGCATCTTCTGGGTCGCAACCCGGCACCAGCCCGGTTTCGGGCCAAGCCACGGCGAGTATAGTGACTAGCAAGCCGTCTACTGAGAGCCCTTCGTACACGGTCATCACCATCCCATGTCACCACACGGCGATATGCTCGAGCAGAGGTTATGTGCTTTCCACCATCTATCCTGCACCTTCTCCGTCCGGATCGGTCACTCCTTGCGTGACCCCCACTGAGCTGACAATTCTACAGGGGTCAAAGACTGTTACGGTGACTACGTCCGTTCTATGCAGTGCTTCTCAAGCGCCTAGTATCTCTCCATTCAGCCCTCAAAGCTCTGCAGCGGAGAGCTCGACTCCGGGAACGGCCAGTGGTGGCTCACCTTTGCCGAGCGAATCCGCTAGTGCACCGGGCGTGTCTAACTCGGGGCCGAAATCTGGTCCTGCGTCTCCGAGCGAGTCGAGCAGTGGGACCCCCGGTCCTTCGGCGTCCTCGTCACCAATCTCGAGTACCGCAGAGCTCACGAAGCCTGGTTCGAGCCCCCGTGGTTCGCCGAGTGCTTCTACCATTGTCACCTCGCCTGCTCCGAGCGGGTCTCCCGCGGTACAGTCTGCCCCCAGTGGGTCAGTTACTGCAACGGGCACTGCTCCGACAACATACGGCCCGGGGAATAGCGTAACTTCGACGCTCACGTTCACTTGCACGAAAGAGACGTGCGTCGAGACCGTATTCACAACCGTGTGCTCTTTGACTGTGCCGCCGACCACTTCTCCGGGCCAGTGTGTGACGAATTCCGTACTCACATCGGTCGTCACGGCCGAGGGGCAGCAGAGCACGCTCACGATTCCGCTGTCAATACCGTGCGGATCATCGCTTCCTGGGGGCTCAGCGAGCCCCACATCTGGTCCTGGATCGGAAAGTGTGCCGCGAACTGGAACGACCACCGGTTCAGTCAGTCCTTCGAGCCAAATCCCCGGAAGCGCTCCCTCGGGCTCCGAAGTCTCTCCCACAGGCTCTAATACCGTCCCCACAGGCTCCCCGAGCGCCCCCGTGGGCTCTGAGCACACTTCTAGTGGCCAATCGGCACCCACGGTACCTACGACATCGCCTTCGGGGACCTCTCAGCCTGCTCCGAGTAGCTCTTCGCCTGTCAAAGAGCTGTCCTCCACCCAATCAAAGCCCTCAGGATCTGAAACCGGTCCTGTTAGCCTCACAACTGCGGTATCTACTGGGCCAACGGGTGTGCCTTCAGCCTCTGTTGGCGTCTCTTCTACACCAGTACCTGGCGAGACACCGAGTACGAAAGAATCGTCTATCGTCTCGGCAAGTTCTGGAACCAATGCTCCGTCGCCTAGTGTCTCGACTCCAGGTGTCTCAGCACAGCCGACTCCGGTAACGAGCCCAAGCGGCCCGGCAAGTATTCCACCCACAACCTATGGTCCCGGCAAGACAGTGGCCACGACGGTCACCTTTACCTGTACTCATGAAACATGCACTGAAACCGTAGAGACGACTGTTTGTTCGTTGACAGTTCCGCCTACCACGGCCTCCGGTCAGTGTGTGACCACATCTGTTGTGACCTCCACGGTTAGTGTTGGCACTCAGACTAGTGTTCTGACGATTCCGATCTCAATTCCTTGTGGGTCTTCGATTCCTTCGAATCCAGGTCCTGTCCCGAGTGGTCCTGCTCCCAGCGGCCCGGCTCCCAGTGGCCCGGCTCCAAGTGGCCCGGCTCCTAGCGGTCCACCTCCCAGTCCTGCGTTCAGTGGTCCGGCTCCGAGTGGTCCGGCTCCTAGTGGTCCTGCGCCCAGCGGTCCGGCTCCTAGTGGTCCGGCTCCAAGTGGTCCTGTACCCAGTGGTCCTGCTCCAAGTGGTCCAAAGCCGAGTGGCCCGGCTCCCAGTGGCCCGGCTCCAAGTGGCCCGGCTCCTAGCGGTCCATCTCCCAGTGGTCCTGCGTTCAGTGGTCCTGCGCCCAGCGGTCCTGCTCCAAGTGGTCCTGCTCCCAGTGGTCCTGCTCCAAGTGGTCCAAAACCGAGTGGCCCGGCTCCTAGTGGTCCTGCGCCCAGTGGTCCTGCGCCCAGCGGTCCTGCTCCAAGTGGTTCGGTTCCAAGTGGTCCGGCTCCTAGTGGTCCGGCTCCTAGTGGTCCGGCTCCTAGTGGTCCGGCTCCAAGTGGTCCTGCTCCCAGCGGTCCTGCTCCAAGTGGTCCGGTTCCAAGTGGTCCGGCTCCTAGTGGCCCGGCTCCTAGTGGTCCGGCTCCAAGTGGCCCGGCTCCTAGTGGGCCTACTAGCCCAGGGGGTCCTGGATCGGAATCTAGCCCAGGCCCCACTTCGGAATCAGTACCTTCGCAAGCGCCTTCTCAGGCTACCTCGGTTCCAACAACTTATGGCCCCGGCCACACAGTGCGTTCGACAATGACCTTCACATGCACCGAGCAAACTTGTGTTGAAACAGTGTTCACCACTGTATGCTCACTGACGATCCCGCCGACGACTTCTCCTGGCCAATGTGTGACGAACTCTGTAGTTACCTCTACGGTTGTTGTCCAAGGTCAGCACAGTACAATAACCGTACCTGTATCGATTCCGTGTGGCTCCTCAGTTGCTCCCGGTCCTTCATCGTCACCAGTAGCATCTGAAACTCCATCAACTATCGAATCGCGTACAAGCGCTCCAAGTGGTCCCGCGAACCGTCCGGCTCCAAGCGGTCCGGCTCCTAGTGGGTCGACTCCAAGTGCTGCAAGTAGCCCAAGTGAGCTTCCCTCGGGTGTCACTCCTAGCCGATCCGCTCCTAGCGAAACTGGCCAGAGTGGTCCTTCGCCCAGCGGTTCCCCCACTGTTCCGAGTGGTTCGAGCGAGTCTCCCCGAAGTGTCGCTCCAAGTGGATCATCTCACAGCGGTCCGGCTCCTAGTGGTCCGGCTCCCAGTGGCCCTCCTTCAAGTGGCCCTGCGCCCAGCGGTCCGGCTCCAAGTGGTCCGGTTCCCAGTGGTTCGCCTTCTAGAGGTCCTACTCCTAGCGGTACTCAAAGTGGTCCGTCTCCTAGCGGTCCGGCTCCAAGCGGTCCGGCTCCCAGTGGTCCGGCTCCCAGTGGCCCGGCTCCAAGTGGCCCGGCTCCAAGTGGCCCGTCTCCAAGTGGCCCGTCTCCAAGTGGTCCGTCTCCAAGCGGTCCGGCTCCCAGTGGCCCGGCTCCTAGTGGTCCAGCTTCTAGCGGTCCTGCACCTAGCGGTACTCAAAGTGTTCCCGCTCCCAGTGGTCCTGCTCCAAGCGGTCCGGCTCCTAGTGGTACCGCCCCGAGCGGCCCTGCTCCGAGTGGTGCGGCATCTAGTGGTCCTACACCTAGTGGTCAAAGTGTTCCTGCTCCTAGCGGCCCTCCGCCTAGCGGATCGGCGAGCGCGCCGAGCCAGGTCACTTCCGTTCCGACGACTTACGGCCCCGGCCATACAGTTCGCTCGACTATGACTTTCACTTGCACCGAGCAGACCTGCGTCGAGACAGTATTCACAACTGTGTGCTCGCTGACGATCCCGTCGACAACGGCGCCGGGTCAATGCGTGACGAACTCGGTAGTTACTTCTACCGTCGTTGTTCAAGGTCAGCGCAGCACGATAACCGTGCCGGTGTCGATCCCATGCGGTTCTTCGGTTGCCCCTGGTCCGTCTTCGATCCCGCCAGCCTCGGGCACAGGTGTCTCGTCTCTTCCAACGTCACCGGCAGAGTCTTCCCCGTCAGCTGCATCTCCTTCAGGCCCGGAGTCTAGTAATTCTGCGGTGACGAGCACACCTGGTACACACGGCTCAGAAACACCAACAACGTCTGGGCACGTTACGAGTCCTCAGTCACCAGCTACGGCAGCCACAACCCCAGCAAGTGGCTCGCTGGCCTTGAGCGAGTCTCCCTCGGGTGCATCACCGACGGTGAGCGCGGCGTCTAGTGCGTCCACTCCAGTTCCGTCGGCCCCCTCGACCACTTATGGCCCCGGTCACACTGTTGCCTCGACGCTGACGTTCACTTGCACCGAGAACACCTGTGTTGAGACCGTTTTCACCACCGTTTGCTCGCTAACTATCCCGTCGACTTCGAAGTTAGGGCAGTGCGTGACGGCTTCGGAATTCACATCGACCGTGACAGCCCGAGGCCAGGCAACCGTGATAACGGTGCCGGTGTCTGTCCCATG
Organism: Starmerella powellii; assembly: GCA_030568915.1. Classification (NCBI taxonomy): domain Eukaryota; kingdom Fungi; phylum Ascomycota; class Dipodascomycetes; order Dipodascales; family Trichomonascaceae; genus Starmerella; species Starmerella powellii. The sequence continues at coordinate 56,726 of JAJMJE010000006.1, read as the reverse complement.
CGGTGCCTCTATTAGTGCTACCCCGGCACCCAGTTCTGGAGCCTCTGAAGGGACAAGTGGTCCCGGGCCGTCTCAGGCAGCGACTTCTCCTGCCACTGCGGCCTCCGGTCCTCCGACCTCCAGCTCTCCTGCGGGATCGAGCTCTCCTGCTACCGGATCGAGCTCCCCTGCCACTGGATCGCCGGCTTCCGGTTCTCAGGCCACAGGCTCGCCTGCTTCCCCTGCAACTGGTTCTCCGGCAACTGGATCTCCCGCGCCTTCAGCGTCCGAATCTGGCTCCTCCGTACCTTCTGCGTCTGGACCCCCTACTTCTGGACCTCCTGCGTCGGGACCGCAGGCTTCTGGTTCTCCGGCAAGTGAGTCCCCGGCCTCTCCAGCCACAGTTTCTCCTGCAAGCAGTGCTCCATCTGGTACTCCACCTGGTACTCCTGCTAGTGGTACTCCTGCTAGTGGTTCTCCAGCTAGTGGTACTCCTGCTAGTGGTTCTCCAGCTAGTATATCTCCATCTGGCTCTCCGGCTAGCAGTTCTCCAGCATCTGGTCCTCCTGCAAGTGGTACTCCAGAGTCGGGTCCTCCTGTTAGTGGTTCTCCTGCAAGCGGTACTCCTGCTAGTGGCTCCCCTGCTAGTGGCACTCCTGCTAGTGGTTCCCCATCTGGCACTCCGGCTAGCGGCTCTACAGCGAGTAGCCCTGCACCTGCCTCTGGATCTCCGGCTACTGAGTCCCCGGCTTCTCCGGCCACGAGCTCTCCAGCGGCTGGCTCTCCAGCTTCATCAGCTAGTGAATCTGCACAAGGCACCCCGGCTACGCCCTCGCTGGAGACTGCCTCGCAAACTCCGGAGACGTCTCCAGCTACCGCGATTCCCACAATCAACCGCAACTCGGCATCACAGCTTTCGGGTATCGTGATAACGATATCGACTCTTACGCCAACGACTACGTGCCCGACGAGCGAGCTGACCTTCATGATCGAGCACGGGTCGAGCACCCTGCTGGAGGCGCCAGCACCGGGTCCTAGCACTATGCCACAAGAAGCCACTGTGAACCCACAAGTGCTCGGATCAAGCTTCGTACCCGGCTCGAGCGTCGAGACTTCCGCACCGACTGCGGGCATTCCAGCTCAGGGTTCCGGACCGGGATCGCAGGCGCCTGTCGCGGGCCCCGTTGCGGGCTCCGGCTCGGCAAACTACCCCGGCGGCTCTGAGCAGCTGCCTCCAGGCATTGCGAATAGCGCGATCCAAAAGCGCGCGCCCGCCTTCGCGGGCCTTTCCGGCTTGTTCCTTCTGGTTGTCGTACTCTTGTGAGCACAGACCAATCACTATCTCATCGTTTCTTCTCAACTTAATCAAATTTCTAACACCTTCTATCTTATCATGCGATCTATCTTATCATGCGATATATCTTATCATGCGATAAAATCTATACTTTTATGCAAACTTTCCTCTCGCGCCTTTTCCCATTTTCCCTGTCGCTTTACGTTTGGCAAGCGTGCAAGCATGCCGCTTGTGGGATCGCATTTCTTGGTCGGCTTTGACTGTGCATTATTCAAGGGAATGCAAGCTGGCTAGTCTATTTTCATATGTTATAATGCTACACATCATATTATAGAGACGTTAGCACGTCATTCGCTCATACGAGATAGCATGCACTGACGTCCAAGGTATTCATGTTGAGAACGTCTTCAGCCTTTCGTGCACGATGGGCTTAATGGTTTTAACTTTCACGAATTGTCCGTCGCATTCTATAAGTGACACTGACGAATTAGCTATGGTGAGCCTTTGAACAAACAAAATATTGGGCAAACTACATATTGGCCTATAACTGGAAATCACTGAGACTAAGTCTCCCAAGCATAGGCTTTTTAGGAACGTTTTTAGTCTGTGCTGGGGCTTTAGACTTGGCGTCTGCGATGTCTGGGCCTCGGATCTGTGGTTTCGCCGCGACATGCGTCGCAGGCACAACCCTGCGGCCTGGACAGCTTAGGCAGGCGTAATGTATGTATGCTCGGGCGTCAGGGTCGATTCTCTTGAACTTGGTTCCCAACTTCTTCTGGAGTTTCTCTTCGAACATTTGCTGGCGGCTCCTGAGTTTTGCTTGGGCGCGCGCTCGTGCCTTCTTGCTCTTCCGGGATCCAGACTTCACCGCGCCTTTCGTATGCTCGAGACGGACTTTGCACGTGACACCGGCGATCCACAGCACGGAGCACTGCGGGCACGCCGACACCGGGGCCTGCTTGTGCTGCCCCTGCGCCGACTGAGGCGCGCTGGACTCTGCGCGCAGGGCCTTCAACGCTGCGGACTCCAGGAGCGGCGAGAGCTCCGTGCCGAACAGAAGCCGGGCTGCTGCCTGCGCATGCGATGCTGAGTGCATGAAAGAATTGAACCCTCGCCCTCAGTTTTTATTCGCTCTCGAGCGACCAGGCAGCGGTGTGCCGGTTTAGGCAGCTTTTTATCCACATTCGTGTTCCAGTTCATTAAATATAAGTAAAATTACACATCACTCTAGTTTCAGGGAGGGAATATCATCCGGGAGGTCCATGACCTCGGTTGGCGGGCTCGAAAGGGTATCCTGAGAGAACTCAGAAGCGAACGATTTGACGCTGCTCGCCGGGCTTTTGAGCAGCATGTTCTGCTGAATAGTATCCGCGTACGGATCGGATTTGGTTCTCTTTGCCATGTTCGCCATGACCTCGCGTTTTGGCTCTGCAGGGCCGGGCTTATGCGGGTCTTCGTGGTCACTAGGCGCCGGGGCCGCATTAGCTGAGGGATCGTTGCCTGGCGCGTTGACGCCGTTTTTCACAAGGACCTTCTGCAGATCCACGGGCTCTGAAGCCGCGGCCTTGCGTTTGCGGTCGACCTGGATCTTCGTTTGGCGCTCGAAGAACGACGGGATCTGCCGCCGCACCTCGGCGACCCAGGCGTCTGTGTCCGCGAGCACATGGAAATCGAACACAGAGTCCCACTCGCTTTTGCTGATTGGCGTTTTGTTCACAAACACGACCATGCCGCCAGCAGCATGGGTCGCGCGCGCCAGCGTCTTCACGAGACGCTTAATACCAATGACCTTGAGCGACGTCCCGGCGACGACGAGAAGCTGCGGGCTGCGAGCAGTGTCCTTTCGCAGCGTCACGGCGATCTCGTCGCCGCTCGGGTGGTCCTCGCCGTAGAGCACGATGTCTGGACGGAGCTGGCCAATGGCTGTGCTGCGTTTCCCGCTGAGCGAGCGCGCCAGCGACGAGTTGATGCAATTCTCGCACTGCGGCGCGTCGCCGTCCTGCATCTCTTTCTGGTACTGCGGCGACCAGTCGTAGGCCTGCGAGCAATGCATGCACTTGAGCTGGTGGATGTTCCCGTGCAGCTGCACGGTGTCGGCGAGTCCGAGGCCAGCTCGGAACTCGAGGCCGTCGATGTTCTGCGTGTAGCACCTCATCAGCTTTCTCTTGTCCTTCAGCAGCTTCAGCAAGTGGTGCGTGGGCGTCGGCTGCGCCTCGGCCGTCGCATCGCGCAGCCCGGCCATGAAACTGTAGAAGATCTCCGTGCTGCGCGCGTCCCTGAACAGAATTATGTCGAACAGGTCCTTGCCCTTCACGAGCGCGTCCTGGTTCTGCTTCTTCACGAGCGCGTAGAGCCCGTCCTTGGATCGGAAGTCCGGGATGCCCGCGTTGCACGAAATGCCGGCCCCCGCAACGAACACAGTCTTTTTGGACGACCGCAGTTTCAGCGCAATCTCGCGCAGCGCAGCAGAGCTCTCGGGCTCGCCAAGCGCTAGCGTCAGCATCGCAACAGTCGGGTTTCAGAGGTTTGTTTCTTCTCCTTTGTTGCACGGCCTTTGGCCTGCGGACCATGTGACTCCCAGGGGAAAACAATGGCCCGTCGCAGCACCCGCTGCCGCATGCGGCAGGTGTCCGTCCGAACCCGGCCCAGCTCGCAAACAGACTTGCGAGACACAAATCCGCGCCGCGCAGAGTGCTGGCGCAGAGTCGTCGCACAGTTAGCTTCGCGACCGTTGGCCGGGCTCCTGCCTTTTGTTTACATGGCCTATCGGCCCTAGCCCTCACTACAATGGCTTGTAACTGCCTCAAAAGTCAGGGCAGGGGCAGCCTCGTCTTCCCGCCGCGATACGGCCACGGAGCGGAACCGTTCCCCTATCTCGAAGCCACGACGGAGCCAGAGCACGATTCAGAGCACAAAGGAATGCCCACCTCGCCTGAGCCGGTGGCCACCTCCGATGCAGCCCCAGCAGAAGTGCGCGGGCCGCGCCCGTACACCGAGACGCCCCCGCGCTCGCCGTCTCCATCGAAGGCGAGATCGCACAGACGCTCGGCCAGTAGCGTGAGCATTGCCGACTCTCCGCTCCAGCAGGTGAACGTCGAGCCCGCTCAGCACTACATGCCGAAGGCGGTGGTGCTCTACGAGCAGCTGTTCCAGCGCGAGCAGCACTCGCCGGGCTACTGGGTCGAGTTCTTCCTGCTCCCCGTGAACAAGCCCGAGCTCACGCGCGTCACGAGCGCCGCGCAGCCCCTGAGCAAACACGAGGCCACGGTTCAGATCTTGGTGAGGGCCGCCATAGCCAATTTGAGATCCAATCTGCCCGAGGACATCATTTTGAATGCTCTCCAAGTCCTCGAGGTCATCTTCTCCGAAGCCCTTGACCTGTCCGTCAAAACCCCTACCACACAGGTGTTCCAGGTGCTCGCGGGGCTCGACCGAGCGTCGCGCGTCTTCGACGACCTGACGTCCGAGCTGCTGGGCCTGCTGCGACACCGGTCCCTGGCCGTTGTCGCGGAAGCCACGCAGTTCGTGCTGATTGTCGCTCGGCGCATGCTCGGCACGTCACTGAATACGCTGTTCGCCTCAAAGAACTTCTTCGCGGCCTTCATCCGCGTTATCGACGAGTTCGTCGACCACCGGGTAGCCACGGATGCGTTCACGGCGATAGGCGTGCTGACGGCTGTGAACATGTACGACGATGATGGTGCTCCAGTGTACAAGCAGCGCATGAGCGACTACGTGGACGACACGGTGATGTCTAAAATCATTGCCCTTGTTCAGCGCGAACTCAGCCGCGGCGCCCCGGCGCTGGAGAGCTCGATGAACAGCGGTATAGGGAGCTGGTTCTCTGCCTGGTTCTCGACCCCGGCCACGGAAAAGCCGGAGACGAATAGCCCGGACTCGGACGGTTGGCAAATACTGTTGTCGCTTTACCTGTTTGTGCAGCACAACTCGATTTTTGCGCAAAGCTTCGCGTCATCGCCGGCCCTCATCACGTTGCTCACACATAGCCTCCACATCTTCGACAAGCTACGGGAGTCGCCGCTGGACTACAGCCGGTGTTGGCTTCTTGTTCTGCTTCTGCGAAGGCTGACCGATGCAGAGTTCCTCACGCTTGTGGACCCCGCGGCAGCCACAATTATCCGCGTTTGGGCGCCCAAGCTGGTCTTGGACACCTCGCGCCGAGTTCCGATGGCGGGTATCTTAGACCTCACGCAAATCGGTCTGAAATCTGTTGCGAGCAACAAAACCCCGGACTTTGAGCTCCTCGAGCAGCTCGCAAATGTACTTTACCAACTATGCATGCAGACCGTGAAAACGAGAACGATCTGGCAGTACAACTGGCCCCAGCTATGGCGAAACGTCATCAGTGCCATCAAGCATTCGTGCGCGAAGAAAGACCCACGGTATGTGCCAATGGTACAGAAGCTGCTTGACTGTCTTGTTGGAATGTCTCTACATCGTGATATTCTTGACGAGGAAGACTGGGCTTTCTTGATATTCCGCATCGTTCAAAATACAAAACTGTTCAGCTCGATTACAGAGGCATTCCCCCAGCTCGCAGAAAGCTCGGCAATCCGTGCTGCGAGAGGTATGATTGGTCAGTACGAGCTGAAGCCCGAGTCGCCAGACTTCACGGTGATAGTTCGGCAGGGCAAGCTGGCGACGGGGAACCAGCCGCTGATCAACGAGAGCCTGCGTCCCTTCAGTGTTCACCATGAGGCTCTATTAAAGAAGATTGTCAAGATCCAGGTCAAGAGCGATCTGGACTCATGAACTTCTCCTTTTGTCTTTTTAGCAGCCGAACCGCTGAGCGGATGAATTCATGACCTCTGGGCCGTCGAATCCTCTGAAAAAATGAGCCTCCCCAAAGAAGCGAAAAAAGAAAATTAATGATTCTGGTACGTTACCCATTCTATGCTGATTCCCTAGAATCGGCCTTGTTGTGACAACTATGCAAAGTCATGGGCTTGTCCTGTCACACTAAAAATGCGACCAAGAAATGTACACTTCATTATGAGATCCTATGATCTTTACAGATTAGTGCTTAGAGCACATGCGAATACATAGCGTGAATAAAAATACTACAACAACCACTTAGCTCTGACTGTTTACGGCAAGTTCCATAATCAGTCGTGTTGCCAGTCGCAAAAACGGGTATGCAGAGAATGTGTCGTCTATCGCGTGCATGTCATCGTTGTTCTTTGGCAGCTTGGGCTCTTCAAATCCGTCGAACTTGAAGTCGACAAGGTAGTTATTTTGTTCAAGTTGGTACAGCTGAATGCGCATCTTTAGCATTTCAGATATAGCTGGTCGGCCTGGCGCGGCCGTGGCCTCGTTATGCCAGCGGACATTGATTGTCCAAATGTCCTCCTCCGATGGCACTGTCCATTCTGCGCCCAGCGTTTCCAGCGCACGGTATATCTCCCCCATGACATCCAGGGGGTATGATCGGGATCGGATGCCGAAGTGCCATCGCATCTTCGACTTCTTCACCGACGTTGGTGATCTTCGCTTCGTCATGGGAACGCCAAGGCTCTGCATGTATGCCAGGTGGTACTGCGGTAAACTCTGCGGCAAAACGGCAATTGTCGAGCCCGACACGCCGACCGGGCCGAGGTGCGTTTGGTCGAAAGAGTAGGTAGCCGGGATGGCATTCCGGCCCAGCGGAGTGGGCTTCAGTCGAGCCTGGCCAGAGGGGCTGCCCACGACCTGCTCGCCACTTGACTGGCTGCGGTTGCTTGCCCGTGCCTCTGTGGCCTTACGGCTCATGTACTCGTCCAGCGAGCTTGTAGTGCCCGAGTTCTGCGAGTCAAGCACAAGTTGGTATGCGTCCTTGATCTCCGCAGCGTTGGCTGCATCGAGCTTGCCCTCGCGACCCTGCATGGCGTCGGTGATATCGAACCGCGAGTAGCCCAACTGTTCGCTGAGGTAGTTCACAACATTGTCGTCGATGGGTCCGCCGCTCGGCTTCAAAGACTCCGGGAGCAGGTCCTCGGGCAGATCGGTGCGGAACCAGGGATCCTTGATGATTTCGTCAACCGTGATGCGGTCCATGGGATTCACGACCAGCATTTTCTTCAGCAGGTTCTTGGCACCGGCGCTCAAGAAGTCCGGCACGCTATAGATACCCTGGCTAATGAGCTGGAACAGTTCTGGGATCGACTCCTCGTCGAAGGGCAGTCTCCCAACAAGCATAACGTACAAGATGACGCCGCAGCTCCAGACGTCGACCTCGGGCCCGGCATAGAGGCGTCCGCTGATCACCTCCGGGGCGGCGTAATTCGGGCTTCCGCAGCTTGTTTTCAAGAAGTTTCCGTCAGTCATGATATTTGAGAGCCCGAAATCGGCGATCTTGATATCCATTTTGTCGTCCAACAACAGGTTTTCGGGCTTCAGGTCGCGGTGCACGATCTTGTGCTTGTGGCAGTACTGGACGGCGCTGATGATCTGCTGAAAAAACTTGCGGGCCTCGGACTCGGAGAGCCTGCCCTTCTGGACGATGTGATCGAAGAGCTCCTTCGCAGCAAACTCGAGAACCATGATGATCTCGTCTTTGCTTTTGATGACCTCGTAGAGCTTGATGATGTGGCGGTGCCGCAGCAGCCGCAGGTAGCTGATCTCGCGCTCGACGCGGCCCTGCATGTCTGCCTTCTGCAGAGTTCTTCTATTGATGATCTTCAGGGCGACGCGCGAGTTCGTGGCGAGGTGGTACGCGAGCTTGACCTTGCCAAAGCTGCCCTCGCCGAGCGTCTTCACAATTTGGTACCGCTCGATGCGGTTGTTGTCGACTGACATCTCTTCCTGCCGTGTCGCTCTGCTCACTGTAGCGCGGCGCTATATATATAAGTGGGTGATGCAGCTCAGAACGTTAGCGGGGAGGCTTGTTTCCTTGAACGTTGTGATTACACACTCAGTTCCTCACTGTCTGGGGCAGGGTCGGCCCGCCTCCACAGCTGTCTCCGCACTTCCCCTGCCCTCGCCATGAAGGGTTTGCTGGCTCACCGCCAAACAAGCCTGGGGCCATGATCGCGGCCAAACTCCCAGCGCGGTTGACGGTTACGCAATCTTCCAGCAAACACCTGAGCGCAAGCGAAACTCCCAACAAGCAAGTCTACTCCCAACGGCGCATGCCCTAAGAGCGACGAGTCTCAAGCACTGTCTTAGAGCCAGAAACCTCAGCCTCAAACCTGAGCCACGGCGTTGCGGCGGTGGGCTGGATTTGGTTTCGAAGCAATTGCTATGCACCTAAACGCGTTTGCTGCAGATAGGCACAGCATGATAGGCACCTGTACACAGTAGACACTCGCTTGCTGGACGTAAGGCCCACCACAGGCGCCTCGAGCGGTGTATGGTTGCTTTTGCTTGGCGCAGGCCCGAAACACCGAGCGATGAACTCGATCATACATAAATAGCTTCGACGAAAGTTCACACACCACTAAATTTTAGATAAATCCATCCGGCTAAACCTGACCACACAATCATATGGCAAATCTTGATCAGACATAGATCGTGCAACAAAATGGCAGTCGCACAGCAAACTAGATAATACAGTACACAGCAAACTAGGTCATACAATAAGCACGATCACGCGAACTAGAAACACACTGCAACTCACCCATCAAAGGCGGAGGCACAGCACGAACACTCGACTGCGATCACAAATCGGCGCAAATCTCACAAACCGCCATCAAAGCCCAATCATAGTTTTCGGCCACATAAACCACATAAATCCGATCATGGAATTTCGTCGATCGCGACTCAGATCGAACTCAGTAAAATCCATCTCAGTTAATTCGATCCTAGTAAATCCACGCATCCGATTACCTGACAGACGAACTAAGCTCGTCTGTAGAGACATTAATCGCTTGGCGTTTCCACAGATTTGCCTAGTCACTTAATTCTTTCTCAATTCAGATGTGGAAAGTGCGGCTTGGCGCTGCTTGCTGGAAGGAGTAAGAGATTATAGAGCGGTTCGTGTGATGATAAATAAATATAAGGAAGGAATGCTAGGGCCTTCGCGGCGAATGCTAGAAAGGCCAAGTGGGATTATGCCTAGGGGTTTCCCCGGCTCGTGAGTTCAAATTGAGCTCGATGCTGGTTCTGGCCGACTCGTTCTGGCCGACTCGTTCTGTGAACTCGGACTGGTGGGCTTGCTCTGCCAGACTGATCCGGGCAGATGCGGTCAATTGGTTCTGGCAAACTGGCCGAGTCCGGTCACTCCGGTCAACACAATCCAGTTAGCTCGTCCCGGCGGGCTCGTACTATTACACCTCGCCCGTGCCAGAGAGCAGCGGCGTGCGCTCGTCCTGGACCTCCTGGAAGCACAACGGACACACGCCTCGGCGCCGGAGGAGCCACTGCGATATGCAGCTCGCGTGGAATTCGTGTCTGCACGGTAGCGTCATGATTTCGCACCGGTCCAAAAAGTCCTCGAGGCAGATCGAGCACTGCTGCTGGTGCCAAACGCCCTCGCTCTCGGGGTCCCAGCGGTGCGTCGGCAGCGCCCACACGACCTCGGGCGACGACCGCTTCTTCGCGTTCTGGCTGTGCACGTTCACAAGCACAACGAGTAACACGATCGTGAGCATCATGAGCGGCCTGATGAAGAGCAGCAGGATCACGCGCAGAAGGCTGGCCTCGATGTCCGGCGGCAGCGTCCACAAAACGGCCTGCTCGCCGACGTGGCGCTGGACCTTTTCGAAGTCGGGCTGTGTCAAGATAACGGTGGGGATCCGGATGGAATTCACAATGGGCATGAGCCGGCGATCCACGGTACCGTCGAGGCTCCCGACGGGCGACTCGCCGCTGATGATCACGCCGCGCGCACCCCGCGCTTGGCAATTCGCTATCTTCACAAACAAACTGCATTTGCCCCGCAGTATGAGCGCAATTGAGTCTGCTAGATCCGAATTGTCCAATGACTCACAGGCGTAGGCGTCGTCTTCGGGGCTGAGCTCGCGCAGCTCCCCACCAAGCGTCTCGTCAGACCCATTCAGAGGCGCGTGCGGGGCCAGTGCGAGCTCGTAGCCCCTGAATGTGCGGTCGCCCACATCCACAGACCCAAATAGGAACATGCCCGGCACGAGGCCTGAGCCCAGGTCGGGGCTCGGCTGGATGGGTGCCGTGTAGTAGTACTGCTGGTCAATGGCAGTGAAGCTCAAGAAGAGGAGAATTGTGAATAGAAAGGCAAAGCCATAGGTCACTGTAGTAGGCATTGGTACTGCTTTAGTCCTGGCCTGAAGCCGTGGCGGAAGTTGTTTTTAATTAACCGCGTTCCTCAGTGCCGGATCCCCTTGCCCAGATACCCTTACCTGGACTCCGCTTCCCCCCACATATAACAATGAATGGCATATAGGTGCCGGTTGAAGCGGACGGTGTGCGGTCCGGTGCTTCCCAGAATTTTGATTTTAGTTTACATCTTTAGCTTTTGCTGCACTAATTGTAGATTTTGCGTAGTTGTAGATCCACGTGCTTCAATGAAGTCAAACGCGCTCGTGCATTTCTTTCGGTGAGCTCGTTGGCAAAAGCCTGGTCTTTTAAGCCAAGCAGCTAAGCAAAGCCTGCTAAGTTCATGTTTTGATCGCTTTTTTTCTTATCGGGCTTTACGCGGCGGGTCTTGAATACGTTGCCCTGATTGGTCGTAATCGGCTCGTATTGGCATTAATGGCTGTTCATCGGCTTGACCGGTGGCTTATTGAATGTGTGTTTAATGGCTTATTGAATGGCGTGTTCAATGGCTTATTGAGTGGTACGTTCAATGGCTTATTGAGTGGTACGTTCAATGGCTTATTGAGTGGTACGTTCAATGGCTTATTGAGTGGTACGTTCAATGGCTTATTGAGTGGTACGTTCAATGGCTTATTGAGTGGTACGTTCAATGGCTTATTGAGTGGTACGTTCAATGAGTGATCTGTCGAGTGAATGAACCTGTTGATCTGCTTGTTGATTGCCTTCGGCTCAACTACTTTTTTGGAATAACTTACTGCTATTATAGAGTGTCGAGCGAATTATCATTTCTTTATTTTTAATGAGCTTGTTAATCTGTCTGTTGATAGCCTTCGGCTACACTACTTTTTTAGAATAACTGATCACTTTTTAGAATGTCGAGCGAATTTAATATTGTTGATCTGTTTGTCTCAACAACTACTTTTAAATACCTGAGCCCTGTAAAGGCGCTACTCGAACTCTATCAAGTACGTCTTCACCTCAAACGGCCGCAGAGCAATGGGGACGCGGTCCTGCTCGTCCTCGTGAGGGTCTGCCAAAAGAACATCGAGCTGCTTCTCACTGTCCTTGTCTTCCAGGATGTTCACCTCGTACGCAGACTTGACGGGCAGCAGCGTGCTGAGGAAGCCGCGCGCGCGGCCGCCCATGGTCTCGTACACACGGACGACGGCATGCCGCTTCTTGGTCTCTGCGTCCGCGTCGGCACGCTTCACGGCCGAGATCACGATGCTGGGATCGCCTTTGGCCATCACAACGTGCGGAATCTGCTTGGCACCAAAGATGTCGGGACGCTTCTGCTTCGGCTGCTTGACCCAGTGGTGCGGGTGGTTGAAGAACTGGGCAAGTTTTATCGTGTCCGGCGACAGTGCGCCGTGGTGAGGTGCCAAGGCGTAGCGGAACGTATGCGAGCCCATGTCTGCGTGCGCATCGGGGGACTTCGGCGACCGCAGCAGGGAGAGACGCATCAGGTTCCCGTGGATCGAGTAGCCGTACTTGCTGTCGTTCAGGATAGACACTCCGTATCGCCAGTCGCTGAGATCGGCGAACTTGTGGCCATTCACCTCGAACTTCGCCGCGTCCCACGTGGTGTTCGTGTGAGTTGGCCGCCTCTGCACGCCAAAGCTTGTCTCGTACGACGCGTAGTCAGAAACGATGTCGACGGGGAACTCGACCTTCAAGAACTGGTAGGTCTCGTGCCAGTCGACGTCCGTGGCGAACTCGATGTAGCTCGAGTGCAGGATCACGCGCTGGTGCAGCTTCGATCCGGTGCCAAACTTGTACGCGACCTCCGCGCAGATCTCATCGTGCTTGCGCCAAGACGCGGGCTTCAGGTCGACGCCCTTCTCCGTCGCGTACTGCTCCGTGTCCCACGCGGGGAAGTTCAGCGGCTGGTCCTCGAAAAGCACGAAGTTGTTGCCAACAGACTTGTTCGCAAGCACCTCGCGCTCCTCGCGCTTGTCGAACACGGACGTAATTTGCCCGTTCGTGAACTTCACAATGAAACTCTTGTTTTCGAGCTCGAACTCCGAGGGGCTGTCGTCCACGATCTCGTCGTACTCAAGAATGGAGAAGTCGCAGGGCACGAGCTCCTCGTACTGGTGCTGAATGCGGGCATCGTAGCCGTCGCTGAGCTTGCCGCCAATGTCAGCCAGGTAGCGCGCGTCCGGGTCATTGTAGTCCACGGTCTCGTACCCGAGAGCCTGCAGCGCACTGGTGACGAGCTTCGACCCATCTCGCCAGATGTCGTCGTAGATCTTCCGCGCATCTTCGTAGATCATCTCGATGCCGGAGCCGGGCAGCACATCATGGAACTGGTTCAGGCACACAAGGCCCCAGAGTCGCTCGATCTCCTCGAACGGATACTTGTATCCTGTTTTCAGCGAGGCCGCCGTGGCGAAAAGCTCGATGTCGCGCATCAAGATCTCGCTGCGGCGGTTGCCGCGCTTGATGGCGGCCTGCGTCGTGTACGTGCCTCGGTGGTACTCCAGGTACAGCTCGCCGCGCCAAGTAACCAGGTTTTTGCCGTTATCGCTTCCTTCAACAACCTTGTCGAAGAAGTTCGTTGGCGTGTACTCAGCGCCCGAGGCCACGCCAGGCAGCAGCTGGACCTCGTTGCTGATACCCCGGCACCGCCTTAGCTTCTCGATCATTTCCGCGGTCGGGCCGCCGCCGCCATCACCATGGCCGTACAGCATCAGCGCGTGCTGGGTCGTGTCCATGTTCTTGTGCTGCTCGGAGCTGCGCTTGACGTCTCCAAAGTTCGCCTGGGAAGTATACGTGTTGTTCGGCGGCATATGGCACACGACCTGCGATCCATCGAGTCCGACCCACGAAAACGTCGACAGCGGGAAAACGTCGATGTTGTTCCAGCTCAGCTTCTGCGTCAAAAAGTATGGCTGGCCCGCAAGACGGCAGACCTGGGGCAGCTGCGGCGCGTAGCCGAACGTGTCCGGCAGCCAGAACACTTTCGAGCGGATACCGAACTCGCGCTCGAAGAACCGCTGCCCGAGCCACATTTGGCGCACGAGCGCTTCACCGCTGGGCATGTTTGTGTCACACTCGACCCACGAGCCGCCAATGGGGATGAACCGGCCGTCCTTAACAGCAATCTTGACACGTTCGAACAGATCGGGGTGGTCCTCCTTGAGCCACTGGAACTGCACGGCCTGCGAGGCTGCAAAAGTGTACTCCGGGTACCTCGCGAGCAGGTCCAGCTGCGAAGACCAGCTACGCGCGATCTTGCGTCGCGTTTCCGCATACGGCCACAGCCACGCAGTATCGATATGGCAGTTGCCGATCGCCCACACGAGATCGTGCGCGTTTTTCTTTTCGTACACTTTCGAGCTGTCGACCGAGTCGCCAAGGTACTCAGCGGCGATCTGTCGGCACTTCAAGGCGCTTTCGTCAACGTTCGTGCGGTCGAAGGTGTTGACGATCCGGTTCAAAACCTCCTGCGCCTTATGGCGTTGCCACGAGTTGCCCGGGAACTCGCGGCCTGCGTCGCCCAGCAGCCAGAAATCAATATTCAAAGCGCGCGTGATCGAATTCGGCACAAGAAGGTCGGCGCGGTTCAGCCGGAACTGCCGGTTCGGATCGGGGGGCGACCCCGTACCCGTGATGTTGTTGCAGCTCGTCTCGATGTAGAACAGGTGCCATTGACCGTCCTGCCACGACTCCTCGAGCTCGATCTCGGTGCGTTCGTGCTCGCCGCTAAGGCCGCGCATCGGGACGCCCTTCGAGGTATAAAGGAAGCCCTCGTTCGAGGAATCGAAGTCGAACACGGGCAGCTCCTTGTATTTCTCGGGCCAGTCGCTGGGAATTCGCACCTCGATCTTGAACCAATGCGTGCTCCAGCTCGGCCCGAACCAGTCCCCCTTCTTAGCAGGCTTCCAATTGCCCTCGGCCTGTTCAATGGCCTTGTCGAACGACGGCCGCTGCAGATCCGGCACGGAGTAGCTGCTCAGCTTGATGTAATTGCCGAAGTCGATCCGCGTGCGGTCGAAGAAGTGCGGCAGGTTCAGGTCTCTGTACTGGCCGCCCTTATCATTGAACTGCTTTATCCTGCCTTGGTACAAACTCTCGACCTTTTTCGGCACCGGATAGTGGTTCCGCTCGGGGTAGCTCATTTTTAATTGCTCAATTGATCGCAACAGCGCTGAACAGCCACGATGCGCAACCCGTGCTGCCTATATAACGGTGCACTGATCTGGAGGGCTGGGGTTCTCCGTATGCGGTCGAATAAGCCTATCTAGAGACCCCAGGGCCCTAGCCCACGAACGTGCGGGGGGCCTCGCTGTACTAAATAAGTAGCGATCATAAAGTAGACACGCAGAGTGCGTACAAACGCTGTAGTTTCAGGAGGACCCGAGCGTGGCAGTATAGTTTCACTAGTTTCTAATAATTGTGCCTCGCAGCACGTTTTCGGCTACACATTCAATGTAATTAGGTTTTTAATTAGCGATGAGAAATTAGGTTCACACGACAAGCCGTAGTCTCTCGCGCGCGCCCGCAGAATCCCCGCGGCGTTTGTTCAGGTACGCAAGACTCTCCTCGGCATGTTTGCCGTAGTCACCCTCGAGCAGCTTGTTGCGCAGGGTTTCGGTGTACACGGCGTTAAGGACGTCTTCGCTGACGCCAGCGTTGCTTAGCGCGTCGATGATCCAGCCCACGGGTGCATTAGGGGTGTAGTCGACGGCGTACTGCTCGAGCATACGCACAATATCCGGGATCGGGAAGATCGTGTCGACGTTTTTGTATTTAGCGCCCAGCCGCGACAGGATCGACGAGACGTGTGCGTAGTGTGCGGTCTTTTCGCGGTCGTCTTCGATCCTCGCCTTCGTCAACAGGTTTGCCCAGCACTTCCGGATCTCGACAGGGTCGCGGAAGTCCGAGAACTCGAAGATCGCGAAGCACACCTCGTACAGGCCGTGCGGTTCGGCCCAGTCGTTGAAGAGCTCGCTTATTGTGAACAAGTGCGTGTTCAAAGTTTCCTGAATGCCCGCGTCAGCACCGGCACTCGACAGCTTCGAGAGCACGTCAGACTGCAGCAGAGCAAGGCCCAGGTACGCGCGGACCATCGTCGTCATGTTCACGGCCTGCTGCGTGTGCTGCGGCTGAGCTTGGCAGTAGCTCATCGCGCGACTCAGGTACTCGACACGCTGGCTCAGCAGCGGCACGAGCGGCCCACGGGCGAGATCAAGCAGCACATCTGCGGCAGCAAGCAGGTCGTTGTGACGCTGGTGCCACTTCCACAGGAGGTTGGCCACTTTCAGGTCGTGCGGCGCCCCGAGCTGCAGGTAGCTTGCCACGAATGGCGTGTCCAGCAGCGCCACCTGGTCTTGCTGGTTGTGCGCAAGATACCAGTCGTATAGTGCGAAATGCCAAACCTCGTCCGTGCTGTTGACCATCGTAGAGTGCGCCGGGTCCGTGGACGTTGTCGATGCCAACTCAGGGTGCGGATTCAGGACTTCCGTGAATATGATCTCGAAAACGGCCATCTTGGCCCTGAACTTCAGCTCGCTCTCGCTCACAGGCTTACCCACAGCGTTCACTGGGTGGCCTGGGCTCGCCCAGTTGTCCGTGGAACCCTGTCCAGAGGGAATGGCACCAAGCGATCCGGCCTCGAGCTGTTGGCGCTTTGCAGGCGGCTCGGAAGAGCCCGCATGTTCACTCGATCCATTGCGCTGGCGCAGGAACCCAACGGCCAGGTTTGCCGGATCTTGCTCGGCGGCTACAGCCAGTCCAGCCTGTACGGCCCCGCAATAGTATTTGAGATCGACGTAGTCTCGCACAATGTCGCGAAGCGTGTCCAGCTGGATGGTCGAGGCAGCCTTGCGCACAAGCGCGACGCTGCGCGCGAGGCTTGCCGTGTCGGTGTGCCCTCGGTTTTGCTTGGATGTGTGGATGTACTCAAGCGCCTTGTACTCAAGGACGTCTCCAGTTGAGCAGTATGAGGCGCAGCGGTCCTGGATGATCGACGTGACCGCGTCAAGACTGTCGCCCTTGTTCAGCACATGGTTCACAAGGCTATTAACGAGCTCGCGAGCGACGTCGCTGTTCTTCGCTGCCGTGAAGAACTCGCCAAATGTGAGCTGGCGGAACCGAGGCATCTTCTTTTCGTCGAAGTACGACAGCAGCTCGCGCGTATCGTACTGTGTGAGAACAAGCTTTATGAAGGCAATGCCCTCTTGGCTCGATTTCGCAAGGCGGCCTAGCGCCTGCAGGCCCTTGTACTCCGTCTGGCTCAAAAGCGCTGCATCGTCGCCAACCGACCCAGCGTAGCCGCCGCTGCGCTCGCTCATACCCTCACTGAACGACCGGTTCTGGTCAAGAAGAACCACGAGACCGTTGAGCTCATTATAGATGTCATCGAGCAGCTTTGCCTGCGGTGGCTTGTCCCCAAGACCAAGGATCCGCGAGCCCCACAGCGGGCCCAGCAGTTTGGCTATATACAAGCCGAGCCCGTCGAACGACGAGCTGAGCCTAATGGATGCGTGGCCCAAAAATCCGGGCTGCATCTGGTCGCGGCGGAACATCGGCAAGCCACCGAACCTGAAGAAAGCCGCGATCGCCATCTCCCTGGTCGCGCGGCTGCTTGACTGAGCAGCCACCGTCAACGCACCACAGCACAGCTGCATGGGGCCATACACCTGGGCCAGCGCGAAAGGTGCATCGGCATACTCAAAGCGATCGCTGAATGGGCGTCGCTGCACGCGGTAGAGGGACGAAGCGGTCATCACAAGGTCGTGGGTGCTCCCGGGAACAACCACGAGCACGTCACCGTCGATCTTGAACCAGCCGCTCAGCTCAACAAACGATACGGGCTGGCGCATATCTGTTTGGTGCGCCGTGCGAGCGTCATCTACGGACGACGCGAGCACGCGGTGATCCGCGGTGGCCGCGTACGTCGTTCGGCCATCGATGACCACGGAGTTCTTGACCTGCACCGCATCCGCAGGCTTGCTGGGCTCGCCCTCTTTCTTGGCGGGCTCCTCAGGCACAGGCGGGCGCTGGATGTAGGCAGGCTGGAGCTGCTGCGCGGATCGCAAACGGTCGTTGCTCCTGAAGTAGACTCTGTCGCCGGACGACGTCACTGCAACGAGCCGGATGTAGTTGCTGGCGGACACGGGCACGGCGGAAATGCTTGTGAATGCGAGCGAAGGGGTGGATTTAGTGTATCCCAGGGCCATGGCCGATCGGATCTGCGAGCTGCTGAGGTTGCGGGCGAGCGACACGCTTGTGCCTTTCGCATCAAACTCATATACGTGCACCGCCGACTTCGTGGTCAAGGCGTACAGGGCCGAGACGGAGTCATCGATCACGAAATCGCGGATCCGCTCGGCATCCGGCTTCGACGTCGTGCCCGTGCCAAACAGCCCGCCAAACAGCCCACCATACTCGCCGTGGCAGACACGCTGGACCTTCGGGCGGAACCACGACTCCTTTGCAGCGTAGCGGAACTCCCAAATCGACGTCCCCGTGTTTTCACACGTGAAGAAGATGCGCCCATTCACCGCCGATCCGCGGACCTTGGGTGTGCCGAGCCCCTCGATGGAAATGGCCAGGCCCGTGGTGAAGGTTTCGCCGCGTTTGTCGAGTGCGAACAGCTGCATCTCGCGCGCAGTGCTCACAACGAGCAGCTGCTCGACCTCGTCGCTGAACACGCGCCGATCGGGACTTGTGGCCGCGATGTCGACCACGGGCTCGCTCGAGAGCGCAAATTCCTTGACCTCGTTTGTCGAGAGGTTCCAGAAGTACGTTTGCGCGCCAGCAAGCCACACTGTGTTCGTGGCCTGCAGGTACCCGGCGCGCGACTGGCTCTGCGTCGCAAGGTTCAGCAGCGGCACAGGAAGCGTGGTCTGCGCGAGGCGGAACGGCGCGTAGGCCTTCTGCTGCCACAGATCCGGCGTGCAGTGGCACTCGACGGTGCGCGAGGCCACGACGACGTCGAGATCGGGCAAACGCTGCTCGCGCGCCCGGTACGCGTCCAGCAGCGACGCAGCCACGGAAAGCGGCCAGGCCTGCGGCTGCGTCGCCAGCGAGACGCCGATCGTGCCGAGCTCGAGCTGCTCACGAGGCTCCTGCGTTACTCCATGCTGCACAGGTGCCGGCAGTGCCATGGTATATGGTGAGGCTGACAAACCTCAGGTCTGAATAAATAGATCGAAATAATTCACAGAGCCCGAAAAAAATGAAATAAATTGCTGGAGCTGAAATTTCGGCCGGGCACTGATTTAGGCTGTTCTGTAGAGGCCTGGTATGGGCAGTCTAGCCAGGTCTGCGAGTTATGTACGAGTATTGCGATTCTAGCATATTATGCATCTGAGTTCATGCTGCGCGTCTAAGTTTTCATTTCTGTAGCTAAACGGGACCCAGTTGGTTAAACTGAGTGTTGCGAGTTCACGAGCGTATTCAATTAGACGATGGAGGCCGGGGCCCAATGGATCGGATCGGCTGTCTCAGTTTAGGTATTTTCATGTTGTAGTGTATTTCGCCATGATCGGGCCTGTTTGGCCATGCTGGTGGCATTGTTGGCCACGTTCGCGCCATTTAGAGTGCCATGTTAAGTCATGTAGCTAGTGTCACGTAGCTGCTATCGTGTCATGTAGCGTGTTAGTGCCATGTAGTCGTGTTAGTACCATATTAGTGCCATATTAGTGCCAGCTATAGAGCCGCATTCGTGCTCCATCAGCGGACCGGCCAGCAATTGCCAAATCGCAGCTCGAGCCGACGCAATGCGTGCTCCCAGTCACTAAACCGGCAGAGCCTGATCGGGGGCCGATGATCTGATGCCGGTGAATGCCGGCCAGATCGCTGGACTTAGTAACATGGCTATTTAGTGCATTCAAAAGAAATGCGGGGCGGCCTCGCGGGTGGGACGCGGCCGCAGCGATGGGCTCGTGGAATTGGCGGGTCTGCGGAATTGCGGATCCGCGTCCGGCGCTGCGCGATCTCGCGGCTGGAATACACGAAACTGCGTGCTTGGAAAACACACGAAACTGCTGGCGGCGCTGCGCTATTTTCTAGCACGTCGAGCGGCCTCGGCGAATATGCGTAACAGGTAAGGGCATCGCGCGCATTGGCCGACGCGGTCCTAGGCCGAGAGCTCCCACCAGCAATCACGGCGTTAGTCGCTGATCATGGTTACTAAACCACGAGGAGGGAGCAGGCGTGTGCGATGCGCTGTGGCCGAGTTCGTTTCGAATGCGCGACGCAGACGACGCTGCGGCCCGCGCGGATCCCGGCTGCCCCACATTCTCGGAACCGCGTGCTCATGGGTGCCCTGCCCAGAAACGCTGTCGCGCCATGAAACTGGCATATTGGAAGCATATGACGTTGGTTAGATGCAGCGTGGCCCTTGCCCTGGTCGCGCTGTGGGCCAATCATACCTCGGCGCGGGCTGCTTCTTGGCAGTGCGGAAAATCACCTGCCCAAAAACCCCAGGTCTTATATGAAAGGCCACAGCCTAGTCACAACCTTCTTTTGTTGCCAACAACAGTATAGAAATCAGCAGAAATGTTCACGACTACGAAGACCGCCACTTCTCTGCGCACCTTCCACAGGCTTCTGCGTGCCTACTCCACGAAGGAGCCGACCTTGAAGGAGACGTTTGCTGCGAGCCTCCCGCAGAAGATCGAGCAGATTAAGGCTCTGCGCAAGGCCCACGGCAACGACACTCTGCAGGAGGTCAAGCTCGACCAGGTCTACGGTGGCCAGCGTGGCATCATCGGCCTCGTGTGGGAGGGCTCTGTGCTCGACCCCGAGGAGGGCATCCGCTTCCGCGGCTACACGATCCCCGAGATCAGCGCGAAGCTGCCGAAGGCCCCCGGCTCCGAGGAGCCGCTTCCTGAGGGTCTCTTCTGGCTCCTGCTCACCGGTGAGATCCCCACCGAGGGCCAGGTCAAGGCCCTGAGCGCCGAGCTGCACGCGCGCTCGTCGCTCCCGGACCACGTCATCGACCTGCTCCAGCACTCGCCGAAGCACCTCCACCCGATGGCGCAGCTCAGCATCGCCGTCAACGCGCTCGAGTCCGAGTCCGAGTTCGCCAAGGCCTACGAGAAGGGCGTGAACAAGAAGGACTACTGGCAGTACACGTTCGAGGACGCGCTCGACGTCATTGCGAAGCTCCCGACGATCTCCGCGCTCATCTACCGCAACGTGTTCCACGACGGTGTCGTCGGCGCCACTGACGCGAGCCTCGACTACTCGGCGAACTTCGCGAAGCAGCTCGGCTTCGACAACAAGGAGTTCACCGACCTCATGCGTCTGTACCTCACGATCCACTCCGACCACGAGGGTGGCAACGTCAGCGCGCACACCACGCACCTTGTCGGCTCGGCCCTGAGCTCGCCGTACCTCGCGCTCGCCGCGGGCTTCAACGGCCTCGCCGGCCCGCTGCACGGCCGTGCGAACCAGGAGGTCCTTGAGTGGCTGCTCAAGCTCCGCTCCGACATCGGCGAGAACGTCGGCAAGGAGGAGATCGAGAAGTACCTCTGGGACACCCTGAACTCGGGCCGCGTCGTTCCGGGCTACGGCCACGCCGTCCTCCGCAAGACGGACCCGCGTTACTCTGCCCAGCGCGAGTTCGCCCTCAAGCACCTGCCGGACTTCCCGCTGTTCAAGCTCGTTAGCCAGATCTACGAGGTTGCCCCGAAGGTCCTTGGTGAGAACCAGAAGATCAAGAACCCGTGGCCGAACGTCGACGCCCACTCGGGTGTCCTGCTCCAGTACTACGGCCTCACTGAGCAGTCGTACTACACTGTTCTGTTCTCGGTTGCCCGTGCGCTTGGTGTGCTCCCGCAGCTCATCATCGACCGTGCCGTCGGTGCCCCGATCGAGCGCCCCAAGTCGTTCAGCACCGAGAAGTTCGCCGAGAAGGTTGGCTTCAAGCTCCCGTAAACACGTATATAGCACATTACGATAAAATGATGACCTCGTACATTAGATGATGAATCGCACCAAAAAAACAGATACGGGCGCCAAACTTCGGTGCCCAGGAGAATGGCGGGTCTAGTTGTGCCAGTAAGGCGTGCCAAGTATAAGGCCGTGTAGAGCTACGAACCTGGATCGATGGCGGTGGCCAGCGCGGCTCCGTGGATCCACGGCAGTTTGTGCGTGTCGTTCGCAATTCGCCATCGTTGGCGCGTGTCGTCGCGATTCGTCGATGTTGACCGTTGGAGTGGGCGACCGTTGACGATGCGGCACAGCGGCATCGATCGAACAACAACTGATGGGAGACCCTGGGCGGTCAATGCCTGGTGCAGATCCTGAAGCAGCGAGCATTTGCAAAAAACAGACTGGGACAGTAAACTGTGTGATCCTGGGCAGTGATCTGTGACCAGTGAGCATTGGACTGGAGGCAGGCGACGGACTGAAGGACAGCGGTGGACTGGGGGGCACGCGCTGGACTTCAAGCACTACGCATGAAATATTACCATGCAATATGCGATCTACAGTGCGTTACGGGCAATAGGAGCCGCGCAATGTAGTAGCCGATGGATTCACGGAATCGGTGCATCTACTGGTAAGTACCAGCGTGTGAGCTAGTGTTGCCGCTAATTGGCGCCGCTCTGACCCTCAATTGATGCCCAGTAGCCCGTCATTGACGCGGGTATCGGCTCCATTGCTGTTCCGCGGCGCACCAACGGCGGCCCTCCAGTAGAGGGCAGCCACGCGCGGACACATTGGCGGCAGTACAATATGCGGTTGTGCACTGCCGATCGGGCGTGGTTGCCCTGCGCTTGCGTGTTGGCGCGCGTTTGCATGTTGGCCTGGGCCTGCCGCGGCGCGCGGACCGATGATTGCCGTGGCGCGCAATTGCGAGTTGCCACCGGCCAGATCGATTGATACGAGTTTAAATAATATGATAATAGATGAGGATCTAGTTGCCGAAGGTATTCTCTCCCGAGTAGGTGATGTAAAGGAACCCGTCCTTGTCGCGGTGCTCCTCGTAGATGTTGCTCATGAGGGCCGAGGTTGGCGGGAGGACGTCGTTGACGAAGATGAAGATGGCCTTTTCCGGCTCGAGCTTGATCCGCTTGCGGATCACGTACACGAACTGGCCGACGGTCAGGTCGGCCGGCACAAGGTACTTGCGCTTGTCAATGGCGGCGATGTCCGACTTGTCGACCTTCTCGCAGATGACCGGGATCCGACCCGAGTATTTCTGGCGAATCCGGTCAGCCTCGGACCGACGCGAGTCGAATGGATAGTCGTCTTTGAATTGCGAACGCATTGAGTGGTGGCTGGGTGGCAATTCGCCGGGCGGGGTGTCTGTGTAGGAAGAGGGATGAGGACGAGTAAGGGAGGATGCTCTGATAAGGTGTAGGTGTTTGGAAGGGGAGCAGGGCAAGGGCCTCCGGGCGGCGCAGCGGTAGGGGCAAGTTCGAATGTAGTCAGAGCCCGTGGCGGGTCAAGGGCACATGGGCCTGTTCTATTGGGATGGCGGCCGGCCGCGGGCCGGTCCGATGCGCACGGCCGGTTGCTAGGCGCTTGTCCGCGGCATGAGGCGCAATTGCTCGACCTCCGCCAGGTGTGTGCTGCAAACCTTAATGCCGGCGGTTCTCCTGCCCGGCCGAGCCGCGGCCGCGTCCCAGCCAGGTCGAATCCCCGCAGCGCAACCCTGATCTTGTTAGTGGCCAACGCGTCCACGGGCCGGCAGCGGCAGTCATATGCAGCAGTCATCTATGAATTGGCCGCGCCGCCGCGTGGATTGCATACGTAGTTTAGTGGGTTTAACTCTCGAAGTTTCTCTAATGTGCTGGTTGGCCCGCCTGGCACCAGGCCCGACTTAGCTGACTTAGAGCTTTTGTGTGTGCCTCATCTGAGCTGTCAGTGTCAGTGTTATTCGCATGTCAGGTCGCATTCACATGTCGACGTGATTGCTGTTTCTCAACGTGTGTGCGATTCTTCTGGCTGCTGTGCTACTGTGCCATGGTGATGCGTTGTGTATACTATGTGAGGCACTGTGTTAGTTTACTATGACAATTGTGCTATGCTACTGTGCTGCTGTATGAGACTATGCCATTGCTACGGCGATGCTACTGTGGGAGACTGCGCCGCTACTACGGCGACGCTGCTGCATTGGTCTGCTGTTGCTTTATTGTATTAATTGCCTTAGATTGCCCTGTTGTGCTGTGCTCTGCTGCTGTACGGTGATGCCAAATCAGTTCTGTGGTGTTGGTGTCATCGCTGTAATATGTCTTGTGTGTCATCGTTTTACAGCTTTTATCACACACTAGGGACGCGAGTGTACAGCGATCAGCGCGATCGGGATTAGTAATCCCGACTAACTGGTTCGGAAGACGTCTCAGTAGCTTGTGGGTCACATCCCAGCTACGAAGTTATCTTAGTGCGGGCTATAAGTTAACATGAGCTGGGGTATTACGCTAGCGTTCATTATTACGCTCGTCTTGGCAGCATGGAGTTTGAAGCCGCATAGATGGAATGCCGTACACGTATACGGTGGTGCATTTCTTGTTCTCGGAATTGCTGCTATGTGGGCGACAGATCCAGCTATAAGAGGCACGGCTGCTGAACATACAATTAAGACTATTGCCACGGCGATAGTTATTGCAATGGTTGGTCCCTATGCCTATGTGAATTATGGCACAAGTGAGAACGTAAATTAAAGGAGAAGACGTTAAAAGTACAGCAACCGGTCTGGTGAAATACAGTACTCAGACTCGAGAATCTATAATATCCGCGGTTGTGGATGAGTGCCGCATGCCAAGTAATTGTCTTGACTGCCAAATATTAGCCCGATTTACTGAAGCTATGTATTTTCCTCAACGCTTTGCTTAATCGAATCTTCTGTTTGTGCCTCGCTGTTTGTTTTTTAAGGCGCGGCGGCTTCACTGGATCCACGCCGGTGTGGCACGTAATTAGTGCACACAATGCAGAGCATGTTGGGTACTTACACATTAACTGGCTAGCATTTAGTAAGTCGACCGGCGGTCAGCAAATAGTTGCATTCAGCAGCCCCATTGAGCCCTGTGAGTGTCCCAGCATGTGGCATTGCACACAGGCGTGCGTTGTCGCGGCGTATCCCAATCAGGCCAGTGGTTCATGAGACGTTGCCGCCCGCCGGGTCGCAACCCTACCCCGCATCGGTGTACCACAAATTATTCGAGCCTCATCCTTCAGTCCTCGGCAGCACTTTGAACCAGGCCGAGACTTTAGGGCCAGCGACACTCGAGGACCGTCTCTTGATGATTGTGACGAAACTGAAGAACTGGGCCGTCGTGCTCGGGTTCATCGTGTGCACCGTGAGCGCGTACATCAGCCTGCTCATCGGCTACCCAATCTCGTTCTTCTCGCCGAAAATCTGGCGCGCGTGGATGGACCTGATGAAGGGCACGTTCGGCATGCTGCTACCTACAATGCTCTCGCTCACCAGCCCGGTGAACGCGCGCATCTACTCCAAACACGACAGCATGAGGTTCCGCCTGAATTCGAAGGGCATTCTGCAGTCCACGCTCAGCCCGCGCACGGTCCTCATCTCAAACCACCAGGTATACACAGACTGGATGTTCATTTGGTGGCTCGCCTACTCGGCCGACCTCCAGTCGACGCCAATCATCGCGCTCAAGAAGTCGCTGCGCAAGATCCCCGTCATCGGCTGGGCCATGGTCTGGCTGAAGTTCTTGTTCTTGTCCCGAAAATGGTCCGAGGATGAGCAGCATATCCATGAGACCATGGAGTATCTCGCCGAGGACCGTTCCTGGCCCGTTTGGATGTGCCTGTTCCCCGAGGGCACCGTGTTCAACCGAAATACCTGGAGCAAGACCGAGGCGTACGCCGCGCAGGCCGGAATCAACCAGTCCCTGCTGCCCCACAACATGCTTCTTCCGCGCGTTAAGGGCCTTCAGGCCATTCTGCGCGGCTTGAAGGGGAGCATCCCCGTGCTCTACGACGTCACCATGGTCTACGAGCCCCTCCCGCCGGCATCCATGGCCGCAGAGTCCTACTACTCACTGGGCCGCACGTTTATCCAGGGTAAAGGCCCAAAGACTATCAAAATGCATATCCGCGAATTGTCAATATCCCAAGTCCCTTATAACGAGTCAGAGGAAGTGTTCACGCAATGGCTCTACGAGCGCTGGGTCGAAAAGGACGAAATATACAGAAATCTCGCTTCAGGGAACTTGGAAAACGAGTTCCAGGTGGAGGCCCCAATCAGACCAAGGTCGTTGCTGGAACTCTACCAATGTTTCAATGTTCCACTGACATTGGGCTTAGTCTCGCGACTAATTTCAACATTGATCTCGGGATTCTAGTCCCTACGCTATACCTTATCTGGAGCTTGCGCTTTTTCAGGGCTACGCGAACCTACATATCTTCTTGCGCTTTTACGCACTCTGAGGGGATGCGTTCCCATGACTCTCGCACACTATTCTGTACATTATGGAGCTCATGCTCAATTGCAGGAGCCATGGTATCTCGCCTACCAAAAAGCCGCAAGCGCTCTTTATCCAATCATATATCTGCTGGATTCATTTCTATCGGCCTAAGTTTGTATTCAAAGCTCAATCCTTAGCTCTACTATTTTATGTAAATCTATGCAGCATCAGGCCCCGGGATAGAACGAATCGAATGCTATTAGCGGGATGTATACCCCTCGTAGATACTGAACCCTTGAGTCTACGGTATGTTTTCGCTCATTGTTGCATGACTTTGTTAGTGGTCCTTTCATGTGCACTTACTGTACTATTCCTTCCTTAAGACCTGCTCGCTCTATGTACGACTAACGGCGCCTTATTATAGGTGCTGAGCCTTAGCACCTGACAATTACTTCCAGATACCGCCGAGACTAAAGGCATGCGACAAGCTCGAATATCGGCTCCATCTTTAGCGTTAATGTCCTCGAGGAGGCTACAATCGTAACATACGTCGGGTTGATCCATACTCGTCATAAATCGACATTAACAAATTCATCTAGGTGTTCGACTGAGAGCTTAGTCGAGTTGCTTGTGACATTTAGCCGCTATGCCGGCCAGAATTATGAAGCCGGGTAAGGGCTATGCATATTCAGGGTAGCGATAGTACTGAGGGGCCCAAGAGCTGCTTTGGATCAGCTATCACGATCTCGATCATCTAGGGACGGTGTGGACCATAGGGGCCGCTGACATTCAACCAAGTCTGATCTGGCAAAAGGTAGGCTGTTTCAGCTTGAAAGTGAAGAACGGGGCCAACGAGTAGTTCGCTGCACTTGCACAGCAAGCCCACATTCTCTCCAGCGTTTGGCCCCCACTAATACGTAGTATTTATTTACCGTGCTTTCACTTAAGCTACAACCGAACCCTACCGAGTCACATGAACTGCTATCAGAGGCTTCATTTTACACACTTGAAAGCGGCTTAATGGCCGTCGTATGCATTCTCAGTGAGCTATGAGCGCCCTATATATACACGGAAGAACCGAGGAGCTGGTCTTGATGATTTACCTCAACGGGTAGCGCATTAAATCTGAGCAAGCCACAGAGATCTTGCGATATCAAAACCGCCCTCAGCCCTGTTGAGCTTCAAGACCAAGTAGCATTACCTGGCATGACATCGCACACACACACACACACACACACACACACACCCGTACACGCGCACACATACACATAGACTCTATAAGCTGCTTGGCTGATCAGAGGGAAGCACGCAAGCACTACCAAGGTAGCACCCATTTGTTAACCATTTTCTTGCTCGTTTCCCTGCACAATTCCACCACTGCCCCTCTGTCTTTTGTTCATAATTCTCAACCTTAGCTCAGCTCTAACGTAGGCTGCTATCGTGCATAACCCTGAACCCACCTATGTGCCCACGCGTCCACATAACGATTTACATTCCACCTGGTAGGCCCTCAAAGCAATGCTCATGGGCCACACAATATCTCTGCCGATGCTCAACAAGAGAATAAGAGGTTACTACTTGACCCTGTGGAATTCGCTAATACAAGCATGTGCATAAATTTTGCTGAAGAAGAGCTCGATCTGCTCATTATTCAACCCTGCGCCTGGCATGTATTTCCATGCAGCCATGAGGAGCAGTGGGAACACAATAATGCAGATTACGCAAAGCCCACCGTGAAAAGTAAAAACTCATCCGAAAGTGACTATATAAGGGCCAGTGTATCACACTTACCGTGCAGATGCTTTCTTCGCTCTTCCTCTTTTCCTTAGCTTCCACTGTCAGGGCTCTCCCGACCTTGGGTTCGTTTCTACAACCTCCGCGACAAGATCCTTTCTATAATGCGCCTGACAATTTGGCGGATTTGAAAAATGGCGAGGTCTACAACAGTCGCCAGATTATCGAAAACATTCAGCTCGCTATTCAGTTCGAGGATGCGCACCAGGTTGCCTACAGGACGAACGATGCTTACGGAAATGCTTCACACACCATAGCTACCGTTTTCAAGCCCCTGGTTCCGTCGGAGAAGCCGACGATTTTCTCATACCAGTTCTGGGAGGATTCTGCGGAGCTTGACTGTAGCCCTAGCTATTCGCTTGCCAAAGGTCTCGCGGCCCCCGATGGTGTAGTGGGCGTCATAGATGCTGCTGTCACCATCCAGTTTGCTCTTTCACAGGGCTGGTATGTGGTCGCTGCTGATCACGAAGGTCCTTCATCTGCTTTCATCGATGGTTACACGCAAGGTCATGCAGGACTCGACGGCATCAAGGCCGCCATCAATCAACTAGGACTCAGCACCGACACCCAGACAGTCTTGTTTGGTTACAGCGGAGGTGGCAGTGCGACTGTATGGATGACGAACTTGCAAGAGTCTTATGCGCCTGAGTTGAACATTGTTGGAGCTGCTCACGGTGGCACGCCAGTTGATATTGACGCCACTGTCAGGCTCATCGATAATAAGGACAGCGTATTCTCTGGCTTTATTTTGGGTGCCTTAACCGGCTTGTTGCAAGCATACCCGGATAAGAACGAGACGATTTGGCCTCATCTGTATGACAGCCTGAAGAACGATATCTACAATATGCAACAGCCTGGTGTCTGCATCGTTCAGGAACTAGTGGGCTATGAGCATAGGCAGTTCGAACACCTATTGGATGAGGATTTCTGGAGTTACGAACCCATCAGATGGCTTGTCGAACGTCAATCCCTGCTGAAGAACGTGAGCTCGGAAAGCATCGCTACGCCGAAATTCCCCAGGTACATCTTCCACGGCGAGTCTGACGAGATCATTCCTATAAAGCCCATTGAGCAGTACATTGACGAACAGTGTGCTTCGGGAGCGAACATTCAGTACGTTCCTTGGAAAGGGGTCGAGCATGCTACACTCCTGGCCATGGGCCTGCCTGATGCTCTCCAGTTCCTGCTACAGGCCACTCAAGGCAAAACTCCAGATGTGAGGTGTGGCACCCCGAGCAACGATGTTTTGACCCTCGGCTCGAGCATTGCCGGAGACGTGCTTGGCCCGGTCATTGTTGACCTATTGAAAGCACTGAACTCGATTACAACCCCTCTGGGTCGTATCGACTTCAACCCGGAGGAGCCGTACCAGTCTTAGATAGGCGTTACAGCCTGAGTTTCTTGGGGGCCTCAGCTTGCCAGAATAACCTATCCGGTGGTCCTCATAACTTTTTGAAATGCTTACGATAGAGCCATTTCCAACGTGATAATTTCAAAACCATGCTCCCGAGTGGAGAGCGATGAGCTCACGCCTGAAATAATATTAAATTCATAATCAATCAATCAACAGCATTTCCTGAACTACACGTAGAGTGATTATGGGGATCCTCAAAGTGATCTGTGGGCAAAAGGCTGGCAGAGACAACACTGTCATGAAGGTCGAGGGGTTGATAAATGCACTTTGCCTCGCAAGCGTAATAAACTGCTGGAAGTTGGGAGAGAACCCAGAACTTCACATCGCCGCCTTTTCTGTAAGTTTCTCCTGATTTGACTTGATATTATTCGTGCCGTTCCGTTTTAGTTTCTTGTCGCTGTGAAAAAACACTCAAATTGCGTTTTTGAGTCGCCAGATTTTCGGCGATGTTATACAAGAGCAGGATTTCATTGTTTGTGTCTCATTGAGTAGCTAGTGAAGCTAGTGCATCGTTAGTCGAGCTCAAATTGAGCGCCTTGCTCGGATATAGAAACTGCTTGAGCGAGCAATTTGATAATTACTATAATACTACTAGCAAAAACACAGACACTCTCTGGAGCGATTGGCAGCTGGTATGCCGAGCCCATGAAGCAGGCGGGCTGGCACACGGGTTTGGGCCCGGGGTTTATGCACCCTCAGGGTTGAGGTTTTACGATCAATGGTTCGTAACCGAAGGTAGCGTCATAGCGGGCTCATCGTCGGAGAGAGAGGTGATCCCCCACTTGAAGAGGATCCTCACCGTTTTCGGTAAGAATCCCTAGCTCTGGCAAAAACCCGCTCATGTATGAGCTTAACTTCCCTAGTCCGTGTTCTCACTGATAAATGTGAAGGACCAAGAATTCTCTTGTTTTGCCGATAAAACCGC
This sequence comes from Starmerella powellii, assembly GCA_030568915.1. NCBI lineage: Eukaryota > Fungi > Ascomycota > Dipodascomycetes > Dipodascales > Trichomonascaceae > Starmerella > Starmerella powellii. Next base: position 26,754 of record JAJMJE010000006.1, on the reverse strand, counting down.
TCAGCGAAACTGCGCCCCGCATCAATGAAGCCTCTGACGCAGATTCATATCGCGCACTCTCGCTTATTTCGCTGTAGTGCTGTAGTGGACCCTGAATCTCAGTCACATGAATGAATGGTAACCCACATGCCAACCAACCAACGAGTGCATTTGCTGGCTCACAGCACATAGACTCAGCGATATCGGCGATATTCTTACTCGCAAATATGAGAATAATATGCTATGAGTTGCCACATAGAACGTCCTCATTCTCTGTGAGTTTCGCAAGGGTGTCGGATTTAGCATCAGTTCAAAACCCCCATCTACGGAACGTGGGGGAGCTCGGAAATTGGACGAAGAGGGCAATGATCGCCCATACCCAGATCTATCACCCAGGTTGCGTCATTGGCCTGGGACAACATTATTCCCAGCTGTAAGAATGTTTTACTCTCGAAGACACCGAATAACATAGCTTTTCTGGAGGGAAAAGTCTCAGTATTGTCCATATGTATATTCATATAGTGCCGAGTTTTGCTCAACATTAGCTGGGACACTCTCAGTCCCTCGAGCCCACCGACGCCGCTATCGTACATAACCCTTATGCCTCCAAGCGAGCGCGCATTTACATCCTAATTCGCATTCCGTTGAGTGGACGCGAGAAACTTCTTGCTTAAACCACTGAACGTAAGCTACGACGTTACAAAGGTAGCTGGGAGCGTAAATTGAACAACCTATAGCGTGGAACTGGTAAATACTACTTGATAAGTCTCATCCTGAGAAATTTCCCGATCTGTTTATTGCGCAACCCTACGCCTAGCATGTCTTACGATGCTGAAAGGCGGGGCCTGGGGCGCGTGCACAGACCTGATTCGGAAAACTGACTCCGAATTCACTATATAAAGCGCAAACCCCATAGGATTTCCAGCACAGATGCTTTCTTCACTCTTCTTCTTCTCTCTGGTCTCTACTGCCCAGGCGCTTCCTATTGTAGGTGCGTTCCTACAGAGCCCTCGTCAGGACTCCTTCTACAATGCTCCCGACAATTTGGAAACTCTTAAGAACGGCGAAATTTACGACAGCCGTCAAGTTATCGAAAACATTCAGCTCGCTATTCAGTTCGAGGATGTGCACCAGGTTGCCTACAGGACTAACGACGCTTACGGAAACGCGTCGCACTCAGTTGCCACAGTCTTCAAGCCCCTTATTCCCTCGGAGAAGCCGACGATTTTCTCATACCAGTTCTGGGAGGATTCTGCGGAGCTTGACTGTAGCCCTAGCTATTCGCTCGCCAAGGGTCTCGGTGCCCCCGATGGCGTGACCGCCGTCTACGATGCTGCTATTACTATTCAATTTGCTCTGTCCAAAGGCTGGTACGTGGTTGCATCTGACCATGAGGGCCCTGCATCTGCTTTCATCGAGGGCTACACGGAAGGCCAGAACGGCCTCGATGGAATTAAAGCTGCCATCAACCACTTGGGACTGAGCACCGATACCCAGACAGTCTTGTTTGGCTACAGTGGGGGCGCTAGCGCAACTGTATGGATGACGAACTTGCAAGAGTCTTACGCGCCCGAGTTGAATATTGTTGGAGCGGTCCATGGTGGCACTCCAGTGGATATTGGGGCTGTCGTCAGACAGATAGACAACACTGACAGCTTGTTCTCTGGGTTTGTTGTGAGTGCACTAACTGGTCTATTACAGGCATACCCAGACAAGAACGAGACCATTTGGCCTCATCTGTATGACAGCCTGAAGAACGACATTTACAATATGCAGCAGCCTGGTGTGTGCATCACCCAAGAGGTCACTCTGTACGAGCATAAGAGCTTCCACACTCAAATGGATGTAGACTTCTGGACTTATGAGCCTATCAAGTGGATTCTCGACCGTGGCTCTCTCTTGAAGAATGTAAGCAACGGAATCGTTTCGACACCGAAGTTCCCCAGATACATCTTCCACGGTGAGGCCGATGAAATCATCCCCATCGGACCAGTAAACCAGTACGTGGACGAGCAATGTGCTGCGGGAGCAAACATTCAATATGTTCCCTGGAAAGGAGTCGAGCATGCTACTCTTGTCGCACTAGGCCTACCGGACGCTCTGAACTTCCTCATACAAGCTGTTGAGGGCAAGACACCGAACCTCAGGTGCGGCACCCCGAGCAACGACGTTCTAACTCTGGGATCGCAGGCTGTTGGAGACATCCTGGGCCCGATAGTTGTTGGTTTGATTAAAGCGCTCGCAGCGGTTACAACACCTCTAGGTCGCATTGACTTTAATCCGGATGAGCCGTACCAGTCTTAGTTGAGCAGCTAAGTGATTTCGAATAGATATGTTTCCCTACCTGATATAATATGTACTCACTAAACAGCTACAAATCGAGCGTTACAGCATTCCTGGATGGGAACCGCACCTAAAGTGTCGCATATATCTCACTGTAGGAAATTATTATGCCACTTTATCGCAAAAGTGGAAACGAACAGTATCATAGCATCGATAGTTTGCCAGCTGCATACTGTATAGGCGAGAGTTCAACGAGTGATTAGGGTTCGTATGCAAACAGACGTCATAGTAGACGCCAACAGCATCCGATCAAAAGCAGCCATAGCAATTCATTACCACCAAGTAATATTCCGAGACCTTCGCGTCCACGGAAGCGTTCGTTGAGCACGATGCTGATGCGAGTGTAGGAGATGTTGGGCTGCGGACGATGCGGTGTTTAAACAAATCACATGAACTGTAGAGCACATTCCATTAGCCAGCCCACCAACTGAATGGGCATGATGATCAAAGCGATGCAAGCAGAAGAAGGTATTTCTGCACTCACTAAGGCATCAAGTGAGGGCAAACATGTGACAATGAACTTTGTCTATCATTCGGTTTGTTCATGCTTAGAGCGTAGTCGTCTTAGTTGTACTAGATGAGCAGTGGGCTCGGGGACTGAAATGGTGGGGGGAGGCGCTAGCAGTAGGGTTGGCATCTGCGCTGTAAATTGCGTCACCAATACTCAGAAGAGCATTTTTAGACTCTGTCAGAGTATACTCGACGAGCTTACGCATAACATGTACAAATGCGATGTAAGATTCTTGTTTCTCTGTTCAAGCGAAACGTTCGTTCTCTCGAGACGCCGCTATCTTGCATAACCCTAAAATCCAACTTACTTAGGGTGTGAAATCCCCGGGGTTTGTGTACCATTTACCGAACACAAGATACAGGCATGAGCTGCACACCGCCCGTCTCTAAACCACGAATGCACTCAGTAAGCTGAAAGAGGGGAATGCCCTTCCCTTATCACTTCTGAGAAAGCGCAGAAGGCGCCATCGAATGAATGACACGAGGCGGAATAGGTGACGGGAAATTGCCGATCTTTTTCTCCCACAACCCTGAATCTGCATGCCTTTTGACGCAGCGGTGGCACCCGGAAAAGTCATAGCTCATGCCAATCCAGAACCGTATTAGCCAAAGCAGCTACATAAACCCTCAATATTCGTCTTCTACCGAGCAAGCCAATGCTTTCTTTATTTTTCTATCTTCCCTTCACTTTAGTCGCCAGAGCACTTCCAATCCCTGGTGCGCTGCTCCAGAGCCCCCGTCAAGACTCTTTTTACAATGCCCCTGACAACTTGTCTGACTTGAGAAATGGTGAGATATATAACAGTCGCCAGGTAGTCGAGAGCATAGAATTCGCTATCCAGCTCGAGGAGGTTTACCAAGTGGCCTATAGAACGAATGACGTCTACGGAAACGCTTCGCACACTATTGCGACCGTTTTCAAGCCTCTCCTTCCGTCAGAAAAGCCTACTTTGTTTTCATTCCAGTTCTGGGAGGATTCTGCGGAGCTCGACTGTAGCCCGAGTTACTCGCTTGCTAAAGGTCTCGGAGCTCCCGACGGAAGGACTGCCACGAACGATGCTGCCACTGCCATCCAGTTCGCACTTTCTAAAGGATGGTACGTGGTTGCTGCTGATCACGAAGGCCCCGAGTCTGCTTTTATCGAGGGCTACACGCAAGGGCAGAATGGACTTGACGGCATCAAGGCTGCCATCAACCATCTTGGGCTGAGCAGCGATACTCAAACTCTTTTGTACGGTTATAGCGGCGGTGCTAGCGCCACCGTGTGGATGGCTAACTTGCAAGGGTCGTATGCACCGGACGTGAACATTGTTGGTGCTGCCCATGGTGGCACTCCAGTGGATATTGGAGCTGTCGTCAGACAGATAGACAACACCGACAGCTTGTTCTCTGGGTTTATTGTGAGTGCACTAGCTGGTCTGTTGCAGGGATACCCGGACAAGAACGAGACTCTCTGGCCCCATTTCTACGACAGCTTGAAGAACGACATTTACAATGTGCAGCAGCCAGGAGTCTGTATCGTTCAAGAGGTTCTGTTCTATGAGCACAAGACCTTCCACACGCAAATGGATGTAGACTTCTGGACTTATGAGCCTATCAAGTGGATCCTCGATCACGAATCACTTCTGAAGAATGTAAGCAACGGAATCGTTTCGACGCCGAAGTTCCCTCGGTACATCTTCCACGGTGAGTCTGACGAGATCATCCCCATCGGACCAGTAAACCAGTACGTGGACGAGCAGTGTGCTGCAGGAGCAAACATTCAATATGTTCCCTGGAAAGGAGTCGAGCACGCCACGCTCGAGGCACTGGCAATGCCTGATACCTTCAAGTTCCTCCTACAGGCTGCCGAAGGCAAGACGCCGAGTCTCAGGTGCGGCACCCCCAACAATGAAATCTTAACACTTGGATCGAAGGCTGTTGGAGACATTATTGGCCCGATTATTGTCGATCTTGTGAAAGCGCTCAACGGAATTACGACCCCGTTGGGTCGGATCGATTTCAACCCTGACGAGCCATATTCGCATTAAATGTGCATTTGAATAGAGCTCTTGTTGATCGCTTTCTCATTGTAATAAGCTTAATGTTTTTTTTCTGGTTAGTTTGTATTTTTGTCCAAGGCTCGCCTTCCTTGAACCATCGGTATTTTTGGGATGTGCGTCGTAGTTGCGCATAGTTACGTCATTGCTTCGGAACCAAAGCCCTTAGCGAGGCGTCGCGAGTGCAGCCCTCGAGTCATTCCCTAAATAATAAACATCGCATGAAGGCGAGGCGTGCGTCAGGTAGCTGGATCGCCGGGATAATCCGCAAGCGACTTTAATTCAGCGCCTTGCTGACGGGCGGCACGGACCCGTAGCGTTGTTTATTTCGTCGACAAGACATGTTACAATACCTACTTTAAAATCCGCTTCAACTCTGCCTTCATGCGGTCTCAAATACGACATGACGGCCGGCATGCCGTATTGTGATTCTCGGGTGCGGCTCGTCTCGAATCTGCGATAATCGCTGTGCTCAACAACCCCGCATCCACCGCTTCGATGTCGACAACTTGAGGCTTTCCGCCAGTAAACGTTGGGCATCGTGCTACTATTCGGGCTAGGGTACTATTCCGGAGCTGCAGCACGCGCATATCGGGACCCTAAGATCGCCCTAAGTCACATTGGTATTCTCGGTGGTTAAGGTCTACAGGCAAAATGTCGTCGACGTGAGTGGGCTGTGCTGTACCACCGCACTGCTTATGCTTACCGCCGCGTCTTCTAAATAAAGGTGGGTTGCAAACAGAAATTCTGGCCTTTCGCGTAAATGCGCACGGACGCCCTGTCCATGTAGAGTCACTGCAATTTGGAAGGCATCGGACTTCTCCGCCCAGGGCTCAGGCGTGTTCAGAACGAGATCAGATGTGTCAAACAACCACGAGGTTGCCATCGGGTGCGCAAATCCGCGAATCCCGAAGGAAATCGCTACACCAATTGATTTCACATGATTGTGCCACACATATATCATTTACCCAGAGCAATATAAGTTGTTTATGTGACGTCTCCATGGCAGGCCCACTCGTATTTGTTGCACAAAAATAATTGAGATCGCTTTATAGGGATAGGTATGGGCTAGGGGTTATGTACCCCTCAATAGATTAGTTGTGCTAATCACCCCCGGACTATAGCAAGTGGGTCAACGAATAAGCTAACTCCGTCATCAAACTTGTCCACCTCCACACCACATTTTCCCGTGAAGGGTAGTCATATTATTTACTTCAACTCGCTGGCGCTGTGTTGTCACCTCACTCCCTATCTATGATAATAAAACCCTTACCACCGGAATGGATTGGTGAATGTGGAGACGCATATGCAGTATGGCATGCTCCCGGGCAATAAATGAATAGTGTCGCAAAGCATATAAAAGGCGTGCTGTACCACTCACTAGTTTGCTATCCACCAGCTTGCCCGCCCCTCGAAGTTCAACAGCCTCGATCGCACACTCATATCAAGTATGGTGTCTGTACTTTCTCTCGCATTCGCGGCCCTCGCCACTGCACTTCCAGTGCGCAACAAGCGTGATCTGTTTCTGCCCGCTCCTTACCAGGACAGCTTTTATACGAAGCCTGATAACCTCGACCAGCTCAAAAATGGTGAGGTCTACAACTCTAGACGCATTGTGCCCGACCTTGAGCTTACCATTGGTTTTGCAGAGGCCGTCCAAATCGCTTACAGGACTACTGATCCAACTGGCGAGTCCTCGCACTCGGTCGCTACAGTGTTGAAGCCGCTCATCACGTCGTCTGAGCCGAGGCTGTTCTCGTACCAGTTCTGGGAGGATTCGGATGAGCTGAACTGCAGCCCGAGTTACACCTTAGCCAAAGGCTTCCTTTCACCTGACTGGATTACTGGCACGCTCGACAGCGCCGTCACGATCCAATTTGCTTTGTCGCAGGGCTGGTATGTTGTTGTGCCGGACCACGAGGGGCCGAACTCGGCCTTCATTGAGGGACTCACACAGGGCCAAACGGGCCTGGACGGCATTCGTGCGGCGATCTCCTACTTCCAGCTTGCTCAGGACGTCAAAACAGCTCTGTTCGGCTACAGCGGCGGAGCCAGCGCCTCCGTTTGGATGACGAACTTGCAAGAGTCTTACGCTCCTGAGCTGAACATTGTTGGTGCTGCCTTCGGAGGAACGCCCATTGATCTGGCCGAAACCGTTAAATGGCTCGACCGTCCTGACCGTCTGTTCTCGGGCTTCATCGTTGGTGCATTCGCAGGATTGCTGAATGCGTTCCCAGTCGCGAAGCAACTTGTTTGGCCGCACTTTCACGACACTCTCAAGAACGCCATTAATACCATGGACACGCCAAACAACTGTGTCCCGACCGAGATTCTCCAGTTCCAGCACACCGAGTGGCACACGCAGATGGACGTCGACCTCTTCACCTTCGCGCCGATTGCTGCCGTCCTGAATATGGAGTCCTTGCTCAAAAATGTGACCACGAGCACGTACTCCGTGCCGAAGTACCCGCGTTATATTTACCACGCCGACGGCGACGAGGTCATTCCTGTCGGTCCTGTGAAGCAGTATGTTGCGGAGCAGTGTGCCGGGGGTGCGGACATCCAGTATGTTCCGTGGAAGGGCGACGACCACGTTAGCGTCGAGTTCCTTGGCCTCCCCGACGCCTACCAGTTCCTGATCCAGTCGTTCGAGGGTAAGACCCCTCAGCTGAAGTGCGGCACTGCATCGAACGACATTTTAACACTGGGATCCAGCACGGTTGGCGACGTCATTGGCCAAGGCATTGCCGACTTGATCAAGGCCATCAGCGGCGTCACTGCGCCATGGGGCAAGATCAACTTTGACCCGAACCAGCCGTACGAGCCGTAAGACACTCGTGAAGAGATATTCAATCATTATTTTTGTTTTTAGTTTCAGGGGTTAGACAATAGATAACCAATTCAGATCAACGATTCATATACCGATGGAGCTACCGCCTAAAAGTTTGTGCCATAGAACCAGAGGCGGTGTCGACGAATCGCAGCGCCAAAAACTGCAGCACGAAATGCAAGCATCGTTCGCGGTTTGATTGACCTAGCGCGTAATCAGCCTGTGCCATAGAACCAGAAGCGGTGTCCCGCAGCATTAAACGGCAGCACCAAAACGGCAGCACCAATTGGCGGTTGAGATTGGCATTTTCCTTGGCTTTGTGTTTGAATTTGAGTTGCAGCGTTTGCATAAGTCGTAGATCTAGGTACTTTACTTTTAAGCCAGCGACGAGGCACCGGTGATGATATCGACCAACTCGTTGGTGATGACGGCCTGTCGAGTGCGGTTGTAGAGGATCGAATACTTGGTGATCATGTCGTTGGCGTTCTTCGAGGCGTTGTCCATGGCGTTGCGGCGGGCGCTGATCTCAGCGGCGTGGCCCTCGGCAAGGCCGTACAGAATGAAGTTCGCGAGCGAGAATTCGGCGAAGTTTTTGGGCACGCCGTCGTCCTCGATATCGTACTGGCCGATCTTCGGCGCGGCCTCGAGGGCCTTGGCGGTGTAGACGTCAAGGAACGTCGGGTCGAAGCTGACGCTGGACGTGAAACGGTTGAAAAGCAGCTTGATGCTGTCGTAGCTCGTGGCGAGCTTCTCGATCTCGTCCGAAATGAGCGCAGCCTCGTTGAACGTCGGGGCCTCCTTGCCCGGGCCGGCAAACGAGAGCTTGATCCGGTCCGCGTTCGTGCGCTGCAGCTGCACCTTCGACTTGTCACCCACAACAACAATGTCAGTGTTCGGGTTCTCCTCGAGGTAGTGGCGCGCGCGGCGGGCAAGCTGCGAGTGGATCGAGCCGCAGAGACCCTTGTCGCTCGACATGACAACGAGCAAGGTGCTCTCGGGCTTCTCGGCAGGCTTCGCCTCGGCCTGGTCGTACACGGTGGTCGCGGCCGCCTCGTACGCACGAGCACGCTCCATGGCGCGCTGGGCCTTGCCCATGCGCGTGGACGCAACAATCATCATCGTGTTGGTGATCTTCTCGATGTTTTTGATGCTCTTCAAACGCGTCTCGATCTCACGCAGAGTAGCATACGTACGCGGACGCGAGGCCACGCGAGTGCTCTGCTGCGCAACAGCCGCTCCAAGCTTCGTCGCGAACATCTTACTACGATTCAGGTGGAGAAAAAGAAGCTTGTTCCAAAGGTTCGTGAGGATGGGAGAGACGAGCGCTTCTGCTGACTGTACATTTGTCCGCGGACGGCCAATGGGCGTGGCCATTTGCTGGATCACGTGAAGACACCGCCTACACGTTCGCAGGCCGTCGATCTGTCGCCGGTTCACGGGCCTGAGACGTAGCGTGGAAACGGAGCGTCTGGGCAGCTCGGAAATCGGCAGCCCCGGAATTTGTAGCCCGGAATTCGCTATGCCGCGTAGCTGGCTTTCAGCTCCGCGCTTGCGGGCGTATGCTTTGATCTGGACCGTGTGCTCACGCTTCCACGCCACAGCGTTTCAGTGAGCTATGGGACTCATTGCCCTTTGTTCAGCGGCTTTACATTCGCGCCTGTTCAGCTTTCTGTTAGCCGGTTGTCGCTTCTGCCAGATGTAGGTACATGCATGACCTAACCCCGGTCTCTCCATATAAACATGCACTGGATCCCGCATGGCTGTATGAAGCCCGCGGACACGGTGAGTTGTCTTGGATTTAGCTCGAATGGGCTTCTTGCTTGTACTTCGTGGGACGGCAAGCTCCGCATTGGCAGCGACAGCTCCGGTGAGGAATTGAGCGCGAGCTTCTCAAGGCCGCTGTTCGCGCTCGCGTGGTGCTCGTCCACGCTCTGGTTCGGCGGCGGTGAGCGCCGCATTTGCATGGCGGATCCGGAGTCGGCAACAGTGCTCGACAAGCATGCCACGGAAGGCGCGGTGCTGAGTCTTGCTGCAACGCCGGCCCACGTTGTTGCGGCAATGGCTCACAGTCTAGCCGTCGTTGACCCGCGCACCAGCGGAGTTGCAGCCGCTTTCGGCACCGGAGCCTCGTCTGTTGATATTCGCAACAACTATGTCTGCAGCGCCGGGGTTTCTAAAAGCTTTGTGCACGATTTAAGGAACCCGAGCGCGGCCGTGCACGAGCACACGATGCCGGCTGCCGCGCAGCTTCTGCAGGCGAAATGGCTGGATTCAAACGCATATGCCGTTTCGGACAGCCAGTCCCATGTTGCCGTGAATTTCCTGAACTCGCCCGCAGAGTCGTTTGTGTTTCAAAGTAACCGCGCCAAAGGCACGCAGCCGCGCCCGATCTACGGGCTCGCGAGGGGCCCCGAGAACACAAACACGGTCGTCACGGGAGGCGGCGACGGCCATCTTTTCGTGTGGGATTTCGTGAAACGCCAGCTGCGTACCAAGGTCGAGTTCCCGCTGGCCTGCACGGCGATCGCATACGCGCCCGCGGGCGACGCAATGGCCGTTGGACTGAGCAGCGACGAGTGGAGCCCGACGCCAGCGAAGTTCGCGGAACCGAGCAGGGCGAAAATCATGGTCTCTGGTCTATAGTATTCCACAGCTTATGGGTACTCCATTAATATGTAACTGTTTACTTACTCGGAGGACTTTTTCTTGCCCTTCTTGGACTTTTTCGGCGACGCAGGCTCCTCCGGCACCGCCTCCTGCGCGTCCGTCTCGGTGGAAACAGGCTTGTCTTCGGTCTCGTGCTCGGGCTGCGGTGCGGCCTCCTCCTGGAGGTCCACGAGCTGGGGCTCGGCCGGCTCGGCACGGGTCTCGGCCGCGCTTTCAACTTCATGCTTCGCGTCGGGCGCAGCCGCGGGCTCGGCCGGAGCGTCAGCCGGAGTCTTGGTAGCGGTCTCTGGCGCGGCCACGGTCTCTGGCTCGCCGATCATGGCCGCAATCTTTTCGCGGCCGTTCGCCACGAGCGACTCCTTCCACTGAGCAACGCTGTCCGCGTGCGGAATGCCGTACGTGAGCGAGAACAAGGCCGCCTCGGGGTGTCTTCCGGCCTTGTTGAGCAGGGATGTAGCGCCGCTAACATCGCCGATGGACCACAGTGCGCTGAACGCGAGGTTGTACTTGCCCTCGGCCTCGGCCCGGCGCGCGAGGTCCGCGAGCGCCGGCTTGTTGCCCGTCGAGGTATATATGAGCAGTAGAGTGTCGAGTTCCTTGGCTCGCGCATATGCGTCCGTGGCTGCATCCACGTTCCACCGCGCCAGGTAGCTGTCGCCCAGCTGGCGCCATTTCGAGGCCTCTTCGGGCTGGGCTATGTCCGCGGCAAGATCGAGCTTGTCGAGCGCGAGGGCGAGCTCGAACTTATGGGCGTCGTCGCGCGTGGCCTGCAGCGCCATCTCGCGCAGGCCCTGCGTCTCCAAGAAGCGGGCGACGCTCGTGAGTTCGGACTCGGGGATCTTCGGCAGCAGCGAGGTCGCCGCCTCGTCGACGTCGCCTCTCAAAACAGCGGTCTGGAACTCGATGACCGGGAGCGACAGCTGCTGCGAGATGAAGCGCATGTCCTTGTCGCACAGGTACACGGCGCCGTCGCGAGGAAGGTACCTCAGCACGTACATGTCGCGGTCGAAGTGCGAGATATTGTAGGTCTCGGTGCCCACGAGGTAGTTCAGTCGGTTCGAAGCCGTTGTGTACACGAGGCAGTCGCCGATCCACACGGTCGAGCGCACGGGCTCACGCGCGAGCTCGGCAACCTCGCTGAACGCCTCCTCGAGCTCTTGGTCGCCAGCCTCGAGGCCCGCCTCGATTTGCGCAAGGTCTACGCGCAAGACGTGGGTTGTGTCCTCGGTCGTGATCGCCAAAAAGTTTCCGTCGTCGGCCCATGCGAGCGAGCGCACGGCAACGCTGATGACGGCGACCTGGGCGCCCGAGTTCCAGTCGAAGAACGCGATTGCGTCAGATGTGGCAACGCCGAGCAGCTCGCCGCCGTATACGTGCTGGGCTCCGCCCACGTTGATCTCGAACGAGTCCTTGAAATTGCGCTTGATCTGCACGACGCCGGCGCTCGTGAGCACGGCACACGTGTTGTCGCTGCCCCAGCAGAAGTCGATGCCCGACGTGAAGTACTTGCTGCGCCACGCCAGCGCCGTGTACACAATGACGTCGTTGTCGCCGGCCACGGCCACGTAGCGGCCGTCCGGCGAGTGCTGCACCAGCGACGGCTGCATCTCGACGGCGCCGAGATCCTTTGTTTGCAGGTGCAGGGGCCCGTCCTCAGCAGCCGGTCCGCGCACGGTCGCGCTGAACGCCTCGAGGTGGCGCGCCCACACGAGCTTGCCGCTGTGGTCCATGGACACGATCGGCTCGTCGCGGCCGAGACGCATGGCGAGCGCACCCGTCTCGAACCCGGCGACCACGAGGTTTGTGCCCGGCTTCGTGGCGACGCACCACGCGCGCTCCATGCCGTAGTTCAGCGTGTTTTCGAGCTTGTACGAGCGCGCGTTCCACAGCTTGAGACTGCTGTCCTCGGACCCGGACAGGATCAACGGCAGCTCCGGGTGCCAGACCGCAAAGCTGACGTTGTGCGTGTGGCCGACAAGCGTCGCGACGACCTGCTTGCTCTGGTAGTCGAAGATGCGGATGGTTTTGTCGTCGCTCGTCGTGAGCAGGTACGGCTTGTCGGCGAACGGGTAGTACTCGACGAAATTCACGCCGCGCTCGTCGTGCGCAACGAGCGTGTAGTTCGGCACGGGCGAGTCGACGCTCCAGACCTTGACCGTGCGGTCCATGGAGCCCGATGCGAACTGCGTCGGGTCCTTCGGGTTGATCGCGAGGCCCAGCACATAGGACTGGTGGCCTTTGAAGGTCTGGGTGCAGCGCCAGTTCTGGTCCCAGTCCCACATCTTGATGACCATGTCGTCGCCCGTCGTGAGCAGGATCGGCAGCGTCGGGTGCACGACGATGTACCTGATGTAGTCGAGGTGCGCCTCGAACTGCACGACGCGCTCGAACGTGGACGCATTGAACACGCGGACCTGCATGTCGTCTCCGCCCACCACAATCCAGTTCTTGCGCGCAATAAAGCGCACGGCCCGGATCGGCGACTTCGACACGTCGATCGACCGCACGAGCTGCTGCGTCTCGTAGTTCCAGACCTGCACCGTCCCGGTGAACAGCGACGTCACCATCAGCGGCTCCGTCGGGTGCACATCGATGCCTTTCACGCGGAAACTGCGCGTCTCAAGCTGCTTCTTGATATCCACCTTCATTGCAGCCGACACGTTACGCGGTGGAAGAACACGTTGCTGTGTCAGCAGTTTTCTCCTGCCTCGCTCGGGGCCACAAACCTCAAGCCACAAAAGCTAGCCTCGAGCCACAAAAGCACGAGCCAGCCAACCCGCTTCAATGCGCTCGGCTGGGACCTGAGACGGGGCTCGTAGGACTTTTGGGCGCGTTCGGTTGTTGGGGGCCCAAAAAATGGTGTTGGTCACCCGCGATGGCCCCGCCATCCGCGGCAGCGCGACGGCACCGGACGCGCACCCGTCGAGCCGCGGGCGGCACATTTTGGGCAAACGCTGTAACCCAGAACTCATTATCTACCTACATCGCTACTGTGTCACTGCTGTGTCACGTCCTACGTGTCTGTGCCATGCCCTTCGCCGCCGATCTACGTTTCGGCCCGCGTCTGCACTGCCGAGCTTATTTATGCCCCTGCATGCCTTAGACACGCGCCTTGGGCGCACCCGCACATCGATCTCGGCGCCCGGCCGCGTCCTCGGGCTCTGCTGGCGCTATATTTACCAAGCATGCTAAGCTCTGGCGACAACAGCCCCAACCCATGCGTGGTCGCGGGTTAAGCCTGCCGCGGCGTTGCGCCCAGCGTTGTCAACACAATGAACGGAGGCAGCGGCAACGGCATCGGCAACTTCCTCGAGCAGAAGCTCGAAGAGAAGTTTTTGGGCGGAAATGGCCAGAACCAGGGCCAGAACCAGGGCCAAGGCGGCATTGGCGGCATGATCAGCGAGTACATGGGCGGCGGCCAGAACCAAGGCGGCCAGGGCGGTGGCTACGGCGGTGGCTACGGCAATGACAACTACGGCGGCGGCCAGCAGAACCAGTCGCTCGGCTCGAAGCTCGGCAGCATGGTCGACAAGTACCTCGACAAGCGCAACCACCACGGCGAGGGCGGCCAGGGCGGCCAGGGCCAAGGCTACGGCGGCAACCAGGGCTACGGCGGTGACCAGGGCTACGGCGGTGACCAGGGCTACGGAAACTCCGGCAGCGGCGGCTTTGGCGGCCAGGGCGGCGGCTACGGTAACGACAGCGGCAGCGGCGGTTTCGGCGGTTTCGGTGGACGCAATGAGCGCCGTGACGAGCGTCGCGACGACTTCGGTGGCCAGAACAGCTACGGCAACCAGGGCGGCAACCAGGACAGCAGCAGCGGCGGCGGCTTCTTTGGCGGAGGCCGCGAAGAGCACCACCATCACCACCACCACGAGCGCCGCGACGACAACCAGGGCTCGAACGACAACTACGGCGGCGGCTTTGGCGGCGGGCGCGACAACTACGGCGGAGGTGACAGCTTCGGCGGACGCGACAGCGGACGCGACAACTTCGGAGGTGACAGCTTCGGCGGACGCGACAACGGACGTGACAACTTCGGCGGTGACAGCTTCGGCGGGCGCGATAACGGACGTGACAACTACGGCGGTGGTAACAGCTTCGGCGGTGGACGCGACAACTACGGCGGTGGACGCGACAACTTCGGCGGCGACAGCTACGGAGGTGGTAACGGCGGCTACGGCGGCAACGGCGGTGGCTTCGGCGGTAACGGAGGCTACGGAAATGGTGGCTACTGATCTGTTCAGCTGGAGCCCGGGTTTAACGAATCTCTACATATCCTATTTCGAAATTAGACAGGTCTAGCTGTTTGCAATACCCGATCTCATTACCGATCTGGTTGCCGATCTGGTTACTGAACGTACTGTGGATCTAAATATACGAGTTAGTTATACCTGCTTTCAATCACATATGGTTCCGGCTATCCCGATCTCACCCGGATCTTGAATCCTATATATGGTAGCTATGCTAATCTAGATGTGCAAACTGTACTAAGTCATTCTATGTGGACGATCGATCGATCAGGCCAGTAATACAGACATGCTGTGCTGAGCGTGTGCCGAGCGTGTGCCGAGCGTGTGCTAGCAGCGTGTGCTAAGCGTAGTGTTGTCAATTATGTCATGTCCACCTAATGTTCTGGCTGATCCCATTTCGCGGTCAGACGCGACTCCAAACAAACGTCAGCATGAAAACTAGCACTATAATGCACGCAGTTTATAGTTACCTGTTCTACGTAGTAAAATGAAGGTGGGCCAATGTGGTGCGTTGATGTGGTGCGTTAATGTGGTGTGTTAGCGGTGCATTGATGGGTAGGTTGATGTGGTGGGCCACCGTTGTAGCCGCTGGTCTGTGATTTACTGTGCAGCGTCCTGGCTTACGATGTGATTGATTCATTGTTAGTAATGTAACTGCTTTAACAATGTGAAGATGGGCTCATTAGCTCGCAGTGGTCACGTAGTTGGAAGGTGGGACGCTACAAAGCTAGTTGTCTCTTGGTATTTGCGTTCCTGTGTCTGGTGCTCGCGTTCTTAGTGCTGGTGTGCTTAGCGCTTGTGAAGGCGGGAAGGCGGTTTAAGAAGTGTGGGAGCGTCGGTACGCGGATTCCGGAGTGCTGACAATTTACGCGAAAGGTTTCCACATAATATGTAAGTCTATGTCTTGGTAAGTCTATGTCTTGGAACTTTACTGCTGGTGGCGCGCGTTGTGCTTCGCGCTGCAGGTGCACTATCGACGCTGTGAGGCATGGCCGGCCTCAGGCTCAGGCTGGGCAGGGGCTCCGCGACACACCTTGCAACCCTTAAGGAAGCAACTAGACAACTCGACACGACAGTGGAAGATGTTTATTGTGAACTGGTTCTACGACGTGTTGTACAGCCTGGGTCTGTATAACAAGCACGGCAAGCTGCTCTTCTTGGGCCTGGATAACGCGGGCAAGACCACGCTGCTCCATGTGCTGAAGACAGACCGCATGGCCGCGTTCCTGCCAACAACGCACCCCACGAGCGAAGAGCTCCAGATCGGCAACGTCCGCTTCACAACCTTCGACCTCGGCGGCCACTTGCAGGCCCGACGCGTCTGGAAGGACTACTTCCCGGAGGTCAGTGGCGTCGTGTACATCGTCGACGCCGCGGACCCGGAACGCTTCGCCGAGTCCAAGGCCGAGCTCGACCAGCTGCTCGACATCCCCGAGCTCGGCACCACCCCTTTCGTCATCCTCGGCAACAAGATCGACAAGGAGGGCGCCGTCTCGGAGGACCAGCTCCGCTACGAGTTCGGCTTGCTGAACACCACGGGCAAGGACGTTTCCCAGAAGCTGCCACCAGGCATCAGGCCCATCGAGGTCTTCATGTGCTCGATCACGATGCGTGCGGGCTACGGAGAGGCCATCCAGTACCTCGCAAACTACGTGTAGCCTTTATAAACTGTAGCGTGCCATAATCAGCCGAAATAGCCTAGCATACCGGTACCCAGCTAACGAGATAACATTTTTGCAATGGGCTGTGCGTGGATCGATGGAGAAGTAGCCCAATTTCGGGCTTGGTGCCCTCTGACTCGGTTGTGCAACTGACCGATCCGCCATCTCCTCGATCCTGACCTTGCCAGCTTGCCACATTCTGGTTCTAACAATTAAAGTACCCAGCTAACGAGAAAATATTTATACAGTGGAATTGCGTGGATCTATGGAGAAGCAGCCCAATTTCTGATTCGGTGCCTTCTGACTCGGTTGTCCGTCGCAACTGGCCGATCCATCTCCTTGATCCTCACCTTTCCAGCTTGCCACGTCCTGGTTCTAATTAAATTAGTCGTGATATTATACCGTGATCTATGTGCATAAGCCGCTGGCGCTCTAGTGCCGCGCACGCTTGATGGCCCTGGACTCCTCGGCGCTGCGCTTGCGGCCTTCCTTCGCGAAGTAGTCCTTGCGCTGCTCTTTCCGCTTTTCCTCGCGGCGCGCCTCCACTTTTGCGTGCTCTGCTGCGATTTTCGCGCGCTGGGCGCTCTTCTTCTGCTGGCGCCGCGCGTCCTTCTCGCGACGCAGCGTGCTCACCTTCACCATCATGTCACGCATCTGCTTCTCCTCGCCGTCGACAACCACGGCACGCTTCTGCATGTACGTCTGGCGCGACTGCGGCGCCATCGTCGCGATCTGCGACTTGAACGGCAGCGCCTGCTTGAGCTGCGTCGGCACCTGCAGCGGGTTGAACCTGCGCTCGGCCCGCTCGACGGGCGCCCCGTAGCTCGAGCCGGCCTTCTGCGGCACGGGCAGGTTCTGCGCGGCCCGGATCGCGCCGGTCTGGCGCATGCCCTGCCACTGCCGCTTGTCGGCGAGCAGAAGCGACGTTACGGGGTTGTAGAATCGCCGTGCCTGCACGGGCCACCAGGCGCGGAGCAGAACAATGTCCGACATCAGCAGCTTGTCCTCGAACGTGGCTCGGAACGCGCCCTCCGTCGTTAGCGCGCGCTTGATCTGGCCGCGGATGCCGCTGACGGTCTTGATCTGCGCGCCCTCGAACCGCGCGATCTCGAGCGAGCTCTGGAACATGTCCTTGATGAACGCTGTGTTCTTGAATATCTTGTACGGGTGGCCCACGAGCTTGAGCTTCTTCACGATCTCGACCTCCTGGTCCACTTCCTCGACCGTGCCCGTCGCGCTCACGCGGAAGTTCGCCTTCGCGTCCTGCTCGCTCACGCTCGGGAAGCACGCAAAGCTCGTGTTCGGCGACACGAGCGGGCCCCACAGCGTCGCGTTGCAGAACATGTGCTCGGGCGTGTACTTCAGCATGCGCGTGCGCGTGCGCGAGTCCGACGTCGTGTAGATCGGGCACGACTGGAACCGTCGCCAGCCCATCGAGAGCACGACGGGGTCATTGGTTTTCAGCAGCCGCGGGTACCAGCGGTGCTTCTTGATGCGCACCTGGCTGAACCCGAACCGGGACTCGTTCGCCAGCAGCCCGCCAATGATGACGGGGTACTTCGGGTCGAAGTAGTTCGCGAACTCGCAGGGCAGCCCGTCGAACACGACGCGCACGTAGCTGCCGGCTCGGTGGCCCTCGATCTGCTGGCGCGTGTGCTCGTCGAGCCCGGCAAGCTCGGCCTCGTTGATGTCCAGCTGCTTCGAGATGCGCGCCTTCTGCTTGTCGTACCACGACGCCGCATCCTCGCCATCCTCGTCGTCGGCCTTGTCCTCGTCCGAGTCGAACTGCAGCCGCATCGCCTCTTTTTTGCGCGCGTTCTCGGCGCGCTGCTCCTCCACGGACTTGATGCGTTTTGCCTCCTCGTGCGCCTCGTTTTCGCTGTCGTTTCCTTGGTTCGAGCCCTCGGGGCTGGCATTAGAGTCCTCCTGCTCGCTGGCGGGGTTCTCGAGATCCTCGAAGTCGCTGCCGGGCTCCTCGTCTTCGTACTCGTTGTCGTTCGCCGACTCGGGCCGCACCTCGCGGTAGAACAGATCGTCGATGCTCGCGAGCTCTGTATGCAGCGACTCGTACACGAGCCGGGGTCGAATCGCCGACACGACCTGCTTCTTCTTTTTCAGGAAACCGTCCTCCGCGTCGCTTGCGGCATCGTCCTCTGCATCAAACGAAGATGGGTCCTTCCAGCGGCGCACAACATCTTCGGCAGGGGTTTCCGAGTATATGAGCTTTGCGAGCGGCAGATGGCGCTTGTAGTTGGCCGGAACGAACCTGTCCTTCCACTTTGTCTCGCTCGGGCCATCAGCGTCTTCGTCGGAGTCCCAGTCGTACTCTCCGCGGTTTGCGTAAGACGTCGCCTCGGGATCCGCGTCGGGGTTGTCGATCTCGGAATCGGATGCAAACGCGAACTCCTCGTCGTGGCTCGCGGGATTCTCGGTCTTGGGCCTCGAAGCAGTCGTCACACGCAGTGACGTGCGGCCCATGTCACCGTTCGGCTCCTCTGTGTCGAGAATCTCGTCGTCAGACACGTCCTCGAGGTCGCGGACTGCTTCCGAGTTCGAGAACAGCTGGATGCCCGTGTTGAACCCGCTGTCGAGGCCGGTTTGCGCCTGCTGCAGATCCATGACCATGCGCTCGCCGGCACTCGCGTTCTTGTTCGCCTCGGCATCGAACGTTTCCGAGCCGACGTCGATGTAGACGGCGTCTTTGTCGATCATGACGCCGCCGACGTCGCTCATCGGCGCGTAGATCGTCTTGAGCTTATCGTCGAGCCTTCGGCGGCCGGTCTTGCCGTCCTTGCCTTCCTCGCGCTTGATGGCCTGCGGCGTTGGGCATGGATCTTTGAGCTTCTCGATCTCGGACACGACGACGTCGCCGACGCCGGGGATATGCACGTTCTGGCCGCGCTTCAGCGGCGTGCCGCGCAGGTACCCGTAGAGCGCGATCTGGCGGTCGATCTTCGGGTTCGACTCGATGAGCTGCGGGTGCGTGAGGTCCGTGAACCGGTCGGCAAGCAGGTACGGGTGCTCGTTGCGCCATTTGAGCGGGCGGAACTTCATGACGCTGATGAAGCGCGCGAGGTTCAGGATCTCGCGGTCCGGGTAGCGGCCGTTCATGACGCCGGAGAGGTAGAAAAGCTTCGCGCCCTTGTAGACCTCGGTCCAGAACCGGTTTTTCAGGGCCTTTTTTGCGGCGCGCGCCTGGCCGATCGTCTTGAACAGATCGATGTGCGTGACGACGCCGAGGACCCGCGGGAAGCCGTGCACGGACGCGATCTGCAGAAACTCCATGGTCTCCATCTCGAAGCCGAAGTTGCCGTCGATCATGAGCAGCACGAGATCGGCGACCTTCGCCATGTCGATCATCGAGTTCAGGTCCGTGCCGCACTCAAAGAACGTCACGCGCCGCTTCTTGCCGGACACTACCGTGATCGGCCCGTTCAGCTCGCTGACCGTGTGCTTCGTGAACCGCTTCACAAGACTCTTGATGAGCGTGCTTTTGCCGACCCCCTTCGGGCCCACAACCGCGACCATGACGGGGGGCGCCTCCTCGGGGGTCCTGTCGACCATCGGCGCATGGAACCGTTTTTCGCCGACCTCGACGGACCGGCGCGCCATGCGGTCGAGCTTGCCCGGGTTCGCCACGGCGAACGCGCGCGCGTTGTATCCATTGGCGTGCGATTTTGTTTTTTTGGAGTCGCCGGTGTCCTTGGTGGACCGGTGCGGTTTGTTTGTCTCCATTCGCTGAGTCTGCGGGGCTCACCAATGAATTGAATAAATATGTTCGCTGCTCAGTGCGAGCGTCGCCGGATGGAGCTTGAATCTTTTTTTTTCGGGCAGCTGCGCTTGGGTTAGGCCGCGCGTGGCCTCGGGCTGGGACCGCTGCGTAAGGCGGCGGTGTGGCGTTTATTTGCGTAAGGTTTTCATATGTGCGTAAAACACTGCAGCGGCGAAAAATCTGCTCTCGTAATGCGGCACCGGTTCTTTGGGACTTGGCGTGCTGAGGCTCAGTGCCTCTATGCCAAGGCAACGCCCGCGCCAGACGTTCAGAGGGGCAAGGGTCTCTAGACGGCCGGGAAGCCTACATCTCACAGACATAGCGATAAGCCCGTTCGCCAGACCCAGATCTCTGTCCAGCTAGCGAGGCGACCCGGAGTCGTTTAGGCGTGTGCGTGCAAGCGTGATGGTACTGTTCAAGCGCAAAACAGTCACTATCCCCAGCCCCAAGTATGTGCCGGAGCACGCGGACCAGGAGGTGTGGTTCATCCCCGAGACCCTCGAGTATTTCTGCCACTACGACGACTACCTCGCGCGCATGGACTTCTACATGAAGAAGAAGTTCATCTGCGAGCTCAGCGGCGCCTCCTGCCTCACGTACTTCGAGGCGCGGCGCCGCGAGAACCTCGAGACCGAGAACGTGCTGAAGCGGTTCCCGGAGCCCCTAAAGCAGCCAATCCTGTCCAGGGTGCACATGTCGACGACCACGCGGCTCGACCAGCTCGTGGACGAGCTCTACAGCTGGCTCAAGGATCGCTATTTTGTCGGCGAGTTCGTCACGGTCAGGTTCGAGGACCAGAAGGTCCGTGCCGAGGTCACTAAGGCCACGGACGGCGTCTACCAGGTCGACGACGGCAGGCGCATCCTCGAGGGCGACGCCAGCCAGCTCGTGAGGGACCGCAAGGTCGTGTCGAAGCTCACGCTGCGCGCTTTTGTCAAGCATGCGGCCTCCCGCGAACAGTGGCTCGGCGCGCCCTGGATCGTCCGCGAGGACTACGTGAAAACATATAACCTGCCCTCAGAAATCCCGCCAGAGGTCCAAAGGCTCTATAAGCAGCGCCTCGAGGAAACTGAAAAGGCCCAGTACGGCGGAGACCAGTCGGCCAGCGCGAAGCTGCCCAGCTTCATAGACGACGAAAGCATCGAGGAGGCCGACGAGGAGGCGGTGGCCGTTCCCCAGGCCGCCGGCAGGAGCAGCTCCCAGAGACTGTCTCGGAAAAGGATCATCAAAACTTTGGAGACTTTGCCGGATATGCGTCATATCAGCAGCGATGACTTGTTCGCACTGGCGCGCCTCGCTGCTGACGAGCCTTTCTCTGAATACGTCGAGCTCAGGCTGAAGTTCAATCCGTGGCCGGAATGGCACACCGACTCTCGACTCGACGAGCTCCAAGCCGCGGGCAAAGTCGGCCACCTGTTCGAAATCTGGCTGTTTTCACAGCTCTTCCGCGACTTCTTGGGGCTCACGGAAAACGAGCTGCTCAGCTTCGATGCTTTTGTTGATGCCCTCGGCAGCCACGATGTCCCCCGACCGATTGCTGCCCTCCACGAGGCCGTGCTGAACTGCTTTGTTCCCGAAGGCGAGCCCAAGTTCGCGATCCCACTGCCGTCGCAAGCGAATCTTGACCCACCGAAACGCAAAAAGAAGGGCCGACGGCCCACAAAGCGGCCAAAACAGGAATCCAATGACGAATTAGCCGAGATGGAGGAGGGCGAGGACGAGAATGAAAAAGAAGAGGGTGATAATGGTGCTGCTGGCGCCGCTGATGCCGCCGATACTGCGGATGGTGGTGATGGTGGTGAAGATGATGATGACGACGACTCAGCCTATGACAGTAATGAGAGCGATGACGAAAACGTCAAGGGTCATGGCTCTGACAAGGAAAACGATACATGGGTCGAGAAAATCGCCCGACGGCAGTATGAAGATGGCGGTTGGCAGCAGATTGTTTCCGAGATCTTGGCTGATTTGAGCTATCTTCGCGACTGGCATGCCGAGACTCGATCGGTCGTAGAGCTTCTATCACCACCTCAGTCGCAGGCGCATACAACAACCTTTGCCGCAAGCGCATACGCTGAGCTTCCATTGGTTCACAAGGTGCATGCATTGACGATGCTAGTCAGAACGCTTTACGGATCGGCTGCTTTTAGGGAACACCTCGACTCGCAGTACGATGCTCTCAATAAACTGAGAAAACAGCCACTTTCTCGAGAGCTCAAGCAGCTGAAGGACGATCTGAAGACTCTTGAGCGCGTTGTGCGGCTCATGAAGGAAGGAGACCAGACTGCTGAGCTCGACGTGAAGGCTGAAGATGGTGAAGGTACCAGTCACAAAAAGGAGGACGATAAAGGAGGCGAAAAGAGCAAGAAGACTGCGAACGCTGAAGCGAAAGCTGAAGACTCAGAAGAGGCTCCGAGCTTAGAAACCCTGGAGCGCAATATAGTCCTTCTCAAGGAGCAGATAGAGTCGAAGAGCGCCGAGGTCCTGAAGGTGATGAAACTCATTGCACGTTTAGATGGGCAGAGAATGCGCATGCTCGGAGAGGACCGGTTTTTCAACCGGTATTGGTGGCTCGATGGTAACGGCGTGGCCGACGCTCTATCAGACGAGCACTACGCGATGGGACGTCTGTGTGTACAGGGCCCCACGCCCGAGAACCTTGAGCAGTGCCTCAACTCCCAGGCCTACGCGAGAGACTTCGTTGAATACCGCAAGATCGTGCTGCAACAAGCTCACAAGCTTAAACAACAGCACAAGCTTCAGCTAAAACTTCGGAGGGAAGCTCGATCTGAGTACGAAAGAAATACCTCGCATACCCCCACAAAGGCGATGACCCCAAATCTCGGAGACTCGGTAAACATCGCGCCGAAGCCAAGCCCATCGCAAACTCCCAAAAAATCAAGCGTTGCTGCAGTTGAAAAGCGCCTTACAGAGCTTCTCGAAATACATAAGTCGTCACGGGGCTTGAATGAGCAAGAACTGCGGGAAATGCAGATTCTACAATCGGAAGCCGCCAAGTCTGGAGTCTCCGAGAGTTCTACATCCAAACCGACAAATCAGAACGAGTTGGCGCCTCAGGTAGGCGCCGAATCGAATGGTGGGCTGCAGAGCACGCCTTCGTCAGATGTAGCTGGCACTAAAGACAGTGCAGGCACTAATGGGGACGGCCAACAACAGGGCGAGCAGGAACAGTTGCCTCAACAGAGCCAGCTTACGGACCAGCAGCTAAGGCTTAAGCAAGCACAGGATCAGATCCAAATGCGTGCCCAGATTGCTGCGCGTATTCAAGCACATTTTGATGCCGAGGTTCAAGCTCAGGCGAATGCACGAACGCAGCAGCCGCAGGTCGCAGATGCCCCAAGAGTGACTCCGCAACAGTTCCAGTCCTATCTTCCGCAGCAACCCCCTGTTGTCCCGCAAGGCGTGTTTCCGCAGCCACAACAGCAACCGAATCAGCCGTTTCAAATGTACCCTCTTCAAGACCAGGTACAGTGGGTGGTTCAGCAAACGGCCTATGGCCCTATGCTTTACGCCGTTCCAGTACAACAGTACCAGCTGCTGATGCAACACTACGGTTTACATGGCGGCATGCCGACTAACCCCCCCGCTGCAACTGACGCGTATCAGGCATACCTTCAGCAAGTTGCGATGCAGCAGCTCTATCATCCTCAAGCGGCGAGCTATCCTCAAGGCTATCCGCAGCCCGTAGCTGGCTCACAGCCACCGGCCGTGCCCGTAGGGGGGCTGGCGATGCAACCCGCCGTGCCACAACCTGTGCAGGCAAATCCCATCCCCCAGCCCGTTGTGCCGAGTCCAGTTGCTCCAGAGGCGCCCCAAGGCTCGCAGGACGCGCAGGTGAAATCAGACGCAAATACGTCAAAGAGCTCGTACCTCGCTCAGGTAATGAATTCCTCTCTACCTCACACGGTTGGTGATGAACCCAGAGGTGTCGTGGAAGGGAAAACCGATTCTAATGCGGACACGAAACCCTCCACTGTACTTACAGGCTCTGATCAGCACAATGCCGTCAAATCTGAGGTCCCTGTATCAACGAATCCTGCCCATGACGTGAACCATACAAGTCAAGGTGAACAACCAACGATCAAGGTTGAAAACTCGGATAACGAATCGGCTCGAAACGGCCAATCGCAAGACCATGAGAAGGCCGATGCAGGCACTACTAGAAGCTCACAGAGGGTGCAGGAGCGGCCCTTGAACGATAAGTCTGCCGAGCATGATCACGCGTCTGAAAATATGGCACAGCAGAAGCTTTCGACGGAGAAACCCAACGAACTAGGAGATGTGAGTGTCCAGGAGGCGCCCCTCACTCCATTAGAACTGCTCGACATGTTTGAGAATAAACATTCGATTCTGTCGTCAAATGAATGGCGGTTCTACGAAACACCCGACGAATTCGACCAGCTCATAGGGTATTTGCTTGAGTCTGGCAGTCGTGAGTCTAAGTTGCTCGACGCGCTGCGCAAGTCCGAAAAGGATATAAAAAGAAGCATGGTTCTACGTTTGGAGTCACTTGGCCTTAAGGACAATGCCGAGGCTCCCAAAACACCAAACGGCAATTAACTTGTTGTATAATTTATTTATTCTCAACGTGATCTCAAAACAAGCCCATTTCCCACATACGGCATGTTAACGATGAAGATACCCACGCAAGCCGGCTCCGCCGCGACTGTAATTACCACGAGATCCTTGGATCGGGGAGCATGTCTTTCTTACCATATACATCTGTTTGACTTTAGTGGTGTGTGTCCTTGGCCCTTTCTTACTCGGAGACCACACGCGACAGATGCTGGCTTTCAGCTTGCAGCGACCGACTCAGGGTTGCTAGTACTTGCCAAGTAATTACGCGCGTACTAGTCTTTCTGTAGCGTAAGAACAGTTTTGTTCAATATTTGTTAAGTGCGACGATCCATCAAATTTACGGCTGCGGCTGGCTGAGGGCCTATCCGTGCCATGACAGCAAGAAAAAAAGTGAAATCAAGAACAAAAGTAAATATTACGAAAACAATATCAATATCAATAAAAATAATAAATGAAAAGCCAAAGCGTTTGAACGCTGAATTGATATTTCGAAGTGAGCATTTTATGCATAATGCTCAAGCAAGCATTATCAAAAGGGTGACCAAGGCCGAGAAGAGTCCAGCCGAATGGGGAACAGAGCGCTTGCCAGCCGCGTTCGCGATGCCGACAGTGTTAGAGCCCTCTGAGCTGGGCTCCGGGGCCGGAGCGATGCCAGGCTGCGTCTCGGTGGGGTTCGAAGCGGGCGATCCACCGTTTGGACTCGAGCTTGGCTGGCTGTTGCCGTTGGACCCAGCCTGCCCGGAGGGGGTCTGTCCACCGGCGGTTTCTTGAGGAGCGCCAGGGTGCGAGCTTGCTCCGTTGGCGCCCGTGGTCGTCGCAGGTGGAGTCTGGTTGCCACCATTAGATTCTCCAGGTTGGCCATTGGTGTTGGGGCCACTGGGAGATTCTTGAGGGCGGCCAGTGGGGGCCTCACTGGGGGCACTTGGCGAGGTGCTCGCAGGAGGCTGAGGCCCGTTGTTTCCAGACCCACCGTTAGAGCCTGAGCCCGTGGTTGCAGCACTGGTCGTGCTCACCGCCCCGTTGTTGGGCGACGTAGTGAACGCTGGAGATCCGGGTACGGTGCCCGAGTTAGATCCTCCGTACACAGTCTCCGTTGTCCCAGCACGGGTGACGGTAACCCACGGCTCGCTGGATGGCGATTGCGTTGTGGTCGAGTGCGACTCAACAGAGTTCGCGGGGCCAGTGGGGTTCACCACTCCGTTGGTAGGAGCGGTAGTGGAACTCGAACCGCCGTACTCAGTCACAGTTGTACCAGCGCTCGTGACAGTGACCCACTGCGCGCTTGTCAAAGGCTGAGACGTCGTCGATCGAGTCTCAGGTGATGTGCCAGGAGCCGGGCTTGTCTCGTAGCTGGTATGCGTTTCGGTCTGCGAAGATGTACTTGGAGACTGGTTCGCGGTGAGTGACGATCGCTGAGAGACTGTGCTCGGCTGCGTTGGTACGATAATGACCACAGTGGTCTCAGTACCCGTGTAGATTCCAGATGTGTAAGGTCCTTCCGTGGTATACGTGGAGCTTGCATATCCTGGAATCGTTGTTGTGACTATAGGGAACGTGTGCTGTGAGCTAGGGACCTCGACGACAACAGTGGACCGAGTGGAGTTACCAGAAATGCCTGCTGTCGTGTACGTTGAGGTGAAACTGCCTGTCCACGTTGTTGTAATTGTACTCAACGGTGCGGAAGTCACCCAGGTTGGCTTGCTCCAGTTGGGCACACCAGACTTTGAGCTGGGCGTCTCAACATACACTGTTGTGGCTACACCTGTTTCCGTCAATCCATTAGTCGTGATCGTATACGGCCCGGTCGCGGTCGAAGTCGTAGGAACCTTGCCGCTATACGGTGTCGTGATAGTCGTCGCCGTGCCAGGGGCAGTGGGGGTCTCAACGTAAACTGTAGTCGCGACACCTGTCTCGGTGCGGTTGTCCGTCGTCAGCGTGTAAGGTCCCGTCGTCGTCACCGTAGTAGCGACGTTGCCGCTGTACGGCGTCGTGATAGTCGTCGCCGTGCCAGGGGCAGTGGGGGTCTCAACGTAAACTGTGGTCGCGACACCTGTCTCGGTGCGGTTGTCCGTCGTCAGCGTGTAAGGTCCCGTCGTCGTCA